>JAOEGL010000011.1:16335558-16935558 GCA_034509955.1 Urosaurus nigricauda | reverse complement strand
TATCTATGCTGAAGCCTTTTCAACCTCATGCCAAATATATATCAATTAACTAGGAAAATGTAGTCTGGACAGTTTCCTCTTCATTCTAACTTTAATCACCATAGGTCTGAATTTGGCATTGAACCATATTTTGGCAGCAGTCCCTGTTTTCCTGTTTTTTACTTGTCCTCCTGGGGATTTCCCTCTTAGGAGCCATGACTTGCCTCAGGGCACTTGTGGCTAGGATCCAGTTCTCTCTACTTGTTTCTATATGAGGAACAGCACCATTGTGGGCTCCAAATGCACATCCATTCATAAAAAGAGACACTTTAGAAGTGCAACACATCTGTTTCTCATCCAGGCGTGATGTTTTGAAAGTCATGTTTGTGCCGCTTGATAAATGATGTTGGCTTGACCCTGCTGCAAAATGTTTTTCTTGTAACTGAATTCCCAAGTGATCAATTTTCTGCCTGCTGCAGAGCCATTCCCCAACACAGTGCAGGACCTTTTGGAAACTTGTTTCCTCCCTTGACTGTTGCAGTGTTAGATGTCACTTGTTGAGGTTCAGGAAATATGAGAATATATTATATAAATACATGATTAAGGATATTATGCAAATCATTTGGAGCACTGATAGTAGTCTAAATATCTGAATGTGTATGAGTGTGGGTGTATTTGTGAATGAAAACGTATACCAGTAAACTTGCCTCTGACTCTTCAAGTATGTGTTCATTATATGTGCCCACAACAACTCCCACTCTTCCTCCTATCAAATTATAGTTGACGTTTGTGAAAGGGGAGCTTCCGAACTCTGATCTGTTTCATATGTGATCTTGCCATGGTTTTCTGGTGTGTCTAATTATAACATTTTTATGCTGCCAAATAGCCAGAGTTCATCATCTGGGGAAAAAACCCCCCACAAGAATAAGGATAAAAAGTGCACACAATAAAAACCAAAAACACAGGGTTGGACTGGATGGTCCTTGTGGTCTCTTCCAACTTTATGAATCTATGACCACATAAAACAAAGGTTTAAACCAGCTAAGATCAGGAGTGAGGAGAGGGAACAAAGCCACTCAACCAGGGGCAAAGAGAGTAGCCCTGGCCTCTGCACCTGAGAAATGAGAAGGAAGGTGCCACAGCCACCCAGCCAGGCACAAGAAGAGCAGCCTGGTCCTCTACCAAGGGGCCACCATAGCCACCCAACCAAGGGATGATTGAAGTTTTCATGGACCATAGCTAAAAAGGAGAGGTCAACTGACTCTTCTTCCTCACAAGGGGATTTTGAAGGACTTGGGAGTGTGGATTGGAAGAGGGAGGAATGGACAAGGGTTTTGAGAGGGGCAGGCAATGTTTCTTTGTCTAGAACAAAGTCATTCTTTGTCTAGAACAAAGTTGGGGTAAGTATTAGGATTACAAACATCTACTAAGCAGCAGCAGCAGCAATGACAACAACAATTTATTTATTTATTTCTTGCCTCTCCTCAAAGCTCAGGCGGGGGACGGGGATGATGACAACATGTTAAAGTACAAAACACAATGAAAAACTCATGGACTCAGAGTTAAAATACCACACTATAAAATCATTAAAATACATTCATAAGAGTACATATACAATTAATAAGTCATGATTTAAAATTGACTGGGTAGGCCTGCTGGAAGAGATATGTTTTAATGCTGTTTTAAAAGCAGTCAGCATGTTCAGCATTTCACAGTCTGGGGGCAGCAGATGAAAAAGACCTCTGGAAAAGCTTTGCCAGTGTACTCCTAGCCAGTTGAACCTGAGCGTACAGGGCCGATTGTACGGGAGAAGACAATCCTGTAGTAACCTGGACCCAAACCATGTAGGGCTTTAAAAGTAATGACCACTTTGCACTTTGCCCAGAAACTAATTGGCAGCCAGTGGAGTGATTTTAAGATTGGTGTAATGTGATCACTCCTGGATGCACCTGTAATGAGTTTGACTGCCATATTCTAAACCAGTTGGTACAAAGACTTGGTACAAAGGCACATTTAGAGCACATTTCAGAAGTCCAGCTTTGAGGTTACCAGCGCATATACTACCATCTTTAGGCCCTCCAATTCTAGGAAAAGGCACAATTGGTATTTCACCTTAAGCTGATAACTGGCACTCTTGACCATTGCGTCTATCTGAGCTGACATTTGAAGGGAAGGATCCAGGACCACTCCCAGACAGTGAACACAGTCTTTCAGAGGCTGATCCTTCTAAAGACCCCTTGAAGACTTTTGTATCCAGGGATGAATTTTGTTTCACCAGCTTCCATTTTTCTTATGATGTCCACTTTGGTGGCCAAAATTACAGATCTATCCTTTTTTACATATGCTGTGGTAGCTGCTGAAGCAGGCTTATCTGGCATCCCCCTTTCTCTCTGTTTTGCTGTTCACAGATAGTGTCCCCAGCAGCTCAGTAAGAATAAAGTAGGTGAGCTTAGAAGCATTCTTTTTAAAGATTACCACTCCCAACATCCCTGAGCCACCATGACCAAAAAAGTACTATTTCTAGGTTCTGGGACAGATCATTCTTGGTGGACCCAGGACGTTGGTGGGGATAGAATGGAGTATTCCAGAAAAGGATGTGAGTGGCTGGAACACAGAACAAGAGCATTCCCCATTATAAATTATTATTTCAGATCTCATGGATTAAATGAAATACATATTTATTTCTGTGTTCAAAAAGTATATAT
Source organism: Urosaurus nigricauda (assembly GCA_034509955.1). NCBI lineage: Eukaryota > Metazoa > Chordata > Lepidosauria > Squamata > Phrynosomatidae > Urosaurus > Urosaurus nigricauda. Next base: position 16,932,874 of record JAOEGL010000011.1, on the reverse strand, counting down.
TCCAGCTCTTTTTCTGAGAGAGAACTCAAGATGGTGACAGAAAAAAAAATCAGTGAGGTTAATGCATGTTTTTAGAAAACACACATGTTAAAAGTTGCTGTTTATTAACATGTGTGTTTTCTAAAAACATGTAGTAGACATGAAAACATAAAGCATAAGGATGTTATTAAAATGTTTAATCAAATGCCTGTAAAAACCATGGTGCTTAAAAGAGTATTGTGACTGTTCTGAGCCTCATGAATGTTTGTCAGCAGATCATTCCGCAATATGGATGAAACTACAGTGGGCTCACATCTCCAGTTTCCGAAAGAGATCTTTAAAATTTCAGCTTTTTTTTTTAAAAGGCTTCTTATTTCAGGATTTTTTTTTTTAAAAAAGCATGTCTAGTGTCTTGGATTACATGTATACCAACTTTGATCTTGTCAACAACATTAGATTCTTATTGCTCAAAAGTCTTTTGTTTTCAGAAGCTGACTAACACAGCTCCTCCTTGGGTAATTCTGGGGTGAGAGGTTTAACTCTATTGACATACTCATCACTCTTTAGATCCAGATACCACAATGTAAATGATACCCTGAATATCTTGACAATCTGGGATTTCACTGGTTCATGAAATATTCTCACTGATGTAGACTGTAGCTAATCCATGTGCGAAGTGGCTGCGGCCAGTTTCCTCTGGGTTTTGTTGGATTTTGCAGAGACTCTCTGTTGGTCCTCAGACAGGAGATATGCAGTCTTCTTCCAGGGCTGTCTTTGAAGCCCTGCCAGCTTGGTAGAACTTACTAGAGCTTGTACTCCATGAGCATAGACTTCAAGAACAATGAGTGGCAATGTAGGACTTTGTGAAGCCCCTATGTGCTATTCATCTGGGGCCCCGTTCCATCATCATTATGATCTTTAATATTTTTCTTCAAAATTAAGTTCAGGGATTTGTCTTAAATTGATATTAAATTGAGGGGGCAGCGTCCTATTTTTCTTTAGAACAATACAGTATGTCTCAGATTTGGGGGATTTTTTAAAAATAGATTTTCACCATACCATATAATTAAAGAGTCGTCACTAGCATTTAATAGAAATCAGTACAAAAAGATGTTTGATCCCTGAAAAAAGGAGGTTCTTTTCAAATATCTTATACATTGAGGACCTGCTATAACTTGTTATATTGAAATGGGGAAAACAAGTGTGTGTGTGTGTGAGAGAGAGAGAGAGGGAGAGAGAGGGAGGGAGAGAGAGGGAAGGAGCTCTTCCTTAAATTAGTGCTGGTTTTTCCCTCCTTTGAGCACACTCTAAGCAAGATTTTTTAAAGCTTTTTGCTCTCTGTATGTATTAATCATTTATCCCATAGAATAAAACCCCCAGGAAGCAAGTGAGAAGAGATGACCTTTTCTTTCTGTGAGCATAACATTATTTCTGTACCTTGTGTAAATTGCATGAAGAGCTTTCCGTCAACAAAACCAGACTCCAGCACATAAACGAGTCAGTCCTACCATTAGGTAGGAGGCAGCCACCTCAGGCAGCAGATTTGGTTAAGTATCTACTTTCTCCCTATATATTTTTTTTAAACTGAGGGCCAGGGACAGAAAGAGGTAGTTATGAGATTTGCTGTTGTGTGTACCAAAATAAATGGTCTGGCTTCATGTGTCATGCACAATTGGATTTGGCCTGATGAGGCAGCAAAATGTCACCTGCTCACCCTCTTGCTCACAGTGGTAAGCAATATGTTGCATTGCTGTTTAAATTATAGACCCTATTTTCAAATTGGCACAGTGTTTCTTAATCTGTAGGGGTCTGCGAAGGCTTGCAGGCTGCTCAGGCTACTTCCTCCCCATGATGGCTGTGTGATAGGAGCCAAGGCAAAGGCTGACCGGATGGTCATTCAATCCAACACAGTTTCAAACTGGGAGGAAGAAGTAGGAGAAAAGTCTCCTCTAACCCCCCCCCCAGCACCTCTGAGGGACAGTTTAACAGATGGTGTAATTGTTAATGATTCAGTATTCAGGTATTACAACAACAACAACAACTACTGCTACTACTACTACTACCACTACTACTACTACAGTAGACCGTCAGTATCCACTTGGGTTTGCTCTAGGACCCCATGTGGATACTGGGGATGCTTAAGTCCCATTATAGACAGTGGAGTAGTAAAATGGTATCTCTTACATAAAATGGCAAAAACAGGGTTTGCTTTTTTGATTAAAAAAACAAAAACCATTTTCAAGCCATGGATGGTTGAATTTGTGAATGCAGAACCCCTGGATACAGACGGCCTTTACAGTCAGACCTTCATATCTGTGTGGAATCCATTCTGGATCCTGCAGATACAGAAAAAGTAGGACCTCAAGTCCCATTGTCTCTAATGGTGGCACGATGTGTGCATGGCTGCTTCCGTGGTCACATTCACATTTACTGTGGCCACATTTGGGACAAAGAGGCTTGTCATCCGTGAATGATCAAATCCACAGACAGCAAGCCCACGAATAGTGAGATCCCAATGTGTTGTTATTGTTTGGGTTTTAAATCTTGAGTTAAGTCTTTGGGGTCCAGGCAACAAAAGATATTTAAAGGAGGACCCTGGTGAAGAAAAATGTTAAGAATCACTGAATTAGCATATATTGGTTTTATATAAATCTGTGCTGCCTATTTTGGTGAAGTATTTCCTTGTTTTTGGTAGCATATACCATGATACATCATATGATTCATGACTGGCCACCTTACTCACTTGTTGTTCATTTCCTTCAAGCCCCCACCCAGAAAATATAGCAGTCTTATCTAATCTTAAGAAAAGAAGGCTATGAAATGACAACATGATTTTACATCTAAACTGAGGAGTGAGGAAGAAGGAAAGAAATTCTTTGGAAGTTCACTTCTTGGCTTATTCTGTGAAATGACTTTAGTTAACCCAGCAAAACCTTCTAAATGGGACTCGATGGCGGTTACTTTCCAATTCCCCACCATGAGCCATGTTTAATGGGAGAGTGGTGAGATTCTTCGCAATAATGTATTTTCTAGACAACCTTCTTATGGGCAGAGATGAAAAAATTAAACATTTATAGATCTGTGCTGTAGAAGTTTGAATTCTTCCCAGACCCAGGCTGTGTCTGAAATAGCATAGCATTTCTTATTCTCCTTTGAGAAGCAAGATGACTTTGGGAAAGGAAGAAAAATGTTTCAGATGAGGAGGTGAGGGCAGAGGTGGGGAGGAGAGGTCTGGGCCAGGCCTTCCCAAGACAATTTGTTGGCTGAAGCAAAGGACAAGACAGCCTTCTCCATTCCATGCATAGAAGTGGCCTGGATTGGCACAGAAGCCATCTGGCATTGGGAAAGGGTCTCCCATGTACCTGGAGGCATGAGTGTATTTTATGGGTGGAGAATAGGCTATGTACCGTAGTTAACACAACATAGGTAAGAGGAACTCAACAGAGACAGATGGTAGTGTCGCTGCTGTCCGTTGAGGTGGTTGCCTACTACCCAGGGCTATCCCTGAGAGAGGGAGATTCTTTGAGATGGCATTGTTGCCATTGGTCCTTGAAAACTGTACCAGTTCCATATTTTGGGGGGACTCTAGTGCCAGGTGTCACTTTGAGGGGACTCTCTCATCTTCTTGTTACTTTCACTGCTGCCTCTTGGGGGGTCTCTTTCTATATCCAGTCTTGAGGAATTTCTGATCAAACAGACATTGTTGGTGAGAGCAGTCTCCTGCTCCTCAGTCATTAATAATTTCCAGAACACCCTGCTCCTCAATGGGAAGCTAATTCCCCTTTGTTCCGCTCTCTTTTGTGAGAACAAACATTTCATCACGGAGTGGAAGCACCTGTAAATTGAGACTGCTGCAGAATCTCAGGAGCTTTCAATTACGAGCTGCTACCTCTAGTCTCTCACCTAATATTGCACAGAGGAAGTGCAAAATGACTTAATATATTCCATGCAAATATTATGTAAATTATGCTTGGGTGCAAATAAGATATGCAAATACTCTGGTTTGGCAGGCCTTGGCAGATTTCTAATAAGTACCTACGGTGCTGATCCCCACCACTCTAGCCACCTTCTCTTTCTGGTGACTATGAATCCAGGAGATTCATATCAAAATACTCTTCATTGCAATAAGTATACTCTCAGTGGATTCCATGGAGGATGCTTGAATGTTTGGAGGCTGCTAAACTCAATGGCAAACAGGGCTTTCAAAGAAGAGGGATCCTAGTCATCACAAGATCCTATGGGTCATAATGGTTAAGGTATTAGACAAGGACTAGAAAGAACTGGGTTCAAATTACCACTCAGCCAGGAAGCTGAGTGTTGTTATTAGAATAATAGTGGAGAGAAGGACTATTAGTCTGCCTTGACCTTAGATGAAAGGTGGAATGTAATTTTTTTTTGTCTTCATCTTTGTATTATAGCAATTGGAAAGCATTATTGTATTTCATACGGTGGAACAACATTAACAATGCATGGGTGACACACACACCATTTGTACTCTCCTTTCTTCCACAGATTTCAAGGGAATGTGCATTTCATTTCTTTAATCCATTCACTGCCTGGGCATAGATGTGCCTACATCAAATACTTTCTGTTATAGCTCTGGTCCTTAGTTACTACTTCCCACTCCTCACACAACTTAAAGCATGCTTGAAGTGGCTACTGTTATTCTGAGGGAAAAGAAGCAGAATAGCCAGGATCTACAGTGTGCTACCAGTCTAGATCAAGCCCCTTGTCAGTTTATTGCTGAAAACTGCTATTTGTTCTGCTGGCTGTACAGTAGCCCTGTGGGGGTAATTATTAAGTGGAGTCCTCAGCAGAATGCTGGCATAGTGACCCAGTCCAGGAATCCCATGGCTGCTTTTTAGGCGAAATAAAAGTGGCCAGTGTGGACGCTTTTTTTAAAAAAGTAAATAAAGTGACATTTGGACCTTTCACTACTGGTAAGAGCTGCATCAAAGTCTGTAGCTGTTGCTGCAGGGCGATCAAGGAGGACTGGAGATTCACAATTATAACTTTAGCAGTCAGGAGGTGATATTAAAGAGAGGAGTGCTTTAGTCAACAAATGCACAGTTGCCGAGTGGTGATGCCTACCAGAGTGACAAGCAAGTCAACTATGGGCTTGTGTGGTGGCAGCCAGGATACCCCTAATCTCCACTACCATCTCTTGACAACAGCTGAGAGAGGTGGAAATTACTTTCCCCCCTCAATTTCTGAAGAGTAGTTTCTTTGTTCATGGTTCTTATTATAAGTATAGCTCTTCAAGTGCTACTAGGGCCAGACCTCCCATTATGGAGAGTGAAGCAGTTGTTGCATGTGGTGGTGGGGACTGAATCGACCCCATGGTGCTACAACAACAACAACCTCATCAGAACTGAGTAGAACCCAAAGGCCTGACTCTGAAGAGTCCTCAGAGCCCAGCATTGTGTATAATATCCTTAGATATTTCTTGTACTGTGACAGGAGAGGGGCTCCCCCAGGTCTTCCCTTCCACAATGCCAGGTATGGGTGAATGATTTCTGAGAATTAGCCGTTTGGACTTGGCTGGCCGTTTGGAGAGCAGCACTGGCTGCTTTATGCAGCTGGCTCTGTTCTTCACAGTTTCGTCAAACAGCCCTTACTGTCAGGAAGTTCCTCCTAATGTTGAGATGGAATCTCTTTTCCTGTAGCTTGCATCCATTGTTCTGGGTCATATTCTCTGGAGCAGCACAAAACAAGCTTGCTCCATCCTCAATGTTAAATCCCTTCAAATATTTAAACAGGGCTATCATATCACCTCTTAACCTTCGCTTCTCCAGGATAAACATATCCAGCTCAATAAGTCTCTCCTCATAGGGCATGGCTTCTAAATCCTTCACCATTTTGGTCACCCTCCTCTGGACGCGCTCCATCTTCTCAACATTCTTTTTCAATTGTGGTGCCCAGAACTGGACACAGTATTCCAGGTGAGGTCTGACCAAAGCAGTATAGAGTAGCACTATTACTTCCCTTGATCTAGACACTATACTTCTATTGATGCAGCCCAGAGTTGCATTGGCCTTTTTAGCTGTCAGTGTTGACTGGTAGCCAAGGGTCTAGTGAGGGGAATTTATAATTAGCTCAATATTGTGAGATAGGTCGTCTACAACAGTTCTGTGAGGTCATCTCCTGTTGTGTATACGGAGAGGACCAGAAACCCCAAGAAATGGAATGAGGCAGACTTTCTCTAATTGGTATTCGATTTGATAAGTATGCCCCCAATTATTTCATCTGAGTTATTGATAAAGATGTTGAATAGCACTGGGCCCAGGACAGAACCCCACTGGTCACTTTTCTCCAGGATGAAAAAAGCGATTGCTGAGCACCCTTTGGGTTTGGCCAATTATAACAGCTTCATTGCCTAACCCACATTTTACTAGCTACCACAGCTTACAGAAAACAGGGCTGTGCTTGTGAATCAAGGCTTTGTTTGTGTTTCTCTTGCCTACTTAAGCCCCGGGACACTTTGATCTCATCAAAGTGGTAAATGTATGGTATTTGAACCTATATAAAATTACTGAAAATGGGGTAGGTCTGATAGGCATTGTGGAGAATCTAGTCTGTCACCAGCTATGCTAGGAGCCCAGCTCCCTCTTTGCTGAAGGGCCTTTGAAACTTTATCTCTGCTGTAAAGAACTGCTGCATCCATTAATCAGAAATACAGCTTATTTTGCACCAAAGATTTGTGCCAATCTCTCTTTCAGATGACTGTCTTGAAAGCCTGGTATTGGGTCCTATTCTAGCTCAGAATAGAGATGTATTGACCTGTCCTATAAAAAAACTATTTGTTAGAAGACGGACAATCCCATCATGATTCAGCTGTTAAAAAGAAAAGACAAATCACAGTAAACTGGAATTTGGTGATTATCCTTTGCTTTCAGATTTCAGTTGTTTCTATTTCCTATTCATACTATTTTAAATTTTAAATTCTTTAAATTGTTTAAACTCATTTTACTGTATATCATAAAAGATACTTTGATATAGGACAGGATGATGATGATGATGATATATTATAAATGGGTGGTTGTTAATAGCACCCATGTAGCCTATAGCTTGCCAAGTAATAGGCTTCAAGCCAGAAGCACCTTTTGAATGGAAAGAGAGAGAGAGAGAGAGAAGAACCCTCTAATACTAGAGCTTCTTTAAGGATTTGTATCTCACATAATAATACATTTATTATGTGCTTGGGTGCACATGCTTCATAACTGTGAAGACCTTATGATTAGATGTTGCCAATTTTGTTGTGGAGCTCATCACCCAAAGCCCTTGGACCACTGTCTAGAGAATAAATGCACCATGAAAGATGGCCCTTTATGCCCTAGTCAAGTACAGCAATGGTCCAGAAGATGCTGAGGCCAGGATCAAGTCTGGGGCAAACCAACACCTTTAAGGTTTCATTGATTTTGTTGTGTCTTTAGTGTTGTAGTAAGCTGCTGTAGATATAGGCTTGCTTCTGAATACCATTTAGTTAGGATTAAATTAAAATATGAGGTTTTGCCTATAGTGGAATCCTTACTAGAATCTGTTTTACTACAGTCCAGTTTGATGTTCTATCATGTTTACAGTCAGACTTCCACATCTGCTGATTTCCCCCCCACGAATATAAGCATCCACGCCTGCTATATGCAGTTTTCAGATTGCTAAAGATATTTCCATACATAAACACTTTGCTCTCACTTTTACTGCACTGATGATAGGTAGTGTTAGGTAAACTTAAGACTACAAAATCTATGATGCAGTGTAGGTGAATGCAATCATACATCTAAAATTATAAAAATAATTAACTGTGCACAAAACATATAGGGTTTCCAATTATTATTAATGGTAGGGAGACTAGATGTGAAAATGTAATGATCCAATATCTGAAAAGTCACATGTTTTTCCCCCCTAGGTGGCAATTCTCAAAAGTGATTTCCTCCTGGGAATTTTGCACAGTCCTATTTTAGACCTGATACCAATGCACATTATGAGCACAATCCTCAGGAAATCTGTCTTCCTATAGCTGATGTGTCTGCTAGGCTCTTGGGCAGTTTATTTGGCAATCCTCTCATTTAGGATTTCTCCACTAGACAAAACTAATGAGAACTGATGGGGACTGGGTGGGAAATCAGGGGATCAGGTTTTAAAGTGGAGAGGTAAGGCTACAGGGGGATCAGTTCTCCCTATTCCCAAACGTGGAGTATCCCAGTCAAAATTTAGAGACTTGACAATGTCTGTCCAAGCCTCTTCCCATTACGGTGAAGCTTGTGACTGGAATCAACTTGCCATCCTCTGTGCTTTAATGGAGCGACTCTCAGCCTTGACCCCTGAGCATTCTTGTCAGTCTTTACAGGAAGCCAATGGCTGTTTCCTTTCCCTCTGTTGAATTATTGAGGCTTCCCTTCCTCCGTAGAGTCTCTGCTGAAGCAGAGTCTGTCTGCAAAGCATTATAAAAAAAAGCTGTGGTGGTGGAGGTGGAAGGAGGGATGCCTCCCCCCTCAGGGACACATCTTCTGGACTTGTGCCGTGCATCTTATTTTAGCAGTCGGAATGGTGCCCAGTGCTTCTTAACTTTTTGATGGTTTGCATGATTGATTAGAATAATTTCATCAGTTGAAAAGATTGCTTTTAATTGTTCTAATATGCACCCAATTTAGAGTTCATTACCACACTGAATTGTTTTCCTTCCCCTGTTAATTGATACCAAATGGAACATACCGGAAGCCACATTCATGCTCCGTTCCTATGATTGTGCAGGCAGACAAATACCTACCTATGAGTTACTAACTTGTTTGCTATTGACGAGACAGAACTGTCATTCCAAATGTACTCAATTTATTTGTTTGTTGGTTTTTTTATTGTTCTGAACTTTCACGTACTTGGTTTGTTTGCAGGAAAACAAGGCTCCTGAGAAACCTGTGCTTTCCTAAATCCCACAGTCTATTAGAAATTGGCTGTAAAAATGTTCATTGTTGAACGGTTAGCTTTTTAGGACCAAATGGATGTTTAAAACATCTGAACTGCATACCACATTCCTGTGGTATGGTTTACCCAAATTCCTTGCTAACAATAGCAGGATATATTTAAGCTATTCACTGCTATATATTTTCCTTCATATATTTTAGCCATATGGGAGAGTTCAGGAGTGTACCTATATTGCATAGAGTCATTGAGTATGTTCATAAAGATGGCATAAGGAACCAGTGCCTTCCAGATGGTGTTGTACTGTGGCTCTCATCAACTATGAAGAGACTGGCCAGTTGTCAGGGATGATGATATTTGTGGTCCAACCTCACCTTGGGGAGTTACAGGCTTACCTTTACTGGAATTCTAAAAACTTGAGAGGGCCTTGGACATGGGGACAGGCTGTTTGGCCACTGTGACTGGCATTCATTTCAATCTCTCTCTTCTTTTATTCCACTGAGGTGCTGACTTTTATCATTACCTCCTGCTTCCTATCGTGGTATCTGCTCAGGAAGGGAGAGAGAGAGCGTCAAAGAGATAGATAGGCCCACACAGCATTTGGCAACTCAGCCTGAACCCAGTTCTCCACCTGAGGCTGGCATCACTCTTCATCTCCCAAGGTCCACAACGTAGCAGGGTGCCCACTGACAAACTCTGGAATCTGCTGCTCTGCTTCTTTGCAGTTACAATCTATTTTTCAGCCCTCTCCAAGCAAGTAGACAATAGCAGGAACGCGGAGAAGCAGTAGCCATCTTCACTTGCCTTTACCTTTTCTTCTGGGCAGTGTTGTTCATTGGGGTAGACAGGGCAAGTGGATGGGCAACAGCAACAACAAGTCAGCCGAATTACTTGAGGAGGGTTCCCCACAAGCACTTCTTGTTTGAAGGCACCTTAAAATGTGAAGCCAGCATGTCCAGAATTTGACCAGTCTCCTGGTTTTACTGCCTGCCTGGGATTGTACAAATTGCAGAATTTCCAGGCTTCCTGACTATCTAATACTTTGCTCATTCATTTAAAACATTTATAGTCTGGCCTTTAACCAAATAGGCTCCCAGAGCAGCTACAAAGATAAATAGCATGACAGCTATAGCTTACAGGCTTACAATCTGCATTTTAGACATGCTACACAAGGAGTAAGGGATCAGGTGAGAGAAGGAAAAAATAAATTTCTTTTTACAGTTGCTATAATGACCACCTGGATGGAATTGTTCAGATAGCTTTCTGCAATGGCTGCTGCTGGGTGATAGTTCTGCGGAGACAGAGGCTACTGGATTTAGCAGACGTGATGAAATAGCCTTGTGTCTCTTCTCTTCCTCTGCAGCTTGCCTGTTAGGATGCGGTATAAAGCATGGTGGCCTCAATTGGCCTGGTTGAGTCATGGGCCTTGCTGTAGGCTATTTGCTTCCTCTTTCATTACTAATGCCACTGATGATACAAATGTCATCACTGCAGACTGTAGATTGTAGAAATGAAAACAATTGCACGTTTATTGCAAGCCTGATTTATATTTTGCACAGCAGACCAATTTTAAGTACAAATGGGTTTAAAGGCTTACATGTGAAAATGCACCAAATTCACTTTGCCCTGAGTAGCTCTCCTTCCCAGGCACTCAGCAGAAGGGGAAGCTGCCTGTGCGGGAATAGCTTCTGACACTGCAGAGCTGCGTGGCACTGTGCTCCATAAACGATGGCATGGACCAGATGCTCATAGCATAATTGAAAATTCCATTTTATCAGAATAGCATTTGCTGTCAGAAAGTTTTATCTTTACTTCAACAAAGAGGTTGATTAGATCCCTCAGGGCCTGAATTAGCATCTTTGAGGCTGGATACCCTCTTTTGCAATTCATGGAGTTATTCCTCCTTTGGTTTTTTGCCCACACTGAGTGCTTTAAAAAATAGATAGAAGCAGTGCATGTTTTTGCCCTCGTGCAAACCTGCCTGTTTTCAAAGTTCGGCTATTTTTTTTGCCGCTCACTGAAAAGAATGTGTTAATTTCTTCAGACACTTTTTTTTCTATTGCACCTTGAGCTTAGTAACTCAATCTGGTTGAAAAATACTTATTTTAGTGTAGGCATACATCAGTCATCTTTCAAAATGTTGGGTATTTGAATTTTCCCTTAGGAGTAGATAGGTTTCCCCTATGACAACGTTGTCTAGTCATGTCCAGTTTTAGGGAGAAGTGCTCATCTCTATTACTAAGCCTAAGAGCCAGTGTTGTCAAAGATGACTCCATGGTCATGTGGCCAGCATGACTGCACAGAACGCTGTTACCTTCCCATTGAAGTGGTATCTATTTATTTACTTGCATTTTTACATGCTTTCAAACTGCTAGGTTGGCAGAAGGTGGGACTAGTGAAAGGAGCTCACTCCGTCACACAACGCTTGGGTCTCGAAATGCCAATCTTGCAATTGTAGAGTCAGTGTCTTAACTACTGAAATGACACCTTCCTTCAGGAGGAAAGGGGGAACGAGTGGTTGTGACTGCCAACTGTCTCTCAAAGCTGGCTGCTGTGTGAATTTGCACATAGCAGCCAGTTTTAGGAAGGTGTTGACAGTCACAGTTGATACAAGGAGGAGAGGAGCAGAATCACACCCACTCACACCACCTGACTTTCTGACAAGCAGAACTGCAGCTGAAGGGGCCTATCACACCAATGCAGTAATGAAATAGCAGCTTGTTTGAGGGCCTCTTGATGGGTTTTCCCTGTCATTGAAAAGATGCACTGCAGTAACAAATGGGATACAAAGCAGCAGCAGAACAGACATGACTTGTGATAAGTACCATCCAAAGATGCTTTTATCCTGTTAAAATTCCACTTTTATAGCCTTGTGTGATAAGGTCCTTACACTTTCACCCAGAAATGATGCTCCTGGTGTGCATCTCAGCATGCAGGGCACACTGGATCAAAGCCATTCTTTCTTAGACTCATACTTTTGTAAGAATACCAATGTTCCTTGCCTAAGAAAACTCTGTGAAATTCATGGGGTCACCACAAGTTGACAGGCAACTGGAAGGCACATACATACATTTTGGCTTAAAATGCAAAACAAAAATTCAACTGGTGTCAGAAGAAGAGGAAGAGGAGAAAAAAAGAGAGATTAAAATTGTGCCAGTGAAGCGGAGTTGAAGGGCACACCAGTAATTTCCTTTGTTTTGCACACTGAAGTTCATTAAATATATCAGACATTTGGAAGACTTTCTCAAATTCCCCCTGCCCCCCACACCACCTTGTTACATAAAATAATATAATGTTGGAATGTATCTTTCATTGCCGCTAATGAATCCAAGGTCACAGGAGTTAGATAGAGATTGCAGCTATAACTGTGTCTCTGTGCCGGCAACTGCAGGAAATGGCATCCCAGATGGGAACGCACTGATGATTTCCCCTCTGTTTAAAGGCCACCTGGAAAGGAAAATGAAAGTCGAGCATGTGGCCTTTCTGTCGGAGACCTGGAAGGTATTTTCAATTTTAATATATGTTTTTCTGCTTGTGCTCTCTGCTTTCCCCCCAACCAAGTGAAAAATGCCATGGTGCCCATCCTGTGTGCTTTTCAGCTCTCTGGGCAAATTAGAAAATGAGTCAGGCTTTTTGAGAGCACAGGAAATAAGGAAGCAACCAGCTAATTAACAAAGTTGAAACAGGTTTTGTTTAAAACCTCAGCCTTTCCTTTTTGTTAACACCTACATGGTGCCTCCATCATCCAGACGCTGAGGATGGGAAAGCTTACGCAGTTTGAATGGATTTGTGTATCGAAGCAACTGGAACTACATGGGGCAGGGGTATCGAGCTGTTCTTGTGTGGTTATGAGCCAGAAGAATGGGAGACGACAAAAGGTTTACACATCCCTCTCCCCTCCTGCTGCTAAGCTGCTGAGAAGTGAAGCTTTCTAAAGAAGTTTATCATTGATTTTAGAAAAGTTAGGGCTTTAATGTGGCATATGTGTATAAAGTATGAGTGGCAGTGTGGTATAGACAACTGGACTTGGACTCAGAAAATCAACTTCTAGTCTTCACTTACTCTCATTCAGCCTCATCAACCTTATAGGGTTATTGTGAGCATAAAGTGAGAAGGAAGGAAAGGGAGGATATACATGTAAATAATAAGAAGGTGTGTAACATGTAGTTTGCTCTTACCTCTTAGTTCAGTTTCTTACTAATATGTAAAAAACTCACCAACATTTATTTGGGGGTCGGGGAGGATAGCACAGAATAGTTTTCTTTGTTAAGGAAACAAAGGGTTTACATCATAATCATTAGCAAACTAAAATTCTCAATTGAATCCTTGAGCTTTGCTGGGATACTCTGTGAAAAATGGTTTTATATCTAAACTATGCATTTTCTTAGCACACCGGCAACATTTCTGGTGTTTAGATATCACAGAAACATACAGCATTTCAATATATAGTGCAAGTACTGTATGCAAGAGTAAAAGCTACTTCCCAAATTTTTTTTTTAATTGTACAGTTATTTAAATTAACAATAAGTGGTCGTAGCATGGTTTATTTCAATTTTTGAAGTAAAGAAAAATAAAATCAATTAAGGGTCATCCATTTTTGAGAAGAGCACCAGTGCAAGAGGAAATGGGCAAAATATCTTAAGGAAAGATCGGCAGGAGCCACTTGGCACTTTCAGCTTTGTAACTGTCCCACTTCAGCTCAATCTCTGCTTCCAGACCAGAGCTTGGAGAAGTTAGTTTTTGGGATGACAACTCCCAGAATCCCCTGGACAGGAATCAAACAAAAACATTTCCAGGCTCTGTTGCTGACCATATTGTTTCAAGGTTCTGTCATATTGTGCAGTTATTCTAACTTTTTCTCCTTTTTGTTTTCTTGTGAAAGAAAAAAGAAAAAGAAAAGATGGATAACATACTGGTAAAATTTAGGAGGTTTACCAGATGAAGAAAATTTCATCTGGACCCATTAAATAGTAATGAACAGGGCATTGTGACTGCATGGTAAAAGCCTTATCTGGAGGTACCCTAAGCTGTCTCTTTCCAAAATCTTCTGAATTTTGTTAGGAAGAACAACTCTTTCTTTTTTTTTCCATAATTCTTTTTTTAAAAATTTATTAAAATTATACAAAAAATAAAACAATAAAAGATGTCTAAAAGCCCACATAATATTACAGCTATAAAAATTGGCATTCAGAAGCCCAATACGTATATATAATCCTATACAGATTAAATTGTTTGGAAAACATCAGACCATAGTGACAAATGGCAAGGTGGTGGGCAGGCAGTTATATAATGTGTGTTAACAAAATCAATAAAATTCTATACAATAGCTTCTGCATTAACCAGTGGTCCCAGACTCTTCTTTCACAATTCTATCTCTCTGTTCAGTTGAAAGACAAGATCATGCAAAACCATTTTGTTAATACATGTAGTTAACCCAAAGAAAGCAGTCTTGATACATCTGAGATTTAAGACATCTGTCTACAAGTTGATACAATTTGGGTCATGCTCTCTCTTTTTAACAAGAACTGTGCCCAGGCAGGGTCCCCTCCTTGTTTTTTTGAGGAAGGATTGTACTTCCTTCCCTCTTTCTTCATGAGTTTGGGTCTTGCAAACAGTTAACATCATCTGCTTCATATTTAGCAGTAGGGTAGGTGTATGAATAAAAAGGAACCTTCTGCTAACACAGCAAGCAAGCAGTTCCTGATCTGAAACTATAATCAGTCTACATAGCTAATGAGTCTGAAAACAGACTGAACTGCCAGAGTTGGCACCAGAAAGCATGCGTTATAAACTAACAGTATCTTGTTAACCTTTTGGTGTTTCCTTCATGACACTAATTAGAGCTGAAATAAAACTACCATGTGTGGCTCTCCAAGCTGAAATAGACAGATAGACAAGGAGACAGACAGATCACGTTTCTTAGACCACCTTTGCATGGTTCATTTGCTTTTTCATTGCGATCATGTATGTATCTTTTGTTCCATGGTGGAGGTGCAGTTGGTGGCAGAGCAATTATGCTTAAAATGGCAGAAAAAGATACCTAATCTGAAAGTACTTTGTGGGCTTCTCTCTCTGCTTTGGGGAAAAGGTGTATTATATATCTTTAGGTGTTGTGTTTGCAGACCTGTAAAATAATAATAAATTGTTCCAATTAAGATGGTTAGGATAACTTAATAATAAGGTTACTTGCATAATCTGAGCAGGATATTTCAGGATGAGAAATGTGCTTGTTCTGAAATCGGCGAATTGTTCAAGACTATTGATTATGCTACTTAAATAGGAAAATGTGTATTTGTCATAGCAACCTGCATCAATCTTGCTGCTGCTCTGAAACCCAGGCAGTCATTATAAACACTGAATTGTATCCAGATTTAACTGTGTTTTGGGGGAGAGGAAGAGACAGAGAGAGGTAAGGAGCAAGGGTGAGAATGAAATATAAGTCACGTGCTAATAGATAATACCTGTAATTACTGGACATGTTCAGCTTGGTAAAGAGAAGATTGAGGGGTGCCATGATCATACTCTTTAAATAACTCAAAGGCTGACACAAAGAGAAGGGTGCAGGCTTGTTCTCTGCTACCCCAGAGGGTGGAACTAGGTCTAATTATTTTAAGTTACAGGAGGGTAGATTTTGAGGGACCATTAGAAGGAACGTCTTGACAATAAGAGTGGTTCAGTAATGGAACCAATTTTCAACCCCTAGAGAGGTGGTGGGGTCTCCTCTGGATGTCTTCAAAAAGTCTGGACAGCTACCTCCTCGGTGAATTTACTTGCATATATAAAGGCGACGGCATATGTTTCGGGCCACGGATACCAAAATCCGCAGATGCTCAAGCCTACATTGTCTCCAATGGCGGCGTGTGCACACACCCGCGCTGAAATTAGGCACAGCCCCTGTTGTCCTGTGGTGATGCGTGCACACAAATTCACCACCATTGCAGACAATGGACCTTAATTGTGGTGTAGCTGCATGCATGCGCCACCGTGAAACAATGGGGGCTGTCCTTAATGGCAGCATGGCCACATGCACACACTGCCATTGGGGAGAATGCGGGCTTGCTGTCCATGGATGCTTGAATCCATGGATGGCAAGTCCACAGATACTGAAGGCTGGCTGTATGAAAGAAATGGAGAAGAAGTTCAATGCTGAAAATAGACAATTTAATTAATAAAAACTGTTAAAATGTTGTGGAAACTGCGAGTCTTTCTTCATGAATGGAGATGTTACAAAACACCAAACCTTCCTTGATGCCTCATAGTTTCTGGGATGTGTGGTCCGATAATTGTTTTTAATTCTGGGAATAGGACATACTTGCAAAGGAATTTAGTATTTCTAACATCTCCATGGTAAGAGGGAGTACTTTAGCTTTCCTATAAGTACTGGTTGTGTCTTTTAATCTCTCACCCAGGTATTTTTTTAACACACACACACACACACACAGAGTCAGAAAAATAAGTTGAAAGAAGGGGAGAGATGTTGTGAAGGTGGGCTTGTAGAAGAGAATCAAGAGATATAGGTTAAACACCCACTTCAGTTCATCACTTCTCCCCTGCAAATGTCCCTTCAATTTAAGTTTCCATCTTTTGAGAATTCATACTTACTTTTCAGTCAAATAATTCTCAGGGGAAGTATTGTAATACAAGACCCACTCAGAGTTTGTATATGTGCATACAACATGCAGAGCATGGAAAAAAGTTACTTTTTTGGACTGCAACTGTCAGATTCCTCTAGCCAGTACCCATGCTGTGCATACAGCTCAGCACTTCTTAGTCCTTTTCTCAACTCTGCTTGCATGCCAGGACTCCCCAGACATTTAGCTGGTGCACAGAGCCATAGTGAGCTTCCCTTTGATTCTCCAGTCCCAGGGTATGTTGTACTTGGAGCCAAGTGTTATATCTAGTGGGGGGGTGGGACGGAGGGAATCCCCTGGAAGCTGATCCTCCTCTTGCTGATGGATGGGGCCAGGTTAGTTCTTCTCCTTCCCGTGAGATCCCTCCCCAGAGAGTTGGGAGGGTGTCTGCTCTTGATTTGGGACTGTTGATGGAAATCTACCCAGGTTGGAAGTTCCAAGGCTGATTTCCTTGCTCACTGGTCTTCCGCCTATAATTTCATAGAAAGACATGCTTTACAGCTTGTGCCTGGGACTTGGCAGTTGCTTGCGAACTCCTTAATTGTTGGTTTTTGTTTTCCTTGCTTTCTACCATCTGCAGAAATAAAGAAAACAGATTATATAGTCCAGCAATAATATAATGGCAGGATTGCTCGTTTCACCTTTCTCCCATTAGCTATTTAATTTCAGAATGAACAAGTGAAGTTTCTGAAATCCCTAATGGGAAAGAAGTGGCTTTCTTGGTTCATATTAGCTGCCATGGGGTCAGCAAGCCACAACTCTTGAGAGAAGCCACAGAAAGGACCTTTCTAATTTAGTAAGAAAAGTAGAAAATGTTTGGCTTGAAATCATAAGGTATGAGTTTTTGGTTTTTGCTACTTTCATATGCCACTTTGTTTGCCAAGGCACTCAAGGTAGTTCCCAGTGTGAAAAAAACTGAAAAATTATTAGTTTTTCACAATGGAAAGAGGGATGAAAAATGAAAAGAAGAAAAATGCAGGTTCCTTTGCTGCTGCAGGTGATAGTTCTGGGAGCGGAGAGATCAACAGATAACTGGTGTCAGCCAGGCCAAAGGAAGGGACCTAGCCATCTTGCCCCTTCGGATGCATTCTGGTGGGATGCCAGGTGAGTGGGACAGGCTTCCCTGTCACCTTCCTCTTTTAGGGAAATGGCTTGTGCAGAACTGTAGAGAGATCCTGTAGCACCTTTGAGACTAACTGAAAGAAAGAAATTGGCAGCATTGCTTCTAGTTTCTTTATTTCAGTTAGCCTCTAAGGTGCTACAAGATCTCTCTACATACTGATTCTACAGACTAACACGGCTTGTGCAGAATTGCTTAGTGTATGATCTATCCAGGCAATCTATCCAGAAAACAGGCTCCACAAACATATTTCAATCCTAAAAAGCTGTCATCTCCATTTACAGCACGCCTGCGCCATACATGGGCTTGCTATACGCAGATTTCAGGTCATGCGTATGGCGAGCCTGAACATGGTGAATGGGGTGTGTGCCATGGGGATGTGCCTCATTCAAACAAATGGCGCTTGATTTTATGTGAATTTGCCTTATGCAGGGAGGGGTCCAGAAAGGATTCCCCCGCAAGGTGAGGGCATACGGTACTACCTTTTCTGGACTACAACTTCTAGAATGAGCATGTTGGCTGTGGGATTCTGGGAGGGGAACTGTAGTCTAAAAGTAACTTTTTGAACCCTATCAGTGACTCACATCTCCTTGAGGGCTCCTTTCTTTCAAAACTGATCTCTGTCTGTCTATCTCTGACTTAGTGAGCCCTTTATTTAACTATAAGCTTCCATTTCTTGAGTCAAATTGAATTTATTCCACTGAACCTGCTATTATAGCATGTATAGCCATGTCAAAGGAGAGCTCATGTCGAACTGAGTGTACATTCAGGGAAAAGAAAACTGTTCAGGAACCCACCTTTGCACTGCTTGTGGATTGCTTTTTGTTTTTAAAATTATCCTCTTAAAGTAAAGGCCCTGGCTGCTATGTTTCTTATCTCTGAGGAATTGGGTTTTTGTTTTGTTTTTTAATGTCAGTATGTTCCCTATCATCACGCTCCTGGGCTTTAACAGCTTGCCATGTTGCAACAGAAAGTTGTACTGATTCTTTTTCTAGAATCCAGAAAAAAATAAAGCAATGGCTTTCATCTGAGTCCCTTTTTTTTCTCGAGGAACATAGTCCTTCATGTAGGTCTTTATGCAACTTCCTCATCACCGGGAGCACCTGGGAACCTTTTGTTAATTAGCAATATGCAATTAGCATGAATGTTTTATTCTGTACAAGGCAGTCAGGTGTGTAGTCAAAACAGTACACTGTTTCTTACAGCTGTTTCTTACATTTCTACTTGCAGCTGAAACATTTCCTTGGTGATATGGACAAATGCTCTTGCCCTGCATGAAAACCTGCCCAACCATTTTCCTGTTTGTATTTGTGCCTAATATACTTTTACCCTGGCAAACTATGCAGAGAAGAACCATCTCTGGTAGACTAAGGGCCAATACACACGGCAGAAATAATTCAGTTTGAGACCACTTTAATTGCTCAGTGCTAGAGAATTTCAGAAACTGTAGCTTGTTGTGGTACCAGAGCTCTCTAACAGAGAAGACTCAGTGTCTCACAAAACTACAGTTCTCAGAATTCCCTAGCATTGAGCCAGGGCAGTTAAAGTGGTCTCAAGGTGGATTATTTCTGCAGTCTGTTTTGGCCCTAAATATCTTTTGCAGGTGTCTCCTGTCAAGGGAATAGCCAGGCTGTGGAGACTCCTAGCTGCCCTCATGTGGTCTTGAATCCTGATTACCTTGAAGATTTTGATCCCAGTTGGTGGTTTTCTTGGCTATCAAGGAAGATCCACAAGAGAATATCCAAGGGCTCCCAGTTCATCACTGCTCTTTTCTCTCATTTGAACCTTATACTCTATGCTTGCTGGTGCATTTGTATGGTAACAGGTGGAAGGTGGATAGTGCTTGTGGGTGGATGTGGTACATATCTTGCTTTGAATCTGAGGTACACATATTTATTCAAAATCAGAACAAAAGATTAGCCTTGTTGAACCAGACCAGGAGACACTCGGGATCAGCACATTGGTCCAAAATACACTGCAGAAATAATCCGGTTTGAGACCTGTTGAATTGTCCTGGTTCAATTCTAGGGAATTCTGGGAACTGTCATTTTGTCAGACATTTCACCACCTCTGTCAGAGAGCTTATACTGCTGGGGGATTTCCACATCTACAGTATGTCAACTCAACCTTGTTGGGAGTGGCTCAGGACTTCATGTCTGCCATGACAACTATGGATCTGTCCCAACTGCTTTCTGGCCCCCCTCAAGCCACTGGACACATTCTAGACCTTGTGTTCTGTATGCAGATGGCTGATGGTGACCTGAGAACGGAGGAGATTTCTACTGTTCTTTTGTCATGGACAGATCGATTCCTGATTAGGTTTAGATTTGTGCAGCCTGAGGATGTGGACAGGATCCTTGGAGAGATGAGAGCCACCACACGTGTATTAAATCCTTGTCCCTCCTGGCTAATTAAATAGGCCAACGGAGGAATGGCTGGGTGGGTGGGTAATGGAAGTGATAAATAACTCTTTACAACAAGGCAGGGTCCCAACACATCTGAAGGGGGCTGTGGTGAGACCTCATCTGAAAAAAGCCTTCCCTGGATCCTACTATGTTAAATAACGATAGGACAATCTCCAAACTTCCATCAGCCCTGGTGGCGCAGTGGTTAAATGCCTGTACTGCAGCCACTCACTCAAAACCAGAAGGTGGCGAGTTCAAGACCAGCAAAGGGCTGAAGCTTGACTCAGGCTTGCATCCTTCCGAGGTCGCTAAAATGAGTACCCAGATTGTTGGGGGCAAATAGCTTACAATTGTAAATGAAGCTGTTTGTTTAACAAATTGTAAGCCGCTCTGATAGTCTTGGCTGAAGAGCGGGGTATAAATAAAAAACATTATTATTATTATTATTTTTGGCAAGGTACTGGATGATGTGGTGGTTTCTCAACTTTAGGGGTACTTGGATGAAACTTACACTGAAATGAATGGTGTAGCCATTCCATGACATGAAGCTCTGAATGCATGAGCCCTGAATAGGAGGCCTGCTGCACAGCAGTAACCCATGAATGTACGTGTGAGCTTTCCGAAGCAACTACTACTAAGGCTGTTGCAAATCATGAATTTAGCTTGGGTGTGAAACTGTTACCTCAGTCATTGACTGATGAGAAATATGTCTTGGATATCCCTCTCATGAAGATTCCAAGATTAAACTTGTTTTTCCCTTCCAAAATCATGACAGAAGACTCTTCGTGATAAATTCCAAAACTGTTTAGTAATTTCATCTGAAATGAGCTTTTTCCTGCATTGTCCCTCTGCAATGTACGAGGGCTTGTAAAACATCCTATAAAATAAAATGACTGGTTTTTCATTTTTTCCAACCCTTCCCTTTTCCCTTCCTCTTCGCAGCAGCATGGAAAAACCCGCCTTTCCCATGTCGCCTTCCGTCACCCACCCCTCCACCCTCAGCAAGCAATCAAAGATCTGTTGCCAAAAGCCTTGTCTTCTGACACCATGCTGTGCTCCTCTTGTTTCTAGTACTTCATGGACATCTTTCATCTAGGCCTGATGTTTTGTCAAGTTCTAACTGTTCTAATTGCTTAATTATCTGTGCTGATGCAGTCGTCAAGCCTGTTAAGACTTTGCCCCTTGGAACATGGGGAAGTATGAAGATGCAGCTCTGTGAAGCTGGAGCTGCTGTGGTGAAGAATGATAATGTGTCTCTTGCTTCTTTTTTATTCTCTCTCTCTATAGCTTAGCTTTTCTTCCTTTTGTGTATGTGGTACAAATGTATTTAAAGAGCTCCCTGCTCCAAAATACCTGTATTACTCCTCCCCATTTTGATTTGCCCCTGTAGCTTTGCTTAAATGGGGTTTGATCACATGTGTAATTACCCAACTTTCTTTTCTTCATTTAAATGCTGCCTGCCTTTTGTAATTTTGGTGCCCAACTGGTTTTTGTTTCTTTCTTGACATTCATCCTTCTAAAATCTATATTTTATCTCACATCTGTCTCTTGCACCAGCAATAAGGCATACTATTTTCATTATTAAATGGCCTGTTAAATGTTAGTGCATTACCACCCTGATTCTTGTGTGCTGTCCTCTTTAATCTGTCTCTTGTATGTCTCATCCAGTTTAATTAATTATAGTTAGTGTCTGACGCAGCTTGTCAAAGTCCAACCTCCCATCTCCTTCTAATGTTCAATGTTTTTTAAGATTCCATTGCTAAGTATTTTCTAAATGACTAGGCTGCATAGTACAAGAGGCACTGTTGCATATGTGTGTGCCAGGCAGTGAGGATGCATAGGGAAGGCTTCCCATGGAGATGTTCCAGCAGAATCTCCATAGGACCACCATTATTCACCTGTTCTGAAGAAGGAAGTTTGTCTCCAAATTCAAATGGAGTACCAGCCTGGTTTTTGCATACATAGGAACTAGATGCCAACTTAAAATATTCAGTAGCTCCAGGTGGGATACTTCTTTCTTCCTAAGAGTGTATTTTAACTCCTGCTGTTCCCAGAATGTGGTGGTGTCATCTCTCCCAGTGTTAAAACTCCTGTTGATTCCTCAAGTGGAGAGATCAGGAGGAAGGCCTGCAGTGAACTTGGGGAGAGCAAAAACCAGTTTTCCATTTAAATAACTATATTTGAAAGTTTCCTAGGCTCAGGTTTGATCTCTCCAGTGGCTTTTTACTTTATTTCTTCTATCGGAGTCCTCTTTTTCCCAAGAGTCCAGATGGAGGCTGAGCAGCTGAGCACTTGGGAGTGTGCTCTTGTAATCATATAATGCAGACCAATTTCAGACCCTTAACCAGAATCACATGCACTCTTCTGCATTAGGTCTTTTCTTTGAAAAGGAAAGCAAAATTCTATAACAGGAAAATCTGGATTCTACATGTGATATAATGCAAGACATATGCAAAGCTGCTTATATTCTATCATTTATTCAGAATCTTTTCCCATTGCGACTAAAATTATCTACTAGTGGCTAAGAGTGAGAAACTATGTTATAATATTAAAGTGTCATCCCAAACCTTCACTGCCAGTGCTAATAAGCTAAATTAAACCTCCAGTATTTTCACATTCCGGCTTGTGAGTACTCAAAGGCATTCAGTCTGAGTTTTACTGATAAAAGATCATCTTTTCCTAAACTCCATCTGCCCAGATTACAATTATCTCCAGCCTAGTTAGCCTAACAAATAAACAGAAAAGAAACGGTCAAAACATCTGGAATGACTCAAGCTGAGGAAGACTGGACTGGACTTGGGTACTTCCCCTTCTGTTCTTATAATTGGTCATGTGGTAGTCAGGGAAATGGCTTTATTTGTCCCTGTACTGGAAGACTTCCTTTGAAGGAAAGAGATATTGTAGGTTTTCTTTGCAGCCAAGCCCTCCAATACAATCACATCTGCTCAGAATCTGTCAAACTCATGGAATTACAACAAGCTACAGTACTCAAGAAGGCATTTTCATTGTCCAAAAAAGTGGAAGAGGCAATAAGGGGATCACCTGTTTGAGATCTGATCCTAACCAACAAGGATGACCTGGTTAATGGGGTGGAAATAGCAGGATCCTTCTGAAAATGCCTTGGTCAGGCCTCACCTGGAATACTGTGTCCAGTTCTGGGAACCACAATTCAAAAAGGATGTTGACAATCAGGAGTGTGTCCAGAGAAGGGTGACCAAAATTGTGAAAGGTCTGGAAACCATTCCCTTTGTGGATTGTTCCCATGGCTGTGTGGTTGCCGCTCTAAGAAGGAGCTGTAAAATGGTCTGGCACAGCAGCCGCGATGGAACAAGCGCCCTGCTGTGGCACAGTGATGTGTCTTGCACGCCATGCCATTTGGACGTGTTGCACATGACACATCATGGATGTGCATGTTGTATGGACAGTGCTGCGTCAAGATGGCACCGCCCGTGTGGGGTTGCTGCACGCTCCCAAACTCTAAAATCTCTGCTGGCACATCACAAAGCACCCATTTGTACTGAGCCTTGGATTTGTCCTTTCATACAGCAGAAACCTTCAAATAGATCAGTGTCATCTCATAATACTTTAAATATAGGACTCTCCTCTGTAAAGTGGGCCATAGGGCTACACCTTTGTGTCCCCATTTTCACCACTCGTATGTCCTCATTTTCACCTTGGGAGAGAAGAAGTTTCTCTTTGGAGTCCCTAGATAACTGCTTGTACTCTCTATCAAAATAGACAATACAAGGCTAGGTAGGGAAATAATCTGACCTGACATATACAGGAGTAGAATTGAATCCTGGATGTAATCTCCACTCTTGGAAAAATTACATTTTTCAATTACAGCTCCCAGGCAACCTCCATATAGCCACTGGCAGGTATTGTAGACAACCTGTTTTGCAATATATGGGCTGCTTACCTGTTCCATTCCACTCCCTGCCTTGCCCTCCCCGGTTTTTAAAGAGCCCCATCTGAGTTTCTCTCTTCACATTTTCAGGACCTATTGTGAACAAGTGAAGTTACCTTATGCTGAGCTGGACCAGTGGTCCATCTATCCCAGGCTTTTTTACTCTGATTGATTGCAAGATTTCACCCAGAGGCCTGTCTTGACAACTGCCACCAGAGATTCCTTATGCTTTGGAAGCCAAAGAGTAACTTGGGACTTTTTCGATGTGAAGCAGAAGCTCTAATAATTGATCTGTATACTTTGCTCTAAATGATGGCCAAAGCATGAGAGATTAGGATTAGTTATATAAACATTAGACACTGGGAAATTAATTCATTATCATCAGTACATATAAATGACAGTATTTAGTTAGTTAAAAAGGTAACTTGATATGAGTGTCTAGTCATGATCAACTGTCATCTTCTGGCCTAGGAGGGAGTGAAAAGACAGGCCCAAAACTATCGAGCCTGGCCTCAGTTAAGAAGAAGAGCCCTCCATCCAGTCCATCTGCCTTGTTCCAGGCCTCAGAGGGAGAGAAGAACTGCTGGACCTGATCCCCTTCCCCACCACCTTTTCCTTCTCCTTTTGTGTCATGTCTTTTTAGATTCTTAGCCTGAGGGCAGGGAACCGTCTAATTAAAATAATAATTGTAAGCCACTCTAAGAGCCTTTAGGGCTGAAGGGTGGGGTATAAATACAGTAAATAAAATAATAAATAAATAAAATAGTGAGTGGTGCTCAATTCTGTTACTAAGCGGAAGAGCCAGCATTGTCCAAAAAAGACTCCATGGTCATATGGCCAGCATGATTGCATGGAACACTGCTACCTTCCCACTGAAGTGGTACCTATTTATCTACTTGCAATTTGCATGCTTTCGAACTGCTAGGCTAGCAGAAGCTGGGACTAGTGACAGGAGCTCACCCCATCACACAGCACTTGGGCCTTGAACTGCCAACCTTTCAATCTTCCGATAATCAGAATTGGCATCTTAACCATTTAGCCACCACGTCCCTTACCATTTAGTTAGTTACTGTTAGTTAATTATGCATTTGGAACATTAGTCGGTGGACATATCATAGCTATAAAGACAATGGTAAGTTTGCTTATAGGATCACTTTTTATTGGCTTCGTCAAAAGTTCTTTTGCATTTTTTTCCTAGCCAGCATCATTGTATGTATGGTCTTTTCATCATTTTTAAATTGCCCTCCTCCAGGTTTCCTCCCCAGAGCTTATAATATGATTGTTGCCTGGGAACAGTGGAAGTCGAACACATCTGGAAACTGTCAGGTTAGGACATGCTATCCTAATGCATGAGATCCCATCTGACAATCTGTTCATTTAAGTTTGTCACTGATCTGTATCTCCCTTTTCTTTCTACCCCTACCAACATGTAGACTTCACTCACTCTTCAAGTGCATTGTTTGTAAAAGGTTAATGAGGGCTGATGTGTTTCAGTTAAAGGACACTGATCCACCACAAGAGCAGCAATAAGTGGATAGCTACAGAAATCAGTCAGTGAATAAAGGATGGAGAATTGTTAATCAAATATGTTAAGTTTTTAAGTGGCTGCTTGAGGGCTTTATTCTCCAACTGGATTGCTTCCCTTCCCCAATTCTATATCAAGACTCCTTTCTTCTTCTTCTTACTCTTCTTTCTTTATCTTCTTTCTTTTTTTTCTAATGTAACTTGGGTATTGCAAAATTCTTTCACTCTGTCATTCTCTCTCCCCCTCCTCCCGCCTTTCTCCATATTAGCCTGCCTAACAACAGAGATTCACAATGTTTCCTCTGATCCTAATGCTTCATCTCCTGAGGCAGCAGGTCTTCCTATTTTACTGCATCTTAAAGAAAGTTACCACCCTAATGAATTCTAACAACCTAATTTGCTAAAGTATGCTCTTAATTTCAGCATTAATTGGGGAGTCTAGTGAGTTAGGTGGAATTGGTTAAAAAATACAACAATTTAATACATTGACTAGTTAAATAACTTGTTATTTTCAAGTTCTGGTGATGGGTTACACTTCAAAAGGTGCACTCCAAATGCACCTGATGAAGCAGGCTTAAGTCTACAAAAGCTCATGCTACCAACATCTCCCTTTCAGTTAGTCTTTTAAGGTGCTACAAAGATCCCTTTGCATACTTCAATAGGTGGTAACTGTTGTTTCCATGAAACTATTGTTTGCCTGAAAGAGGATCCTTGACTTCCCTGGCAATGATCTTGCTACTGTTCTTTATTTATAAATGAGCCTCAGATAACTCCTTGATTGATTTTTGCGTAGGTGCCTAATGTTACATTCTTTGTTTGGATTAAGTCATTTCTTGCATCCCATTAGTGCCATAATGATAACCGAAGCCCCTAAACAACAACAATAACAACAAAGGTGGAGGGACACAAGGAATACTTGGCTTTGTTCCTACACCATCATTTATTCTCACACTATTAATACTTGATTGGGATCTGTAGATGTTTGGGCTAGTGCCACAGTGTGTCTAAGCATTATTCACTACATAGAATAGACAGACCAGGACTAGGATTTGGCAAGCAGGAGGTTTCATTAGTCAAGCTGACTGTATCTGACACTAGAGATTCCCATCTTGCTTGGAGAGGTATTCCCTTCCCTCTGCCTTGGCTGTGATCCCAACAATATTTACATACAAGTTAACAGAAGACCAGCATTGAATGGAGGCTTCTCAGTTTTAATACGCAGGCCATTGAAAGTAAGGCCATGAATACACTTTTGACCGTTTGGTCCATCTTAAGTTGAGGGTCCAGGTTGATTCATAATAAGTTGTAATATGTTAATCTTCATTTGTTTTGGACCTGTAGAAACTTGTCCAGTGAACTGTGTCAGTAAGAAATGACTTTTTTTAAAAAAAATTCCCATCACTAGTCCCAGCTTCTGCCAACCTAGCAGATCGAAAGCATCCAAATACAAGTAGATAAATAGGTACCATTCCGATGGAAGGAAAACAGCATTCTGTGCAATCATGATGTCCAGGTTTTCAGCTTAGTAACAGAGATGAGCACCACCCCTTATGGTCGGACACGACTTGACAACCTTGTCAATGGGGAATACCTTTACCTTTTTAACTATATCATGATTTATCCTTCTAACGGCTCCCTCCAAAGAAAATCCAAGGTCACTGAATTAGTTGTAGTCAACTACTTTTAAAGTGGTTTTAGTGTTGGACTACAACACTGGGGACTAGGGTTCGATTATCCACTCAGCCATGAAACTCACTTGGTGACCATGGGCAATTCACATCTCAGCCTCAGGGAAAGGGAATGACAAGCCTCCTCTGATCAAATCTTTCCAAGAAAACCCTGTGATGAGGTCCCCATAAGCTGGAAATTACTTAAAGGCACACAACAAGAAGTTTATATTCTCTCCTTTGAGAGACATGAGAAATGGAATCTGTATTTCTCACACATATGTCACATAAATTGCAAAAAAGACCTCACCTGTAGGCCCTGTGGGTCCATTGCTGTTGCAAGTGCACAGTGCTGGTCTAGGTGAATCTAAAGCTTCAGCTAGTGAAGAATGTGACAGCTAGCTCTGTAATTACTATAGCCAACTGGAATAAATTCAGTGATGGAGTGGAGCCAGATCACGTACGGCTGAAGTGTTGGAATTTTCTTTTTTTGCTTTTTATTTTGCTTAGCAAGGGGAATGACATCATTTCCTCAAACCACACTTTCCCTGGACTGCACCGTAAACTTAGAGCTTAGTTGCAAGCCACACAAAAACTGGAAGGGAAGGAAAATTGAGTTTTTAAATAACACTACATTATTGTAAACTATCCTCATTATAATGTAAAGTGTTGGGATGAGTTAATTTTGTATGTGTAAAGAGATTAACACTTGGTTTGTTGGTATAGAGTAGTGTAGCTGTCTGTCTGTTTTTTACTCTTCTTTGGGGCTACGAATGCCTGTATGTCAACATTTCCTGCCCCACCACGAACCATACTGCACCAGTTCTAAACAAATGCACCGACTTTCTGTTCTACAAAGTGATGGTGTATATCTTTAAAGCCCTAAATGGATTTGAACCAAAATATCTGAACAAGATGTTCTGCAGGTTGACTTCAGTTAAAGGTGTGATACATTGCTGCACAGAATCACCTTGGAATATCACCTCTTATCTCTCTCCCCCTCCCCCAGGTAATTTCTGTGTTTTGTAAAATATTTCTTTACAAGAATAGTCAAGCAACCATTTTCTGATCGATGCATAATTTTGAATAGGATGTTCTCATAATTGGATTCATTGTTGCAGCTCAAATTTGAATGCATGGTTTTGCGCTGAATTGCAAAGAAGCTGAGGAATACTTGAATTTGTCTCTATGAGATTTGACAATAGGATAGAAAAAGTCACCTTTTGGATTAATTTGCTTTTATCTACTCTGTTCCTATTAAGCTGACGGCAGCCAGTGTCAAAGGCATAAATGGAGACAAAAGAATTGCTTCCAATTGTGGAGAATTTGTTTTAAACAGCCTAGAAAATGTTTCCTACTCAGCAGGGTATGGTACACTCAAATGGTCGCATTAACAAGGAAATATATAACAAAGAGAGAGTATTTAGGGCAATCCCTCAGTATCCTGTGGTAATGAATTTTAAATTTCTGTAATGAAGTCAAAAGGCCTGTATTCTTCTTTCGAGGCACGCAGTACAGTAACTCCCATTAGCATTAATGGGAATTGGGCATGCAAACTATAGAACCACAATAGATAGAGATGAAAAAGCCCTATCAGATTATTGAGTTCATCCCCCTTCTTAAGGCTCTCCTTATTAATGCAAGCAGTCTCCATGACAATGGATTTGGTATAAAACACCCTATTAGGTATGTAGATGGTTTAGCAAGCAAGCATCACTGCAAGCATGGCACAAGGAAGAACAGCAAGCCAGCCATGCCTGGTCCTACTATTAAGCAGTGATAAGACTACTGCCTTAGGCGGCAGATTAGGGTCGAGGGGAAGGAGTAGCAACCTGGCTATTTCTCATGACCTCCTTCAGCCATTTGCCCCCAAATGGGTCTGCTACCCTCATGTGTGATGGATAATGCTGCCCTTTTGAAATAAAATTCAGTTGTCAGTCCAGTTGGACTCTGTATAGAGGAAGGATGCCATCTTGTCTTTCACCTCTGGCAGTAATATGCTGTAGAACAGCCCTGAAGTTCACATAGGGCTTGAAGTACACTAAAAAGTAAGCCAGAGGAAGCCAATGTACAGGGCTCCCGTTATATATTACACGGGGAAGTGCACATTTGCGCACTATTCTCTGAATGGCATTGTGCAACTGCATGTGCAAGTTGTTCTGCATGCACTCAGCTTTTACTGGATATGGCAATCCATTCATTCAGTTCACATCCCACCTTTCCAAGGCTGTATGTAACCCTTTAACAGCCCAAATACAGCTAAAAATCTCTTAGTATAAAAAAACAAAACAATTAATCTGAAATTCTGTTTTAAAAACACAAAAATAAAAGTTAAAGCAATTTTATAAGCACATATAAACATATTAAGAGAGAAACAACACTCCCAGTAAAAGCTCCATCTGCGAAAACATATAAAGTCTTTACCTGCTGGTGGAAAGACAATGACCATTGTGTATTGTTACACAGGCTAGGAGAAAAAACAGCTAAGACTGATGGATAACGGATAAAATTCCCTCTTCCACACAAGGTACAGGAGCTCTGTCTTCTTTTATAAAATGGACACCATAGTGATTTTCCACTGTGAAAATGTCCATTGGCTTTGATGGTGTCATACTGACTTTAGTGGACTGTGGTCTGACCCGTTTGCATTTAAGTGGATGAACATGGTGGGAAATGCTTTTTTCAATTTCATCTAGATTTTCAGACTCTGGGCCTGCTCAGTGATTGCTTTTAAAATTTGTTGTTATTGTTGTGTGGCTTCAAGTTGTTTCTGATTTATGGCTACACTAGGGCAAAGGTTTTCTTGGCAAAATTTGTTCAGAGGAGGTTCACCCTGAGGTGGAGAGGGTGTTATTTGCCCAGGGTCACCCAGTGGGTTTTGTGGATGAGCTGGGAATCGAACCCTGGTTCCCAGAGGCCCAATACTCAAAACCACTATGCCATGCTGGCTCTCTTGTTTAATAAGTAGTGTACTTTAAATCTTCTACTCCCCCACCTTGTTGAAATAATTGCTTGTGACCTATTACGTGTTTTGCCCAAAACCTAACAGTCTCATGATATTGGGGCAGATATTAGGATATGCCTGAAACTGTAAAACAGATTAGATCGTGCAAATTGGGTGAGGGGAGCACAAAAGAGAAAAAAAAATCAGAATTGCCGAGAGAGAGATTTTGTCACTATCCCCAGCTAAACATCTGCCAAAGAGAAGCTTTAGTTGAATTATATTTGTATGTCGGTTCTCTTATGAAGAAGGACAAGAGGTGAGAAATATTATACAGTAATTCCTTCCCATCTTGTCTCCTGACATTAAACCATGTAAGGAAATGAGGAAAAGAGGCAGCCTCTTGATTTACTAGCAAGTGAGGATCTTCCGTGGCTTACATCTTGCTATGAATGGTTAGAGATTTGTTGGTTTGCAAAATCAAATATGCTGATCCCATTCCATTCACATGGACTGGCAAAATCCTCTTCCCACAAACCTCAAAGAAACCCATCATGGAAAGTAAAAGAAAGAAAAATAAATAAATAAAAAGTTAGAGGCGTTTTGTACTTCTTAAGAGCTTACTACAGTTGCTTCATTTAGTGGATCTAAAACATAAGTTGCCCACCTCTGTTACAAATGCCTATGTGAGTCCAAACCTTCACATGTCCATCTGTTCTGTCTGCTTACTCAGAAATAAGCATAGGAGACAAGATCTGGCTCAGATAAGGGGGTTTTGCCCCTGTTATAGTTTCAATCTGAATTGTTCTACCTCTGAACTGCCGGTTTGCACATTTAGAGCTCTCTGATCCCAGAGCTCTGTCTGCTTACTCAGAAATAAGCATAGGTGACATGATCTGGATCAGAAAGGGGGTTTTGCTCTTCTGAATTGTTCTACCTCTGAACTTTCAGTTTGCACATTTAGAGCTCTCTGATCTTTTACTACCAGAGCTACTTTGTGTGGGATCCTGGGATTTTTAGTTTGGTGAGGTACTTAAAATTCTCTGCTAGAAGGCTTTAGTCCACTCCCCTGAACCTGCACCAGCACTCTACCATGCAATTCTATGTACCTGAAAAAACCACAAAGCCCAGGATTTTGTAGGATGAAGCCGTGACCATTAAAGAGCAATCAAAGTGCTGTATTTGTGTGGTGTGGATGCATTCTCAGTCTGGATCAGGCTCTAGTGTGGGGGCTGATACAGGGCTTTAATCTGCCTACCTGTGATCCATATTTTGATCAGAGCCCCAAATCTCCTTTTTGGAGAAAAAGAAATATCCCATTTGCTTCAAAGGGAGATTCCGTTTTGTTTTTTTTAAACACCTTAGTGAGTTCCCTTTTCAGATTTCTTTTGTCTGAAAGGGTGGACTTAGACAGCCACTCATCTCTCATTTGTATTTTTTTCTCCTTCCCCTAGTTTCAAGAAGAGGATAATAAGAATGATCCACTTTCCAGGGCTGTTGTAAACTTTGCAGTATAAAGATTACTGCATTAGTGAAGGTTTGGAGACAGCTGAAATCTCTATCGTTCTTTTTCTCCCCCCCCCCCCCTTCCTAAAAAAAGGCATTTCCTCTCCTGTTCCTCCCTCGCTGTGTTCTTTAAACTTAAGCTCCATGTGGATGGATAGATTATATTTCAAACATTACTTTCATCAAGATGACAGCGTGGTGGAGATGGAGGGGCAGGAGAATTCTTGGGGAACAAACACCCAAGTAGTCAAAGAATGACGCTGTATGAATGGTCTCCGCTCTCCTGCAAACCTCAAACCCATCCACTCCAAAGAAAAATGTAAAGATTCAATCTATATTCTCTCTTGACAAGAAGGATAAATTTGGGTGTAATTGAAAGCAGTGTTTGATCCCTTTATGTTTACTATTTATTCATATTTATTATTCATACATTCAGGCACAAGTGTTAGGCCTGCACCCCAGTGACATATTTGCATTTTATTTTAAGTTTGATATTTCCCCCCCACTGCTACCCAGTTTTGCAAATAGGAGTTTAATGATCTGCTGTTTCCATACTGTTTCTGTGGTTCATTCTCTCTCTTTCCTTTCCTCAGTGTTTTAAGGAAAGAGATTTCTAACTTGGAAAAGTGATATTTGAATACATCCCCCAAGGCAATCAATTTACTTTTAATTTGTCTGGAACTAAGCTTTCCTTTGTTGCAGTGAGAAAGGACTGAAACTGCTGTAAAATTTATTAGCTTCCAAGAGGATTTTGAAATGAATTTTTAAATGATCATGGCTGTTTTCTCTCAGGGACAGCAGCAGTAGCATTGATTGTAGCAGTACCATAGAGTTGCACCACATTTTACCAGCATCTGGAGAATCTCTGTTTTCTTTAAAGCCAGATGCTAATCTTGCGCAGTGGTGGGACTCAAGCTTTGCACCTAGACTTTTCTAGTCCCAGTTCTTGGTATTCTAGTATAAATGATTAGCAGGTAATATGAAAGATGTCTCTCTTGAGATACTGGTGAGCTGCTCCAGTCCAAACAGATGAGTAGTTCCCAAATGAACGCCCCTAGATGTTCAGCTCCTAGAAGCCTACTCAGAGGTCAGGGCCTCTTGGAGTTACAGTCCAGCAATATCTGGGATCTAATTTTGGGAACCACTGAAGTAGACAATACTGGCTAGATGAACAAAGAGTCTGACTCAGGGATGTAGCTATGAAGGTATCCCCCCCCCCCAAAAAAAAACTTCTTCTAAATGAAATTGTCCTTCAGTCCCCAAATTTATAGCATTGTAGTAACACAGAGCTTTATTGCATGACAAAATAAAGCCAAAATGGATGGAGAAAGTAGTGGCTTTCTCTTTGCCTCTCCACATAGCACTTCCATCATCCTTCCCAAGGATGGCGGTCGCAAAAACATGCCTTTTGCCAAACACATTTTCCAAGCATGACAAAAACCATACTTTTACAACTGTTTACCTCAGGAATAGAACAGAGGTGCTATTACAACGTCATGCAGAGATGCATGGAGAAAGCTGCTACTCTCCCACTCCCTTTTGGCTTTCTTTTCTCATGTGATAAGGCTCTTAAACCTCAGCTGTGAGCGATTTTCAGTGTGTCACTCTCTACAATGCTAGTAATTTGGGGAAACTTCATGGGGAGATAGAATCCTTATATGGAGGGGCAAGGCCTTCATTTCCCCCATGCTTTATAGCTACAGACTTGTTCTGACTGATTATACAGGTTCTTATGATCCCTTTCTGAAATGTGTAGCTATGTTTGGAATCAGGCTGATGAAATGAGTGTACTCAGAACTAGAATGAATAGGCACACAGTGGGCAAAGGACGAAATTCAGAGGACAAAGTTTTGGTATATCCAGAGTAAGACTGCACCAAATACTTATTTATTTTCCCTTTCAATTGCAAAGTAGTACTTTGTTGGAAAGAAACCATTCATAAATTTCTTTATTATCACCTCCACCCAACTCCATTCTTCAGTGTCACCTTTCCTCCCTCTACAGTTGGTTCATCCATTTTTTAGTTTACCTGAGTGGTCTGAGCCAACCAGAGATTGCATAGTGAACGGGATGTTGTCACAATGCTTTAAAATTAACTAACTTTGGCTATGTGGCATTATCACCACTAAGGGAAAATGAAACCAATGGGAATGAGGACAATACTGAGAAGTATTTTGAAAGGAATTACTTAAATGATCCTTTTGGTTGCTTTTACTCAGGGACAACAGTACTATATTAATTGTAGCAGGACTTTAGAGTTGCACCAAACCAGAATCTTGAGAATCTCTGTTTGCTCCTCTTAGTATATCAGTATATCACTTTTGCACTCAGACTTTTCCAGGCTCACTTTCTGATATTCCAGTGAAAATGAGTAGCAGGCAATATGAAAGAACTCTCTTTTTCTGAGATCCTGGCGAGCTGCTTCAGTCCAAACAGATGCATTGGATTCTCACTGTGTCACTTTGCAAGCAATTGTGCCTCTTGTTAGAATCCCCCCCATCACCAAAAATGAGTGGGGTCAGTATTTTTTGCTACAGTCAAAGGATTTTGTGGCAAATTCATTTTTATTAAAACTGATCATCATATTGGTTTTGATGTGATTTACCAGTGCTAATCCAAATTGGCTTCTGAGTCACAGGATTCATCCCTGGGTGTTTTTCTGCCAGGGGAGGGGGGGGGGGCTGCACCTTTCGTATGTTAAACTAATCATTATCAGTTATTGGAAGGTATAACTGCCTCTTAACTTGCTCTCATCTCTGATTAGTTTAAATAATGCAAGCATTAATCAGAGTCTGAAGCAAACTCAGAATAAATCAGATCACCTGGTTAATTAAAAGCTCTTTTTTAATCTCTCTAATTTCATACATTAGATTGTTAGCATGTTATTTTGATGCAACTGAATGAACGGAATTCAGCGCAAGGATCCAGGCATAAGATATTTTGCTCAGAAACAAACTCAAAATCTTTTTTTGCTTTATGTCCTTAGTAAAGAAAAACGAAACGAAACAAAACAAAACAAAAAACAACAGTTTACCTGTTACTGTCTTTCCTGATGCTCAAAATTATGTGGATGGCTCTCTTTTCTCCTTCTGTTCTCTTTTCTCTCTTTTTCCATTTTGGAGAGAGCTAGCGGCTTCAGTTCCTTTCCCATATGTAATCGCCCAAATACCCTCTACTTATAAGCCTCTCCAAAAGCCCTCTGACATATAGATTGGACTGAATTGTGCGTCTCTGAGAGAAATAGAAGCTCTGGGGTCTATTGTGATTGCCTAGGCTGCATAACCATACATGTCATTGCAGCATTTATCAGAGATATTAAATCCCCAAGTACTTGTACCTCAATACGTTACAACTTTGCCTCTGTGGCTGGTGCTGGAGATTCCATCAGCGATAATTCAATTGCTCAGAGAGCTGGGCGGATCGCTCTTTCAGTCTGTCTTCTTGTTGTGCTGGGCTCTGGTGAATGTGATTTTGGAGTCAGTGAAAGGGGAACAAAAAGTTTTGTGGCAGCTAAATGTCAGCTGATGCAGGTTTTAAGTCAAGGTGGCAAACTTCTTTCAGCCCTCAGGGAATGAGTAGTCCCATTTTATTTATTTATTTATTTACTTTTGTTTATTTCATGTATATCCCTATTTTCTCACTTTCTCATCTTGGACTCAAGGTGGTTCTGAACAACATTTTAAAAATATGCAACTAAAAGCATAGTACAGTATCCGCTGCTTCCTGGATCATCTGTGGATACCAAAATCTGTAGATGTTCGCGTTTCATTAAATACAGTGGCATAGTGAAATGATGTTCCTTATATAAAATAGCAAAATCAAGGTTTGCTTTTTGGAATTTGTATCTTTTTGGAATATTTTAAATCTCTGGATGGTTGCATCCATGGATAAAAAATCTGCATTGACTGTAAGTTATACTATTAGCACACTGTTAAACAAATTATCACACATTAAAACAATCAAATTAAAAGCAATTTTAAAACAATTTAAAAACATAATTTAGTAGGAAGATGCAAGGATGATGAGCCTTTTGGGAAATTGAAGTTTTCAGCCTGTCTGATTGTTTCTGATAGATGCAGTTTGCTCGTCGTTTTTCTACATTGCCTGTTTCACACAGAGAAAACATCAAGATATGTATTTGTGTATTTTTAAACATTTGGTAATGAAATCATTCATTTCCTGCTTTATGGCCCCCAACAATTGTTTTCAGTTTATTTCCCCCCTTTTGTGTCTTTCTCAGAAATACCTATTTTTGAGCAACATCGTTCCATAAAAAACTAGACCAGTGAGGGTGAACCTTTTTGGGGCTACATACGGGGGCACGGCTTCCACCCTCTGGGGAGGGGGAGGGCTTCTGGGGCAGGACTCCCCCCGTCCTTTTTCTGATGTCCAACTGTCTCCGAGAGACAGCTGAGGGTTGGGAAAGGTAAGTGGGGAGGAGGAGGAATTGGCAAACACCCTCACCTCCTCTTCCCGCACCTTTCCTGATCCCCAACTGTCTCTCTCTGGATGCAGCTGGGGGTCAAGAAAGGTCTGCGGGAGGAGGAGGAGTGGGCATGCTTCCACTCCACCTCTTCCCAGACTTTTCCCTGCCCCCAGCTGTCCTTCCGGAAGGGTCCATGGGGGGTAGGAGGAGAAGGAGTGGGCATGTGCCTGGTCCTCCTCTTCCTGGACCTTTCCTGACCCCAACTGTCTCTCTGGATGCAGCCGAGGGTCAAGAAAGGTCTGTGGGAGGAGGAGGAGTGGGCACATGTCCAGTCCATCTCTTCCCAGCCTTTTCCCTGCCCCCAGCTGTCCTTCTGGAAAGGTCCATGGGGAGGAGGAGGAGTGGGCACGCACTGTCTCTCCAGAGGCAGCTGGGGATGAAGAAAGGTAAGTGGGGAGAAGGAGGAATTGGAATGCACCTAGTCCTCCTCCTCCTGGACCTTTCTGGCCCCCCAGCTATCTTTCCGGAGGCAGCTGGGTGTGAGGAAAGGTAAGCAGGGAGGAGGAAAGTTGGCACATGCATGGTCCTCCTCTTCTTGGACATTTCCTGACCCTCAGCTGTCTCTCCAGAGGCAGCTGGTGGTCAGGAAAGGTCCATGGAGAGGAGTAGGAATGGGCATGCACCCAGTCCTCCTCCTCTCGGATCTTTCCCTGCCCCCAGCTGTCCTTCCGGAGATAGCTCCTTCTCCCTGGCTCATACTGGGCGAAATGGTATCACATGCCACCTGTGGCACGCATGCCATAGGTTTGCCATCACAGCTCTAGACTAAAAACTCTGAAAAGGCTTTAAGCCATTCTTCCCATTTTCCAAACAGATGGAAAAGGGTCACTTAGTAGTAATAAATTTTACAGGACTATGGAGAGAATAAAGTGGAGAAGGGAAGACTCTGTGAGCCCCTAGTGTTGTAACGCTGGGCATATTGACTTAGGAAGAAGCCACAATGAATGTTTATTTCAAAGTAGGCATGCAGAGGATTGGGCAACAAATGCCTTGAAGATTAAAAAGAATGAGATGAATAAATATGTAAAAAAGTTATCCTGCTCTCCTCTTCACTGTAAGCACCTGCATGGACAGGAAAACTCTCTCCTGACGTGAACCAAGAGATGCATATTCTGGGCCTGGTTTGAGGGTTTTGGTCTTGGCTCCAATTTAAATCCCCCTCAGCTTTTGTGAAGCAGAGGTTTTAAAACTTCTAAAGCCCAGCCTGGTGTTTGGTTGGCAAAAGAGGCTTATTTTTTCTCTGCTCCTTCTTCCACAGCTTACCCAGGGAGCCAGTAATGTGTTTCTGTAATAGACTTCTGTAAATGCAGTGAAACTGAAGGAAGCCGCGGACGTCAGGCAGCCGAGTTTGCTACACACAGTGGGCCTCACTATATGGGCAGTTTTGTCAGGATTTTTTTCTTGTTGTTGTTGTTCCTGCTGAGCCCTCTTTGCTTTTTGTTTCGTCTTAGCACTGCTTTGGTGTCTTCCCAGCAAATTGGCGCATTTTCATCTTAGTGGTCTTCTCCCCACTGAGCCGCCATCATTCTAGCTTCCATTTTAAAACTTGGGCCTCATTCCTGTCTTTATGCAGATGAAAAGCTCAATGTGCTGCTTAGCCTTCTTTTAATTTTTTTTTAAATGAGGTGTTAGTAAAGCAAAGCTGCAAGTAGCTCAACTGTTTGAAAGCCTTGTGGCTCAAACCTTTTCAGATCAATTTTTGTAGCTGGGGATCATTATTAACTGTCTTTGTGATGGCTTCTTGAGGCGAACAATGAGGGGGGGTCCCCCTCCCAAAACCCAAGCATTTGCTTGGCGTTGTAGGTTGTGTTTCATAGAGTAAAGGGTATGTATGTCACAGTCACTTTTCATACAAGGATGAGACCTCTTTTTAGTCCCATCAGTAGATCACCTTCACACACACCAGATGGCTGGAAGGCAATGCCATGTTGGTTCTCCCTATGCACCCTCCCCCCCGCAAGATTTGGCTAAAATGGGAAAATTGCATTCCCAGAAGCATCTAGATGCACAAATGGCCATTTTAGCCCCAACTCCCCACAAGAGAGCCCTTCTTCAAAACTGGCAACAACCTGCTTTTGAAAGAAAAAGGAAGGAAGGAAGGAAGGAAGGAAGGAAGGAAGGAAAGAAAGAAAGAAAGAAAGGTCCTGTCCTTCTAGCTTAACTTAGATACCCTTTTAATTAGCTATACAAATCTATCTGGATACTAAAACCTGCTGATTTGTGCTACAAAATAAACTTTCCCCTCATCTTTCTCATAGTCACCTCAACATCATCAACAGATTAAGGCGGCAGCACTTGAACCATGTGATAATCCTCTCCCACAATGTAGTAAGACCACACCCCTGTAACTATAAAAGTTCGGGATTAGTTACACTGTAAAAAGAAGTGAAGCAATCACTTGTTACGTTATGACTGTCATGTAAGCATCTGTGACATAAACTGCCACTGTGCATGTGAATGTGCCTTCAAGTTGCCTGTCGACCCATGAATTTCATTGGTTTTCTTAGGCATGGAATTTCATTGGGTTTTCTTAGGCAAGAGGTGGTTTTGCCAGTTCTTTCCTCTGAAATAGTGCCCACAGCACCTGTTGTTTGTTGACTGTCTCCCATCTGAGTACTAACTAGGACAGACCCTGCTTAGTTCCAAGAGCAGAAAGGATGCCTATAGGGTATTTGGGCCATAAAGCCTGGTGTTTATAGAGTTGGCTCTCCATTTTCATGGGGGTTAGGGATGCAAGACCTCCAGGAAAGTGGGGGAAAAATGTGAATAAGGGGGGGAAGGGGGAGGAGCGATCATGTCTTCCCCAATGTGATAGCAGGCTTCCTACAGCCAGCTATCCCACTGAGGGAGGCATGTAAGGGGTGTGATCGCTCCTCCTTTTCTTCCCCTGGTGGGATAGCTGGCTGTGGAGAGCCAGCTATTGCACTGGTGAAGGGGCGGCGTTGGCACGCACACCCTTCCCACCTGCTCCCTCCCTCCTAATTTTATGAAAAGCCTGCATCGGTTCTTTAGGATTTCAAGTGGTGCAGGGGGAGAACACAGTGCAGGCTTT
This sequence comes from Urosaurus nigricauda, assembly GCA_034509955.1. Taxonomy (NCBI): domain Eukaryota; kingdom Metazoa; phylum Chordata; class Lepidosauria; order Squamata; family Phrynosomatidae; genus Urosaurus; species Urosaurus nigricauda. The sequence continues at coordinate 16,893,740 of JAOEGL010000011.1, read as the reverse complement.
ACATGTTGTTTTTGTTTTGAAAGAAAAGACAAACACTATATTTTTGATCAAAAGCTTATTTAAAGCTGAGATCGTACGACACCAGGGGGAATAAGTGACAATGCAAGCGACGTACACATCCCCTCCCCTTTGACTGACAGCTGCATGGGGCTGGCATAATATGCATATGTGCCATTAGATAGGAATGGACTCAGGGAAGTGTGGGCAATCAAATCAGCAACGGTTCACATAACACACCTATGTGTAGACCAGCTCTCGGTCTGGAACCCTTGAGTCCCATTCAGCACTCTAAGCAAACCATTCAGACAGCAACCTTAAAACCTTTTTTTCCCCTTTCCAGGTCGAAATAGCTGAAAGGAACAAAGCCAAAACATTTAAGGACATCTCTGCTTAATCAGCTCCCAATTTTGACTAGTGTGCCTTTGTGTGTGTGCATGTGTGTGTGGAGCTTCCACCTTCATTTTTTGAAGACAAAGCATAGGCACCCAGATCCAAACTTCCAGCAGTTATTTGCAGTTGCCCTTTTATAGCAGGGTGGCTGCTGTGATGAGGGGGAGAACTTTTGAAATGTAGAACGCCAAGCAATTGGTTGTTTTCTCTCTATCTCTTCACCCTGCTGCAACTTCCTTAAGGTTTGCTTTTCTGCAAGCTGATTCCTTGTAAGTGCTAAAGCTGTGCGCGCGCTCTGTCTCTCTCTCTCTCTCTCTCTTTGCTGCATTGTGTTATGTGCTCAGAATTTTTATCAGACCCCTTTTTTGTGCTAGAATGTGGTAGAAATACAAATGGAACGGAAAAGCAGGACTTGCATACACACATCAACAGAGCACCTAAATGAGCCATCCACAAACAGTCAGCATGTAAAATCTTAGCCAAATCACCATCAGGGTGCTGGTGGGAGGGCTCAGCACATCAAATCCTAAAGGCATGATTCCACTGTGTTGGCTGATGTTATTAACTCCTTAGGAGGTCACGAAACTGAGATGGAGCTAGGAGATAGTTGCTGAAAGGCAAGAGCTTCTGTTAAAAATGTCTACTGGACCCCGAAGAAAGAAACTAAAGGCAGGAATCCTACATTTCCCTCAGATTCCTCTAACAGGAAATGCCAGGGATTGGACTTGGGTTGTTTCACATGTAAAGCATGACCTCTGCAATAGCATTTACATTTATATACTGTTTCATAGTGATCTCAGCACTCTCTAAGCAGTTTATAGTCTGTAAGCCAATTGCTCCCAACACACTGGGTGCTCATTCTACTGACCTACGAAAAGATGGAAGGCTGAGTCAACCTTGGAGCCCTGGGCTGGGATTAAACTCACAACCTTATGGCTGCAGTACTGGCATTTAACCACTGTTCACCAGGGCTGAATTGTGGCCTGAAACAAAATGAGCTTGCTAAGGCCCTTAGTTATATTGCATTGTCTTAGAATGAGGACAGATATAGCATGAAGCTTACAATAAATCTTAAACCTGCCTGCTAAAAACAAATTAGATGTGCACCTTGTATGTGTCTGTGTTCATTAGTTAGGTTGTTAGTTAAAAATAAGTGTTTTTTTAAAAATGCCAAACTGCTGTGTTGCAGAATAAAGGAATTCCAGGCCATAGTGTCATTTGCACAACCAGTTGTATAACTGTGGGGATCTAAGCTATGGTATGCCGGTGTATATTTAGAATCATGGCACCATAGAGCTGGAAGAGACCTCAAGGGCCATCCAGTCCAACCCCCCTGCCATGCAGGAAATCACAATCAAAACACCACCGACAGATAGCCACCCTGTCTCTGTTTTAAAACCTCAAAAGAAGGAGACTCCACCACACTCTAAGGAAGCATCTTCCATTGAACAGCTCTTACTGTCAAGAGGTTCCTCATAATGTTTAGGTAGAATCTCTAGTTACACTACACTAAAGGTGCTGTAGGCTATGGGCTTTACTGCATGAGCCCCATCCTTGCCACAGTTGTGCTTGTCAGTGAAAATGGATTTGTACTTGTTTATGTAATAACCATTACTGAACATCTTTGCAGTTGTGTGATGAGTTGCTACCACCATTGCACTCAGTTCCTGACTCCCCCTTAACCCTGCCTCCCTTCCCTATGTCCTACCCAACATGCCTTTCAGGTTTATTTATTTATTTAACCTTTTCAGGCAATTCTGGAGCTCTGCTACTGTGATTTGAGTTTCTTTTTTTAAACGGAAAATAGAAAAAAATTGAATGTAACTAGGCTGCTTGGGAATAGTGGACAGTGGGAACTTGGGAAGGGGACAGTGGGAGAGGAGGGGACACTGACACCATATGACTGCCAATAACACAACTAGCTTAGCAGTGACATTTCGTACCTGGGGACTAGCACGATTGAACCTCATTGACCGGTTTCACCCATCATTTTAAAAGGATTCCCTAATCAGATGCGGTGGCTTAGTGGTTAAGACGTCAATTCTGACAATTGGAAGATCAGGAGGTTGGCAGTTCAAGGTCTGAGTGCTGCATGATGAGGTGAGCTTCTCTCAGTAGTCTCAGCTTGTGCCCAGCAAATGCAAGTAGATAAATAGGTACCACTTCGGTGGGAAGGTAACAGCATTCGGTGCAGTCATGCACCACTGCAGTCGTCTTTGGACAACGCTGGCTTGGAGATGAGCATCGCCCAAGACATGTCAAGGGACTACTTTTACCTTTATTTTAATCAGCAGCTACTGCTTGGATGCATTGGCATGTGACAAGTATCACCAAATCTGTCCCCCCCCCCCAGGTCTTACCATATTTTAAAAGCTGCATATAGTAATCTCCTATATTTCAGAGGAAGTAACTGGCTAAACCATGTCATAATTATTCCTTGCCTAAGAAAACCCTGTGAAATTCATGGGGTCATCATAAGTCAACAGGCAACTTGAAAGCACACACACACAAAGTTATGAACCAAGATCATTTTCGCCAGCCCAAGAAAGTCTATTTGTTGGGTGGTAAAGTTGCAGGGGTCAGGTGGATGTCCACATTATATGAGCTGACACCTCCACTTTGAGCATAGTATAGGCAATTGCTGAAACCAGTTTGAGGTAGTGGTTTGTGTGTTTGACTAGGACACTGGTTTGAATCCCCACTTGGCCATGGAAGCCTACTGGGTGACCTTGAGTATGTCAAACTCTCTCAAATTCAGATGAAGGCAAGGGCAAACCTCCTCTGAACAAATCCTTCCAAGAAAACCCCATGATAGGCTTGCCATAGGGTTGCCAGAAGTCAGAAATGACTTGAGGTCACACAAGAACAACAGACAATTACTGTGGGCTTTGTTTTGGGATTGCTATGACCATTCATGTGGTAACAACATAAGCAATGTGCTTAACCCTCTAACCAAGTATGGCCAAAACGTGGTCCATTGGCCTGTGACCCACTAGGACTTCCCCTGTGGCCCCTCGACCCTAACTAAAATTCTTCATCATGGAAAAAAATGGCATAACAATGGCCAGTAATGCCCTCAGCAGCATTTGCAGACACTGTTGGTTGCAGCTTGCTGCATCAAGAACCAGCTTCCACTGTTGGGCTTCTTTTTGCCCCCAAAAGCCTATTTGAAAGCTACTGATTCTGGTTCAGCATGGTTCTTCTAACACTTTTATGATTGTGCCATCGGTAAAATTAACATTGCTTAGTATTGTACTTGTTTCACAAAATATTATTTCTTATCTGTTAAGCGTAAGAAATATCGGATAGGCTCTCTCAGACACATCAGAATTTACAAACATCTCTACAGTTATGTAGGAAAGCAAGAACAAATCAACTCAAATGTTAAAAGAGGAGCCAACAAAATTAATCACCCAGTGTGGAGTTTACTCTTGAATATCTTATGTCGAACAAGGTATAAAGCAGCATGCCTTTAGCACTGGCATCAGGAAGAAGAAAATGCTGACTCCATGCACCCGTACATAGGTTGAACATGGCTTAATTTATTTCCCATCATAACTTGTTTCCCTTTAGCTTTTTATTGTGACAGTAGTAGCAACAGCAGCAGAAATTTCAAACAACCCCTAGGCTGTCAAAGGTTGAACTTTAACCTGCTAAAATAATAATAAAAGTGTTTTGTGTATTGGTGGAAGGGGGAAACTGTTGCAATAAAAGCAATGCTTTAAAATGTCACTGCACAAAAATCTACCTGTTACAAAAAGTGAGAGAGGTTTAGATGGGATTGAAAAGAGACAAATCCTCAGTTCTTTGGACATGTCTATATAACAGATTTAGATGGCCTACATGGTAGTTTAACTATCTTGGCACCTTCTCCCAATAGTCCTGGGAACTGTATGTTGAGAACAATGATGAACATTATTTCTTAGTGATGTCTATCCCTCCCCTGAAACATCTGCAAAGTCAATTGGTCTGTGGCAAGGGTATGAATCATGTGGCACTCCAGAGGATTTTGGACTGCGCCTCCCTGCATTTCTTGCAATTGGCTATGTTGACTAGGGCTGCTGGGTGCTGCAGTTCAGTGTCAGTTGTGGTAGCTTTCCCAGTCTGCTGGGAATTTTGAATTGCAGTCCCCATCACCCTGACCACTAGCCATACTAGCTGAGACTGGTAGGAGTTGTAGTCAAAAACACCTGGAGAAAATTGCTCTGTAATGTAGTTTTGCCCTCAAAGACTAATGGTTATTTGGAGCACCTGTTTTATTTTCAAAAAGTGTTTGTTGAAATAGGGATGTAAAACCTCTCCAGAGGCATTTGCTTCTGGCCAAAGGCATTCAGGACTGCTTGATGATCTATGTTTAATGACCATGTTCTTCTAAGCACTGCTGCTAAGAAATACAACACACAGGATTCCCTGGGGAATAGACCTGACCTTTAATCTGGTTTACGTCTGTAATATAAAAATGCCCTCTGGTCCCAAAGTATTTTCTGAAGACAGAGAGTGGGACAGCCCTTGTTTGAAACTAAGCAGGTCTGAGCTGGTTAGTACCTAGGTAGGCAACTGTCCTATCTAGACCTTGATTTCCAGCATGGAAGAAATGTGGGATACATGTGCAATAAACAAGAAATTGCTGTAGGATTTTGTAGTTTCATTTGGCAACAAGCCTTGGAACTGAGCCTCAGCAAGTAAATCTTTTGAACTGGTTACAACAACTAATGATATCATAAGCCCTTTTTTCCTTTCTTCTTTTTGTTTGATCTTCCCTCCGTAGATCAGAGTGAAGGATTTCATTGCCGGGAAGAGTGTCGAATCCTTGGCCATTCTGATCGTTGCTGGATGCCCCGGAATCCTGCCCCCAATCGAGCAAAATCCCCTGAACATGCAAGAAACGTAATGTCCCTTTCTATAGAAGCTACAACTGTGGATACAGAGCTATATGAAGACTGTAGCACAAAGAGAACTTTTGCAACATTTGGCAAAGATGGGAGTGAGCCTGTCCCTGAGGAGCGGGGCCCGGTCAACATAAAAGGTAAAAGAACAGTGGATCTCCCTCTCTGTAGCCCAAAAGTGAATGGCGCAGTCCGGGAAGCAGGGAATGGCTGCGAAGCTGTTAGTCCCATCACATCACCTGTCCACTTGAAGAGCCCCTTGTCTAGCAAATCAGTGTCCTACAACAAAATGCACTGCTCGGCAAACCATGACCTGGAATCGTTTGTAAACAATGGCCCTTCTCGGCCCATGGAGGCAGAGCCGAGAGGTGCAGACAGTGAAAATATAATGCATGAGATTAACCCTCTTCTGCAAGAATGTAGAGAGAAAGACTCACCAGGCGTGAAGAGGCTAAAAGACATAGTACTCTAAGCCACACCGGAGAGGAGAGGAGAGGAAGCAGGACGGGGTGGGGCAGTACAGGGCATATGTATTGTTTTTAACAGCTTACTGATGGTTCACAATTTTGCTGTATTTAAAAGCTTTCCCCTAAATGTATTGTTTATAAAATGAAGCTATTGTTCATGTGATAATCCCACTTGGTTCAAAGGGGGCAGGGGTGTTTGTCAAAGCAAAACTAGCACCATTTCTTTTGAGTTTTCCTGTGGCAGGGGCAATGGGATGGTGGCAGTTTGGTGGATGGAAGTATTATTGACAAAGTATTTTGAATTTATATATTTTTATAACTCAAAACCTCTAATGTGAAATTTCATTCTATATGAAGAATTGAGTCTAAAAGCATAAGATAAGAAAGCCACCAAATACCCCTGTTTCAGGTAATCTTGACTTATTTTAACCTGTCCCTAATTAACTCATTGGGCTGTCCATTTCTCACGATACAACAACAAAAACTGGGAATTTTCCTGTTTTGGTATCACGGCCCCTTGGAACTGTGGATTGTGGCCTATGAGTTTCTACTCACCCTACAACCAGAGCCTAACTTCTACTTTTAGGATGTTGCTCTTTTGCCATGAACTACCCCTGCCTTTAGAGTCCTTTTGCTGCCACTTGCTTCTCTGTACTATTATTGTATTTGGTATTGCAAATTCCTGTATGTCTTGTGGGGGAATAGGCTTTGAGGTTTATTGGTTCCTTTTTGGGTGGTGGTTTTCTACAAGCAAACATGAACAAACATACAAATGATAAAACTCGGGGAACCTGCAGAATTTAGAGTGAGTCTTTTCATTGTCTGTCATTTTTCTCTTTCTTTCTCCACCACTGTGCAATGTTTCTTTCCCAAGTCATTTAGGTGTTATTCTAGCATCTCATTTGCAGTTGTTAGATACACCTGTTGAAATGTTTATGAAACCAGTTCTCTCCTCACCCCCCTTTTCCTTGCACTCTCAAGGAAGTATGAAGCATAATTTCTCTGAAACTAACATTGATTTTCAGGAATAAATGTTTCCTGATTTTTAAAAACCTCTGGTGGAACCAGAACAGGGGATTGATGGTTCTCAGTTTAACATATGTTATATGCCATGCATATGCAAGCATTCCATGAGCTTAAAACATTTATCCATTCGCCCATTTGTGTATAGCATTGCCTTGCCTGTGATCATTGACTTAGTCTTAGGTAGTTAAGACCACTGGCATCTTAATGCTGCATAATAGTCATCTAAGGGTGGGATTGGGTGGCTCTCTAGATATTTTCAAATGACATCTGCCATTGTCTCTCATTATTGGCTATACTGGCTAGGACTTAGAATTTCATGATATCTGGAAGGTCCCTGTAGTGTAGTTAAGTCCAGCTAAATGTGAAAACCTGCAATGTTTACATGTACTCACTTTACACATAGGTACGGCCCTTAGCAGCATTGTTCCTAAATCCACTTTTTCTCACTGTATTTGTGTGGACACAGTTCAGACCCTCTCCCCCCAGCTCTGAATAATCTATGCTAGAGGTTGGCAGCTGTGACTTTCCAGATGTTGTTGGACTGTAATTTCCAGCAGCCCTAACCAGCATTGCCAAAGATGAAGGGCCCTGGTGGTTGCAGTCCAACAGCATCTGGAGAGCCACAGTCCTGGAGTATACTCATGGTGAATAAGTCGTTTCAATTGTTTTTAACCCAGGCATATGAAAGCTTTGCATGGATTCCTTAAATGGTGGTCTTTGTTCATGACTATACTTCTAAACTTCTAATACATGAAGTATGTTCCTCCCACTCCCTCCTTACCAGGTGAAATTGGACTAGCACTTTTACCTTCCGGAATAAAAAGCTAACTTAAAATATGTAGATGAGAAAAAGTTTGCAACCAATATTAATTAACATTAATAAGAACCATTCCTCCAGACATTCATCCTGATTGAAAGGCAGCAAGTGCATACCTATGTTTTTCAGAAATCCAGCATCATATCTTCTTGGAAGGAAAAGGATTCTTGAGTTAATCACACAGGCCCTGGAATGTGCCTTGTGCGTTATAAAAGGGTTCGGGATGGGAATGGAGTGAGTGGGGGACACTTTTTACTGCACATCCCGCCCGTCCCTCAATGCGTTCCATTCCCATTCTGTCCCAGAATCCGTCCCAGGGAGGCGATTTTCTGAGAACTGGGAAGGATTCTGGGATGGAATGGGAGCGGAACGCATTGAGGGATGGGTGGGGTGTGCAGTAAAATGCGTCCCCCACTCGTCCCTGGCCCCTTGTGTTCCATTGTCAGAACGTTCCAGGGCCAGGAATGCAATATCTATTTAGTCCTGTATTGGCAGCCAGTGCAGGACACCATGATAACTACTGAAAAGACATGGTACAATTATTGTCCCCTAGCAGAAGATAAGTGGAAGGAAGTTGGAGGAAGCCAGAACAGCTAGCCACGGAAAAATGCAGCAGGGCATCTTCTTCCATGGGTGAATATTACTGTGACATACCTAGGTGTGGGTACAGCAGAGTGGCCGACCACATCTCCTTTTTCTATTTTTTCCCCAGACAATTCATTTCATCAGTTCATCAATATCAGGCTGAGGGTAGGTGAAAGAAAGCAACTATACTGAAGCATAGCATAATTGAGTTATCCCCAGAAGTGGCCCAGTATATTTTACTGCCTGAAGTGTAAGCGGATGACCCTCCCATTCCATGTACAGAAACTGAATCTTACTTGTAGGCAGGTGATCAAAAGATGAGTGTAGCAGGCAAGCTTAGACACATAATGGGCTATGCAGCACGCATGCTGCTTTCCAATCCTTTGGTGCCTGGGGCAGTTGCCTCATTATGCCTAATAGCCCCTGACTCCCTGTTGGGAATGAATGCAAAACTATGAATGCACTCGGAGTTGTGTGCCTACATTCTCATGGCATGGATTAATATTAGCATTCATTCTTGAGTTTTTCAAGGGCTCAGGCTCAACTCAGGATTGCTCCTTCCTAGGTTGCTAAAATGAGTACCCAGCTTGTTGGGGCAATTAGCTTACAGTTGTAAACTGCTTAGAGACTGCTTAGAAGTGGTATATAAATGAAGCTGCTATTGCTATTTCTCCCCATGCACGCCAGGGAATGAAAGTAAGCAGTAGAAAAAGTATGTTAAAAAAACAGATAGACATAAGCAGTTCTGTTTATGTCTTCTCAGGAGTAAGACCCACTATATCCAATGAGAATTTCCCCCATAGTAAGTACATTGCGGGACTGCCAGCCTAAATGTAACAGGTACTGTCTAAGGCAGTGTGTCTTTCATTTGAAACAAAAATGTCATTGAATCTTTATCTTATTTCAATAGTGAGTTATGTAGTTTGAACAAGCATCTGCAGGGTTAAAATGCCAGTCCTTGTGACTGGAAAGGATGATTACATCATCTGCCAGCCCCAGACTGCTCTGCCCTCTTTGAACTTAGTTGCAGTCTTCATAGTATCTGGGAGCAGTGGATTTTCCTGTGCTTTCTGCCACTTTTTAAATATAAGTTATTTGGGGTTGATTTGACCTAGAATGGGCAATTAGCATTCATTCGTTTTCCAATAGACTTGCACTCGGTTGAGATGAAAACCAATTAGATGAGATGGATCAACATAGCTACAGGCAGTTTTGGACGCTTCTTGGGGTGTTATGGGGAAAGTCACAGCAGTCAGTGCCCAGCCTTCAAAATCTAAACCCATGCTTCTACACATAATTATTTCTTATTTTATATGGCTCCAATATATGCAGATGTGAAATTCATTTACCTTACCACAGGGATGAAATGATATATTCCCCACCTATCCCTCTAAGAAATATTTTGTTTAAAGGGAAGGGATAAGCATTTTACGGAATCAAACAGAATCTTGTTTTGTTCCCCACTGGAGATTTTTCAGGGAGTGCTGGGAACACAGGGTTTGGCCATGTTCTTGCTGTGAACTCCTGCATTTGAGAGTATTTCCCCCTGCTAGAACATACTTCTGAGAGTGCAGAGATCATTGGGAAAAGAAATATATTGCTGTTTCAATACTTGCACTGCCAATCAACAGAAAATAATGGTTTCTAGAGAAATAATCTTCCTGGCTCTAACCTATCTTGATAAAAAAAAATTTTAGTCATGTTTGATTTATTTAAATTAAAAAAATGGCTACAGGAAAAACAGGCCCCAATCTTTATCATCCCAAAAATCAAATAAGCTGGAGTAATTTCTTTTCTTTAGAAAAAAATGGTAGAGAAAATGGGTAGGGCTTGGTGTTTTACTTTTCCATGCAGCTCTCTAATTTATAGACTGGCGGCATGTTTTATTTGCCCAGTAGTTTGAAACTTCATGTTTTTAAAAAAGAAATTTGTAATGAAAATCACATCCATTTCTCTTTGATAGAGTTTATTATTAATTCTTAGAAACACAGTCTCTTCAATTCATGGAAGATCCTGGTGCAAATAAGCGGGTGGGGGCCAGAGAGACATTTGTGACAGGCCGATGTGTGGCTCTGTGTTCCTGTGTGGTTGAAGAGTAAATATGGTTGGAGAGAAGACACCAGCTATATATTGGAAAGAACAGGAGGAATAGGCTAGTGGCTTATTTCCAGAAGTGGGAGACTCAATGGGCATAGCAGTCTTTGGAGCTATCTAGCAGGCAGTGTCTAACTGGCCTTTCTTAATCACCTGATTCCTAAGATTCTGGCTTGCGTTAATTACCTAGCTTGAACTTGCAGTCCATATCTCTAACCAACTGCATGGCCCTTGGCATTTTTGTAACTTTGTAAGCAAAGACTGGGTCTTCTAATTTTGGAGTGGGGAGTCTTTATCCCTCCAGATGTTTTTGGCTTACATCTGCCATTCAACCCTATGAAGCATTCCCTCTAGTTAGGGATTGCAGACCAAAATATCTGAAGACCAAGCCTCTGCTACGACCAATACCGACTGGTTCTGTAGTTCATCAGACAGCAGTGGCGTGTTTGTGCGTGTACGTGTGTAACTACAGCTCAAAGCTGTAGTAAATTTCCTGCTTCTTCTCTGATGAGAAGCCAGTATGGATGAACATCTGTTGCTTTCCTCACTAACATCTCCTATGGCCAAATCCTTGGCAACTCATCCCACCATTGCTAGTGGCAACTTAGTTCACACATATATTTTTTTTCTGACACTGTATATGGACTGTAAGGTTTTTTTTTTTTTAAAGAGGGGCATGAAGATTGTGTTATTGCAGATAAACAGATTGAGTTCATGAAATGCTGGACGATGTCTTACCATCAGCTCTCCAGGATGACGGGACCATGCATGTCTTTGCTATTTCCTGCTACCATATTCTTTGAACTGGAGATGGTAAGGTTTGGATCTGGATTCTTTTGTGGTCTCCAGCATTGTCCCACCAGCCTTAGCAAGCATAGCCAATGTGTTGGGGAGAGACTGTGGGAACTGTATCCCAATATTATCTGGGAGACCACACATTTCTCATCCCAGTTCTAGCTTGTGACTTCAGTCATCTTTTATTTGAGCTATCTGTCTCTGTCACTTTCAAAGACAAGATGCTCCTTCCCCTCACTAGCACCATTTCTCCATAATTTCAGTGCGGGAAAATCATTTTCACATGTTGCCTTTGCTTCCCTTTTCCCTCTACGAAGAGTTTCCTATTTTCAACCTTGTTTTTTGCTTACCGTACCTGTTGCATCAGCTTGCCCCCCCCCAACCCAGTTAGGTGGCGTAAGGATTTTATTTCCAGCGGTGCTTTCTATGGACAGTTGTAATTTAATCAATGCCTATTTTCTAACTGTCTGGCTCCAAAGGTACCATAACAAGAATGGATTTAAGGGTTGTTCATTTTGCAAGAAAGAAAGAAAGAAAGAAAGAAAGAAAGCCATGTTTTCCTTTGTTTGCTAGACTGGGGTTTGGGCAATTCCTTTTACGACACAAGTCATACTTCATCATCCCAGGAAAATCAATTTTTTGTTGTTTGATTGAAATTTACAAAGGTAGTGGTGTGGGAAAGGTTGTTAATAAATGATTCATGGCTGGAATGAACAGGAGCATTTAACTGTACTGTCAAGAAAAGACTGTTGTCATTTCCCTGCCCTGTGCTATTGTGAAGCCTAAGATGGCCTGTGATGTAAATCACATACACGTTGTGCAGAAGTGAATTATGTTTTGCTTTCTTTTTGTTTTCTTTTTCTTTTTCCAAATAGAAAACAAGTTGTAAAGAACACATTATCCAAGTAATATGTTGAATTTACTCTTGGAGAGGAATTTGTTTTTGTTAAAGGGGGTGAAGTTCCCTAATTGGGAAATTCATTTCTTGATCAATGGGGAGAATTGATTATCATGTTGATACAGCTGCATTTGCAACATCTAGGTAATCACTGATCCAATGTAGAAGTTGCTTTTATTCTAGCAGAGGAACCCCAGCAGAATTTCACCACGACATCCGTGAGAATGGATTTGTTACTGGCATCAGCTGATGTTCAGCTAATTCAAGCTGGGATTGTATGATCTTTATGACAAAGAGTAGACCTGGTTGTGGCTTGCATTTTTCAGCATAGACTAGCCTAACGCTAGTCAAATTTTAAGGTCTAAAGCTGCAGAAATGTTTGAAGTCTTACAGCAAAGAGACACCTCATGATGCCATCGACACTGTGTTGCCTGCCTAACAGAGGAAAAATTTATGTGGGACTTGAGTACACTTAGCTTCCTCATGGTTGTCTCTGTTGCTGATCGTATGAAGAACAAAACTTGTTGTATATGCTGATATGTATGTTATGTACATTTTCACAGTGATTGAACCATTGTAAACAGGGGGAAATGGGGTGGGTGGGTGGAGAATCACCATGCTGTCTATTTTATGAAAATGATAAAGCAGCTTTATTAAATTATTACAACTCTTGTTTCAAAAGAATGGTGTACCTGCCACATTGTTTCTTCTTTTATTTCTTTAAAAATACTGATGCAAACTTTGTTTTCCCCACTTTGATGTGATTTTTATTTCTTTGCTTCAGAAATTACTGCATTTTAGTATTAAAGACAATTATTGAATAAAAATGGAAAATACGTGTTTGGTTAAATATGCCTCATGTGGGTTTGCTTATCAGAGGAGATAGAATTGTGTGTTTTGCTTTGTTTTTAAATCAACAATATGGTTTGAAATGTTGAAGGAATAGGGTTCAACTCATTACCTTTTGCAAAGGACACAATCCAAAAAGGAGCTGGTTGGAAAATTAGGGGAATTGTATTTCAGGATTAGTAATGGGATATTATCTTCTGCCACACCTTATTTTTATTATTTTATTTATTCATTGTGTGCCCAGCCTTTCTCCTAGCATGGGACCCAAGGTGGTTTATGATACAGATTTAATGTACAACTAAAAACCTAGTAAGTTTAAATAAATTTAAAAATTATTACATAAGCAATACCGTTAAAAACACCAATAAAAACAAGAAGTTTTAAAGCTGGCTTACATTCCTCCAGATGAGTATGATTTCCTCACCATCACCACTGCTATGACTTTCCAATGGACTTTAGTATGTGTTTGATCAGAGCTGCTCTGAATTTTCTATCACTGACAAGCTAGTCTCCATCCTATTTGCTTTGTTGCTGCCAGCAGGGAGCTTGCTTATCTTATTTAGGAATGATTTGCATCCAACAACCTGGCCATTTTTTCCAGTCCATCAGTCAGGGCTTCAAGATGATCACCTGCCAAGTCATTAGAAAACTCCTCAGGAGCCATCAGGAAAGCATTTGGATCCATCAGGTGCCTGGACTGAACTGCTTTAGTCCTCCATCCCTGCAGAGGCTCCAAGTCCCAGCGAGGATAAATGTCAATAGCTTCTTGATGGTAAGAGCAATGCAACACCAGAGAGGTAGTGGCACCTCCTTCTCTTGACATTATCAGAAATAGGCTGAACAACTACCTGCTGGGGATGATCTGGGTAGATTTTCTGCATGTGGGGGGTTGGAGTTAATGGTGTATTTCAACTTTATGATTCTATTTCAGCACCACTGCCAAGATCAACTCATCTCAGGAAGATCTCAGGAAGAAAGACTGTTGTGTGGCAGGATGGCAGTACACCAACAGAATCCCTATTTTGACTCAGCCACCCACTCTCCCACCCACACTTGAACCTAGCAGACTGGGACCATAGACTAAGCCAGGTTGGCATGCTCATCCAGGATCATGTCTTGGATAACTGCGGTTTTCTCATTTACTGACCTTGCACTAAGCAGCATTATTTTCAAATCTGAGGGCCTCTTGCCAAGCCTATCAAGAATATTTGGGGACAAGCAACATCTTGTGGCTCTCCCCTCTCTCATGGTGACAGTATTGCACCCCAAATCTGTAGCTCACTCTGTCCACAATTGTATCAATAGCTACTCCTTGTTTACTTTCTGTTCTGTATTCTCCATATAACTACTGGATTTTTATTTTCTAGTGCTAGCAAGGCAGATTGTTTAAAAAGATTACCAGCTTGAAATAGAGGACATTTTCCTCACCACCCCATTGTGAGCAGAGGCAAGACCTCGTGCCACCTTTGAAGTGGCTCCCCAGGCCACTGCTGCTAGTGGGCCCATTGCTTCAGACAGACCGCTTACATTATCTTCTCAGAAGGAAACATATTAGCATCTGGTTGAGTACCTGAGGAGGCCTAGTCTTGAAGGCAATTGGAGTCTCAGTCAGCAGTTCCCAGTGGAGAGAGACAGCAGCAAGCAGGCAGAAGGACATGTTGAAGCAGGCAGAATGGTCTTGCTGTTCTTGTTGCTTTTCCCTCAGTGTGCTGATTTCAGTTGAGGACAGCATACCAGCTGAGGATTTGAAGCCAGGCTATATTGCACACATTGTCTTTCCTCCAAGGAAAAGGGGAAAGGGAGGATCAGGAGAAGCAGCTGGAAACCTGTTGCTGCTTCCCTCAGAGCATCTCCCCTCTGAGGTGATTGCTTTGTTCTGCCTAATGTTAGGGCTGGACTGCAAAAAATGCTGAGGCACCACCACCTCTGTTGCACAGCCTTATCCATTCTTCACAATCAGAGTTGTGTAGGCACATTAGTGTGTTCCACTCAGAACTTGGGAAATTAAGTTTTAAATCTTAGGCCCAGCTTTCCACTGGTCTGGGTCTGATTTTAGGATTTGGCAGTGCTGGGCATCCGCATGCACCCAGCCCTACAACTGGTGCCCGTGTGCCATCTTGCCATGTTCTCATCCACACATGGTGCAGCATTGTGATGCACGGGTGTCCATGTGTTCAAATGTGCTTGCCAGAAGAAGCATCATGGCATCGCATTGGTGTCGGTGCTGCACTGTGTGGCTGGCGCGGCACCAATGAGGGGCAAAGACAGGCGGCATGGATCCACCAATTTTATCCCCCCACAATTAATTATCATGATAGTCCCCAGACTCCACAAAGTAGAGTCTCTACTTTTTCTTTTCATAAGAGTAACTAAATAGCTGGCTTTTCACTTACTTTGAAAAATATGTTGCTTCAGCACCTACAACAGAGCATGAGATGCAGCATGAGCCAACATGTGGACCATGTGATGTTCCTTCTCCTTTTACAGAAACCATAACTATAACTGTAAATATAACTGTAAACATTATAGTTATGCAATAGTCATGACAGCCAGCATGGTTTAGTGATCTGGGTGTTGGACTATGACTCTGAAGATCAGGGTGTGAGTCTCCACTCAAGCAGAAAAACCCACTGGGTGATCTTGGGCAAGTCAAGTCTCTCAGCCTCTCTCAGAGGATGGCAAAAACAAATGCCCTCTGAAGAAACTTGCTTAGGGTCACCATAAGCCAAAAATGATTTGGAGGTTCACAGCATCAATAGTCATAATGTTGATTAGTTACCCTTTTGTTATTTGAGGAAGGAATTACAAGTAACGTATGATGTGACTAGTTATTTTCAAGCTCTTATTTCATCACTGCCCCTCAGTTACATAAACTGTGTGTCCTATAAGCATGTGTGGAAACCTTGCTTGCATCTATTTAGGCCAGTATGGTCTGTATAGGGGTGGGCATCACACACACCCGTGGCTACCTGTTTTTGTCAATCTCAGATCCTCCAGACATCCTGGACTGTCTTTTTTCTGGCTAAAAAAAGGGTCTACTTTCTCTCCTGGAAGATTACAAGACCCTCTGTTGTTTAATGTTTTAAAATAGCGTGCGCGTGCACACACACACACCACAAAAGTAGAAGTGGATGTTTTTTTTCTTTTCTTTTAAAGACGGTAATCTGTTCAGCCCCTGGAGGGTCCCAGGCCAGAAAATTGGCCCTGAACCCCTAGTCTACACTGACTGACAATAATCTCTCCAAGGATTCAGATAGGAGTTTTCTCCAGCCCTAACAGGAATCACCATGAACTGAGCCTGGGATGGAGGGAGGGATGGCTAATGAGCATGCTAGTCAATAAAGCACATACTCTGTCAAAGAGTTATAGCTTGCCCTCTACATGAGAGTTCTTATCTATTTACTCCATTAAAATAATGGCAAGCTCTTCAAGTAGAGGAGAAGGTCTTTCTACTGAGTGAGCAGGCTGATGTTTCTGTTGACCACCCACTTCAGAAACCATGCTTCTTGCTTCTCCTGCTTCTGTCCTTTCTACTTGTAACATTTCCAAACACCCCAGTGGCATGAGCAGATGCCTTCCATGTGAACAGTTCCCAAGTTTATTTCCCTACTCCCCCATTAAAATGATCTCGGGTAGAGGATCAAGGAAAGAACATTCTCCTGCCTTAGTGTGTAGTTGTTCATTAGCTGCCACAATTTCAGAGAGGATTTTGCAATGAAATGTCAAAGGGCTGATCTGCAGAGTAGCAGAGCACTTGTGCTAATTGATTATCTCTCAGCCTTACTGGTTTTTTTTCAATTGGTCTACTAATTGGTTAATTCCGACCAAGTCTTTGTTCAGCTCTAATGGGCAGTTTCAGAAAGCTGCATTAATGAATCCCCAGTCCTTGGCAACTCAGATATGTGCCAGCGTGGAACTGAAGAAATATAATAAATAATCTGAGCCCACACCCTGAGTTACCATTTTCCACCTGGCTCTAATGGGTGGACCACAAAATTCCAGTAAAGAACAAAACAGCCTTTTTTGGCCTGGTGTCTGCTCACTCCTGGTCTACTCCAGGGTGTGAAAGAATATCTGGAAAGTATAAGGAAGAAGAACAGAGGCCATTGGCAACTTGCTGGAAAGGAAGAAGATACAAGTGCGTCTTAACTTGGTTCTAAAAGATTCAGATGAAGTAGTGATAGAACTGAAGTATGAGTTGATAAATTATTTGAAAGTGTGCAATGTTTTCACCTTTCAGAATTTGGCTCCAAGTGTCAAAATCCAAATTTGCCTTAACATTGAGGAATTTGCTCTTTTTCATTGCCTGAAATGAATATACAGTTGCCCCTGCTAATTCACGGATCTCAGATTCACAACCTCGATTATGCATGGAGGGGCAACCTCCATTAATGCTAACAGGGATGTGCCCTATTCAAGGCTATGAGGCTTGAATATGCGAGACCCTCTGTTTTTGTGGGGGGGGGGGAGGATCCCCCACGCAAATGGAGGGCCAACTGTAGTTACCTTATCATTGGATAAACTCTACTGCAAGTCATCCATCATATATTGTCAAATACTGCAACCGGTATTTGACAGTATCTGATAGATAGCTTACCACAGAATTTAGCAAAATGCCAGATGACAAGTCCTGTCAGTTGTTGACTTCTGCAGCATAAAATCTTTGGATGTCAGCTGCTGAGAACAAACTAGTGCAATGCTGACTGTTCACATATCCAGACAATATTGCATCAACATCTATAGAGAAGGTTATTTTGGAAGCAGGATGGGATAGATTAGATTAAGGCCTTTTCACATAACTGTTGGAGGCTGCAGCAGGGATAGTGAAAATACAGTCTGGATCTACACTTGATGGGATGGATATAGCTATTCAAAAATCTGCAAGAAAAACCAAACTTTGGATAGAATCCCTCACATGCCAGGAGAATCTCATTACTCCAGCTGCTTTGAGATGAGGTGGTTATTGTACGCTTACCCTCTCTTGTTTATAGAATTTTACAAGAGTCGAAGGGAAGGCATCTTGAGTTTCTCTGTGTTTTTCTATTGCCTCCTTCCATACTTTCTCTTATCACTGAAAATCCATAGAGGAGAAAAAATCATACTAGCTGCATGATCCTATTTGACTGGAAGAACAGGAGTCCTTTGTCTGGAATCATCCTTGCAGAATTGCAGGGATCAAGGTGCACAGGTGTTTTCTTGCAGCCGCCATTGACTGAAATGGATACAAGGGGAGGTGGAGTGCACTAGAGGTTAGGGCTAGACACTTGAAGATGACATGGGGAGGAAGAGAAGAGTGAGGGCTAGCTGATATTGACATAGCCTGTGGAAGTCAAAAAGGAAGACACGGTTGCAATGAAGGGAGTAAAACATTTTAATACCAAGATGAAACCACAGGAAAAGGGATGGCTCAACAAGCTTTCAGAGGATTCTAAGACAGATATGGGGAATGCATGGCCCTCCAGATGTTACTGTACTACAACTCCCATTATCCATGTGTATGTTCACTAGAGCTGTTGTTGCAGTGCAATAACATCATGAGGGACATGTACTCCCTAGATCTGCACCTGGCAAAAAAATGCAGTTGTGAGCCCCTTTCCTTTAGTCTGTTGGGTTCGCTTTCAGTCCATTTCCTCTTGTTTTATCAGCAGTCAGCTGAACCACCACTGGCAGAAGAAGAGGGGGGTCCATAAAGAGACAATGACCATGCACCTCAGATATTCCACTTCACATGGTCAAATATTCCTCCCTACAACTTATTTATTTTATTGTTGTTATTATTATTATTTTGCACATTGAAAAGGAGCATGACCAGTTGGCTAGTTTAGAACCTGTACCTGCTAATTTTTACATGGAGGAAAAGATGAATTAGGGCATGGTCAGAAGTAGCAGTTAGTGCAGTGAGCCACGATCTATAGTTTGAAAGTATGGCATTCCAGTCCCAGGCTTGCCACTTCAATATGAGAGTGGGCAGGAAAGAACTCTGATTTTTTTGGCTAGCATCCTGTTAGTGACATACACAGGCTAAGTGAAAATTGTGCCTGTGTATGCTTGTTGTTGTTGTTGTTGTTGTTGTTTTGTTATGACACGTGGAGGAATTCAGTACTTCCATCTGCCATGACCTGGGCACCTCTTCCACAGCCATTTGTTGGCCAGGAGAGGACATAGGCCTGAAGGTATCCAGGCAGCGATTGGACTTCAATGGGCTCCTTTGTTGGTCATAGAATCATAGATTCCTAGAACTGGAGGTGACCACAAGGGCCAGCTAGTCCCTGCCATGCAGGAATAAAGATTACCACGTTCCTAAAAGATGCCCTTCCAAAGATTAAATTTAAATTTAATTTAGAGTTTAAAATATTGTTACTAATACAAGTCTGCCACCTTCCAAAACAGTCTATTTCACTGTCAAATAGCCCTTACAGTAAAGAGGTCCTTCCTAATGTTTAGGTGGAAATTTCTTTTCTTTTTAAGAAAATGTTTGGCTGGAATCTCTTTTCTAGTCTCTGGAGCAGCAGAAAACATCCTATTCCCTGCACAGGTGAGAGAATGCATGGAAAAGTTATAGTTGGTGCTTTGGTCAGTCACCCAGTGATGGAGGTGGGTTTATACCCAATGGAGTTTATCATACGATGGAATTTTGGGGTATAATGCAATGGCAATCCAAATGCAATCATGGGGTTTCACGTTATTGCGAATGAGTGTATCTCACGCAATTTCAGGCAGTGGGAAGTCATTCTGAACGCAATCATGGGGTTTCACGTAATTGTGTATGACAGTATCTCACACAATTTCGGGCAATGGGGGGGTGTCGTTTTCGGGAAATAGGAAGTCATTCTGAATGCATTCCGAATGTAATCAGATTTCACATAAATTCGCTAAACTAGCGAATTCACGTAATTGCAAATTGGCTCATTCGCAATTGAGAGAAATTCCTCCCATGTGATAAACTCCAATGACTGGGTGATGGGGGTCAATAGCAGGAATGTGGCTGCATGCCATAATGTCACCCAGTCCCGTGGAGCTACTCTATCCTGAGCTGCTGTGACCAATTCTGTTTTCTACTTTTTTTTTGGTCAACTATCTTGCATCTCTGTTTGGAAAAAGAAAGTTGAGACAGTTTTTTTTTTAAAAAATTAGCAAACGAATGGATCAGTAAGCTTTTTTTTTTTTAAATTATTTTTAAGTTTTAAATTTTTAATCAGTGAGCTTTTCCTTTGTATGTCATTGGTACTGGATGAAAGAGGTGTGACTGAAGCAGCTCAACCTGGCAATCTTCAAACCTTTGTTTGCCTGGAAATTTTGTGTCCTGCTTACTATATGAAGCCCCTATTTGCCATCAGCACAAAACTGTCTGAAATGTCAGCAGCATGATAGCTTTCCCTCACCCAGTTTCCTGGACAGCTGTCAACAGCCTGGGTCTCTTCCTGTACACTTTGGAAGCTGTTTTAAAACTGTGGCATGCCTAGATTATTATCATGTTGTTATTGAAATTTGCATAAACTGCAGGCCTTGGGAAAAAGAGCTTGGATGAAGATGCATGATTTATAGACCTCCACAAACAAAAGAATTCTGGAGTCATGCTCTGGCCAGGAGCAATGTGCTGAATGTTTTTCCTTTCAAGGACAACAGTCACATAAATGGAGAGGGTTTGATCCTGAAGCTGAAGTCAAAGGAAATTGACTCTATGCTAACCAAAAGAGCTATGCCTATTTGTGCCAGCTGAAGATTGTAGCACAGTTTCTAATAAGCTTATGATCTATATCCTGTGTGCGAAGCATGTCCACAGCTCACTGGTGCATTGAAATGCAGTCAGTGTTTACTGGAAAATCTTTACATTTCATATTTTCAATTACACCATCAGATACATCAAGATTCTACAAGGTGCCAGGACGTACGTAAAGGGAAAACCTATGCTTCAGAAATGGTTGTGAATGGAGATGAGGATTTTTTCCCAAAGAGCTGCTTCTGACTTGGTGATTGGAGGGAAGGCATTTGAACTGCCATTGCTCCACCTCAGGACAGACTAAGGGCTTGTTCATGACATAGCATTTAGCTTACTGGAAGAGCAGATGCTTTGCATGCATAAGGTCCCAAGTCAAGAACAAGTAGAGGCATCCACTAAATACCATGTTGACAGCACCATGGGTATAATTCCAAATTCTCCACTGTACAAAGGCCAGAAATGGCTGTCCCTTAGTCCCGTTGATTTTCCAGTTAAAGACCATGACTTTCTCTCTCTCAAGATTCCAGTCAATTGCTTAGGAACGTGGCATTTTAGAGCAGGTTGTCACTGTCCAGTAAGCCAGCGGTTCAGCAGAATCTGATTATAACAACCCATTCACCTCTGCACTGTAAACCTCAGCCCCCAAATGCAGAGGGAATAAATAAAGGCCACTTGGTTTTAGAGTATTTTGCTGGGAAGGAAAAGAAAGCTGGAAGCAATGAAAGTGAGGAAAGCAGTGAGGAAAGCAAACAAGCCAACACATGCACACTCCAAAATGTACAGGGAGTTTATCACACAGCCCCCATTCTTGCTGTGATCATGTTAATGAAAGGAAGAGCATATATACATTTTGGGAGCACTCCCTATCTTACCCCCCCCCCTTCATTAGTGTGGCCAGACTGTTGTTGACCCCTCACACTCTTTTTTGTGCTCATCCTTAACCCCCAACTCCCTACCATGTGCCCTACCCAGTGTGCTTTTCATTTGTGGAGGGAGTGAACTAAAATTAAAAAAGGACATGAAAATGAAAGGAAAAAGGAGGCAATCACCAAAGAAGAATTAAAGCAAATAACCATCTCAAGTAAGGAGAAAGTCAGAAAAGCTAAAATGCAGAAGGAGCTCGGGCTTGCTAGAGAGCTTAAAAACAATAAGAAGGGCTTTTTTGGTTACGTCCATAGCAGAAGGAAGAACAAGAAAATGGTAGAGCCATCGCATGGAGACAATGGTTAAAGGCTAACAAGGACAGAGAAAATGCAGAACTATGCAACACCTTCTTTATTATGGTCTTCTCCCAAAAGGAAAACAGTGCTCAACTTGGGGAAAATGGAACAGATGAGGCAGTAGGGGAAATACATCACAGAATAAGTAAAGAGGTACTACAGGAATATCTGGCTATTCTAAATTAATTCAAGTTTCCAAGGTCAGATGAGCTACATCCAAGAGTATCAAAAGAACCTGCCCAAGTAATCTTAGAACCATTGTCAATAATGTGAGAATTCCTGCAGATCAGGAGAAGTCCCAACAGATTGAAGGAGGGCAAATGTCCCCACCTTCAAAAAGGGGAAAACAGAAGACCCTGACAACAGTCAGCCTGACAGAGATATCAGGAAAGATTCTAGAGCATATAATTAAACAGTCAGTCTGTAGGCACTTAGAAAGGAAAGCTGTGATCATTAAAAATCAATATGGGTTTCTAAAAAACAAGTCATGCCAGACTAATCTTATTTCCTTTTTTGCTAGAGTTAGATGCTAGATAGATAAATAAACTACTGTAGCATATCTTGATTTGACTGAGGCCTTTGACAAGTTCCCCCAAGATATTTTTTGCAAAAAAATGATAGTAAAATGTGGGCTAGATAATTCAATTGTTTGGTGGATTTGTATTTGGTTGACAGGCTGAAGCCAAAGGGTGCTCACCAAAGGCTCTTCTTCATCCCAGAGAGAAGTGACTAGCAGGATGCCACAGAGATCTGTCCTGGTCAACATCTTTATCAATGACGTGGATAATGAAATAGATTGTATGTTTAAAGAGTTGTGGTAAATGAAACATTACCATAGTTTAAGCCTTATGTACTGGGGTAGCCCTTTTATAAGGACAGTCCTTATAAAAAGCATTCACTGTGATTTGAAGAAGAATGTATAGGGTGCTGAAAGGTTAATAGATTATAGTGGATCTCAAGTCTCATCATTATGGGTATATCAAACCTGCAACCCTGTTGCTCCACCAGGAGTGACAGCAAAAGAGGGTATGCAGCAATGTATTGTAAGGAAGGCTGTCAACCCAAAGTCCTTCCATTCCCCCCAATGTCCCTGTGACCAAGCAAAATCAAAGGTATGTTTCAGACTCTAGTGAATCTGAGTCCAGAACTCAGGTCCATGAACTGTCTGAACTGAAGCAGTGTTCCTCTGAAGTTTCTTAACAGTTTTGATTCAGAGGAACAAAGGGACAAGGCAGACAGGTGGCTTGGAGAAGACTCTGGCTGCTCCAGCTGAAAGCAGCCCCAGTCAGCCCAGGATTGTGGCGACCAAATGGCCTGTTTCCAAAATGGGCCACCACCACAGTTTTGAACAAGTAGCCAGCAAAGAACATTTTTTTCACCACTCCTTTTGCCTGGAACTTCGGGCCGCCTTAGGCAAGCTGGGAATGGTTTCCAGCCACGTTGGATGTGTGTTATGCCCCCAACGTGGCCGGAAGTTGCTCCTTTTGGCTTGTCTGTTTTGGGCCAAAGTTGCAGAAGCTGTCTGTCTAAAAAACTAATCAAATTCTTACCAAGGTCTCCATGTAAGGAAAACACTAGAGAGGAAGAAGGAGAAGGAGAGGAAAAGGAGAAAGACTGATTTTGTTACTCTGAACTGAAGCTTCAAATCACGGTGATTGGCTTTTATAAGGGCTCTCCTTGTAAAAGCGCTATCCCAGAATGTAAGACTTAAACTACTTTTTCATTTATCACAACTCCTTAAACTCTATCTTATTATTGTTTTCCTGGTTTTTTGTCTGGGGAGACCTCTATGATATGTTATATTCAAACTGTAAAACAACAGCAAACAAGCAAAATCAATGAAGGAGTGTGAAGCTAAGAGGGAACTGAATCACTTCAACCTGCCCCAATCAAAACACTGCCTTTCCAGGAAAAAAAATTGGGTTTCAGTCTGTATATTGGATTAGTAACTCTGACTTAAGTAGGTGTACATCAAAATGGAAACTGAAGAAATTTCTTCCCTACAAAAGGTATGACTACACAGGGATGGAGCATTTGAAAATATTACTGAAGTGACTCTAGCTAAATAGGACTTAGGGAATACAGAGTTTTTAAAGAAATGCTGGGGGGAACCTGAGTTGCAGCTTTGCTCTCAATAGGCCAAGTTTTTTGTTGCTTGTTTTACCTCCCACTTTCTCTTGTTTTGCTAGATGCACATGATTATTGAAAAAATATCCCAAACCTCCTGAATTCTGAAGCTCCTATTCTGCTGTCCCATTGCAGTGGGTCAGCCCTGGGCTAGAACTGTTCCCAGCTCCACTACTATGAGCTTTAGTTGTTTTGAGAGGGAATCCTCCCTGGATTTTGCCCTTGTTTCATGCGTTGAGTTTGACAAGGAGAGCAAATTGCCTGTGGAGCTCTGCTTAAGTCTCGAGGTCCCCGGTTTACACCACCCAGCAGCGAAATTCCTCCCAGACTCTCAGATCCTTCTTTCTAGAGGAACAGGAAGCCACCTACTCTGCACATCAGATAGAATTAGCACATTCATGTCCTCTTGTCATGGTGAGTGGAAAGAGAAGATTTGCAGAGCTTTGAAGGTAAAGATGCAAAGCCAGAACTTTATGCAAGCTGGAAGCCCAGAGTTAGAAGAGAAGGTTGCTGTACTACATTACACTTGATGCAAAAAAGATCGTTTCAAGCCAGCGACGAGTAGATTGACCCTCTAGGCAGAGGTAATGAACAACATAGCAGAGAAGGACTACAAATGAAGCAAGTGTGCCTCGCTCCACCTCTTAGGGTCACACTTTTGTGGATATATTTTCAAAGAAATGAGGTAGCAACAGATTTCAGTCCTTGGTAGGATTCTTGGAATTGGAAAACTACTCAGTCTAGGATTTCATGTACTTATATTTCTATCCCAGAGGAGTAAAGGGCTGTTTCTTACATTCCTTTTCAGAGAGTGGGTTAATTACTTGCCAGTGGTGTGCTTTGAATTTTCATCACAGATGTCTGATTTAAAAAGTGTGGCAACATGATTTTTGTATCTACTGCAGATGACTTGGTAAAGAGTCACCTATATCCAGGGATATTCCAATGTGTTTTTACGCCTGAGGCAAAGGACAATATAACTCCCTATGCGCTGCATCATTTTCTGAACAGAGGCAAACTAGATTGCTGTTGAATCATATTTCAATAGTGATGCTGGTCTAGTAACTTCCACCATTCCTGAGAGCAAAAGAAACTACCTGTTAGTGACATGCACAGGTGTAATTCAATGCTATATCTGAACATGTCCTTTTTTAAGTCATAACACCTTTATGGGGTGTGTGTTGTCTCCCTGGGGCAAAGATCCGTGATGTGACAGAGAGGCTGACAAGACTGGTCAAGCCTACTGACCAATACCCCTTCCTTTTGGTCCACGTGGGAATGAATGACATAGCCAGACACAGCCTTCAGAATATCAGAAGGTATTACAAGGCTCTGGGTAAGAAGCTGAAGGAAATTGTCCTCTTGTCTCTTCTGCCAGTTGAAGGGCATGGTCCAGGAAGGGAGAAGAAAATAGCAGATTTCAACAACTAGCTCCGCAGATGGTGTCGCTGAGAACGATTTGGATTCTTAGATCATGGGCTGTGGTAACATGAGGGCAGACTTCTGGCAAGGGATGGGCTGCATCTCACACCAGTTGGCAGAAACGTTTTTGCCAACAGTCTCAAAAATCTGATCAGGAGGGCTTCAAACTGAGTTATGTGGGGAAGGGAGACAGCATTCTGGAAGGCAAAGGACTGGAAAAAATAGTCAAACTTACATAGAGGGAACAAGGCAAACAGTGCAAGGACCCATCGGTAGGAGGCCAAAAAACAAAACAAAACAAAACAAAAAACAAATGTGCACATGCAGCAAGTAAAGGAATCACATGGTCTTAGATGTCTCTACTCTAATGAACAGAGCATGGGAAATAAGCAAGATGAACCTTTTAAGAAAAATAGGCCAAACAAGAAAGGGGGATGAATAGCATTATATGTGAGGGATATTTACACAAGTGAAGAAATCCAGGACATCAGTACTGGAAGCCAGGTGGAGAGTGTCTGGATAAAAATTAAAGGAGAGGAAAACACCAGGGATGTTACTGTGGGACCGCCTTGGGGAACTGGGGATGTTTAGCCTGCAGAAGAAAAGGTTAAGAAGTGATATGATAGCACTGTTTAAATATTTAAAGGGATGCCGTATTGAGGAAGGAGCAAGCTTGTTTTCTGCTGCTCCAGAGACTAGAACACGGAACAATGGATGCAAACTTTAGGAAAAGAGATTCCACCTCAACATTGGGAGGAACTTCCTGACAGTAAGGGCTGTTCAACAGTGGAACACACTCCCTCAGAGTGTAGTGGTGTCTCCTTCCTTGGAGGTCTTTAAGCAGAGGCTGGATAGCCATCTGTCGGGGATGCTTTGATTGGGAGTTCCTACATGGCAGGGGGTTGAACTGGATGGTCCTTGTGGTCTCTTCCAACTCTATGATTCTATGATTATATCTGCCATTACTCCCTCCTTCTGCCACCTTTGTGTTTGTAGACTAGCCCTCCCAGTTTTGGCCAGTAGAAGATTCCACCTAAACGTTAGAAAGAACTTCTTGACTGTAAAGAATGTTTGACAGTTTAATGCACTGCCTCACAGGGTGGTGAACTTTTCTTCTTTGGAGAAGAAGCTGGGGTGGCCATCTTTTGGGAGTGTATTCCTGCCTGGCAGGGTTCTTTGTGCGATTCTTTGATTATATAGCAACATTTAGCTGTGCAGAGCAAACTGTTACCCACCTGCCGTGTCCTCGCTTGACTGTGAGGATAGCCACCCAGCCCTCTGACAGGTACATTGAATGTATAGGGAAGGAGGAGTACACTTAGCTACACCTGACAGAGCTTTACAGTTTGTGAGTGTGATGCAGAATCTCAGCTCAGTTTTAGGAGGACATGTGGTACATGCAGCCCTCCAAGAGAGGGGCAAAGCTGGGGGGGGGGGTGTACTTAGGAGGAACACCCAAGATAGCTACTGAGCACTACTCCCACTGCATAAAAGGATAAAACAGGATAAAACAGGATTTAATTTGCACTAGGGCCAGAATATCAGACCTAGTTCTACACCAGAACATATTAAGGAAGAATAGATTACAGGGCTTTGAAAAAAAAATGCGGAGTGCCTTTCTCTCATCATGGAGTTCTAGCAGAAAGTCGCCTCCCACAAGGAATTCAAGAGGAAGAGATCCAGATGAAAGAACGATGTTTGCATACATACTTCCCAATGCTTTCCCATCCACTGCTGTTGAAATTAAACATTAGGCTTTCAGTGGCTTCTGCTGTTGATCAGATCTTGTGTTTGTAACAGGTGCCTTTCCTCACAGCTTCTCTGTCAGTCTGCTAGACAGCCCTTGTCCCTAGTCTAAAATCTGGAGACCTAAAAGCCTTGGTTTCTCCTAAGTACCACTGTTTTTTAAAGGGCAGCCGGGTGTGTGTGTGGGTGTGTGTGTGTGTGTTCTGGGAAAGACACCCTGCTGTTTTTATTTCTTCTTTTAAAAACCAGGCTTCTCCCTTGGTTTTGCAGGTGGTTCAGTGTTCCCATCAAACAGTAAAATACTCATTTTAAAATGATTCTACGTTGTGAGGAATAGGCCTGGTGTGCAGCTTTCACCTTTTCCTGCCATATGGTTCAGTTCTCCCCCTGGAAAGCCAAGGAGAGTTTTTTAGGTAGCACTGGGCACTGAGCTGAATGTGAGAGCCAAGCATTTTATGGTTTTTTTTCCCTCCTTCTTTTTCTGGCAGCCAGCATTTTGCTGTTGCCGAACGATTTTGCCATTGCCCTCAGGAGCTCTGAACCCACGCGGCAATTATTTAACAGCAATCTCCCGACATTTTTCTCGAGGAAAAGCTTTTAAGCTTGATTGGTGATGGGGTTAATATTGTTTGCCATGTGTCTCTATTTTTTATCTGTATTAATGGAACACACTGGGAGTGGGGTTTTTCTGCAATGGTGCTGTACAGCTTTTGAACGATTGAGCGCGTTGCCACATCTCAATGCTGGCTTTTTAATGCACCCCTGCAGGGAGCAGCCTCCCCCTGCAATCAGCACACACCGACTCAGCTCTTCCTTGCTGCTGTGCAATTCATTTGTCCAGTGCTGTGCACTTCTTGAAAACCATGCCTGATGTCACTGTTTAATTTGTTCGTATTGCTTGCTTGCTGCTGTGGTTGCTGCAGTGGCACTTACATTGCTCTAGAGTGGCAGGTGGCCCCACCTTTGTCCTTCCAGATCTCCTTAACTCTAAATCCCATCCGTACCAGCTTGCCAGGGCAATATTGAGGGATGGAGGCTATTGTGAGTCACGGGTTCCTCAGCTCTGCTTTAGAGCATGAAGGACTTGGGCAGGTGGGGCTGGGGCCAGCAGTGGCCAGATACCCTCAGGGACAACTTCCAGTTTAAAGAAATTCTCTGTAAATTGCCATGTTCCAGCTCAATTCATTTTGCCTCAGTCCTGAGGTAAAGAAGATGGCACCTGCTCCTGTTCCAGACACAAAAGCCAATTGGCAAAATTGAATCTTTCTGCAGTACTGCTCATCATGAGCAGACTTCTCCCATTGTACCTGAGGACAGCAGGAGTTGGGCAGACTGTGTAATGCATGCAGTTCTGCCTTTCAGCAGAGGGGAAGAGTTGGAGGGCCTCCAGAGGAATGGAAAGCGGGTTGCTGCTGCCATCATCCCCTGGCTTTTTTTTGCCACCAGCAATAGTTGCCTCACTCTTCCTCCTGGGGTTCTGCTGGTTCTCCTCTCCCCATTTCCACAGAGGAGGAGAAGGCAAAGGGACGGCATGTGGCAGGGAGTCACAGTCTGCATGTCTCCAGATACTGAGACATTTCCTGTCACATCCATATATAGAAGGACTGGAACAGCTTCCCCCCATTCTGATGCTTCCTAGATATTGAACTACAATCTCCATCATGCCTGATTGTTGATCACACTGGTTGGGGCTGATGGGAGCTGTAGACAGGGTGGAAGGAAGGTCCTGGAAGTTGCCCATCAACAGGACAATGAAGCTGGCAGGCACATCACCATTTTCCCTATTATGTTGAGATGCATTTTCTTTCTGTTTAAACGATAGACATAATTTCTGAATGTGCATCTATTTGCAAATATTATTTCCTTACATTTTTGTCTCATTTATTTATTTATTGGTTATATGTAAGTGGTCACTCCAGAGCTATTGTATTTTTACAATTTCTATTGTAGCCTGTCTCGATCCATAGGGAGAGGCAGGTAATAATAATAATAATACCAAGATTTAATTCAGTGCTGAGGAAGCATAAAATTCTTCTATGATATTACTCTGGAGCTTCCCCAGCTATGCAATGGCAACCAGTCATTCTTCCATGGCCAATTTCTAACAGGATATAGCTGGTTCCTAACAGCATCCAGGTGCCATTGTGGCATTGGGACATTTTAAAGTGGTGCTGAGAAACGGGAGCCTCTTTGGATATGAAAAGCAAACATTGATGACTAGATGGCCATATTTCTTCCCTCTTTCTTCCTACCATTCTCTCTTTCCCTCTCCTCTTTTTTCTCTTTCTTTTTTCTCCCTTCTCTTGTCATTTGAACAAGTGATTTCATGCTTTGGTGACGACTAAGCTGTAAATTTATGTCCTTGAGGTACTGCATTTGAAACAGAACAGCTGACAGGTTTGTCAGTATTTTTTTTAATTTTTTTTTTATGGGAGGAAGGGGTATTTTACCCCCTCCTCCCATTCCCAAGCGATGTTCTTCCATCAGCACCTTGAGTGTTGATTTCGTCAAAGGCCAAGCTGATTTCATTGCAAAATTTATCACATCTTAGAAAGTGGTGATTTTCAAGCTGACTTTAACATGTTTCTGTATTTGTTATTATTATACCAACTGGGAAGGAAACCATCTCATGATTAGTTCCTTAATTTAATTTTTACAAAAACCTCACAGAGAGGGAGAAGGAGAGAGAAAGAGAGAGAGAGATGGTAAAAGAGAGAGAGATTGCTTTTCACACCTAAAGTGTCATTATCTTGACCAGAGGGAAGCTTAGAGAATATTAACCATATGGTGAATTTTTACAGGCCAGTAATAGTGCTGGTGTGCTAAGGAACTGCATAATGCTGACAAGTGCCTCTGCCTCTTATCTGTGCTACAAAGTCAATTGTAACTAGTGGATCTTGTGCTCTGAAAAATTGTTCAGAAGCAGGTGTGTGTGTTTGTGAGTCTATTCTAGCTAAGACTATGGCATTTGAAGGAAAGTGTTTTTTTTTTTAAAAAAAACACAACAACTCCCATTTCATCCCAATTTAAATTGCACCCCTGAATCAAATACATACAAAGGACATCTGTCTATCCCTACTCTGGGTTAGGACTGTTGTTTCCTTTCACTTGTCCTTCAATATCAGGATTTCCTTTCTAAAGTAGAAGCTGTTATGATTCACAAAAGCATTTTCTGGCCATAAATCATCACTGTGGCATGCAATCTAGGCTTACACAAGTGCACATGTTTTTAGGCTCCATGCATAAGGAGATCTTCAGTGCCTCCTTGCTCAATGCCTCTCTCCTGTGCATTCTTGCAATGGCTATTTAGTGGCCAGAAACAAGCAGGGTAGATAATGTGCAGCTGGGGGATGGCAATGAGCAACTGTTTAACATCTGGGGGTCATTCTGCAGTCAGGAGGAAAGAACAGTTGTTACGCTTTTGAATCTGGAGCAAATACACAGGAAATCTGGGTGGCCAATGGCTGCCCTTTTCTACCAGCTGTGAAACTGCGGCTGGACGTTGCCTAGATATCCCTTGCCCTTCCAGCTGCTGAATGGCCATGGAGATGCATGCAGGTACAAAGCAGGTACCTTATGCATGGTAATGGTGAAATGCCTTAGTAAGTACACTTGCTGAGCATTCACTCCATGAACATCATGTAGGATTATCGATTCTGTGATCCCAATGCAGTAACTGGGGAATCTGTGCACTATCCAGAGGTTGGTGGCCTCAAAGTCTCATCATTTCTGAGCACCAGGGGTGTTACTAGGGTGCACTGGGGTGAGGCTTGTATACCTGGTGGGGTGGTACACCCAGCGGGACTGGGCTAGCAAGAAAGGGTGTTACCTTCCAATGCACACACCCCTCAACCCTTTCTGGGACCTGCACTGGGTGACACCAACCTAAGTGATGCCATTTCTGAGACCCTTCTGGCAGGAACTGATGGGACCTGGACAGGAACTGATCAAATAACCTTCTGTGTAGTGAAACCTTAATATGACCCCTCCAGCCTGAATATGAGAAATGTTTTCCCAACTGACCGGTTCAATGCTTTTGGATTTGTAAAAAGATGTTTCCTAACATAATAGGCTACTCTTCTGCTAGAAAGCCTACATAACAGAGAGCATTTGGAAGAATCCCCAGATAACTCAGAAGCAGCGTCTCTCTGTAAAATAAAATGTTAATACAATGCAGCCGCGAATCGCTAATACAATCCTACTTCTACAGCAGCACTTCCATGTCATATGAGAATGAGATTCGACTTTCAGATCTTTCTTTTTTTGTAACAATTTAGTTTGGAAAGGCTTTTATTATTCATAAAAAAGCAGTATATCGCAATCCAAAGGATAATAGCATCTGGTGAGAAAAAAAGCATGGGCACTGCTTTTCATTTCAAACAGGGCAGAGACAAAAGTCTTCCTGGTAACTTTATTCATGGACTCATAAAAGGCATAAGGGGAG
Source organism: Urosaurus nigricauda (assembly GCA_034509955.1). Taxonomy (NCBI): domain Eukaryota; kingdom Metazoa; phylum Chordata; class Lepidosauria; order Squamata; family Phrynosomatidae; genus Urosaurus; species Urosaurus nigricauda. The sequence goes on along the minus strand of JAOEGL010000011.1, from coordinate 16,862,254 downwards.
AAATCACCTAGGTCCTATGGCTAGTCTGTTATCTCAGACTGAATTATTTTATAGACCATTTTCTGCAGTCCACTTTTAAATTTCCCAAACTTTATATAGTTCCCATTCATCTATGCACTTGTACTTTTACAAAAGAGTAATTTTACCCTCCACGCTGCCCAAGACAAAGGTTTTATCATGAAGGGATTGGTTTGTACTTACCTCTGTGCCAACTCTTAGAGTGGATTTTTTACTGCTTTAATTTACAAACTATATGTCATTATGTGCATAGATTTTGCGTAATCCAAGACTGGGGAATATATAGACTTCTAGATGTTGTTGGCCTGTAATTCTCAGATCTAACTGGCATAGATAGTAGTGAGGAATGACAGTAGTTTCAGTCCAACAACATCTGGAGGTCCACATGTTCCTGCCTCTGTAAGCAATATCTTAGGTGTAATTTAGTCGAAAAATAATCAGATGTGATCAGAAAGGATATAGTTAAGATTAGGTCCCCAGATCTTGTTGCATTACAACTCCCAGAATATCTGACTGTTGAGTGTACTAGCAGAGTCTTCTGGGGGGTAAAGTCCAGTAACAACCCGAGACTTAGATTTGGGAATTGCTGTTATACAATCAAAGCTTGGAAAAATTACTTTTTTGAACCAGTGACCATAAAGGATTCTGGGGAGTGTGATACAAAGAAAGAAAAGAAAGATCAACCATTTTTCCAGGCTGTGTTCAGATTAGGGAAGTCCATCTTATATAGCCCTGAGGCAGACCTACTGGTCCACACCTCTTCTGCCCCCAACCCCAAAAGGGAATTGAGTTGCTCCTTCTGGTAGAAACGTTTGAATACATTGCACCACTCCAGCACTGAAAAAAAAAAAAGTGTTCATTGTGATAAAAATTCTCGCCACATCTTTACCCTCTGTGGAAATTCTATGTTATCTTTTGCAAGATCCTGGAAGGGAATGCCAGCTTTCCTGTCCAGGATGGAGACAGAATAGCATGAGCTGCCTTGGGGGCCCCCACCATCCCTCCAGCCAGCCCTGGCAGTGTGCTCCTCCCCTCCTTCTGGCTAGTAATAACCATGGCAGAACACATCCGCGGCAGAAGGAATAGAAAACGTGCTTATCACATTTTCAGAGGACACCAGATGAGGAGAGGGGGGCATCAGTAAATACCCCATGGACAGAAACAGAATTCAAAATGACCTTGACAGATTGGAGAGCTGGTCTGGGACTAACAAAATGAATTTCAATAGGTATGACTGTAGGACAGAGAGGAAAAATAAAATGCACAAATACAGAATGGATGACATCTGGCTTCAAAGCAGCACCTGTGAAAAAGCTCTGGGGTCTTAGTAGACCACAAGCTAAACATGAGTCAATAATATGGTGCAGCAGCCAAAAAATAAAATAAAAAATCAATGTAATTCTGGGCTGCATCAAAAGGAGTACAGTGTCCAGAGTGAGAGAAGTAGTAGTGCCACTCTATTCTCATTTGTTTATAACTCACCTGGAATCCTCTGTCCAGTTCTGGGTTCTACAGGTCAAGAATGGCATTGTGTCCAGAGAAGGATAGCCAAGATGATCAAAGGTCTAGAAACCAAGCCATATGAAGGACATCTTAGGGAGCTTGGTATGTTTGGCTTGAAGAAGTGAAGAGGTAACATGATTACTATTTTTAGATATCTGAAGGCATGTCAGGTGGAAGATGGAGCAAGCTTGTTTTTTGATGCTCCTGAGACAGGGACCAATGGTTTCAAATTACAAGAAAAGAGATTCCACCTAAACACTGGAATATACCAGTATATATATATATATATATATATATATATATATATAACTATAAAAGTTATCTAGTTGTGGACTAGATTGCTCCAGAGTGTGCTCTCTCCATCTTTGGAGGTCTTTAAAGAGAAGCTAAATGGGCATATTTCAGGAGTGTTTTAGTTGTGTATTCCTTCATTGCAAGGGGTTGGAATAGATGGCCCTTGTGGTCCCTGTCAGTTAAAAGATTCTGTGATTCTATGATTTTGTGGATGTAGAACTACAGAAGGAGTGTTATGCATTGCTTGCACAGTACAAGGCTTTGTTTTTGGTGTGTTCTTAGTGATCAGTCAAATTGTGTAACAGAATGTGAAAAACTTCCCTTTTTCATCAACAGCTTCCAGAAACTTCCATTTGTATGGTCTGTTGGAGTTGTGTCCCTTCACCCCACAAAAACAGTTTCCCACATTCTGGTACATAGAGGATCCCTTCATGCCCAGGGTCACTTCTACCACTAGAGTAAGACAGGTGGCCACCAATTGACAATACAAAAGATTATGGACTACTTTATATTAGTCTGCTGCCCTCAGGTATGATGGAGGATGCTTTTCTGTAATCGAATGGGTGAAATGAATGTTTTAACTCATTTTATTTGGCTGCTATTTGAGAGAGGAGGTACTTTGGTATTGGGATGATGAACTGGGAGCTATGGACCTATGAATAGCAGAAATCTTTGGTTTGGTTCATATAAAACATGAACATTCTGACTGATTGTTTCCTTTTCGAAAAGGGCAGAGATTTCTCAGCTTGGATCTTTTGGATTCTGCTGAAATGAGCGAAAAGACAGGTTAAATGGTTGCTGTGGTGATAAGGCCTTAGCCAATCTACAAGTCAGTGAACAGCATGGGGAAGCTACCAAGCTGGATATTTTGGACTTTTCAGTGGCTCTGTGCCCAGAATATATCCCACTAAGGCCTGGAGATCCTTTTATTTGCCCCAAGACAAAGGGATGCTGCTTCCAAGCATTAACAAGAAAAGAAAGGGTAATACACTTTTTCTCCTGACTTTCCATCTACCAATATAGAACTGAATTTCCACAATGAAGGAAATGAGGCCAGTCAGAAGACAGGAAAATTGGTGTGTGCATGTGTGCATCTGCACCCCAGAAAAGTAGCTCTTGTCTAGTTTTCCTCTTGTTCACATTTTGATTCTACTTTGTTGTTTTTTTCTGGAATCTTGCAGATTTAGCTAGCCTCTTAAAAGCAGATTTTAGAATGGCTTACCTTTTTGAAGGGAAGTTTTGTGTAGTCTTTCACAGACTCTTGCAGAGCTTGCCTTCCTTTATTTTGCTATCTTCCCCAGGTGAGGTTCAGGCTTGACAAGTCAATTTTCTCCACTACTCCCTAATTCCTGGACTAATTTCCTTGGAATAATTTTTCTCATCTAAATTTCCCTGGATCAATCTTCTTCACCTTTGCTTGTGTCTTTAGGACCAACCCTTTGGAATAGGCTTTCAACCTGAATCATTAGGCCAAACTGCTAAGAAGCTGGGAGTATAAGTAAATCCTGGAAACCAGATACAAAGCATATAAATTGAAGGTGAAAGAAACACAGGGGTATTATTTTCAGAGTCTACTTTGCTTTTACTTTTTACCTGTACTTTTACTACTACAGACTGCCAAGTCAGACCAAGGAATTGGAAGATGCTTTGGAGAGATGTAGTAGTGATGGGTGACTTCAATTATCCTGATATTTTCTGTAAGTCAAAGTCAGCCAAAAATATGAGGTCCCTCAAATTCTTCACTTGCCTGACAGACAATTTCATTGTCCAAAAGGTGGAAGAGGCAACAAGGGGATCAACCATTTTATATCTGATCCTAACCAACAGGGATGATCTGGTTAATGATGTGGAAGTGGCAGGATCCATAGATGGGAGTGAGCATGCTCTCCTGGCATTTGTTATACAGTGGAAAGGAGAAGCCAGGCATAGTAAGATATGCATTCTAGACCTTAGTTCTTTTCCTTCCTCTTGGGCAGATTTCAAAGGCTGATGCTGGGGGACAGTTGTTCTTCAAAAAAGGAGCTTAAATTCAGCATCCCTCAAGGTGCCATTCTGTCCCCAATATATATATAATTAATGAAGCCACTGGGGGATATTATTCGGAGACATCAGGTAGAGTGTTATCAGTATGCTGATGACACTCAGATATATTTCTCCATGTCTTGGTCTACAGCTTTGACGAAAGATGTCATCTCTCCTCTCAATGAATGTCTTAAGGCGGTAGTGGACTGGATGAGGAAAAACAGACTAAAACTGAATCCAGACAAAATGGAGGTACTCACAGTAGGGGCTCCTAATCCAGGTATTGAGATATACCAACCAGTCCTAGACGGGGTCACACTGCCCTTAAAGGACTGTGTACACCAGTTGCGTCCTTTCCTGGAACTGGGGGACCTGGAAACTGTGGAAAATGTGCTGGTAACCTCATTACTTGACTTCTGAAACACACTCTACATGGGGCTACCCTTATGCTCTAGAGCTGTGTTGGAGTGGGCATGGTGTATTGGGAAGGATGAGCAGGTGCAGGAGGATGTTTGTGGAACTCAAGGCTGTTTAGCTGCTCAGGACTGCTTGGGACTCTATGGAAATGTACACAGGACTCAGGCAGAGGGAGTGAGTTATGACGAGGAGTTCTTAAAAGTAAAGCCTAAGTTGTAGCCTTAGATCTGGCAATTAACTTGCTACTGTGCTGAATCTAATCTTCAATAAAACTTTCCTGGATTCATCCATGAAGTATATTCTTTGAGTTAGGTAGACAGGGTATCACATCCGATATGCAAGAGGCAACATTCAATTCCTCAATCTAGACCATTTTATATTTTCCTTGAAATGCAATTATTTATTCCTGATTACTAGTATATTGTGCCTTTACTTCATAGATGCAATCCCATGTTTATCTACTTTGATTTACATGAATCTTTACATCTTTTGCATCTATGAGTAGCCTCAAGTGATATTGTTCTGGATTCTGAAATTAGTTAATTGGAAGAGGCTCAGAGAAGGAGAGTCCCATTTTGGATCTTTCCTCCAGCATCCACCTGTGCCCCATTTCACATTCTGCAGCCCCCCCCACCGCCAACTCTGCAAATGGGCCTTTGAGGTGTGTCTGCAGATGGCTGCAAAAGGGAGGAGGCTGAGATGGGAAGCTTTCCTTTTGTAAACTTCTTTAGGTGAATTTATGTGAGGATTCAAGCCATTAAAAACAGATACAATCCTTCAGTTCTTTAATGACTTAAACCCAGTCCCTTAGAGCTATTTTAAGTGCACTGACTGACTGATTTGCTTTGACCTGATTTGTATCCTGCTTTCCTTTCCAATCTGGGGCCCAAGGGAGCATACAATGAAATTATACAATGAGTGCCAATTTTAAAATACAAGTCAATGAGTTATAATATTAAAACACATGCTATGTTGAACCAGTATTAAAACATCCCACTTTCATTTAAAAACCGAGAAATTCAGCACATGTGTTAAAACTCTTGTCTGCCACATGCAGTCTGCCAAAGGCCTTATAAAGAGGTTATTTGTTTCTCAGTGGACAGATAACAAGCTACCCTAGTGTCCTTAGGAAGGAAATGTCTAGTCCTGGACCAGCCACAGTGAAGGCACTCTCTCATGTTCCTCGGTATGTGCCTCTGAAAAGCAGTGAGACTAGGAGAAAGTCCTAAATGGTGCCATGACCTATCAGCCTCAAACCTGAAACCCACAACCTGTATGCCGTTGTTTCAAATATGAGCTGTACTGTGAAGTATGCCATTGCTCAGTTTTAGTACACCTGCTTTCCATGGAAGAGGCTCCAGCTCAGTTCCCAGCATTTCATGGTAGGACTGTCTGAAATACAGGTGAGCTGTTTTCAATTGTTGTAGATCAGAGGTGGAAAAGTTTTTCTTCCTGGTGATCTGGACTTTAATTCCAACTCTATGATTCTATGATTCCTTTTCATTGGCCATGCTGGTTGGACTATAAGTCCAAACCATCTGTAATATCAAAGACTCTCAATTTTTCTTATAGACATTATGACTAATGAGCAGAATCAGTTTAATGTAGCTGCCCTTGTAGGCCCTTGAATGGAATGGAGATGAATTTTGGTTTCTTGTTTCCTAGGATGGAGGCACACCCTTGCTTTCTTCCATGACACTGAAGTCTCTGACAACTTGTGTACCTTGTCTCCTTGCTTAGAGCAGATGTTCAGACTGAAAATATCAAAGCAAGGAACTCATCACATTACATTAAAGACTAAAAGCTTGTTTCAAGCTTTGTTACACTTTCTGTGCCAACTGAACATTAGAGGCAAAACACAATGAAGAGTCCTGCAACTGCAAAACATCTACTAATAAATATTCATGAGAACTTGTTCAGTAGAAACTAGTAAAGTTGGCAAAGCTTTTGGGTATGCCATGCTGCATGTAGTCATGTGCTTTATGACACCTTGCCCTGTCCACCCTGTGAATGCATGGCAGTTTTATAACCATAGTTTCTCTTTTTTCCTTTGTCTCCCCTTTCCTTCACTCTGTTTTCCATAAGAAAGGAAGAACTCATGTCATCTGGAGATATATGGCATTGCTCATGTGTGCTAACAATATATCTCTTATCTTGTAGAAAAAGTTTCAGTTTCTTGGCCATGCCACACCTAAAGCTGAAACAAATGAGAAGCAGAGCTGAGTGTTAGCCATATATTTGTGTTTTCTCTTTTCCCTGAATATATAAAATGTCTTAATAAATGAACACTCCATCTCACAATTAAGGATGAAGACATTTCTCAGTTTCCCTTCCCCATTTGGATTTTTCATCTTCAAACTCTTTCTGTTTTTATGAAAAATGTTTTGCATTCAGATTCTTTTCAAATGCAAATACTATGAGTGGGCAAATAAAATAGTGTTTGGTGCGCTTTACAGCTCCTCTTAGTGACATGCTTCATAAAATCTCATGCTGGTTCAGGCCAAAGTGTTCACCAGGAAATTTTTTCTACTGTTTGAAAATTTACCTTTTTGGACTTCAACTCTCAGAATCATTGAGTGATACTACCTCTAGCCATATCATAACTGATAAAATCACAAAATCTTAAGAACTGGAATGGGCCCCAAGGGCCCTCTAATCCAACCCTCTGCCATGCAGGAATACATAACTAAAGTACTCCTGAAAGATGCCCACTATTCCTGTGTTTAAAGACTTCCAAAGATGGAGAATCCAAGGCAGTCCATTCTGCTGTTGAACAGTTCTTACAGTAAAGAATATCATTCTAATGTTTAGCTAGAACCACCTTTCTTGTAATTTAAATTCATTGTTTTGTGTTCTAATGTCCAGGGAAGTGAAAACAAGCTTGCTGCATCTTCTACATGACATCTCCATATGCATGTAAAGATGGCTATCATGTCACCTATCTTCTCTTGGTGGCCACTGATAAAATTTCTGTTCCCTGTTCCATAAATTTATACATAATGTGGTGTCCCAAGTTCTGACAGTTGCCCATTCCTGACATACAGTGCATCTGTATTACACATTTATGGCAGTTTGATACTACGTTAACTAACATGGCTCCATTCTGTTAAATACTAGGATTTTCATTCTTCAACCCCAGAGAAATATGGCATGGAATTCCAAGTATCTCATCAAACTAAATATTCCAGGATTTCATAATAGTTAAAGTGGTATCCAGTTTTGTTAATTGTGCAGTATAGATACACTCATATTTTCTAAGATTATCACATTGCCCCTTTCTGTCCTTCCCTCCAGACCTCAGTGCGGGATGAAAACTTTTCAAAGATGGATTCTATCACATGCCTCCACTGCCAGGTCAGAGACATCCTGTACCTAATCCCGACTTCTCTGGCATGTTTTGAAAGAATGGATATGGCATGTCAAGATCGGGTACAGGATGCCTCTGATTTGGGCACAGAGGTGTGTGATACAATCCATCCTTGAAAGTTTTCATCCCACGCTGAGGTCAGAAAGAACAGAAAAGGGCAATGTGATAATTTCCTAAGAGGCCTATGCCTTTGGGAATACAAAGTAAAGGAAGGATGTGCAAGAAAGGGGAGTAGAAAGGAAAGGGAAAGGCAATAGATCAGTTTGAGAATGCAAACTGATTGCAAGTGACAGTGACAATACAAACTGCAAAGAAATTATTTTTTAACAGGCATACTTATCTAGTTAGTGCCAGGGTGATTGTCTCCTGCTGGGAAAGAGGTGCTGCAACTAAGAATTTATCTGATTTGATTTATATTCGGTCTTTTTCACAAAAATGAGACTCTAAAACATCTCACAAGAAAACTGAATAAACATAAAATTAAAACACAAAATAAGTACACATATTAAACCACAATTACATTAGAAACACACTTTAAAACCACTAAATAAATAAATGCAGCATCCGCTTGATAAAAGCCTCTCCCTCAGCAAGCAGTTATTTGCTAAAGTCTTCCTGAATAAAAAGCTATTTGCCTGTTGGCATAAGGAATGGGGGAGAGGACAGCCTATCCTCCCTTGGCAGTGAGTTTCAGAGCCTGGAAGAAGCCATCTAGAAGCCCTTTCCCACATCTGCAGAAGATACATCTCTGAGGGGTAACACGAAGAAGGGCCTCTCTCAAAGATTTCAAAACTCAGACAGTTTTGGGCCCCAGGCTCAAGTTATATAGGGCTTTATAGATCATAACTAGCACTTTGTACCAAAAAACAAACACGTAGCTAGTGAAGCTAACACAACAAAGGGGTTGTTTGCTCATGTAAACTGCCCCTAGTTAATAGCTCAACATATGCAATGTATGTTCTGGTTTGGTGGACTTTTCATGCGGACTTTTCCCAGTCTATAGTGCCTGGATGCAGGTCAGTTATATTTTGGCCAGAATACTATTAGAGATACATGTTTGCATAATTTGATGTTATGTGGCTTTACGTCTTTTTGAATGTTCTGGAATGAGATATTTGAAACTCTATATGAGAGCTTTGAAACTCTAGAGTGCACTCCCCCATTCATTTACTGGCCTTCCTTTGTTTCCAATGAGTTTCTGGAGGTCTGGGAAGGCAATAGTAACCTTCTTTTCCTGTCTGTAGAAATGTAGCAGAGTGTGGCCCAAGTGCCTCCTATCCTTCCCTGGCCAGGAAATGGCTGGGAGTATGCATTATAGTGATTCCAATCTGTCTTCTGTCTTGGGAGGACACAGAACAGTGTGAGTGGCATATTACACTTGACCAGGCAATATTAGTCTCTGAATTCTGGAATCCCCATATATTGGGTGGTCCTGGAAACATCTGGTAAAATATACACATTTCAAATGAATGCATAGAAACATGGGCGTAGAAATACATTAACAAAAAGATTTATCTTCATTAAAATCATCCACATAAACATTAACAATTGTTAATGTTAATTGTTAATGTTGTTGCTATGTGCCTTGAAGTCATTTCCAACTTACGGCAACCTTATCATGGGGTTTACCTGGAACATTTCTTCTGAGGGGTTTTGCCATTGCCATGTTCTGAAGCTGAGAGAGTGTGACTTGCCCAGGGTAACCCAGTGGATTTTCATGGCCAAGTGGGGATTCGAACCCTGGCCTCCAGAGTCCTAGTCCGACACTCAAACCACTATGCCATGAAAATTAGCAAACTTAGGCTGAAACAGATCAGCCCAAAGAGGTGGCATGATGCCAACCCTGAAAGAGCCAGGTGGGAGCCATGGCAAGGCAACCACACACCGCGATCCCACTCTGGCTTTTTTCTGGCACAAATAGAGGTGGCAAAATGTCACTCCTTTTCCTCAACCCTCACTCTTTTGGGCCTTCCGGGCAGCACCCAGGGCCTTTTTGGGTCTGGTTTCTCCTTCCTTGTATCCCTTGGCCTATTTGAAAGATCATTCTGAAATGTACTGCATCTGTGGGTTTTATGAGAATAAACATTTGCGAGAGTGCCTTGAGACCTTTGGATTAGAGGCACTTCAGAAGTGCAAAAGGACTTTATTAATTAACACATTAAATTAATTTGAGAGAGTGAATGGGGCAAAAAAGAGATCAAAGGCAAACAGTCAATTTTGATCTCTTCCTTTGGGTTTTTTGAGGCTTGTAAATAGAATATAGGGACATTTTGTATGAATCCCAGTGTCTCTACTATGTCCTGCTGTTGTTATTGTCGAAAGAGGAGGTGAATTTTCTGGGGAGACAACATTTTAAAAAGGAGGAGGAGGAAGAAGGGCTTGCTTTCTTCTTTAGTTTGTAAGCCTGAACACATCCAGGGGAATAAGCCCCCCCCCGCCTTCTTTGTTGTCTTCATCATCCTGGATCCTTTCTGCTTCTGCTGTGTGGCCAGATTGCTACGGTATCAAAAAAAGATGAGAAAGATGCTTCCTTTTCAAGGTCTCTAATATTTGATGTTAAATATATTTGAAATAGATTTTATAGGTGATCAAGCCTGCTACCAACACCATGCTACACTGATATGTTATCCCACTTGTCCCTCACCCCAGGGCAAAAATGATCAATCCATAAATTGTTGGTGCATTTCATAGTTAAATCTCCCTGTACAATACTGTGGGGTGTACTTTGTGAGAGAGGGAGCATGGCCCCATAATAAAAGTTGATTTTCTGAACTGCTTGTGTTCTAAGTCAAGTAGAAATTTGAGGATTCTTTTTTTTTAAATGATTCCTAATGAGAAGATGACTTGTTGCTAACTGAGTGAAGATGCCTAGAGGTAAACCAGGGTGCTTTGGGGGACTTTATCCTGTGGGGAAAACTGGGGCTTTAAACAGTGATTATCCTGTGAAAATTTTGCGATCTCGATTAAGATTTTCACATGATGTCACAATGAAAGAGTCATTATTCTGGGAATAAACAGGCAATAAACAGAAACAAACCAATCACAAGGAAATCCTGTGAATGTTTTGTTGCTGTTTATTGCCTGTTTATTCCTGGGATAATGTCTCTTTAATCACAGTGTGCGTGAAAATCTTAATTAGGATCATATGATTTTCATGGGATAATCACTGTTTAAAGCCTGATTTCCCCCTGACTTTCCCTGTGTGATAAAGTCCAATGAGAGGCCTAGCTTCCAATCCCCACTCAGTCATAGAAATCTATTAGGTGACCTGGACAAGTTACATTTTCCAAGCTTTAGACGAAGGCAATGGCAGACATCCTCTGGATAAATCTTGGTGAAAAACCCCTATGATAAGGGGTCACTAAGGGTCACTAAGCTGTACATCCAAATATACTGCAGAAATAATCCAATTTGAGACTGCTTTAACTGCCCTGGGGAACTGTACCAAAACTAACAAAATGAATTTCAACCAAGGTCCAAAATACACTGCAGAAATAATCTACCTTGACCCCACTTTAACTGCCCTGGCTGAGTGCTAGGAAATCCTGGGATTCTAGTTTATTGTGGCACCAGAGGTCTCTGACAGAGAGGGCTAAATGTCTCACAAAGCTTCAGTTCCCAAATTCCCTAGCACTGAGCTAGGGCAGCTAAAGTGGTCTCAGATTGGATGAGTTCTGCAGTGTGTTTTAGGCCATAGTCAACTTGAAGCAACATAACAACTAGTTCACATGCAATCCACCTTTACAACTAGGCAGGGTGAACTGGTTGCTTCAGATGAGAAATAGAGGGAGGTGTACATTTCCTGAGCTAGCTGCTATCTTAAATCATGTTGTAGGAGACTTCCATTTCCAGCATTCAAAAAGGATTCACCTACTAGAGCTGTTAGCATTTGTATATGGAATGGGAAAGAGGTGCCATTTTGTTCTTTGCTTCAGCAGATAATCCCTGCCTTGAGGTTATTGCTGGTTTTACTTCCTTCAGCAATAAACCTTATAGTCTCACCTCTGTCTATCCGCTTGTAAAAATAACATCCAGGGAGACAGAGGCACACAAGAACTTACTTTACTGTAAGCAGCAGAAAACATAACAGCACCAGCAGTCTTTCACCAAACAGAGGCTCAAGCAGAGAAAGAGCAAATACCAGCATACCCCAATTACAGTAACAGAATTAGGGAGTGGATCAAAACCTATTGGCCTGAGTACTAATGAGTAACGCAAGTGTTCTACTGGACAGTCAAGAAAGATGATAGGAGGAAAATCCATTCATTTGAGATGTGCTGAGGATTCCATGGACAGCCAAAAGGACAAACAAATGGGTCCTAGAGCAGATCAAGCCAGAAATATCCCTGGAAGCCAAGATGACAAGACTTAGACTGTCATAGTTTAGACACATCATGAGAAGGCATGAATTGTTGGAAAAGACAATAATGTTAGGAAAGGTGAAGTAGAAAGAGAGGAAGGCCACATGCTAGATGGATGGACTTTATTCAGAGATAGGGAATCCTGGGAATTGTAGTTTATTGTGGAACCAGAGCTCTCTGATGGAGGCGGCTAAATTTCCCACAAAACTACAGTTCCCATAATTTCCTAGCACTGAGCCAGGGCAGTTAAAGTGGTCTCAAAGTGGATTAGTTCTGCAGTGTACTTTGGACCTCAGTTAACTGATTCTTCCTGGGAAACAAGGGTAGATCATTCAAAATTTCAGCTCCAAGATAAATCACTGAATCACCAACTGGAAGTATTTGTATTAGCACTTGTGTTTTGTTGAACCCATTCTCCATTTTCTAAGAAAGAAGGTTCCATTTTTCTATGTCATTTTCTGGATACTGTCAATTTTTTTTAAAAAAAATTCTATAGCATCCAGTTTGCTTTGTGTGCGAGCCTTATTTCCAGCCTGCCCTTTTTGTTCTTTCTGTGTTGTAGCTTTGTATCACTCTGCTGCCTTCTTGCCTTTCCATATGCCTTGTAAAAATGTTTATTTTGTACATAAATTAACAATTTATTACAAAACATGTACATTAAAGGCAAACATAATATATAATATCTGAAAAAGCTTAATCATAGAATCATAGGATAGAATGGGAGGAATTGCATTGTCTTTTCCATGGGTTTTGATTGAAGTGTGGGTAGGGAGGGAGGCTGCAGACCATCAGGGGTTATCATACAGTGAAGGATGGGACGTTCACATGTGTCCTTGGCCACTGTGTAAGCAAGGTAAGACTGAGTATCCCACACTCTCTCTTACCACTAAAATTCTTTAATTTCTGTTGTCTTTGAATTTTCTTCCCGGAAAACATTTTTTCCTTTAAATTGAATAAGTGTGGTTGGGGGGAAATGCGGAACAAATTTCCATTAGCCTTGCTAATGATTTTGCCAGTTAGCTTGGAATGGGGGGAAAGGGAGGTAACCCATTCTGACAGAGTCACAGCTAGATGGACTAGATTGGTGGTTCTGAAACTGTGAGGTGGGATCCCTAGTCACTCATGACAATTCTTAAGGGGACACAAGACTTGAAGGCCCCCTTCTTCTCCTGGAGGAGAAGAGAAAGGTGAGGGGATCACTTGGAGAAGTTGAATCTACCTGAGGGAGGAGAAGAGTGTGGAAGCTCATTGGATCATGACTTCTGATAGTGCCCATCCTGAGCTGCTTTTTCTTCCCCTACCTGTACCATCAGTGCCCCAGTTCTCAAAACAAGACATTGCTGATGCCTCAACTAGTGTGTCCTCTCAGTCCAGTGTTACTTTTGCTCAGGGTTGCTTCCATCACCTGGATCTGAATGGGCCTGCTCAGAGGCAGAGGAGAAGCAGCTGAGTGTGAGTGCATGCAAAACAGTATGTGAAAAATGTATACATGTGTTAAGTATTGAATTTATTGAAATCAAACTGTTCTAATTTGAATGATGCTATTTCTTTACAAATGTTAAAATATGAGTATACATGAACGTGAGAATGAAAATATGCAGACTAAAGAAATAAAATATTTTTATTCACATTGAATGTAAAAAGGTGTCACAAGTTAGAGAACCACTGGACAAGATGGTTACGGACTTTATTTGTCTGCTGTACAGTTAAATCCTTAAGCTTATCATAAATGGATTTCGTGGTGGGCAGGGACACTTTTTCTAGTTTCTTTGTAATCTATTCAGTAAGCATATTAGTCTTTGGTTTAATAGTTTCTGCACTTTTGTTCCATGTTAGCACATTCTCCTTGACCTGGATTCTGTGCACCACAGTCTCTTTTGAGCATTGATCGGACACCTCAGCAGGAATGGATTTAAACTGCAGGGCTGACATTTGTTTGATGCATGGTGGCTCCCTCTACAAGCCTTGTGAGGCAGGATGCTGTCAAAGGATTAAGCATGAAGATGCTACCCAAAAGAGCTACCATCAAATATGTGTAAGATACTTTAAAAACAGCAATAACAAACATTCGTTATCCCACACTTTTACCAAGATATTCTGACTAAGGAGCTCTTCAGACCAGCCTGAAAGGCCAGCTGGGGGGTGAAGTTGGGGAGTAGCGTCTCCATGACGCACATGGTGATGTGGCTTATAGTGCCCTTTCCAGGGCGCAAAAAAGAGCCACTTTTGTGGCTCATTTTCATGCCCTGGAAAGGCCAGATTGGGGCCGTGGCATGTGGTTGCCACAGCCCCAATCTAACTAGGAAAGGGGCGGTGTCCTGCCACCCCTTAGAGACTGTATGTACAGCCCCTGAGATACACACAGTTATCCCTTCACCTTTTTAAAAAAGATTTGTTAGGTACATTCCGCTGAGACATTGTGATTGCCCAAGACCATCTGATTGAGCTGGGATGCTGTACAGGTTCAGCTATAGAGCTCCTCAGTCGAAGGTTCTGTTCAGAATGCCATATTTTTGTGGGAAATGAAAAGAATAACCATGGTCCACTGTAATAATACAACAGGAAGAATCAGGATTCAGGACTGAGATGAATTGAACTGAATTGAATCATTGCTTATTGTGCTAGCCAAAGGCCATGACAAAAAGCTTTTTAAAATACACAAAACAAAACACCAGCAGCCCTGGTGGCGCAGTGGTTAAATGCCTGTACTGCAGCCACTCACTCAAAACCATAAGGTGGCGAGTTCAAGACCAGCAAAGGGCTGAAGCTTGACTCAGGCTTGCATCCTTCCGAGGTCGCTAAAATGAGTACCCAGAATGTTGGGGGGCAAATAGCTTACAATTGTAAACCGCTTAGACACTCCTTAAGGATATGAAGCGGTATATAAATGAAGCTGTTTGTTTGTTTGTTTATTTAAGATAAAAAGTAAAAAGTACAAAAGACATGTTATAATTTAACATTTAGTAACCAAAGTTACTAATAACTTTAATAACAAAAGCTAATATAAAGATAAAACCTTTCCAGTTATTGGTAAACTTCTACATTGCCACCATAAAAATCACTTTAATACTTTGAGTCTCCATGGCAGATTGTGGCAATTTTATTTAACTTTTTCTAATCTTTTTTGCAGCCAAGGCAAATGGAGCCACTTATGTGTTACTTGGGGGTTGCACAGAAAGCCCAAAAGGGGCGGCTCTGTGCCCGCCCCTGGATGTGTGGAGTTGGGGATGTGGCAACCGGATGCCATGCCCCCAACCCACTGGAAAAAGGAGTCGCATCTCACGGCTCCTATTTCTGGCACTATGATGCTCCTCATGCATGGCACTGTTTGTGCACTGCGCACAAGTAACGTCATCATGGTGTGCGCCGTCTGTACTGGAGCGTGCTATGATAGCTCCGGGGGACAGACTAGGGTTGCTGAGCATGTGCATGCTCAGCTCTTACACAACCTTAGTCCATGGTCAGGCTGGCACAAAGTGCCGGTCTGTACTGCCCCATAGTCACTGATATTGTTCAAAAGAAATTGAACTGAATCTACAAGAGAGTTTCTTCTTCCATTTGTCAACAAGTGTTAGGAATTTCTCTTTAGTATCACTGTACAGAGCATAAATTACCATGTAATGCACAATGCCCTCCACCTGATACTGAGTGCAAATACATTGTCTGTTTTCAAATAGGACTTTGTTATAGTGTCTACCTAAAACTGCAGTTGGCATTACTTGAAATCGTAGTTCAGTAAAGGCAGTTATTAAAGTAAACTCTTTGAGTTTGATCAAATGTCTGGCTCTAAAATGTTCTGTTTTCAAAAAGGAAAACCATGGGGAAAATTTTTGAAGTCCTAACTGATGTTGATCCCTTCTTTAATTTATTAGAATTCTTAATTCTTAATTGTCTCTGATTCGTGCCCAAGACAGAGTTCAGCTCACAGAAGTGGCAACTATGTAGAAGAAGTGTTTGATTTCCAGTACTGACTGTTACACATTTCCATGTTACAAAATGCTCAAAGACAGTTGATTGATAAAGTGGCAAAAGTACCTTGTCTCTGTGCACAATCTACCCTTGCTTTAACTGATGAGCAGCCAGGTTCAGTACATAAAAAAGCTGTAGGGATTCTAGCTGGCAGAACATTAACTTTTCAGTGAAATTTGTTCTATAATATTTCCAAGGCTTTGCAAATATTGATATCTTACCTCCAAATATCTGCAACAATAAAGCATCTATGCAGTTACTTTCCTACTGAAATTTTTAAGGTCGGTTCAATCAGCTGACAACCCTGATTGTAATAAAATTTCACCAGTGCTCCTATTGTTTTGCTAGTTTTCACCTTTGCTGCCTCCCTATAACATTTCCAAGAGAAAAAAAATCACTGAAAACAATGCCCTGAATCAGTGGGTTTGTTCTATGGAATGTTGATTTAAAATCAGTTTGCAGCTTAGACAGCTTCTACCCAAAACCATTACATTGATCTTGTAATAATTTATTGGTAGATGTTCCTGTTGACAATAGGCACTGAATACATTCAGTAGGTTTATGAGACCCAGGCAAAATTGGGGAAAAAGTGCTACATCATCTGCATATATCAAATTCGACTGGGATTTGCAGTGCTGTTATATTCAGAAACTGAATCAGCTGGCACTGATCACTTTAGCACATCATATTCTGAATTGCATTATCAATATATTAATATGTTAATTAATTAATTCATATTCTTTGGTCTGTTTGCTGCCCCTCATTGTTGCCTTAAACAGGATTTATTTGATCTCAGTTTGGACAATCTGGGAACCTGAGTGCATGAGGCAGGTAAACTAGAGCAAGATAATTGCACCTTCAGTTGGGGTTTGCCACATTGTGCTCTAGTTCTTTTCCCATGCAAAACCATCTTGAAAGTATTTCTTCCATTGCCTCAAAAATTTGTTACTGACCTTCTTTCCTGCGACTATCCTGTGATGATTTGCAGTGCAAAAGTTAAATTCAGCTTTAATGGCAATTTTGGTTAGTGGGCGTGCTGTGGGTGGATAAACATGATCAGGAAAGAAGAAGGGGAGTGGACATTTCAGTTCGCACAGTAACTGCCAGAAACCTTTAAACTTTTTTTCTCTACAGAAAAAAAAAAAAAAACTTTGCTAAATGATCACTCCCCACCCCCTGGGCTTGTCAAAAGTCAAAACTTTGCTCGCTACCCCCTTACGCCTTTGTGTTGCTATAACACTATAATGCTATAGTGCACAGTGGTGCCCCCCTTCACACACACACACACACACACACACTTGCAAAATGTAAATAAAAGTCAAAGCAGTCTTACAGTTTAATAAAATAATTTATTTCCCATATTTCTTTCTGGCGATTTCTTCCTTCAGACATACTAATTGCTACATGGGGACAGATCAGATAGATTGATCAGTAGCTGCTGATTTTCATTTGCCATTGATTAGTTTAAACTGCTGAGAAATCTGACCTATCCTGATCTGTAGAAGGGACACACACACACACACACACACCTACCCCTACCTGGAAATGTAATGAGGGAAAGGCATTTTTAAATATAAGATTGCTTTTGATTTTTATTTTGGGGGATGGATCTGTGTGTTCCTGTGTTGCATGCTATAAGGTTTTTAGTGCAAACAAAGGCTGCAGTGCCAGAAAAATACTGAATGTGTGATAGGGAAGAAATCCGTTCCGATTGCATTACACCTTTGAAAAGAAGTGCTATTTAGCAGGAGAAGTGTCTAGTGTAACAAGGCTCTGGGAAACTGCACAACTTGGAAGGAGTATGTTAACTAATAATGTCATCAGTTGTAATTTATAACTCCAATTACTTTGGAGGTTGCATGGACTTAGCAATCATCTTTTTAAAAATGTTAACTAGTAACATTATTAAATTCTCTTTAAGGAAGAAGAATTATCTTTTCATTTTTTGAAAAGAATTATTATTCAAAAAATAGGCTATTTTCTTTTTAAAAGATGGCTCCCTTGGAACTAAATCGTAACAACAAATGAAATAAGCAAATACAGAAATACATCTGAGGAAATAGACTTTAGTCTATGAAAGCTCATGCTGGCAACTTCTGCGATTCAGTTAGTCTCAAAGGTGCTACAAGATCTCTCTACATACAAAAACAGTGTTAATAAGTTACTTTTGAAGGATTTGTAATAAATTATGTGGTGGTGTACTCTTAAAAACTAATTTTTGCCTTTCACATTAGTGTGGTGTGGTGAAAGACACCACACCACACTAGACAGAGAGCATTTGTGATTTGATCTTTCTTTGTTCTCATTAGCCATAATGTAAACTAGAAGTGGACAGCTTTGGAGGTAGCATTTCTGCATTTACAGACAGAACATGACCTAGAAGTGAGCAGTGCTCTGCACCAGGCATCTTTAGGGACCTTCTGGGAGTCCTGGTGTGGGTCCTGGGGATGACATTAGTGTTGCTTTTCTACCTAAAGGATACTAGCTGGATGTACCTCTTGCTTCCTCTGCTCTGACATGAAACGGCTGTCTTGGGGTGTGGGACAGGGCTCCATGCTGAAAAGGTTGGTTGTGGAGTCAGATTTCTGATCTCTACACATAACAGTAGCAACAAAAGAGTTACAAGTGAAGCATAAGTGAAGCTTACACTATTGTATTTACTAACAGGATGCCAGTCTATGCCTGGCTTTCCTCACCACCACTGTACAACTATGGAAAAAGTATGACCACAGTGTAATGAACCAATAGGACTCCAGCCTTTGTTTCTAAATTCACTTGCACCTGTATTCTTTTGTGAAAATGATTTTGGACTGGGTTACAATTAGAGTCCTAGTAACAAATGAATATTGCCTTCATGCAATGCTGTTTTCTCTCTCTCTCTCTCTCTGTCCCTGAGATAGAAAATATATTCATGCTATGTTCCACTCACTGGACTGAAAAAACTAGTGGTTTCACATCGGTGACCTCCAATTTTGTTCTGCACTCTCTATGCTTTAACGACTTTGGAAAGTTCCTTCCCACCCTCTGAAAGCAGATTCTTGATGCTGCTGTTGCTTAGCTCCCTGTGCAGCTGCTCATGTAAGGAGTTTTCTGCTGAATTCTCTTGGGGCCCTTCGCTGATGCTGTAATTATTGCATGGTGATGACAAATAATTCACGCTGTGGTGGTTGCAATATGTGGGTAGGGATGGGGGGGGAGAGGATTGGTTGGTCCATATTTTTAAGTGAATCAACCCAGTTCACACTCCCTGGAATAATATAAGGCTTCGAACATATTTATCCTTTCAACTGAAACTTATGATGCATCTTGTGATGACAACTTCAGCACAAACACTGCATCCAGAAGTTTGCATATTAGGGAAAATTAGAACAAGATGTGTGTCTTTGGGAAAATCATGCATTAAAAAATTGAGAATAAATAGGTTTAGAGGAGGGCTGAGTAAAGTGTGGTCTGTGGGTCATACACATCCCTTGGGTCTCCTAAATGCAGCCCCTAAAGCCCGCTCAAAAAAACATCCTCCAGTTTAACAATGTTTGGAGCTGATTTTCAGGAGATTCTTTGGGGTGGAGGTAGAAAACCAGCCCAAAGCCATTAAAATTGCTTGAATATTTGGTGGCTTGCTTCACCTAACTCCTCAGAGTGGCATATCTCTATCCTCTGGCTGGCACATGTAAGGACTGACCCTCCCTCAAGTACCGAAATCCCAAATTGAATTTAGACAAGAAGGAATCAGTCTTTTAAGCTACTGCATTTCACCCTAACTAGTCTAATCAGGAAGTTACAACTGTGTGGACTACTATAGCTAACTTATTCCTGGTAGAAGAACTCTGTTCTCTAGGGCCTTGTTTGCACTGGCCAAGATACTCCAGGGCCAGCCCAGAATATCCTGACCCTGCAGCTCCTCCAACTTGCCCTCATTACCTGAGGTAGAAATGAGATGGAAAAGATAAAGGAAACAAAGTTGCATGAAGAGAACTGACACAAGCTTTTGGGTACTGGAGCTGATAAATAATAAAAATGAGAATTGTTTAAAGAAGAAAGCGAGAGCATGGATTTTGAAATTTAAAACTTTAGTACCGGGGGTTTGAATGAAGATTTGGAAATACAATGACTTATATAAAAATGTGGAATATAATAAGAAGAATTTCAATATTGCATCAGCTAGATAGCTGAGAGAGAGCTGAGTTTTAACTTTATGGACAAATTGCATTGTGTATCTTCTTGTTGGTTCTCTTCAATGATGTTACTTCAAAAATCCACAAATATGAAATCATTGGTAGTCCTAGTCCCTTTCTCCTAATACTCAGAGTGTCC
Source organism: Urosaurus nigricauda (assembly GCA_034509955.1). NCBI lineage: Eukaryota > Metazoa > Chordata > Lepidosauria > Squamata > Phrynosomatidae > Urosaurus > Urosaurus nigricauda. Next base: position 16,841,989 of record JAOEGL010000011.1, on the reverse strand, counting down.
TCTTTTTGAGAGTGCAGACTGCAACACCTGAAATGTCTGGTAACAGGTATGTATATGATAATATGGATAATAGATTATATTTGATTTTTAAGAAATTATGTTTTTAGAGATGATTTATGTGTTGTCCCAATACCACAATTATAATAAATGTACTTTTATTCATTTTACAATATCTCCCAAAGAAGATCAATTTGTGACAAGGCTGAAACACATTGGGGTTTTTAAGATAATAAAGTTTGTGGACCATCAACAGCACATGAGACTTTATTTATTTTATCCCTTCCACTGTGAACACGTGCTTTCCAGTTTTTTGTTCTGTTCCTGTAAAAATGAGGTGACTAGTGATGAACACAAGACTGGACCTTGTATCACATGGTGGTGGTGGCAGATGCACTGGGCTGCCCATTTAGACAGCTGCCATGGCATGGGAATGGAGATCTACAGATCTTTCTGGAAGATCTGGAGCAACAGGGATGTTATTTTACTCTATTTTTGAGGATGGTACAATGTCCTGTCTCTATTTAACTCAATCAAAATGCTTCGGAAATAGTTTGTTGAAAAGATCAGCACAGTAGCACATTGTTTGCCAGATCTGATTTAACAAGCTAAATTTCACGTCTATATTCTCTCCAGATTAACTTCTTTTTTCCATTCCCCCATTCATTCCCACAGAGTGCTAGGAGCTCTATGACCTTGGTTGACACACAACAATCCCCCCACAGCTTCTTATCTCCCTCTTCTCACTGGCTAAGCTAACATGGCAGAGGGAGTTACAAGGGATGACTCCGACAATAGGTATAGCCTGTTTCAGGTGTGGAAAATGTTCAGAGCAGAGTGACCAAGATGGTAAATGCTCTGGGGTCCAAGGCCCACGAGGAATGCTTGAGAGTTATGTATGTTTGCCCTGGAAAATAAAAGATTTGAGATATTTAACCATCTTTAAATATATCTGGATGAATGCTAGTTGGAAGATGGGGTGAGTTTGTTTTTCTGCTGCTCAATAGGCTAGGATATGTACCAACAAATTTAAATAATAAGGAAGGAGATTCAGACTAAATGTTAGGAAGAATAGAGGAATGAGTGGTGGGTTTTCTTGCACTGGAAAATTTTAAACAGAGATTGAAAAGACATATCTCAAGGATGCTTTAGCTGTAAATTTCTGTACTGTCGGGGCTGAACTAGATGACTCTTGTAGTTCCTTCCAACTCTACAATTTTATGATTCACCAGATCACAGCACAGAAAAAAACACCTTTTTTTCCCTCAAACCTAAGTATATCGGCAACAGCTGATTGGGCTGGCAGGTGAAATACTTCAACACTAGTTAATAGGATAGCATTCTCCAACACACCTGCTGTAGCACAGTAATTTAGGGGGGCAAGGAAGGTTTTGTGATATATGTCTCTTTGTCCATCAACTGAAAAGAATGGCTAGGGGAGCCTAGAAGAAACAGGAGACAGCTGCTTTTCTGCTCCCCATTGTGTGGGGTTTAGCTCAGTCTGCCCAATGAAAAGAAGAGCCCTGATAGCCAAATATTTTCACCAGGTGACCTCCCTCTACTTCTAGTTTGATAGAAGAGCAATAATATTTTCCTTCCTTGGTCTCTTTCTTTATAGCCTTACAAAATTAGGTTTTTTTTTTTTTAAAAAAACAAAAACAAAGAAAATCATTGCTTTAAAAATAAAGCTGTGATATGTGGCAAATTTAATATTCCTTTTCAAAACCACATTCTTAGAGATCTTTGGTATTTTCATTGAATCACGCCTACCTAGCATTTACAGGACAATATCACTCAAAAACCCATGAAGAGTAAGCAATGAAGATCTGGAGTAAAAAAAACCTTCCCACACCTAAGGTAAATGAAAGGACATTGAACTAGAAGCCCCACAGAATCTAGGTCAGAGATTCCTGTAGCTTTACTTTGTCTCTCACTGTGACTACAAGATCTTTCTAAGTCTTGACAAGGAGACATGCTATCGCACCACTGTCCTGCTGTTTTTAGCTCTATGACAACTGCATTATTTTCCACTTGCATGATTCAGGGCTTCTGAAGCCCATGCAACCATATCAAGTATTATACACAATTGTCATTTACCATGCAGTCATACCTAGGTCTGATTGTGGGAAAGCATGCAGCTTTAACAAGATACTACCTACCGTGTTTTCACAAAAATAAGACAGTGTCTTATATTAATTTTTGCACCCAAAGATGCACTAGGTCTTATTTTCAGGGGATGTCTTATTTTTCCATGAAGAAGAATTCACATTTATTGTTGAACCAAAAAATGGGCATGCTTCCAAACAAAAACTTTGCTAGGTCTTACCTTCGGGGGAGGCCTTATATTTAGCAATTCAGCAAAACCTCTAGTAGGTCTTATTTTCAGAGGATGTCTTATTTTAGGGGAGACAGGGTAATACTGAGGAAGACCATTAGTCAACCACAGTCCAAAATTATAACATAGTCCCTTCTTATCAGTGATTTTGCTGTGCATGGTTTCTGTTACCCATGGTCTACTGTGGTCCAACTACATTAGAGGTATAGGTTTCGGTACTATGTGTGGTTTCAAACATCTACTGGGGGTCTTGGAATGTGTTCCTCATGGATAAGGGGTGACCACTATAACTAAAGAAGAGACTGGATAGCCATGCCACAGGAGTGCTGTAGCAGGGGATTACCTGCACTGACAGTGGGTTTGACTAGATTATCTTTGGGCTCAAAGCCTCCTATGTAGCACTGGAATGCCATTGGCTTTGACGCTGTGCGTCTTATGTTACCTATGTTACCTTTGACCTGTGTCTAGATTATTTGCAAGCTACGGATAAGACTTATTACTTTTATGGAAGTCTCTCGCTCTCAGATTGTTAAACCATGATTTCCTAGTGTAAATGGTAAGTCCCTTTTCTTCTCTTGAGGTTTCTTCTTATGAAGGACCCTCTTCCTCCTCCTTTTCACTTCTTTATTCTTTGAAATAAAGCATCAAAAGATCTTCTTGGTCCCCTCTCCCCTCCTCATCTCTACCCTTGCTGCACTATCATAGTTCTCTTTTCACATATAAATGCTAGTGTCTTTGAAGGCTTTTTTTCTTTGGTTCATGGTTCAAGTTATATGATTTCCCAGACAATCGTGGGTGCTCCCTGAGTCACAATGATATAAAAAAGGGGAAAAAAAGAATCCCAGAATAGCTTCACGTATGCTTCCAAAACAGCACTTAGGTGACATAACCAGTCACTTCTACAAGGTCTAGTACAGAAGCTGATTTGGAGGCAACTATAGGACTACACAAGAAATTCTCATGTTCCTTCTCCTATGTAAGTTTATAATTTACCAAAGCCAAGCTGTTCAGCGTTTAAAATCCAGTTCCTCTTAGCTAGTCCTGATCACTACAGAAACAGTACTGGAGTGAAGAAGATACAGAGAGTGGCAACTCAGTTATAGGACTTTATCACATGGACAAAAATGACGGGAGCATAGCGGGATGCTCACATCAATACAGTGCAATATTGCAAAGATTTTCACACAATGTTGCACAATATCGCAAGAATAAAGGGGAACCCTAGTGCAAGTTTTCATTCTCTGGAAAATCCATAAATAAGAAGTGGTGCTAGAATTCATCTTTTTTCATGCGATAATCATGGAATAATCGCTATATCGTGCAACGTCATGTGAAAATATTTGCAACATTGCACTATATTGACAGGAGCATCCTGCTATGCTCCTGTCATTTTTGTCTGCATGATAAAGTCCATAGATAGTTGCTGTGCGCTTTCAAGTCATTTCCAAATTATGGTGACAATAAAGCAAACCTATAATAGAGAGGAGATTTGCCATTGCCTTCCCCTTAGGCTAAGACAATAAGGAGATTATCGCACTCCACACATATAGTGCTGCTATTCCACTTTTCTGCTCTCGCTGCCTTCTGTAGCATTCTGGGGTTTGTAGTTCAGTGAGGCCTAAGAGTTCTCTGGCTGAGAAATCTAAACTACAAATCCCTCCTCCCTAAACTACAAATCCCAGAATGCCACAGGAGACAGCCAGAGCAGTAAAAATAGAATAGGAGCACTATAAGAGTATAGTGTGGTAATCTCCTGTGACTTGTCCAAGTTCACCCAGTAGGCCAAGAAGGAATGTAAACCCATGTTTCCCAGAGTCCCACTTCAGTGCTCAAACCACTGCATCATGCTGGCTCCAGTAATGGATGAATCAGAAAATAAAAAGAGAAAATCCATTATCAAAGATGAGTACCAAAAAGGGCAGAGATTTGCACTGTATTTGCAGGCATTGATTTATGCATATAAATGCAATCTGAGAACTAATTGTGATAATATATCCAGTAGCAGCTCTGCCGGCCATATAGCAAAGTACAATATCATCCAAAATCCATAAAACAGTGATACCTTTATTGAGACAACCAAAAATGCATAATATATATGTCGCAAGCTCCACTGGCTAGAGCCAGCCCCGAGTATCCTGGCTCTGCAGCTGTCCTGACCAAAGGTCAAAACAAAGTGTCCATAGCTGAACATCTTGTTGAGACCTCAGAATGAATCGCCTGCAGCAGCGGTGGACAAGCCGTGGGGCCCAGCGGGATGCCTGTGTAGACAGCATTGCAGAGTGGAAATGGAGGACTCTGGATCTTCCTGGAAGATTCAGAGCAACACACAAGCTTTAAAAATTCATATTGAAGCTGTTAAACCCTGGTTCTGGTGTGGAACATGCTGGACATAATCCGAACTTTGCTGGACATAATCTGAACTATCCTCACCACAGACAGTGTTTGGGCAGGATGATACCAGAATGTGGGGATGGGGTAAGGATAAGCTTTTTGGTCCCTGAAGACAAGGCTCTTGTGATCTGCATCCTGCTTACTCAGTCTTTGCCCCAGCAAAAAGAATCCACTGGAAACTACTGAGACTTGCCAAAAGCTCATTTAATTCACCTCTAGAAAGAGAAAGTAGCTATTCAAGAGTGTGTGTGTGTGCACACACATGCATTTGGGAAATGGAGGAGGAATTCCAGTTCTTTGTAAAAATGAAAGTGGGTATTTAAAAAGCTGTAGAAAATTATACACTTAATTCTTTCCTTTAACACCCAAACCCACATGAGATGATAAGATGATAGCTACTTCCTCACTGTTTAAAGTAGCTTATTCTCCTGAGACCCGCCGCTTTAGCTACTCTGTTTTTTTCCCCTCTCAGCTGCCACTGCAATTTTTACAATCCTATTTTACATTGGAACCGTGGATATGGGAACTTTTAGGCTTAGCTTTCTATTTTTGAGGGCTGTTCCATCAGTCTAGGCACAAGGCGGTGTTTGTCATTTCCATCACAGAGTACCAGCCCTGCCAGCTTTTTTCTTTTTATAGGGACAAGAAGCATCCAATCTCTGAGGATGACCTCTCTCCCTCCTTTCTGCTTTGATACACAATCTCCTGCTTTTTGGTTGTCATCCTTTGGCAGTTTCTCCTTTGCTGGGGTTTTGTAAGCAATGGTTTTGATCACAGCCTGAGCTGAGTATGTCAGGTCAAAGGAGAGAAAAACAGCCCAGGTCTCCTGCTGCTTAGATAATTTCCACATAAAGTTGGCTAACTTTTGCTAAACTGAAATAATTCAGAATCCCATTTTGTCAGATGGTAAACTTTCAGCTCTTGAGCTGATTTTCATGTTCATTTTCATTAGGGTGATGCTAGATTGAAAAGCATGGGATAGAGTTTAATCATCAGATTTTGAGGGGGTGGGCATAACATTTTAAAGCATTCAAAGTACTTCATGCACACAATCTAGTTGCAATCCTTACAACAACCCTGACACCTGTCAAAATTGCTATTGTCCATTATGCAGATGGTGTGATAAAGGCTGAGAAATACAGAGGTAAGCTTGCCTTTCCAGCAAACACCTTCTTAGCCCTTAACACTGCATTAACTGCCTTAATATTTCCATCTTAGTAGTGCAAAGTCATCTAGTCAGACATATGCTCCACTGGGCTGCTAAAGACAAAAAAGGCTATAATATTTGGGGCTTTTTAATGTAGAAAAAAGGACTCTAAGGGCAATGTGATTGACAGGTATCAGATTATGCACGATATGGAGAGAATGGATAGGGAGAAGTCTTTCCCCTGTGTTGTCATATTACAATCCACCGAGGCTAAATGCTGGGAGATTCATGACAGATAAAAATAAATGCTTCAGATGATATAGAGTTAAATGGTAGATTTTTTTTTTTTTTTTGCCTCAAGAGAGACTGGTAGGCACCAATCTGGTGGATGGGTTTAGGGGAGTAAATTCATGGACTATTAAAACCATCAGTGGCTACTAGTCAGGATGACTGTATCTTGACACCACTTTAATAGGTAACACATCTCTCATCCTTTGGGTCAGCTTGATAAGTGTTGGCCACAGGTTTGTTTACAGATACTGAGGCAAGTTAGGGAGAATTGTTCAAATATACCCCTTTCTGATAAATTGCAGCTTGCATGGCCAAACAGCCTTGGCCACTCCAGTTCTCCCCTCCACCCGCATGTGTTGCGAATCTATGCATTTCTGAACTCCTGCCTCCTCCTGAGGCTTTGAGTGTGTGTCTTTCCTAGGATCACCCAGGGATTTAAATGGCTGGTTGGGTTTGAATCCATCTCCTGGAGTCCTAGTCCAAGAGTCAGACCACTAAATGATACTGGCTTTCCCCTCTATAGTAAGGATCAGGCTATTCACTTTTCTCGTTTGACTTTTCATAAACTACTATGTATATGCTTTTGAGCCATTCCTGAGATTTTGTTTTCTAGTAGCTATCAACAATTATCCCCTGGTTAATTCCTTGTTCAGTTCCTGGAGCATTCTTACTGAGTAAAGGAAGTGCAGGCCTCTCTTTATGGCTTCTCTCATGGATACACTTTTTGCAGATGAATCCTCTTGGTTAGAGAAGTCCAGCATGTCACAGTTACACTATTATGGATGTAATATAATCTTGTAAAAGATTGGTACTTATAAATGGATGCTATTTGTGATAAGCCGTACATGTGTCTCTGTCCTTGAAGAAAAAGCTCATATAAATATATCTACCTGGGCCAGTTTATCAATTATCTATCTATCATCTATCTATCTATCTATCTATCTATCTATCTATCTATCTTCTGTCTGTTTTTTAAAGCTACATTTGTTTCTTGCCTTTGCTCTAGTGAGCTTAACATTGTACACACATCTCTTGTCCTTTCCATGTTGTTCTGAAACAATCCTATGAGATCAGCAGGACCAATTGAAGACATTTTGGTTCTTGAAGCAAAGGCCACAATGGGTTCTCTTCATTCCATGTGAAGAAGCTGACTAATGAACAAGTGCATCTTATTTCAACAAGGGCTTAGTATCTACGTTTATACCTCAGAAAAGTTGGCTAGCTTAAAGCCTTATCTCATGAGAAAAGAAAGCTGAAATGGAGCAGGGGAATAACAGCTTTCTCCATACCTCTCCTCATTATGTCATAGCACTTCTGCTGTCTTCTCTCTTCTCTCTCTCTCATAAAAGTATGTCTTTTGTTGAACAGATTTTTACGGCACAACAAAAAACACCCCTTTACAACTGTATCTTTCCAGAAGAGAACTAAAGTGCGATGACAGCATGCAGGGAGGCCCCATTTTGGCTTTCTTTTCTCATGCAACTAGGCTCTTAGAAGCATAGGAAATGCTTTGTGATGCAGCTGAATCTATCCATCAACAGAGAGTCAAGCCTGGGAGGTTTAGGAGTAACAGATGACTTAGAGAGACTGATTGGCCCATGCTCATCTAGCGAATTTTATGGTTCGGTGGGGACTCAAAGATAGATCTCATTAGTATCAGTCCAACCCTGTAAAGATGATGAGGTTTTATTTGGGAAACTCAACCAAAGATGTCTGCATTTTTGTAGTCTTGCTCTCCAATTTGGATATCTCCTTTATGAATACTAAATTCATTTCAGCAGTCAAGTTGCTAGGATTTTGCTGTTTTGACAGCAGTTTCCAAAGCAACCACACACATTTATGGCCGTTTATGGATTTCAGGTGAAAATTTAACCATTACCTGAACAATAGCAGATTGTGGTGTTAGCAACTGTGGTATGGATATTTGGACCTCTTGTTGTGAATGACAAGAAAAGAAAAAATAGCACCAGGAGGTGGAGGTGGAAAAGTGAAACATCTTTGTTTTCCTTTTGGTTTGAAAAGTTCTACTGGAAATTTGTATGGCAGCCTTTGTTTGTTGTTTTTATCTAGATCTAAATAATTAACTTCACTTAGGGAATCAAACTCTTATTTTATATTTGTGTAGCTCAATAGTGGAAGAATAGCTGCTGCTTCTTTTTCTTTAGAAAATTGACACCAAGGTGAAGGAATTGGTCTTTAATTATCAGCCCAGAGTGAATTTTTACAACTAAGATGAAGGGATTCTGGAAATAATTGCTAGCTACAGTCTCATAAATCAAGACATATCCATCTTAGCATTACTGGGGATTGCTGAAATTAGAGGAGGAAAAAAAGGCCTATTTGCTCATTGGCCTGCCTGCGTGGGGGATTATTTCATACAGTGCAGGGATGAATACACACACACACACACACACACACCCGTTTCTTATATTTTCATTGTGAAAGATGGTGTTTCTGCCTCTTTCCTTAAAGAGCCTCCCCCACTCCCCACAGACTAATAGGCCTGTTAGCAGAGAAGAAGGTTATAGTCATGCATGTTCACTGATGTTCCCAAGGAAGAAAAGGGAAAAAAAAGACATCGTTCCTTACAGCTGTTAAACCTTCGGCATACAATTGAGAAGAATTCCTTAAACATTACTTATTTTCAACTGTGCTTTTACAGCCATGGGTGGAGGGATGAACAGCTAGACTTGATATAGATGCAACACGTTCGTGAGTACCCAAAGTCCTTTATAAAGTATCTATATTGGTTTTATATTCAGTGATTAAAAGAAACATTACCTCGGTCTTCTGAATCAAGAGGTTATCTTAATATTGCCTCAAGCTTAACAAAGCTAGGAAATTAGAAGCTAACCTTGATGCTTTAGAACACATAACCGGTGGCACAGCCGGTCCTACCATCAGGTACAGTGACTCCGTCCCTCTGATGGCAGATGGTGGGAGGCAGCAACAAGATACTAGAGGAAGGAGCTTTGTGCCACCAGGCTTGCCCTATGCCCCCTAAGGTAGCCTGCCACCTGCGGTGGATGCTCTTCTGTCAACAATGGCAAAGGAAGTCAGCTATCAATTAAGCTGGTTTTTGTACATGGAATGGGAGAGCCACCATCATATTATTTGCCTTAGGCAGTTAAATGCCTTGGGCTGGTGCTACTCTCTGTATAGTAATATGCTGTGCAAATGCCACCAATTACGCTGTTTTAGAAAATTCCCTCCATGCACTCACACTTTTCCTTGGCCTTTTAGCCCCAAATGCATTGGAGGAGGGAGGATGAAATGTACGTTCAAAAACAAAACAAAACAAAACAAAACCTTGGTATGCTTAGAATCTTCTATCATTGAATGGCTTGTATTTTTGTATGGTTGTTTTGTTGTGCATTCCATTCTGATTGGTCAAATGTTAGCACAGTTGGTACAGTTATTTCTTTGTGTCAATGGTAGCCACTCATTATTCTCAGATAGAAAATTCTGCAGAAGAGTGCTCGGCCCTCCACAATTTCCTCACATATTTGTGTTTTTCTTCAATGGAAAAAAAAAAGAGAGATCTTTCCACATGATTCAGTCTCTTTCTCCATGAATGTTTATAATTTTCTCGGCTTTAACTGTTCTAATGGTGGTTTCATTACAGGCCACATGGTTGTAAAGGTCTCAGATATCTGGCAATGAACTGGCAATGTCATGACATCCTGATGCTCCATCCCATCACACCACTATGCACCACCCCATGGCTATTAGTTTTTGGGATGCTAGGGATGAGACATCTCTTTGTTTATATTTGCAGAGGCAGAAGCCAAGAAGAGCAGCAAAGGAGAATGAACAAGGAGGCGCAGCCCCAAAAGTGGTATGACTGCCAGGAGCTCTGTGTGTTCCTGCTCACACATGCAATTCATACAGTGATGCTGTTAATTTAAGAATTACGGCTGGATGGAAGTCAGGAAGGACAATTTATATAATTGCCTTTTCAGATTGCTATTGTGAGACATACTCTCTCTTCTCCCCGTTTGGATCAGCTTCTTTCTATTCTGTGTTTTTTTCCTCACAAAAGAAAGGAGAAGAATTAAACTGGTATGACTAGGATCCAAGTCAGCAGACTTGTAAAAGGGAAGGTGAATGAGACTCTTTAACCCTTTAGCCCTACTCTTTGTTTAAACAAGTCTGTGCTTTTAAAAAAAATGTATAAAGTTTTTAAAAGGTATGCCTTTGTTTTGTGGCAGTCCATTGTTCTCCCCATCCCAAGGTCATATTACTTTTTATTTCCAAGGGATTATTGCGGTTCTGTAGCTGGAGAGAGATGGTAAGTATATAGGTCATAGAGGAAAGGCTTGTTGTGTACATTCATTTCATTACTCCCTCATGTGAACAGGGCTTGGAGGTTTCTGTAATATTTCAGGAAGTTACAATGCCTTTTTAACTACAGCAATGAGGAGAAAAACTGTCCGTGGTGGCCGGCACATACTGGAAATTGTTGTCCAAAACTGCACCTTTTCAAAGATCAGAAAGCCTTTCTCCTACCACATTCAAGCATAATAAAAGGGGTTGCTGAGTCTAGCTTCCTATCCCCACAACCAATTTTTTCTGGGCAGCCTAGAAGCAGGCCACAAAGACAATTGTCATCTCCTATTGTTGCATTTCAGCCAATCTAGGGCTGCATCTACATGCAGAATTAATACCATGCCTCAATGCTATGGATTTCTGTGATCGGTAGTTTTGTGGGATATTTAGCTTAATCTGTCAGAAAGCTCAGGTGTCACAACAAACTTCACATTCCAGGATTCTAAAGGATGAAGCCATGACAGTTACAGTGGTGTCAAACTGCATTAATTCTGCAGTGTGACATCAGCCTCAGAGTCTGCAGGTAGCATATATAGCTATTGTGACTAACTCCTGAGAAGGCTAAAAGTAGGCCTGAAAGCAATACTTTCCTGCATTGTGTATTCTGAGAACTCAGAGGTATATTGCCTCTAAATATGAAGGTTCTATTCAGCAATCACAGCTAAAATCTGGCTATGATATCCTTTAATTAATCTTTTTAAAAATCCCATAGAAGCTGGTGGCCATCATCACATCTTGATGTTAATGAACTTCATAGGTTACTTGTGTAAAAGACTTCTGTCTTTGCTCTGTTCTGAATGGCTTCCCAAAAGTGAAAAAAGATTACCCAAACAATTACTGCCCACTTAGCCTGACATTAATACTAGGAAAGATCCTAGACCAGATTATTAAACAGAGAATCTGTGAGCATCTAGAAGGCAGCATCGTAATCACAAAAAGTCAACATGGGTTTCTCAAAAACAAGTCATGCCAGACTAATCTTACGTCCTTTTTGACAAAATTACTAGCTTGTTAGATGAAGGGAATACTGTGGATGTAGCATATCTTGATTTCAGTAAGACCTTCAGCAAGGTCCCCCCTAATTTTCTGGAAAACAAGCTGGTAAAATGTGGGATATACAAGGCTGCTATATTTGTTTTTTAAAATGTTTTTAAAATGGTTTAATCTTTGTATTATTTTAACTTTGTGCATCCCTTTGGGAAACTTTGTGGGCTATGAGGTCATTCAGAAATATTTTAAATAAATAATTTAAATGAAAATACTATAGAAGCATGCGGCACCTTAAGCACATTTTATTTGGCATAGGTTTGCATGAACCTGAGCCCATTTATAAAGGCGGCTCATGAAATATATACATCTGAGGAGGCGAGGAGGGGGGGAAGCCCATAAAAAGTTATGTCAGATCAAATTTGTTAATCTCTAATGTGTCACAGACTAACATCTAAGTACTTGGAGGAGCATCACTGTCCCCAGAACTCAGACAAATAGTATTCTTTCCAAGTCCTGATTTTCTTCTCTCAGCACCTTCTTCAATCATCACTGCCTTAAATAAAAACTTAGGTTTTTGTGGCTTTCCCCTCCTATTCTTCATCACACTGAGGATCTGTTGTTGTTGAGTCTCTGACCATCACTTAACAACCAGGGGTACTATGTGGATGAATTGCTCCTGCTTCAAAATAAAATGGAGAAGACACTGATCAGATAGATATCTCCACAACAGGAGAACCCTAGATATTAATTGTTCTGCTTTCTTTCTCTGAAAACACCACCATCAAGTTGTCTTCTGGGCAGAAGATACCAGTTATATGAAAACCAAATTCTGAAGAACTCAACATGGCTTCATTGACAAATGGCTTCTTTAGCATGGCTTGAAATCCAGATTTGCCAGCAGATAATTTCAGTTAATACACTTAATACATGACATAGCGCAGAAGGCACAGAACAACAAATGCTTAAAACATATGCGGTGTACTGTGCTAGGGAAGGCTATCACCTCTTCTTGGGTGTCCATCTCAGGGCTGAAACTATCCCACTTACACAGAAAGCTGTTTATGAGTCCATCGCCTTGCTTGAACTCTTGTCCCTCTTTCCTGATTGTCTCTACATGCCTAGAATAGGATAGCAGAGCTGGCAGGCAGAGAGGGAGCAAATAAAAATATAAATGTGTGTAAGTCATTTCCTTTTACCAGGGAACGCCTGTGAACTGCAGTTCTGGGTGATAGGTTAGCAATTGCCCTCTCACCAGTCAACAATTTCCAGGGTGGTGTGTCTGTGCATGAATGTGTGCATGAGCGCATATGCATGCATGTGTATCTAAGGCATGACAATAAAACAGTTCCAAAAGTGGATATTAAAATGCAAACATGTATCCTTACAGCTGTTATTATGCTTGCCCTGGAGCTACAAATATAAAGTTAGCCTATGCATAATAAGTGTGGCACGCATTGTTAAATGAAAAAGGAGGTTGGCTTGCAACACTTGCAAAAACTGTTTAAAAACTTATACATTGTCCACCACTCTGCAAACTAGATATGTGCCCTGTTAGGACAAGCATGGCTCAGTGAAATCAATGGCTAGTATGTTCCTGATTTGGGTGGAGAGGCCCAGAGCAGGCCTCCGTGCCCCCACTTTGCTATGCAGGTGTACATGCTGCACACACACACAGACACACACACACACACACGTGTGTGGCTGTGGCTACAGCACTAAGTAAAGCATGAGAGGAAAATATTTCTAATGCACCACCCCATCCTCAAATCCCAAGAAAATGCTTCCTCAGGAGTCCAGGTTGCTTTCAAGCAAATGCTATCGCTCAGTCATACTGTGTGTAATCCACGTAGGTGACTTTTACACTAATAAAAAGTTTTCAGTGGGAAAGATATCACATTTAAGCCTGACCTTTCACGTAGCAGAGCATAATAGACTAAGTGCAAGCAAAACACATCTTCTTCATTGAGGGTGGCAGGGAACTGGCGTATTACTTTCTGAAGAGGACATTTAAATTTGTACAAATTCATTTGTCAGAGGATGATATGTCTAATTAATGAGCCCAGTAATGTTCTTTCTCCCCCCCCCCCCCCGCCAACCCCAAAAGAGGCTTTCCACATTGGGTGTGTTGCGGAGAGACTGTAATACACAGGAGCAATTTGTATGAGCAGGTGACTCCTTACATTCCTAAACCAGCTCATGGTGATGTCAGCTATTGCACGATAGGGAAATTCTCTCTCTCGTTCTCTTTTGAACTTTATAACAAATGTTTCCCTGGGGACAGCATGCCTCAGCTGCAGAGGAAGGGGGAGGAAGAATTTAAAAGTGTGAGCATGCTTCAGGCTGTCATAAATAGAAATTAAATCAGCCTCAGTCAGTAGTCTGGTTGGCCTAAGCTACCTTAGTGTTGTCATGGGGACAGTTATGAGTCAGGGCATCTATCCCATCCAAACCATATCTTTCACCACCACAACCTCATCAGCCATGCAGAAGTAATCTTTAAACAAGGCACAATTTCTGTTTTCATACTCTACCTATGAAATATACAGGGAGCTAGTGTGGTATAGGAGTGAGATATGTTGAGCTGAAACTTGGGAGATCCAAATTCTAATAGTTCCTATTGAATCATTAAACTTGCTGGGTGGACTTGGTCTCCCCCTCCCTCCCCATCTCTCTCTCTGCCTGACTTAGTTAACAGGGTTGTTGTGTTACTATAAAGTGGGGAGAAGGAGACATATATGGGCTGCCTTGAACTAAAAGATAGCTGAGACTTTCTGATATAGTAAATAATAAATAAAATAAAATACAGTGGGCCCTTCCTATTTGTGAGGTTTTGGTTCTGCCTCCTTCCCACATAGATATGGCAAATGTGGCCACTCAACCCCATGTTAATCAAGTGAATGTACTCATGTCTGCTGCCATTGGCTAATATGGGGCAGGGAGCTTCGATCTGCAGGAGCTCCAACCTGCACATGGCTAGCCCACTGTTACAATGGGCTCAGTGTAAATGAGTAACTTGTCACGCAGGTTTTTGCCTCAAAAACACTATGTCTGTTGCAGTAAACCCTGTTCAGGATGATGGCTGGTGCAGAATTTTGTTGCCAGAATTTTGCCCAGGACCTTTCAGAGTAACAAGTATATTCAACAGTGACATGGGATCAGAGGCTGAGGTGACGATGACCATTTCTGAGGCCCTAGATGAATCCCAGGTCCATCAACCAAGCCCCCACCGCCTTAAAATGTGAGATCATTAAGACTTCACATCCCATTCGATCAACCAATTTGAGAAATAAAATACTACTAAAGTTGGGCCAGCATGATCTGAAGTTTGGATGGCATTGAAATGGTATTGTTACCAGAACTGAAATATTCTCAATGTTGGTGTGTGCATATTCTCCCTATGGCCCCAAATGGACTCTGCACTGTGGGCAACCATAATCCCTGATTGGTCACGTCTACACTATCCCATAAGCACATCAAACAGAAAGATTCTGTTTAAGATTCCCCTCCCCTCCGGACTGTTTGGATTATTCTTTTGGACTACTGAGATAATTAAGAATTCCTTGCCTGGACAGGATATTTAAAAACCTCATTTGTTGGAAAGCTATTTTGAAAAGTGGATTGTATTTTGTACTGAACCATCAAGATACTGCATTTGATTTTTTATTAAAAAAAAAAACCTGATGAAGAATACCCCATTTGCTTTCTTTTTTTGGATAATAACAAATCTTTCCCTCAATGGAGACCAGGGCTTTAAAATATCTATTGTTGGATCTATAGCGGGTGGAATGTCTCAAGGTCAAACTGCTTCCCGTCCAGATGGAAAGTCTGAGATTGCGTCCTTGGGAGACAATTGACTGAGTGACGTGGATGAGCTTCTTGCTGTCCCCTCTCCCTTTCCTCCTCTTTCCCTCTCCTGAGATATGGGGTGGTGCTTGGGAGAATATGGACTTTAAGACCCAGAAGACAGAAGAACTCTAGAGAGAGTAAACGCAGGAAAGAAGAGGAGGAACCTCTAGCTAGCAATGAATGCCGAAACTTGTAGTCTGAGATTAAAGTGATCCAACACCTTTGGGAACAAACAACTTATTTGAAGAAACAGTTCGATAACATAGAAAATGGAAAAACCTCCCTTGGGATAAGAAGTGTATATTTGGGGTAACTGAAGCTTGGACTGATTTGGCTAAAAATGAATTTCATTGCTGATTCTACTTAAACCTGTGATTTCTGTCTTTTAAGAATATATCTTCTCTTTGGTGTCTTATATTGAACTGTATAATGCAAGGTTTACTTGAGTAATAAGAAAGGCATTATAAATTAAGGAAGGAGTGTTTTAGGAGTAAGTAAGAGATTAAGGGGTCCATAAGGGAGAGAAGGGTTATAATTCTTTTTTTCTTCTTCCACTTTCCTTTTGACTCTTATAAAAGAAAGAAAGCAATAGGAATTTATTATTGTTATATATATTATTAAGTTACCATGAGATAGATTAATATTTTTGGATGCTAATTTTTGTATATATTATTGGGTAATTCTTCTCCCTTCATTTCAGAATTATGTCAATGATTAACCACAACAATCACAATCACACTCTTTTTTCTTATTTTTTTGCTGCAGATATGAATTCTTTCCCTAATATTTGGTTTTTCAGGAATTTTATGTCTTTTTTCCTTATATGTATCTCTTGTAGACAGACCATATTCCATTTCATTTTTTGAAAATAGCGTACGACTTTTTTCCTCTTCTTCAGGGTATTTAAACCCTTTACATTCCATGTTAGAGTTTTTGTAAAATTAAACATCTTCTCTGTCTGACTCCTGTTTCTCCTGCCAATCCTTCGTGAAGCTCATTTTTTATTTAAGGCTACCCTAAAATGAACCTATTACAGGGTTTTCTTGGCAAGGTTGTGAGCTGACTTGGGTCCCTTTATGCAAGGAAGGCAGCATAAAAATGAAATAAATAAATACACACATACATTGGATTTGTTAATAAGAGCTTTGCCATTGCCTTCCCCTGAGACTGAGAGCATGCAACTAGTCCAAGGTCACCCATCAGGTTTCCATGGCTGAATGGGGATTCAAACTCTAGTATCCAGATTTGTAGTCCAGTGTTCAAACTACAACACCACAACTGGCTCATGCACCCAGATTTGTTGTTGTTGTTGTTGTTGCTGCTGCTACTGTTGTTGTTATTAACTGCTTTTCTGTGGATCTCAACCCATGGCGACCCTGCTGATGAGATGTCTCAAAGACCCCCTGTCCTCCACTTCTCTGCCCAACTCTTGCAAACTCATACTCATGATCTCTTTAATAGAGTCAATCCATCTAGCATACTGTCTTCCTCTCTTTCTACTTCCCTCCACCTTTCTTAGCATTATTTTTTTTTTCCACATGATCCATGTCTTCTCATGATGTGTCCAAAGTACACCAGTCTAAGATTTGTCATCTTGGCATCCCGATTACTTCCTTTTATTCACATCTGTCAGTCAAGATGTTACCTGACTCAGCGAAGATCAGCTTCTAAATGTTTTTTGGGTTGGAAGCAAAAAAACTCTTTGACAACTGACTAGCCCAAGAAAAGTCCAGTGGTTTTTTTAGCTCAAAGAAGATGAGTTTTTGAAGCCTCTGCGAACAGCCTAAATGTATCCTGCTAGTAGTGTCTAACATATTAACTCCCCAAGAGGCAAATGAAACATTAAGGTGCTTGGTCAGGATCTTCCACTACTGTACACACAGCTGTTTTCCACCTGCAGTTGCCCCAATTTAATTTGCTATTTTAAGACTCCCTATCTTAAGTGACCACTGCTCTCTGTGGTGGCTAACCTGTCCTGTCTGAACTGTTAATTGGCAAAGTGCATGTTGGTTTCAAAAGCCAACACTGCCACATTAAGTGCTTATGTTAATATCCTAGCAGGCATCTTTAATGCAAATTGTATCATCTTCATTGGAACTTAGTTTTATGCTTGAAAGGAATTGTTTTCAGAAGACCATTACTAGTCCACCTGTTTCCTGTGGTCTTCTGCCTTCCTGCTGTTAAGACTTTTTAATAAAGGCTTTTAATATTTTTTCTCTCTGCTATAAAGCTCTCAAAAGCCATTTTCCAAGTCCCACAATCTTGTGTTGTGGTCATGTCATATGCCTGCTAATATTTTACAGATGAAAACTGGGACATGTGTGGCCAAGCAATATGAGATTGTGGTCAGGATG
This sequence comes from Urosaurus nigricauda, assembly GCA_034509955.1. Classification (NCBI taxonomy): domain Eukaryota; kingdom Metazoa; phylum Chordata; class Lepidosauria; order Squamata; family Phrynosomatidae; genus Urosaurus; species Urosaurus nigricauda. The sequence continues at coordinate 16,824,309 of JAOEGL010000011.1, read as the reverse complement.
GCAGAAATGATTAATGGGGAAGGGGCACACATGCTAGGAGAGGCTACAGGAGTTTGCTATTGTCTGAAAGCATTGGGAAAGGAAAGATTCTGTCACCTGCTGACTTTCTTGTGTGCAAGCTACTTTTGCACCTTGAACTCAGATTGTCACAAATGAACTGAGCTGAAGACAAAGGGGAAAAGATATAGGGACAGTTTAAAGATGGCTGAAAAACTGTGACAACAGAGGATTAATGAGGATTGTCCCTGCTAAACTGGGAACTGTTGGATTTAATTAAGTCAATCTTCCCCAGGGTCTCTCCAGATTTGGTTGAAACGATCCTCTTGACCAGTTTCTTGAGAAAAATATGCAAATTATTGCTTTGCTCCTCAATCTTTCTTGTAATAGTGGATCACTCTGGTAAGTCTGTGGGGCAGTTCACAGACTGCACCATCACCAGTGCCAGAATTCAGCAATTTGGCAGCAATGAAAAATTCTTCTGCCCCCTTGTACTAAATTTCTTGAAACGAGATTCCAGCTCAACATTAGGAGGAACTTCCTAACAGTAAGGTCTGTTCGACAGTGGAACACACTCCCTTGGAGTGTGGTGGAGTCTCCATCCTTGAAGGTCTTTAAGCAGAGGCTGGATGGCCATCTGTCGGGGATGCTTTGATGGAGAGTTCCTGCATAGCAGGGGGTGGACTGGATGGCCCTTGTGGTCTCTCCCAATTCTATGATTCTATAACTTTTTGATTCTATGATTCTAAGATTTCTCCTGTGCTCAGGAACCATGCCAGCGTCAGGATCAACAGCCGGGCCAGTCTTAGTTGCATCAGACTTTTACCAGTTAGATCGACTTAGATCTCTGCTTACATTGGGCCTTAAGATGGCTGGATTCCCCACATGAAAAGCATTTCATATTATGCTTGTTATTTGGCTGGTTCTGGTGATTAGAAGATAGCTGTTGGTCAGGATGTAGCAGTTGTGCCAGTTTAAGATTATCATCTTTCTGCACCAGGTGATAAATGTCGGCTTTTTGTGAAAAGTGCTGCTCTGGCTATGACTTGTGGAAATGTCCTGCATTTGGCCATGCAGGCTGCTCTCCATATATCTCCATATAACAATCTGCTGCTGCAGCAGCCTCATCCAATGTTTTTGGCTCCTTGTCCAGCACATAACAGACAAAATCTGAAGGGCTATATGACAAAAACTGTTCCAGATTGATGCGGAAGCAGGCATCCTCCAGTGAATTTACCTTAGCCCCTTGAAACCAGATCTCCCTCCCACACTGAACAGCATAAGCTAGTTCTCTGTAAGAGGTGCCTTGCTTCTTAGCTGTTGCCCTGAAGCATTTTCTTGCTGCCTCTGGGGTAAGGCCAAGTTGTTGTTGAGCTCCCTCCAAGAAGAGCTGAAAATCCAGCATCTCTTGTCATGCTGGACTCCACTGCTCTTAGGATTCCTGAGAGTTATGGGCAAAGTTCATGCATATACTGGTCTTTAGGGACTCCATAACATCTACAAGCTCTTTGTAAACTTTCAATGAAATCTTCAAAGACATCACTGTCCTTGTAGGTGGGGTTCCAGCAAGGCTGAGGAATGTAGAGATGCCTTCTATTCCTCCCAGGTAAGTTTGAGACTGTATCTGAAGAGTTTTGAGTGTAACTAGCACCCGTGCCCATAAGTCTTGAGCTGGCAACTGTCGCCCCAGACCATCTGTGGTATCTGATGGAGCACTGTCAACTTCTGCTGTAGACATGATGGACATGCCACTTCTGAGGTACATATACTGAAACAGCCTAGCTACCTAAAACACACGTGAGCTATGAGAATAAACAAAAAACAGCTTGGCTGAGATGACTAGAAGCAGAACAGGTTGTTTTTTGCTTTCTCGTGAAAATAAAATAGATTGATAGGACAGAGCCAAGAGAAACTACCTCTCCCCTTTAGTTTCTTCCCACAAGTCAACAGATAGCAAAGCAAACAGTCAAGCCAGATAGCCCCTTAGTTTGCCTTGAGAAGAGGAAAAAAACCTTCCTCTTTCCAGCCTATTCTCCCCCAACCACCAAGGAGAAAGAGACAGAAAGAGAAAGAAGAAAACTACTGCTAACTTAAAAGAGGTTCCAAGTGGGCAGACCGCAACCCCCCCCCCCCTTTTTATCTTGCCAGCTCAGAGAAAGTTTCCCTTCTGAGCCATTGACAGTAAAGGGACACAACAAGCACACCACTGCAAGCACACACACTCTCCCCTGCCCTGCCTCTGAGCAGGCAAAGTGAGAGAGAAAGAAAAAAGACCACACGCTTTTCCTTGTCTGTATGCAAGCCTCATACACCTTCCAGGTCCAAAAACTTCTGCCACCACGTGAAGGTTTTCTTTTCTTCCCACCCTGTCTTAAATTTCCCCCCTGGAAATAAAACAGAACCAGAAGAAATCAATGTCAACATGTGATGGTGCTCTATGGTCCCACTCCACTCTGCTGAGCTGGATGGGACCCCTTGACAACATCTTTATATAAAAAAAACAACACTAGCCAAGCTAAGGCTATTAAAAGGAATCGAGAAGAGGCAGAGTACTGTAGAAAAAGGTTTTATTTTAAAGAAGGAACATTAAAGAAAAGAAACATGGAAGATAACCGGCCCTCCAGGCACAAACTTAGTATCAGTTTCAAAACACAAACATGTCAGCCAAACCTTAACATACTGCACACCGACCTGACTTTCCTGACTAGTAGTGAGGCAGGCCCAAAAGCGAAGGATTTGCTCTTCCCCAGGTCTTCTCACTTCCCCAGGGAAGAAGGTCCTGATAAATGGAGGGACCCCCATTTATCACAGGCCTATATCGTACTGTTAATTTTGATTAAAGTAGACTGCCTGAATCAACAGGATTACCACTATTCAACAATTGACTCAATGGGTTTATGATGGGAATTCAGGCCATAAAATTATTTGGATTGTCAATAAGAAAGTGTAGCGTCCCGTAATGCACATGTAGAAATAGCTCCCACATCAGGGTCTCTTGCACCTTGTTTCCATACCTGCCTCCTCCCCCAAAAGAAAAGTAGAAAACCTGGAGGCTGCCTATCTAGGACAGACACCTCCTGTCTTCCCCAGAATAAGTGAGTGATTTCATTAGAGCAAGTGCTATTTATAAACAGAAAGTGAGACAAGATGTTCCTTTGCACCCTATAATTAAGCTGTGGAACCTGCTGCCACAAGATATTATTGAGGCAAATGGTTTAGCAAGATCCAATAAAGGATTAGACACGAGGAGGGATAAGAACAGGCTCCGCAGTTCCTCTTGCGAGGATCACATTAAAAGGATTAGTTTCACTTCTGCATGAGAGCACGAGTAATATCAGCAATGGTGTGGCGGCAGGGAAGAAATCTTTTCTTCTTGCCTCTTCACTGCTTCCCCATTGCATCTTCTCTTAGTGTTGGTTGGCTTAAGAATGTTTCTGAAAAATGACTTCCAGCCAAGCATCTGAGCCCAGAGACAGATGAACAGCAGATTGAGGCTATATTAGAATGGAAATACTTTCTCCCTACTCAGTATGGCATTTGGAAATTGCTTCTAGGTGTTTTTTTTTTTTTAAAAAAAGGTAAAATAACAAAGGGAATATTTCTCAGAATGGGAGAGAACAGACTTTATGCAGAATCTGATCAGGTGTCCCATGAATCATTACCTTTTCAGTGATAGAAACTATCTCGCCGCTTGCAAATGCTTACTACAAATTATGGCCCATCCATTTAGTGACACAATACAATCTGTCGGTTCTTACAAAGAATCCTCCAGGGCAGTGGCTCAAGTGGTTAAGACGCTGACTCTGTTGCTTGCAAGATCACTAGGTTGGCAGTTTGAGGCCCAGGTGTCGCATGTTGGAGTGAGTTCCAATCACTAGTCCCAGCTTCTGCCAGCCTAGCAATTCGAAAGCATGGGAAGGTAAACAACATTCTGTGCAGTCATGCTGGCCACATGATCACAGAGTCATCTCTGACAACGCTGACTCTTTAGTTTAGTAACAGAAATGGGCACTGCCTCTATGGTCAGATATGACTTGACAACCTTGTCAGTGGGGAATACCTTGACTTTAATGTTGTAGATTGCTTAGCTTGGTCTCTCTCTGTCTAATAGTAGGGCTTGTCCTGTGCGTGCGCATGCTTGGATCTGTGGGAGTAGAGAAATAAATATGAGCGTTTTATGACATAGTTGGATTTAGATGTTCTTCCTGTCTTGTGATTCTGTTTGTTTTTTAAAAACTCCTCTATAACATGCCTAATGCATATTTTCTTTTGTGTGTGCCCATTAAACTGGGAAACAAGGGGCAATAAAGTAGTCACTGCCACTGCAGTGGATGGTTTGCCAATGAACCAGCTCCCATGTAATGATTTCAATGGATCTTCCCTGCCTCTGTTGTTTTTGTCTAATTAAACAAATTGCTGTTAATTAAAAGGTCCTAATTGATTGTCTAAACTGTTGCCTAAAGTAGTGCCTGTCTGGCTTTGCCTTCGGCAAACAGTGCCCCCGACTCCAGAATCCTCCAGTCTTCTTAATCTTATACGCTTTATTAAACAGAGGTGCCTAGACTGTTTCCCCCCAGAGGAATAAAATGTAGCCACTGGCCACTTGTTGCACATAATAGCCAGGCCAAAGCAGGCCTGATAAACCACTGTGCGGGATGTATGTTTAAAGAGAGAGTCAGTCAGATAGATTTCTGTGTATCTTTAAATCTATGTATCTAAATCTATGTATCTATATTAAGTTAAGAAAAGTATAAACCCCAAACTGATTTTGTGCCCATGAGCCAGAATCCCCTGTTTCTTGTCAGAAAAAAAATGATGAGTTGCCTCCTCAAAGCCTCTTAGAGAATATATATATATATATATATATATATACACATGCACCTTTTAAATAGATTGAAGAGTTGCTCTGCATTGTTTAATATCAACAGCTCTCATTTTTCAAAAGAGGTTGAGGCCACTTCTTGGGGTTTTGGATAAAACATATATATGTAAGTTTAGATGCAAATGAAGGGCAGCCTTGAGGTTCTCTGCAAACTTCTTACTTGGCATGCCAAATTTCCAGATCATTGATTTGTCCATTCAAACAAGAATGGAAACTTCATTTTTAGGATCCTATATGTTTTTTTTTAAAAAAAAACAAAAACAAAACAGGATTTAGGATTCATGTATAATGTAAAAGCTGACCAAAGGCATTCCTACAGTGTGTGGATCTCAAGGAAAAAATGCCTTGACACAGGCGCTGGAAGGAGCAGCATTTAAAGTGCATGTAAGCGGGGGTGGATTGTCCCTTAGGCGCATCTGTCAGACTGAGATTAATGTAGTTGGACTGGTGATATACAATAGAAACTGGCCTCCATTGTCCAAACCTCTCCTTGATTGTACCAATAGTAAAATGATCCCGACCCACCCATACTGCAAAGATTTATTGAGCAGGACAAAAAGAGCATGTCAGGAGGTTTTGGATTATGAGAATGATATTTCTGTTGCATTTTTGCTTCTTAATAATGCTGCTCACCCTTGGATTCTGAGCATCTTTGAGCAGGCGTCAGATAACATCAGGCCCATTTGTATCTTTTTTTAGAGACAAAAAAAAAATCATCTACATGACAATGAACCTGCTCAAACAGTGCTTCACTTCACTGGGGAAAAAAGAGAAAAAAGTTAAAGATACAATATTGTACAAAAAACAAGAATAAACAGTGCCTTAGAAAACATAATTTAAAATGTAGATGCTTGTAGGGGAGGGTGCAATCTAGAGCTGACCTGTTTTGGTGAATTAAGTTTTTTACAATATTTGCTGAGTGTACAAATATCACTACATTTCCAGCAAGGAAATATATCCTTACTTTCCCTAGTGATATTTGAGAGCCAACATGTTCATAGAATCATAGAATCTTAAAGCTGGAAGGGACCACAAGGGCCCTCTATTCTGACTGCTTGCCATGCAGGAATATTCAGCTAAGGCAATCTTGAAAGATACCCATTCAACCTCTGTTTAAAGACCTACAAAATGGAGAATCTACTATCCTCTAAAGCAATCCATTCCACTGTTGAACAGCAATTACACCTAAGAATGTTTATGTGGAATCTCCTGTTTTAAATCAATTGATTTGTGTTTTAGTCTCTACAACAGCAGAAAACAAACTGGCCTCATCTTCTCTACCTGACATCCCTTCATTTTAAAATATCATGCTACCTCAAATGCCAGTGTCCCAAAAGGGCATTCACCATCAGTGTTTAATAGGAGCATTTTATTAAAGCTGCTGAGAGGACTTGGCCAACTAAAGGAGGGATTAAACCTGTGTATAATGGTTCAAATGTAATTTTATTTATAGACTCCAGGGGATCACCATTCATAGAAAAGCATGCTCTCTCACACACATATTCAAGAACTAACTACATAAAAGGTAGTAGCAGATAGCAATTTGAGGCATTGTGGGGAGTGATATTGCACCAGTTCCAAAAGTGGAGGTTCCAGTCAGGGGATATTGTGGTATGAAAGTGGCTCAACAGCTGCCAGAAATGCTGAGGAGTCAAATGAGACATTGACAGAGTGTCTGTCTGAATCCCAAGCAAGACTAATGTGAGGTGCCTTGGCAAGCATATTTATAGAGCAAAACATATCTCAGGTCAGATTTTGGGATTTAAATGAAGTTTCCAGGAAAGAAGAATGAGAAGGGAATTTGTAAATGGACAGTCAATGCAAATGTCTCTGGACAATGGGGTGGACAACGTCTGCTGTGCCCTCTGGGCATGGGGAAGCTCTTGCAGGGGGTTGAGATGGTCTGGTGTCCTCCCTCTGGCCCTTCTTTTGATCTTTTGCTGGGCCTTCCTGGCCCTCTGGAACTCTGGTGCAGCATTGGGAGCTGCCCAAATATCCTAAAGATATCAGATCCTCTCTGATCATGGAAATTAAACAGGGTTAATCCTGGTTAAAACTTATATGAGATACCACCAATAAATACCAGTATTCCTTGCCTAAAAACCCCCCTAAGAAATTCATAGGCTTGCCATAAATTGACAGGCAACTGGACACACACACACACACACACACACACACACACACATTCCCATGCTGCATTTGATTCCTTTTTCCATTTAATTGAGGTCCCTGCCTTATTTGAAAAGAATGCTTCTCTGTCCTGCAAGCATGTTCCATAAGGAGAATACACGTCTAAGAAGTCAGCAGGCAGTCATCTTTCATTTTTAAACAACCTTGAACATTTACTGCTTGTGAAAAGAACATGGAGACTCAAGGGGCAGGGGAAGGGGAGACAAAGAGACAGGGGCCACGTTAGGCAGAATGGAGAAGATTCAGCCTCCTCTGCAGAATATGAAAATTAGGCAAAAGAGATATAATAGCAAAGCACACTATCAAAACTTTACAGACCAAAGCATATCCTTCAAGTATGCTCCTGCAGTTGCTGTTTACGCCCGAAGTAAAATAAGGTTCCTTCTTATGATGGGAAGTCATTTAAAAGCAACAGCTTCATGTCACTGTATGAGTTTATCAACACAAGGCTGTGAACTATGCTCTCCCAGCCTGAGCTCAGTGCAGTCTGATCATTAATAATGAGTATGATTGGAACATTATTAGGCTATTTCAAGCACCTGGAATGCAAGTAATGCCCTGGGAAAAAGGACTGGGTGTGAAAGTACCACACAATGTGCCAAGAGTGCTGATCAGCAGCAGAGTTTGGAGAACTGGATGGAGTGATTTGGATACTGGGAGATGATGTTGTCAACTGCCTTCAGCCCCGACTCATGGCAACTCTGCTCTGCTTAGGTCCTGCAGACTCAGGCCTGTGACCTCCCTGATTGAGCTGTTTGACAGTGGAGAACACAGTCTCTAGGTTTTAAAACAGAGGCTGGATGGCCATCGGTTAGGGGTGTTTTGATCGAGAGTACCGGCATGACAGGGTGTTGGACTGGATGGCCCTTGTGGTCTCTTCCAACTCTATGATTCTATGACTTTACCCCTACATGTGCTTGCTAATTGTTTGAATTTTTCTTTGACAATTTCCCTCCTTTTCCGTTTCTCATACATGCCCTGATTAAAACTTATCTCTGTTTCAAATGGGACATGTATAAGAAATGGAAAAAGGGGGGAATCACCAAAGAAGAATTATATTTTCCTGCATGACCAACACAGCTACACATGAATCTCTCTCTCTCTATGCTGGTCATTCATGAACATCTGGAAAGGAGGTTTTTTTTAAAAAATTTTTTATTTTTAGCACCCATTAGTGAGATTTGAGTAATTTAATTTTTATTCTTTTTGTGAGCTTTTTAAAAACACAGATTTGGTCTGTGCAGTATTTTTAACAACAAGAAAATAGTTGTCATTCGTTAGTGGCTTGCTACTGGCTATTCTACAATATTGTATGACACTGGGTTCCTATGGTCAAAGAAATGTTTTAAATATAGGCTGGCTCAAAGAATATTTTAAATAAATAAATAGGTGCAAGATGTTGTGGGAATCCTGTATGTCTAAGGCTCAAGTTTTGCTAAGTGGCCTCAGGCAAGCTGCTGTCTGTCATCCTATCCTGCCCTACAGAGTTCTGAGAGATGAATTCTAAAGCTCTGAAATATTTTGTATAAATGAGGCAAACAACCACAGGGGCTCATGCCTCCTGTATTCCAAGTTATTAGTTTGTCCATCCAGAGCCCTATTTTGGAGCTTCTCAGATACCTTGTATTGCAGATCAAAAAGAGGGAAGGGTAAATTACTTCAAGATCTCTCTCTCTCTGGTTTACAGATTTGTATAAGAACACCACTGTTGTTGCAGGTTGAAGGAAAGTTATGGCTGACTCCCAGAATAAAAGTCATTCTCTGGAGATAGTAAAACATTTACCCTTTTTAAAGAGAGCTGTTTTATTAGAGCATTATTAGGGGGAGTGAAGAGTTCTCCTTTTGTCTTAAGCAACATGATGGAGGCTAAAATGTGGCATTTGGAGATCTGGGGGAGAAGAGAAATTGTTTGCTGACATGAATAGATTGGAAGCTGCACTGATTTGTTTTTTGTAGTAAAGAATCTATATGGGGAGGTGTTTTAAATAAAGCAAAGCCAAACAGAAAAACAAAGGCAAATAGAGCTGAAACTTTAATTCTAAACAAGGCTTTTTTTTTGGGGGGGGGGGGGTCTCAGGACAGACACTTTCTGGATTGGCTGCTGCTTCAGCTATTTGGATTTCTTGCTTATATTTAAAAAGCATTTTAAGCCACTTTTTAGTGCTATACTCTTCCCATGTGATATCAGGTGAAGTGATATTCCTTGGTAGCCCCCCCCCCCCCATGCAAATACTAACTAGACTTGACTCTGCTTAGCTTCCAAGATCAAGTGGTACAGTATTTGGTATCTTTAGGGTATTTAGGCCTGATTCAAAGGGAAATGTGATCATGAAGTGTGTTAAATAAATAATAATAAAACTTTGATTTATGCCCCGCTTTTCTGTAAAAACAATAAAAGCGGCTAACAATTAAAACATCCCCACACAATATTACATCAATGTAACAATATCCCCCCCCTTAAAAAAGGATAGAACATATTATAGTGAAAAGTTAGAATTTTAAAAATATCTAATTAATAATAAACAGAAAATGGGCAGAGAAGTAGTGTAATAACTGGTGTGAGGGGGTAATCGTTCTGTGGCCGAGTGGTTTTATTCAGGAAAGGCCTGCTGGAAGAGATCCATCTTGACAGATTTTTTAAAGCTGGTAATCGGACGGATCTCATCTGGCAGGCCATTCCACAGTCTGGGAGAGGTAGCAGAAAAGGTCCTCAGGGGGGTTGCAGTTAGTCTGGTCTTTAAAAGCTGCAATAAATTCCTCCCAGAGGACCTGAGTGTGCAGATTGGATTATATGGAATTAGGCGATTCCTCAAATAGGTTGTTAAATTACCACAGTCAGCTTCAGTCGTGGCAAATGTTGTGGGAACTTCAATTTAGTATCGCATCAATGACACGATTCGGATCTATTCAGCTCAAAAATGTAAGTGTGAATGAAACCTGTCTTATATAGGTCCTTGTATATAAACTTAATAACATAGGAGTTTTCTAGTGTGGGGCTTGTCTACATGAGCCAAATAAAGCAATCTCTTCTTGTTTACACAGACAGGCATGCATTCAGGTCAAATTTGGTCCTTTCCAGTTCCTTGGAGCTTTAATCGGGAAGGGGAAAAGTTGAGATCCACTCTGGATTTGAGCACATCTGACTATCTGCTTGTATGTGTGGACTGCTCTCCATAGTGATGTTGGTGTGGGGCTGGGAGTGGGACAAGTTCTTGGTGGGTGGGACTGGTTGAGTCTGGCAATTGTTAAGAATGGTTATTGATTCTCCTGAGTGATACTGAATATTACAGCATGGTAACAACAGCTGCAGTGGTAGTAGAAGCAGTAATGGTATTAAATGGAATAATGAAAATAAGGTTAAGAAATGACATGATTCCCCCCCCCCCAGTCCTGTCCCTCATTTCTTTTTGTGTCATGCTTGCTAAATTGTCAACCTAAAAACTATCTTTTTAAAAAATTAAAATAACTGAGACCCTTTCTGACCAATGTGTGCAATAAAAAGGCTTCAAATAAATACAGATTGATGGACACTGATGAAGGCACAGAGGCCTTGGCAGAAAGGGGTGCAAGCGAATTATTTTTTGCCCATGTACTGGAAACCTCCTCTTTTTGATTGCTTGCCATGCTTCAGAAAAACACCATGTTGAGCGTACACTCTGTCTTAGACATACATCAATACTGGAAACTTTTTTTTTCTTTTGAGGAAAAGACAGCTGCTATCCTTGTGTGTGTGTATCCTTTTTGCCTATATGACTTGGGTGGAATGTGTGCAGGGGGTGCTCTCCAGGGTGACATACGGTGATTTAGCCATTAACTTTAATGTTCCTTTCTCTCTGCCATCTTGTGAAGCTTCTGGGCTAAGCAGTGCAAATAGCTTAGCCTGTAGTTTTAAAGGTCACTTTGCAAGGAGGAGGAGGTAGAAAAGGGAAGCTGCACACTGTTCAGGCAAATGCCCTTCGTAATCAAAGCCTGCTTAAGGGAAGAGCAAGTCAAGAAATCTTTGAGTATATATCTTTTTCCCTCTTGGATATCTGTGGATAGTGGCATCAATGAGGTTGGTGTCACCCAGTAGATGTCCGGGAAAGGGTTGGGAGGGTTGGAATGCCCCTCCTGCTGCCTCCCTTGCCTGCCCAGCTAGCCAGACCTCTGTGGCCTCTGGACGACCTGTTCAGGGTCTAGTGCAGCTGTTTGCCCAGCAGCTGTACCAGATTCTGAAAGGAAGACCTCACCCTTGAAAAGAAGGGCAGCACTGCAGCCCCTGGAGGGCCTGTCTGAGGTCTGGCGTGTCTGCTGTTTGAGCAAGAAAGGGAAGAGATGCCCTTTCTTGCTCACTCAGTAGCTGCGCCAGTCCCACCAGGTATACTGTTTACTGTTTTATTGATGTAATCCTGCCTCGATCCAAAGGGAGAGACAGGAAATATAATTATTATTATTATTCTGCCCTTCCAAGTGTACACCCTGAGGGTGTCACCCAGTGTAGGCAGCACCCCCCTAGTGACACCTCTGTCTGTGGACATGTTGCTGGATTTTATTTTGGCAGCATCAAAATTGTGCACAACAATCCTTTTTCCCATCTTCCTCCCTCCCTCCCTTTTTCTAATGTGGTTTGCAGGCTGAAGTGGATACTTATTGTCATTTCTTTCTGGTGTGTCCCTTTTCTATCTGGATCTGTTCATTTGGTCAATTATAGTGTTATAGGCCAGCTCCGAACTGTGGAATCCAAAGAGCCACTCTTTGTCTGGGCTGCTCTGCTTGAACAATGTAATCATGTCCAGGCATTCCATGGGTCTAAGCATTTGTCATTTTGAAAGGTCAGCGATGGAAGAAGTTTAGACTATTAAAAGTCTTGTTGTCATATACACGCACACACACAAAGCCCACCTCTGCAAGAAAGAAAATAAAAGTATCTCTTGTCACTTAAAAGACACTAGCACTGTGCTGGAGATATTAAAATGATCTCTGCCCCAGGAAGGTTACAGTCTAAACGAAAGAAGGAGATGTGGTGAGTGAACATGGGAAGAATATTGATTTATTTCAGCCATGCAATTTTAGAGCTGGAGAGAGAAGCAGACAGTTGGAAACTGCCTGTTGATGGGGTAGAAATACCAAGACTATTTTCTAAGATAGTATCACTTTTGAGCAGAGATAGGCAACTGTGGTCCTCCAACTATGGTTGGATTTTACTTGCCAGAAGTCTTACCCACTTCCCCGTGGCCTAAAAACGGGGTGCAGCAGGCGTCCTGGACACCTGCTGCACCCTGCTTCCCTTGGCGGTGCTGAGGGGAGAAAGGGGCCGCCGCCGCAGCCCCTTTCTCCCCGGGTGTTTGACACGGCTGTTTGAAGGCCGCGCCAAACAATCGGTGCAAAAAACAGCTCCGTTTTGGAGCTCCTTTTTGCACCACAGGAAGGGCGCACTTGGCGCCCTCCTGCGGCATGAAGTTGTCATGGTGCGCGCAGTGTTTCTAAATGCTGTGCGCGCCATGACAACATCATGGCGCATCCGTATGGACGCTGACATTTTAAAATGGCAGCGTCTATACGTTTTAGGGTTAGGGAGGATGTGGACGCTGTGCCCTCCCTAACCCTAAAAGTGCTCTTTTGAGCCCTTATCGCACTGCATAGTGCCCGTCTAGATCGGGCCTATACTCTGGTTGATATAGCCTATAAAGATTCTGGCTTTGTTAGCTGCCACATTACACTTCTGACTCATTTTTAGCTTGTGGTCTACTAAGACTCCTAGATCTCTTTTGCATGCACTGTTGTCAAGCCAAGTGTCACCCATGCTATATCTGTGCATTTCATTTTTATTAAGTGCAATTCTTTAAAGTTCTCCCTGTTTAAATTCATTTTTTAAAGTTTTGGCCTAGCTCTCTAATCTATTCAGGTCAATTCTAATTCTGATCCTGTCCTCTGGGGTATTAGCTGTGCGCATGCCTTCAAGTTGTTTCCAACTTATGGCAACCAAACAGTGAAACTATCATGGGGTTTTCTTGGTAAAATTTGTTCATAGGTTTGCCATTACCTTCCCCTGAAGCATGTGACTTGCCTTAGGTCATCCCATGGGTTTCACGGCTACCCCTCCTAATTTGGTGTCATCTTGAAATTTGATAAGCATGATAAGTATATCCCATCATTCAAACCATTGATAAAAATGTTGAATGGCACTGAACCCAGTACTGAACCCTGTGGCACCCCAGTAGTCACTTCTGTCCAGGATGAAGAGGTGCACCCTTTGGATTTGGTCAGTTAACCAATTACAAATCCACCTAATAGTCACTGTGGAGATTATCACACAGTGACGGAATGGGGTCAGGAGCGAAGCAGATTGGTCTCTTGTCCTTATCCCATGATGATCATGCAAAAGCATTTCAGAGACATCACACTTTGTCCCATCATTGAGGTGGAATTGTATTAACACATACTCCTATTAATACAAAATGACAGGACAATTCCACTTCAATGATGTGACAATGACAGGATAAGCATGACATCATGTGAAGTCTTTTGTGTGATCACAGTCAATTGTGGTTCAATGACGGGACAATGACTGGATAAGCATGATGTCATCTGAATTTTTTTCATGATCGTGTGATAAGGACAGGTAAAGGATGGAACAAGGAACTCCTTTTTTGCTGTGTGATTATCTCCATTGTCTAGTCCACATTTCACTAGCTTTTTAAAGTGACAGTACAACTCATTAAAATTATCTCACCTTAGATGGCTAGCATTCTCAATTTAATAAATGTATATCCCATCTTTTTATTAAAAGTTTACCCTAAGGGTGACTCATTTAGGGATCCTTCCCTGACAATTGATGGCAATATCAAAGTTATAGCAGCTGAGATAAAAATAAAATATACATGAGCACCAGAGGAGCAAGCTAAAACAAATTTAATCTTCTTCTAAGAAAGGCCTAGAAATACAAACAAATCTTCACCCTAGTCTGAAAAGGTGTTAAGTATAGAAATTAGATGAGCTTCCCTCAGGAAAACGTTCCAGAGATGGAGCATCACAATTGAAAATAACTGTTCACTGGTGCCAGCTTTTGACTTGTAACCACCTCATGAATGGGAGAAATCCAAGCCACCCTATCATCAATACCTCTGCTCAAGTCTTGCCAACTCAGAGACATGGCTTCCTTGATTGAGTCTATCCATCTGAAATACATTTGTCCCCCTTTCCTACTTCTTTCTACCTTACAAACATTATTGCATTTTCTAGTGAGTCATGACTTCTCATGATATAACCAAAGTGCAACAATCTCAGTTTAGTCTTGGATTCTGTTCAGGCTTGATTTGCTCTAGGACCCATTTATTTGTCTTTTTAGCAGAAATATAAATTAAATGGAATTTTACTTTTAAAAAGGCCTTTTTTTCCCTGGGGAAGAATGGAAGACTTCCTGATTTAAAGTAGACTAATAACTGGCAAATGAATGTGATTCACCTGCCAGCAATTCAGTCAGGAACTCCTTCATCCCTGATCATGAACAAGCAAAAGGCAAGCAACACCTAAAGCCTGCCCACTGACCACCCTAAATCAGGATTAAAGCAAAATTGATGTATTACACTGCAAATGCTAGCTCCGCAGAAGCAAAAAAAGGAAGTCATTCATGGAGGTTTTGTGTGATTGGGGAAAAAAGTGACAAACGATCTCCCACTGAGATAACAGAAAAGAGGCAACTCCTGTGATAAGTCCCAGCAAAAGAAGCTATTAACTAGCTGTTACTGCGATTTACTGCCTCATGTGATAAAGTCCTAAGAATTCTACATGCAGCATGAAATAAGCAAAGCAACGATTTATAATGACAGTAATTGGTGATAACACAATCATCCCAGCTTTGTTATGCTAATCAACACCTGTAATAGGAAATGAAAAAGTATTTTAATAACGCCTGAATAAATAGAATCAAGCTTCATAATTCATTCTACCTCACCCGTTGCACACTGAGTTCTATTGGTATGATTTAAATAAGTAAGCTTCAAACATGAATGATTGCAAGTACTGTAGTAACATGCAAAATCAATGGTTAATGGATTTAATTTATTAAATATATATGCTCCTATTCATGTCCAAAGCAGCTTACAACACCAACAAGAAGAGGTATCCGCCTGATCCCCTTCTTGCTGTTGCTGGTTAATGTTATTTCCAATGCTGCCACTCAATGCTGAACCTGATACATAAGGGAAAGTAACAGGAACACTTAAAACTAACTGGGAGGGCCCAATCCATTTTGCTTCCGGAGGCAAAGGACTTGCAGAGGTTGATCAAATTAGCATTTGTTCACCCAGTGGGCAACTACTTATACATTGGTGATAGGACAGCATCCTCCACTGCATGTGTGAAGACCAGTTTAGGAGTGTAGAAAGCACACAGCTCTGTCCTCCTATGTCACTTGATATTTCCTGCCTGAGGTAACCATCTTACTTTGCTTCATGGTAGTGTCAGCGCTTACCCGAATCTTGCAAACTTGTTTCTGAACACAGTTCATAGTATTGGGGTTTATCGAGTGGAAGTCCCTGTGGTGGAAACCCACTTTTGCACTTTCTTCCTTAACTTTCTTCAATAATCATTCCAAGTCTTTGCTAATTTTTGCTAGTAGTATGGTCTCATCAGCATATCTTAAATAGTTGGTATTCCTCCAATTTTCACACTTCCTTCCTCAATATCTAATCCTGTTTTATCTAGTATATATTCAGCAAAACAATTAAGTAGATAGGGTGATAAAATACCCCTTTGACAATTGGAAACCATTCAGTTTCTCTGTATTCTGTCTTGAAAGCAGCCTCTTGTCTGAAGTACAGAATATGCATCGGGACAATAAGATGTAGAAAACCCATTTCTTTAAGAGCAATACATAGTTTTCATGATCTAGTCCAGTGATCCCCAACTTTTGGTCCCCCAGATGTTTTGCACTTAAGCTCCTATAAATCCTGACTTTGGCCAAGTTGGCTGGGGCTTCTGGAATCTGAAGTCCAAAAAAAATGGAGGACAAAAGTTGGGAATCACTGATCTATACAATCAAATGCTTTGTTTGTTTGTTTTGTAATTCATAAAGCCCAACCTGGTTTTCTCTTGAAAGTCCTTGATGCACGCCATACTCCAACATATGCTTGCAATATGATCCCTAGTGTTTCTTCCTTTCCTGAATCAAACTTGGTATTTCTCACTTCATATATGGTATAAATCTTTCTTATAGAATTTTGAATATCACTTTGCTTGCATGGGAAATTGATGCAATGGTCCTCTGGTTACTTCAATCCCTGGTGTCCCACCTCCCTTTCTTGGGAATGAATATTGAGTGTTTCCTATCCTTTGTTAACAGATTTTATTCAAAACTAGAGTAGATTCTCTCTCTGTAGCCTGCAGCAGCTCTGTTGATATGCCCTTTGTGCAATACTGACAAGTGTTAGCTAAGGTACCACTGCTGTTGTCTCTGAGAGAGCCTCTGCCAGTGTCACCCTTCACTAAAGCTGCTGCCCAGTAGCTGTTTGGCACATTTAGTCTGGCTCCTCAGAAAAATCTTATCTGGCATGGAAGACCCTGCTGTCATGTAAATGCACCATTACAGAAGGATAGTGCCACTGATGGATACTTACAAATATAGAAAAATATAGAACATTCTCAGCTAGCAATTGTGCAGGAATGAAGATTTTGTGTCCCAATATAATTTATTGGAATACAAATCCCATCAGTCCCAGGCAGTATAACCAATGGTATACTGTATTTGTATAGTTCTACATCTGGTGGGCCATACATCCCTGTCTGTGTAGTAGACCTTCTCCACAATACATCCTCATAGAGAAATATCTAGAACCCAAAAATGCATTCCATGTTTAGTTGCTTCCTCAACACCTGAGTTTCTTTCTCACATGCAGATCGGCCAGAATTCTTAACTGCAGGGTAGGAAGTCAAGAGAAGGTGAATCTCAGAGCTTGGAATATTATGTTTTTGAGTACTGTTTCTAGAAGCAGGTGTGTGTAGTACTTGTAGTTAAAAAAACAATTTTCCCAAATTCTGGCCACTTTGTCAGAACTCTGAAGAGGCCATTAAAATGCTGTTGCTGAAGTCCACTCTCTGACCAGGTATTGCTATAAGGCAAAACCTTATTAATGGTGCTGTCTACAGAAATCGGACAGTGCGTGCATGGCAGTGCACACCTACAGACTGAGGCCAATGCTTCATTAATCAGATGAAGTGGATTTAGAAAACAAAGGCTTTTGACAGGGTCAGGGCACCACCTCATCACCTCCCCTTTTTGCCACAATAGACTAAATTAATTCAACAGTCTGTCTTTACAGTCATTGAACAAGCATTTTCCATATCATTTTAACAATAAAAAGAACCAATAATATCAATTTCTTTGTATCTTGTGTTAGCAATTCTTGGTGCTCGAGGTGGAGCTGCTTGTAAAGGAATTGCACCTTGGCCACCCTCTTTTCTTGGCCCTTCCATAATCACCCACAGGTGGCTGGTTGGCTTTTGATGTGATTGATCAGGTTAAATCAGCGACAGCCTCCCCGCTCAGCACTGGTGTGGGATCCGGATCCATTGCTTCTGCGGTCACAGTCTGCACTGGCTCAGGGGGCTGCTGACACTTAGACCTGGGGGCCAGGTCTGCTTGGCCCCTCATGGCAGGGTGGGATGCCTCTGTATTTTACTTTGGTTTCTTGGGGGGGGGGGCATGGTTGACCAGCTTGGTTATTAATATTTGTTATCGGTTAGAATTAGAGCCTGAGCTCCTAAGTGTGACTCAATAAGCGGATATGGATGTGTATGATCAATATATAATGAAGAGCAAAATAATATGCAGTCAACCACCATCCTGTTCCTGTTTTCGGGGCAGGGGAGAAGGCTGATGTTGGCAAGCCCCCTGAGTGAGTCCAACAGTAGGGGCCACATGGCAGCCCCCTTCTGTTCCTTCCCTAATGGAACCAATACCTGGTAATAATTTATGTCTCATTTTTTCCTTGCATAAGATGGCATTTAGTGAAATTTTTAAATTCACTGCAGAACAAAGTAAACAAACAAACAAACAAAATCTAAGGTGTATGTTGTTACAATATTGAGAACCGTTTCATAATACCCATAAACCTGTTAACATCTCCAGGAGCTTACTGAAATGTTTTGCTAGACAAGTAGGCCTTGCACTTAACTTTGCTATAGAACATACACTATTTAATTTCCTTTGGGTATTTGTGCCATAGCATCACTGCTGCTGCTGCAAAGGCTAAGCTTTCCTTCCTGCTGTATATATTACTATCTCTCCCAGAAAGGGACTACTGAGTTGGTCTTAATAAACAGTGGTGCCAGTGATGTAGTTATAAATTTGGGAGCACAACTGCTTTTTGTGGTAGTTCCACATAGTCACACAACACAAGGAAAACCCAAAATTATAGATAATGGTGTTTATTTTATTACATGACATTTATATTCCACTTTCTTCCAAAATGCTCAATGAAGTCTACACAGATTTCTTCTGCCTGATTTTATCCCCATAACAACCCTGTGGACTGTGAAAAAATGTTTGCCCCAGGGTTGCTCAGTGAGTTTCGTGGCTCATATGATACCTGTGTAAATTTATTCTCTCTCTCTCTGGCATTTGCATGCACACGCATACACACAAAATAGAAATGGGTCTAATTCCCATTGTTTGTCACAACTAGAATAGATTGATTGAATAAATGGATTCTGGTAAATCAATAATTATATAAATTCTTCTAATTTACGGTGTCTACTTCAGTTGAGACCAACAATTAGATTTAGACCAGAGTGAAAGAGCAAAAGCGAGAGAATTTCCTCCCTGAAAATCCCCTTCTACTGGTTACTGTGTGGAGTATAGCTAAGCTTAGAGGCAATGAAGAAGCCTGGGAGATGGGCTGGCAAATTATGTCACTACTCCTGTTAATCAAAAAGTTCCCAGTGCTTAAACCCTGTGAACTCTGACTCCACTACAAAACTAGATGTGGCATTTTTGGAGTTCAAGGCTCACTGCTGATGTCAGAGATGGAATCTCAGTAAAGGCTTAATAAAGCTGTTAACCTGTTCCTTGCCATCTTAAATTTCTCCCAAACATTTCCCTTCCTGATCCTGAAGTCCACTTTGCCATCTTCCATAAGAGGGATAATTATTTTTTCTTATTAGCCTAGCATTATCCTCTTCATAACTATTGTCTCTTATGAGTTCATTATACCAGAAATTTTAGCATACTTCATAAGATGCATCTAAGTAAGTGGGAGATAATGACAGCTTCTGCTATAATACATTGCTTAGTCTTTAAGGTTCTGTAAGAATTTTTGTTGTTAACATTTTGGTGCTGATAGCCTTATGGATTTCAGAAGGGTCCCCTCTATCTTAGGCTGCAGCAAGAAAACACATAAATATATTTCTCTGTTCTTCTTTCTCTGTGTGTGTGTGCCAGCACGTTGTCTGCCTGTTTTTTTTTTACTTGTTCTTTGAACTCTCTCCAGCTTGTCTATCTTCATTAAGATAAGATGCTCAATCCAAACGCAGTGCCTCAAATGGAGGTCCAACTCCTACTGTGTGGAGAGAAGCAATTATCATGCCATTGACAATGGCATCATGTTACTGACTCATTCCCTTGGCCTTCCTCCTGACGGATTACTGCTTGTGCAGAATTCTGTTCCTCCTATTCTTCCCAACTGTACTTTTCCAAATTAGTCTTTATCCTTTCTCTCTCTCTCTCCTGTGTCATCGAAGGAAAAGAAAAATATTCTGAAAGGAATTGTTGGATGGTATTGTTTCTCCTGGTAGATACTCTTGAGATCCAGTAAATAAATTAATCTTTTTAGCGCAACACTGAATTGGTTATATCATAAATCACTTTTTAATATGGAAGAAACAAGCAACTCA
This sequence comes from Urosaurus nigricauda, assembly GCA_034509955.1. NCBI lineage: Eukaryota > Metazoa > Chordata > Lepidosauria > Squamata > Phrynosomatidae > Urosaurus > Urosaurus nigricauda. The sequence goes on along the minus strand of JAOEGL010000011.1, from coordinate 16,804,370 downwards.
ATTTCTTTTGGGAGTGTGCTAATGAGTAGACCATGGTCTAAATACTCTAAAGGCACCAAATCCCATCTGATCTTAGAAGCTAAGCAGAATCGACTCTGGATGGGAGACCACCAGTGAATACCAGGTTCTGTTGGTTATGTTTAGAAGAAGCAACTGACAAAACCAGATCTGAGTATCCCTTGGCTAAGATGATCTTATGAAATTCATGGGGTCACTGTAAGTAAACTGGTGACTTGAAGGCATATATACATATATTTATACACACACATACACATACACAGAGTGAGTAGTTAGGATAGAAGATGGCACAGTAATTGTGCACATTAATCAACACTTTGCAGTGCAGCTTAACTCCTTTGCAAATAAGTGGAACAGTTTCGGAGTGCATTTTGAAATCACATTTTAAAAGGCTGCTTGCTTCTTCTATTGAAAGTACTGCAGAGGTTATAGGGTGCTAGCTCTACTTCCTGAGGGTTTCCAGAGCTTGGTAACTCATTTTCAAAATGTGTTTCATAATTTCCTAGAATCATATGGACTTTATAGACTGCCCCAAAGGGGCGGTCTGTAGCCACCTCTTTTTGCTGCAGAACCTTGCTGCAGCAGCTAGATGCAGCGGCAAAGCTGCACAGCAAAAAAGGAGCGGGGAAACCCCGCTCCTTTTTAGTCCTGCAGTTGCGGCGCAATGAACGAAAAAGGCGTTGGTTTACCTATGGAGGCTTGGTTTACCTATGGAGAGGCATGGTAATGCACACCAAAAGTGCACACCCTACCCATTCCCAAAAGCTTTCCAGGTGACATCTCTTCCATCTCTGTCACTTGGTGTGGTCCACGACTCCTGAACCCCCTAGTGAGATCCCTGACAATGTGATATTCACTTCCCATTGTTTAGTGAGGCTATATCCCTGAAATGATAACAGTTAGTTTTAAAAATTAAAGTTACAGCATAAAAGGATGTCATATTGCGTGACATTATACAGTACAGTGAAGTACCATAGAGTTCTATTCAGGTGTTCCACATATTGGTAAATCGAATGTAAGAAGAGAACTAACATGGAACAGTGGTTTCAGCATTGGACTACAACTCTGGAGACCAGAGTTCAAATTCCTGCTCAGCCATGGAACCCCACTGGGTGACCTAAGGCAAGTGACACTGTCTCAGCCTCAGAGCAAGGCAAAGGCAACCCTTGTGAACAAATCTTGCTAAGAAAAAAACTCCAGTGATACGTTTGTCTTAGAATTGCCATAAGTTGGAAACAACTTGAAGGTGTGCAACAGCAAATATATGAGGAGAGGGAGCAGATTAGTTGCAACCCTCCTTTGCCATTTCTTTTATGCTCCTCACATGAAAGGTGATTTTCTGATGTCAGGATCAGGAATAAAGATTTCCTATGTAGTAGCTCTCCTTTCAAAAAAGACAATTTTTACATGAGACGAGTGATGTTGAAGGGTTGGGGGTCCTGTGCTCATGTGTTTACCTTCTTGTTTAGAAGACATAAATATGCCTTTAGTTATACCTCCTTTGTTGAAAAAAAAAGGAAGGTCAAAACTATTTGTAACTAGTTACACTCAAGTTCTTTCAGTACCCATTCCCTAGCTTAATTCTGGCTAGTAAAAGTCAGTGTAAATGGAGAAATGTTTAGGAAGATACCCCCGAGTCTCCCCAGGGTGTGTTTCAGTTTGCTGTTTTCACTTAGCTTGGATGTTTCAATTTTTGGACACTTAGTTCAACTTATCTAGCCTGAGTACTCTCTGGCATCTCTCCCCCTTAGAGAGGAGGCTTTCGGTGAGTGTTGCTCAGCTATTTCCTTAAAAACATCCTCCTCTTTTCTCTCTTCCTCAATCTCAAGGTGCCTCCATTGCTTTTCATTTGATCAGATGCTGAAGGGAAGCTTCAGCTGTAGTGTAATTCTCTAGACCTTCTTTAACCTTCTGGAAAATAAGATATTTACTCTTTCCCACTCATCTTTCCTCCCCAAACTCTCAGCCGTAATTACAAATGCTGGTTTTCACCACCTCTGCTAGTTCACCTGAAGACTCCAGGGTGAATTTCATTGGGCTCTAGCGATATGAATATATTCAATTGATAGTTGAAGCTATTAGTTCTCCCTTCAGTGTTCCTATTATGTGTAACTGCATTACATATCTGCCTTGTATTCTTCCTCCTCCCGTCATTCTGCTAAGCAGTTGTTTCGTGTATCTTCCTCCACATTTGCTGTTGTCTGCTCAAAAATAATGCTCTCCCTTTGTGGATTGTGACGGATCTGGATGAAGAAAAGAATTGTTAAATTATGAGACCAAAATTATCAGTGTTCTATTGAACATTTGGATCAAAGGGCAGTGTGAAGCTTAGTACTAATGGAAGAATACATATAGAATTAGATTGAGGTTAATGGTTAAAAAGAACTTATTTTTCCTAACTCTTACTGCATTTGTGGAGAAGATAAGCACCTGCCATCTTAGCAGCAATCATTTTGGGAAGATAAGCTTTGATGGAATACAAATGACAGGCCTCACGTACTTTCTGTAATACATGGGCTGCTTTAAGTACAATTCTTTGGATATTGTATTGGCCACTTTGTAATGGCTTTTCAGTAATTGTGTGTATGAGTTGTAGCTTGTTAATTTAGATGGTAATGATGGCAAAATCAAAAGCTCAGTAAAATCAATGCGGACAAAATGTTTTTTAAAACTTGCAATTGAAATTTTATCTTGGCCTCAGCAGTTCAGCAAAGTTGCACTGATGATCATTTAACTCATAGCATTAAGATGAGAAATGTATATTTATTAATTTATTTATTGGAAGTATACATTTCTCTTATACCATACATATACATAAGGTGGCTTATATTTATAACTATTGTCAGGACTAGCCCTGCCATTAGGGAGAATGAGGCAGAGAATGAATGGGTTTACACATTACAAGGTATGTGGAGTAATACACGTTGCTGTCTACAGTGTGTATGTATGCGTGCAGGGGCAGAAGGCCATTATGTTTAAAGTCTAAATTTATCTAACTGTACCATTGCCAGATATGTGTGTGAGTTTTAAAATTGCCCTTGTACTTCCATTTTCCTCTAGCTTAAATAGCTGTCCTCTGAAGTTGATAAAACGCAGCTAACAGAGAACACTGAACTGTGTTACGTTGATGCCACTGAAGCTCACCTGATTCTCCAGAAGTCTCCTTCAGCCAAGGCATACATTTATATTGATTGTTATCACCAAATTATCACATGATTAGATTCATTAACAACCCACTCGTGAATAGTCAGCATAACAATTGTTTAATTGCCTTGCAGTAACAATTAAAAGACAAAGCAATTTGCAATAATTATGTTGTGTCTGCTGATAGAGTTGTCATAAAGAGACATTTAAAATCACTGTTTTAATGGTTGGGGGGAAAGTAAAGCATTCAGGGTTCATTCGCTTTCCCCATATGCACTCCCAAGCAGAACTGAAAGAAAACAGCATTTCTTTTCTCCTTTGGCTTTATCAAGGGAGTGGAGGGAGAAGAACAATTTCTTGCTCATTGTCACGAGTCCATGCAATATAAACATTTATAGATGATATTTGAGCCTACCAGCGAGATATTTGTACACAGATTTTTAAAAAAGACATTTATTGATTTATTTGTGTTTAAGTGTTTTGTTTACAAAATACAAAGACTAAAATATAAAATATATACTGTGGAAAATCAGTATGCAAAGGGATCTTGATGCACCTTTGTGTCTAACTGAAAGAAAGAAGCTGGCAGCATGAGCTTTTGTAGCCTCAAAGGTGCTACAAGAGCCCTTTGGATAAAGATTAAAATAGACATCTCTCCCAATTTCACATTGCAACTTCTATTATATGGAAACCAGAAAAAGAGACTTGGTTACATAATAAAAGAAAGATTCCAGGTTTCTTAGTAATTATATCCACAGTGCAGTTTTCAAGACTAGTCCAAGTTGACCAGACATTATAACTGCAAAGGAGAACAAGACACCGCAAAATGTAGGACATTCAAGAAAATGTAGGGCATTACAAAATAAAAGCTATAAGCACTGATATAAATATAAACTCAGGCTTCATAGTCACGCTCAGAATGGAGGATATTTTGGAATTCCTCCTGGACAGAAGGCTGAACCATCCTGCAAAAGGAGGACGTCTGGTCACCTTGAGATTGGGCTCCATGTTAGATAACCCACCTGGTATTTTAAAAGCAGAATGGTATAGTGACATGATTAGTTACCTGTTGGGAAGTTACAGACGTCTGGAATTTGGAATATATGGAATGTATCTTCTAGTAAAGAGTCAGTGTTAATGAAGCGCTGACAGCCTGACGGCAAAATATGAAATATGTCATTGTACAAATTTTGCTATTATTTGTATCTAGACAGTAATAGAACAATAGTGACAGGATCTATTTAGAAAGTAATTCTGCTGGGAGAGATTGTTAGTTAGTTCCTCTATGGAATGGAGTCAGCCCTCTATTGGCTTCAACACACACACACACACACTCCAAAAAAGCGAACCTTGATTTTACTACTTTATATAAGGGGCACTGTTTTTACTGTGCCATTGTATTGAATGGGACTTGAGCATCCATGGATTTTGGTATCCACTGAAGGTCCGGGACTCAAACCCCTATGATTTTCAAGATCCCACTGTAATAGCTGGAATTAGTTGACATAATTTGTCTCTGCACAAAACTGTCAACTTATTGCCTTTGTGTGTGTAGCAACCCCGTGAACTATATATAAAGTTACTTGGGTTTTTAGAGGTTCATGCTGGTTTTTATTTTACTACTCTTGCTCAAGAACAGACTTGCTGAATCTAACCTAGGTTCATTTTAGGCTACAGTGAAAAGCCATTGAAAGAAACAAGAGGGTCCTCTGAGCTCATCTTTTGATCTTGCATATCAGTTTGTGCTGTGTTGAGATGCTTTTGTTAATGTCTTCTGCTGAAAACGCTAACCACATACCTCTGTCACCAGAAGCAAGCACCTGAGTTTCTACAACAGCAATGTGTGTTAATGAATGTAGGAGAAATACAATGGAAGCCTCCCCAACACCTGTCCCACCAGATGAATCTGGAGAGATTGTGTGGTATTTTGATGTCTACATAATGTTCAGAAATAAACATTAAGAGAACTTGGGGGGCTTGCAATTCCCACTGCCATGTTCAGAAAGAACACAGGGAAGAGGAAGAAACTCAGTTGCCACTGGTGATGCAGTACCAGTGTGTCCTTTTCAGTTCTGCCCATATGGAATACCATCTGCCAACCGAAAGCAGGCTCTGTCTAACCGTGTCTGTAATATGCTAAGATGAATGCTTGGAGTTTGGATACGCAAACATTAGTAATGTCAAATAATGTGAAGTTGCTGGTAAAAACTTCCACTGTTCCAAATGCGATGGCCAGACATGTCTTGCTGTAAAATTAAACGTGAGCATATTCACTGCTTCCTGGAATGCAAACGTATCATACACGATATCACTTTCTGCTAGGACAGTTTGGGAATATCAATATAAGCCTAGACAGATAGAAAACAAACAAGTATTTACTGTAAATATGAAGCCCAATTCACGGCGACTAGATATCTTAACAGCAAAGAAGGACAAGGCACCACAATGTAGGACATTCAAGAAAAAAAAATGTAGTGGTTATATTTTATTTCATATCACATTTCATATGATTGTTGCTGCTGCGAAATACTGGAAAAATAACAGACTACCAGAAATAGAGGAATGGGAACTTAAGATGTGTGAGATAATAGAAAGATAGAATAACAAGAATTTTAGAAAAACAAGAGGTAAATAAATACTTAGTAGATTGAGATAAAATAATAAAATATTTAACTCAAACATGGGGAGAAATTGCTACCATAAAATTCAAAAGAGAGTAAAATGGGTAAGCTGGGGAGAGATCTTTGTTTAGATGATAAAGAACATACAAAGAATTTGGGATCAAAGTTAACACATAGCTCCATAGAAATGTAAGACAAACTTTGAAGGATATTAAAAGAAGAAAAGAGAGCAGAAGATACACCCTAAGCAGTGAAGAAAGAACCAGAGTTGAAGAAAAAGGAAGTCATTAAATGTCAAGAAGAAGAATGGCAAAGCAATGAATCTAAGAGAGTTTTTAAAATGGAATATGCAAGCTTATGACTGTATAAATGTGATGTATTTTATGATTTATTGTATATATATAATTGTTTTCTTTTTAAAAAAAATTAATAAAAATAAAAAAAATAAAAAAATGTGGATGTTACAAAAGAAAAGCTTGAAACACTCACAGAAATATACATTCATGCTTCTTAGTCATGCTCAAAATGGAGGACATTTTGGAATTCCTCCTGGATAGAAGGCTGAAATGTCAGAAATTCCTGATCACCCCGGCCTCATTGCATATTTTTGTCTGCAATTTCATGTCTGAATTCTTTAAGAAGTCTTGAATTGTCAGAATCTTAACCTTCTCATTTGTTTTCAGTTTATCAGTAAGGTCTAAAAGCTTGTCTCTTGTTGTTATTTTATGACTCAGGTCCTTAAGACTGCTTTTCAAGAATATCAATTCAGGCATGGTGCTATATCTTTGACAGAGGCAAATAATTCAGTGGTCCAACTGCCCTCCTTTGCCTGTTTTTTGCACCTGATGTATTTAAATAATTTATTGATTGTCTTAATTGTTGAGTAATGTCTCCTTGGATTTCTTCCATTCGTTCCCCCCCCCCTCCCAATTTGGACTACACTTCTGTTTTTTAAAGGAAGCCTTTCCTACTCCCCACAATAGTTTTCTCATCTTCATGCGCAGAAAGAAAGCAGAGTGACATCCACAGGGGGAAAAAAGGTATGTATCAACTAAATTCCCATAAAGTGGATAAATGCATGTTCTGAAAATAAGAAAGTTCTAGTACCCTCAACAATGGCGTTGCAGAACAGAGATTCTAGATTGAATGCTGCATGATATCCAGGTTGTTATGAGTAGTATGTGCTTCTGAACTAACTGAACTAACTTAACAAGGTTTGCATCGGTGCCTCATTGCAAGCAAGATCACACATAGACATGGACAAAAAGAGTTCATGAGGATGTCAAACTATCCATACATACAAAGTCATAAGTCCTAAAGAATCCAGTGAGACTATGAATGGGATTGTCATTCTCTTTTCTTGCATTGATTCAACTTGGTTTTTTTTTTTTTTGTCAAGCACAGAAAACAATAGCACTCTGCTTCTATTCGCAAGCAATTTGGACCATTTATTTATTTATTTATTTATTTATTCTGTTAAAAGATGCGCATTGCAATAACATTTTCAGATTTGTAATACAACACAGCCTCATGTTGTCAGTCACTGGAGTTCCTAGACCTATTTATTTTTGAACAGGAAACAAAGAACAGCCTTGAATTTTCCTTAAAGGAGAAACAGAACGCATGGAAATGTAAACAAAATCTGTGCAGTGCATTACTGAGAAAAGGTGGGAGGAAGCTTTAAACCGCCACTACTGGAAATTGTTAATATGGTATTTGGCTGTATATGGTAATGAAAAGAATCAATATTTCACTTTTCTGCTTCTAAGAAATGCTCACTTTCACTGCCTAGTCAGTGGGTATAGGATGGCAATCCAAGGAACATTTCTTGTAACAACTCAAAATGTTTGGCTTGTGGTTAAGAACTGCATTGCTTTGGGCATCAGATCAAAGGCTCACAAAGAACATGCTGCAGTGGGGAGATCTGCTGTGCAGAAAACCAGCCAGCTATGTAGTGTTCAAAAACACCTCTCATAACCAGAAATTAAGCATTGGGGCCAAAATACTGACAAAAAACAGGGAACCCAGGAGCCACATGCAGCCTGTGGTCCTTACTCCTTCCTTTGGCTTTTCTGTAACTTAGTTGTTGGCTTTTCTGCAACTTGTTACAACTTTTTTGCAGAAACTTCTTTTAATATGTTTGCGTTCTTTTAGCCACGTTGCTATGTTTTAAATATTTTAAGCTTGTTTTAAATTGGTGCTATTTAAGCAATCTGATACTCCATTTAATGATTTTATAAGCTCTTGATTATGATAGGATTTGAGCTATATTTGATTTTTAATTTCCACGATGTTGTGGGCTGCATAGGAGAAATGCAAGCTATAAATTTTAAAAAATGGGAAGTAAATAAATATGCGTGAACACTGGGAGCAACTGCTGTGGCAATCACAATATCATTTCCCCAACTGCCACGTAAATAGGCTGGACACATTGGCATTCATGTATTCTGGACATAAGTCTATCTCCTATTATTTGAGAGGGAGAAGGAGAAAAAAAAAATGGTCTCTCCAATTTCACATTCAAGGGAGAAGCCCTTCATATTGGGGATAATGGGCAATTCTGAACATTTTAGTACCTGGGAAATGAGATGTTCTGTGGTTGTAAAACCAGGTCAGTTTCGTGCATTTAAATGTGGAAATGTCCAGGAAAGGTGTGGGGATGCTAAATGGGTTGTAAAGAACTGTGTATATGATTACTAGAAACTTCCTTTTGTTTTCAACACCATGAGAAGTTGCTTCTAGTTTAGGACAGAGTGACAAAGGTGTCTGTGAAGCAAATTTTATGAATGCTTTAACCTTGTTCATACATTGCATCCATGCACATGTAGTTGTTTGAGTGAAAGTTTGTATGCTGCCCCGATTGGTTTCAGAGGGGTGGGATATAAATATAATAATAATAATAATAATAATAATAATAATTGATGTTCACTTTCAGACATGTATTCATTTGCCCTTAACAAAGTGGGTGTTTCTGTCTGGTGGACAGATAACCAAGGTCTCCTGGAGTATCCTTAAAAATCTTCCTCAATATTTTCAGGATGACTTCCTCACTCACTATCCAAAGTATTGGCCAAGATCCTGTCTTGCGAAATATATGTTTCCCAAACTGACAGGCATCTATTAATAAAAAAAATTAAGTAAAAATATAAAGCAAATCAGCATCCTCTTTTGGTGATCTTTTTTTCCCCTTTTTGGGACAGTACATGACTGGACAGCCTAGTGGTTGCTAATGAGTGGATGACCAGTAGCGATGGACAAATGTTAATTTAGGTTTCTTTCCCTATCTAATCTTAAAATTTTGTTTCTGTGGAACTCTGAAGCTTTTTTTAAAAAGTTAAAATGAAATGTATAAGTAGTTTGTACATCTCCCTCTTAATCTTGTACCCAGTTTTGCCTATTATACATTTTTCTGTTCATGTAATGTAAACTCTGTTTTCTTGATTTTTCATTTTTCTGTGAGCTTTCTCTTTGTGTGTGTTTGTGCATGTATTGGCTGGAGACCTTCCTTGCCAAAATAAAGGAAGTCTGAATTTAAAAGAAGCACTGAGTTTATGCTTCCAGATTGGTTTGAATGTGTAAAATTCACACTAGGAAGTACACTGGGCAAGAAACTTTTTTTTTTTTTAATGCTGTTTGGATTTCTCAGCATAATGGAGGACATTTGACTGTATGAGATGTATGGAGGACATGTAGGGAATTACCAAGGGCTCAAGCATCACATGTCTTAAAAGCACTGGGTGGATGCTGCTGTGGCTTTGTTGTATTGCATTTTCAGAAGCACTAAGCTTCTTGGAAACTGCTTCAACTTCAACACTTTCTTCATATTTAATTTCAAGGAGGTATAAAACACCTGCTGAAGTCCACTTCATTCCTGAAGCTCAAGTAGGCCAGGGCCCTGTGGCCTGGATGCAGGCTTTGAAATGAGTGCTTGGCAGCCGCTGCTGTCTTGAACCAGCGTACAGAAGTATTTTGGAGTGTGCATAAGAAAACAGTGTTTCTTCTCCCTCTCTGCACTTGATCTTGAATTTTCACCTTGGGCGGCATTGCTAACAGTTGAGTATCAAAGACTTTTTAGGACCATCGGCATTTATTTCATGTCTGCAGTATGTCTTCCAACCTTTTTAGAAATGGAGCTTGAAAACTCTATTCGTTTGTTTTGTTAAGCTTACATTTTTCTGTCATCCATCTCTTAATATATTTCCTCTGCTAGAGTCCTGGGATTCAGGAACTGGGGGCAGACAAATATTTCCGATATGTGACTTTCCAGATATTGTTGGATTGTAAATCCCATCTGTAGCAGCATAGTCAATGGTGAGGGATTATGGGAACTGGAGGGTAAAAGACTGGACAATCTGAAGACAATACTCTTTGTTTCAGAGTACTTTCTCTATAGCCACCTTGGAAACCCTACCATTTTGGCTTCTATTGACTTGCTTTAACAAGTACAGAATACTGCTTCAACGGTGCTACATGAGCAATTGGTTAAAGAGCTCTAATTCTTTTTTAATTGCAAAAGCCCATGAAAATATATACAACAGAATCCATAAACTAAGACATTGCAAACAGCAACATCAGTATAGGGCCTCATAGTTCTAAAACCATTTTATTAGTTCTCTCTTAGTAGTTCTAAAATAATCTACTTATAAAGTACATTTCTTTGTGACAGAGCCTCCAGGATTGTGAATCTGGTTTAATAACTGCAGATCTATTGGTGTTATTAGGGTTATTGATGTGTTTGATTATCCACATAATCAAATTTAGAAAAAAAAGTGCTCCCAGAGCTTTGAGAAAAAAGGTTAATATATCAGCACCTGTGATATCGGTACTTTGAGGGCCTGACAAGATGTCTTGAGAGGTATGCTGCTTTCATGGGGCAAAAATCTGTACTGAGAACAAAGAGGCTGACAAGTTTAGTTAAGCTCACTGAACATTACCTTTAACTTTTGGTTCACGTGGGAACCAATGGCACTGCAAGGCATAGCTTTAAGAATATCATAAAGGATCATGAGGCCCTGGGCAGGAAGCTGAAGAATCTGGATCTACAGGTTGTCATTTCATCTCTTCTCCCATGGCATGGGCCATGAAGGAATGGCATGGTCCATGAAGGAAGAGGAAAATAGTGGAGGTGAACAACTGGTTCTGCAGATATTGCTGCTGAGAAGAATTTCTGTCCCATGTCTTCTTGGACCATAGTTTGTGGTTTTATGAAAATGGACGTCTGGCAAAGGATGGGTTGCACCTCATAGCAGTGAGCAGGAACTTTTTAATAAGAGTCTGAAAAATCTGATCAGAAGGGTTACTTTTTGATTTTGAACTCATTTGCAGCAACCTAAGTAAGCTGAAGATAAAGGAGGAAAGTGGGAGGAAAGAGAAAATGGGGCATTTTAAAAGCAACTGAAAAAGTGGAATGACTTGAGAATGTCCCTGACAAATTCAGACAGTGGGAGGGCATGGTCCCATTTGTAAGGAGGTTGCCAGCAGTATGAGGGGTTCAATAGCCAATAGCACAGGAGATACAATGTGTCAGAGTGGACAGATATATTGATTTTGAACTCAAATGTCATTCAAAGCCAGTTGAAAAGTAGTTGAGGAAAGATGGAGCCACGTTATCTACTCTATTTCCAGGAGCCGTATCTCAGGATAACCTATATATACAAGTGCAAAGCTATGGCCAAAGGCCCTTTCATACTACATGATTATAGTGCTATATTCCACTTTAGCTGCCACATCCTATGGAATCCTGGGATTTGCCATTTAGGGAGAAGTATTTAGAACTCTTAGTCAAAGAGCTCTAGGGCCTCCCCAAACTACAAATCCTAGGATTCTATAGGCTTTTGCCATGGCAGTCCAAGTAGAATCATAGCACTATAACTGTGTAGTGTGGAAGGACCCCAAATTACATATCGGTCAGCAGATCCAAATCCGTATCTTTTCTGATGATCCATTACCTCATTTTGGGCAGTTTGCAAGTGTTCACTTTGGCAGGCATCTGTTTCTTTGATATCTAGAAACTGGAGGACGATGCTGCGTGCTACACACAACTCCATCCTCCAAGAAAAAGGGAAAGAAAGAAAGAAAGAGTGAAGGAAAGAGGGAAAAAGCTGGGTGGTTCAAAACAAACATAGGAGGAGCTGTCATTGATGTCATTTAGCAATTTCTGTCAATATTTAAGAATATCATAAGGGATTATGAGACCCTGGGCAGGAAGCTGAAGAACCTGGGTGTACAGGTTGTCATCTTATCTCTTCTGCCAAATGGAAGGGTGACACCTAAGTTAGGCCTTTGCTATGTCTCTCTCGTGTGGATTGATATAAGTGTGTGCATGTATGTGTGTGAAATCAGTTGGTAGTCATTGATGAGGTAGGCTGGGAACACAGTGTTCCTTTCAAAGATGAAATGTACTCATCCTGTGTGGTGTGGTATGATGTTTTTGTGCTGGTAGGGGACTATCAGTCCCAATGTGTTGACAGAACAGCCTCAAGATCCCTTCTGTTTCAAACTGACAGTAGAACACGTTGCAAGTATCTTAGTAAGTATTGCAACAACCTTTGAGTTTGTGTATGTCTTAGCATGCGCACACCCACGTGAATCTGTTCAAAATGATAGTATCACTTTGTTGTAATCATCAGTAGCAGACCTTTCTCTCTTAAAACACAAATTCCTCTGTTTTGGTTTGCTTTCCTTTTTGTGCACAAATTGTATCTACCATTGGTATCAAAATAGCATTCTATCAGCCTGAAGGTGTTAAAGAACTTGCTGGGAAATGGAGCCACTTCAAGCTTTAAATTGGAGGGAAATGGCCTATATGGAAGATTCAATTATCAGTTTAATTTTTCTGAATCTGAATACTATGCCTGCTGTGCTGAATGCAGCTACATTCCCTTTGGAGATGCAGGTGCACATTTTCGGTGTATTCTGCTTTCAGCTTTCTACCTGTTGACTATAATACTGAGGCTATTGTGTCAATACCCCCTCTATTCCTTGAGATGTCTGACTTGGTCATAATGAAGAGTGACCTATTTTACATTCATTTGAGCTATTGTAGAGCATTCTGCACAGGGATGCCCATGAATACTTTTAGATGTGTTTGAAAATGTCACTTGGTCCAGAATACTGTGGCCTGTCTCTTCAACATAAAGGGAACATGTAATGTCTTGTTTATAGCAGCTCAATTGATTAGCAATTAGTTTTCAGGCACAATCCAAAGTGCTGTGAGTTTACACTTGGGCTATTTGAAGGACTATAATCCAGTGTAGTGGTTTGAATATTGGACTACAACTATGGAGTCCAGGGTTTGGATCCCTGCTTGGCCATTGAAACCCACTGGGTGGTCTTGGGCAAGACACACTCTTTCAGCCTCAGAGGAGGGCAATGACAACCCCCCCCCCCGAATAAACCTTGCCAAGAAAACCCCATGATAGCTTTGCCTGAGGGTCAACATAAGTCAGAAATGTCAAAGCACGCAGCAACAGCAACACATTCTCTCACATGCATTCTGAGATTTTTATGGGAGGCCTTGTCAGGCCCAAAGGATTGTTTAGTTGGGATATGGGAGAGAGTCCATTCCTATGGAGTTCTTTACTGTGGGAACATAGGGGCTAAACAGATAATCCCTTTGGAGTGGCCTGCTGCCTCCCCTTTCAGTGCCAGATCAGGGCCGCAGCAACTACATGCTTCGGTGCCAATCTAGCATTTCCCCGGTGCAAAAAGGAGCTGCAAAAAGCTCATCTGGATGCAGTGCCAAAGGAGCACCATAATGCAGCCTGCTGTATGGTCATGCGCACGGAGGTATCAGAGCAGCGTTGGAGCGTGTGTTGTGTGGACACCACATCCCCACTCTGTCCTGAGGCTGGAGTATAACACCAGTCTGTACAGCCTCATAGACTGGCTTCCTTCTTGTTGACTTTTTGCTGGCAGGCAAAAACATTTTTATTTAGGCAGGTCTATGGCTACAGATCTCACTTGCTGCAATTTTTTTTAACCAAGTGGATGCTATGTTTTCTTTTATGTACGTATCCTTAAATTGTATGCTTTTAATTTTTTTACACATATACCTGCTTTAAATTTTAATTACATTTGTTTTATTTAATTTTATTGTAAGCCACCTCTTCCTATTTTTGTGAGAAAGGCAAAAATATAAATCCAAAAAATAACTGAATAAGATTGCATGAAATTTGAAAATAGGCCAGATTATGTATTTAATAGGTTTCATTCTTCATTTGCATTAAGGACTTTAAACATTATTGATTTGTATGTTTCAACTGGGATTGTATTGATTTCATTTTTTAAAAAAAGAGTTTTAAGAAATAGTTTTCATGCATGTTGAGCTGTTCCTATTTTCTGGGCTGGGATAAATTGCTACCTTTATTTTTTATTTTTGTCTTTTGGAGAGTACTTAGTAAAAATCTTGCAACAGTGACTGCCCTAGATTGTCACTGTTAATCTCAATTAATTAATTAAGAATAGAATATATAGCTTGTATATTGGCATCCATCCCCTCTGCCCAATAGTAGGGATGGCTCTTGATGCAGAGCCTTCAATAAGCAGGATGGCACTATTTCACGTACTACAGCAGCAGACATCAGTCCTAAATTGTTGATAAACACTTGGCAGAAAATTTGTTTCCCAGTGTAGTGTAGGTAACCGAAAGAACAAATACAGTACAAGGCCGATTTTTAAATGTGTGAGTACTTCAAAGTAAATAAATGAGATTGGTGTCAGGCCTTTCCTAAGGCATTTTTCTGCCTGAGGTGAGAACAAAAGGCTACCCCCCATCCTTCAAACAGTAGCAAGAAAGATTGATAGTTTATTACTTCAATACTGTCTATATAGTCCACTATACTGAGGGGACCAGGCTAGCTTAAGGAGAGGTATCATCCCAACTGCTTCTCAACCCGGCATCCTACTCCATGGGGCACTCGTCGTAATGGTAGGAATTAGTAGGCTCTTAGTACACAGCCTACAATAATGCACAAAGATGATAAGGAAATCTTGGCTTGTCTCTTGGTATTAGAATTGGACTGTTAGAAGCATGCCCCCATTTCATCTGTAAACTATTAGAAAACATGCTTTCCATTTTGATAAATGCCCCTTATGAGTCTACCCCATGAGGCACTCTTTTGCTTATCATTCAATATAGCAAGAATTTAAAACTTTATTTTTCGGCTTGTTGTTTAGTATGGATCAGAGAATGGGTTGCATCAGAGAATGAAAAAATGTTAAATTTGGAGGGTGATAATTTAAGATTTGAGTGGAATGGATATCTAATATAATAAACATGTTATATTTTTTAAAAAAGATGCTTCTTTTAGGGAGGTTTATGTTAGTCGTTATATGTAAGTTTGTCTATGTATATGGATATACCTTGTTATAGATATAAGGTCCATAGTATTGTTCCAAATCCAGCAAAGAAAACGTCTTGCTACACAGTTTAGCTTTTACGGATATAAAACTTCACACATACATTGTTCAAAGTGTATAGACTGCGGAATTCATTGATAAAGCATATATCATGCGTGGCGGCTTTCAGCCAATAACAGTCTCTTACCAAGGCAGCTATCACTCACAAATTAGGGTTTGCAAGTAGATAGGAAGGCACTGTTTCTCACTTCCCAATTTAAATCTGAAAAGGGGTAATGACATTACCTTCCATTCTTGCATGATTGTTCCTTGTTGCACTTTTAGTATTTTTTTACCACTGAGAGTACAAGCTGAGATAACAACCTAATACATCTGAAGTAATTAAATAAATCCCCCAATGATACAAAACCTTGGGCTCAAGCATTCTGAGTCTTCAATTTGCAACAAATATGCCAAACATTAATAGATGTTACACAACCACAGAGAATGCTTATTAAGCCACTTTCTTTGCTGGATGCCTTATAAGCAGTCAATTAGATTGTTATATTACTATATTATAGTGCTAAATTATATTGTTAAATAGGCAAGAAACATGTCAAGGTTGGGGATGGGAAACCCAAAATATGCACAGAAAGTGGCAATTTTGCAACAGACTTCTGAGCAGAAATAAATTCCCATTGTATTTTGTTTTTTGGTTTTTTTCATTTTGTTTTCTAGTTAAGTATGCTTCCTGTCTGTCTGTCTGTTTGTTTTAAAACAAGGAAAGACCAGCGCAAAACAGTACCAATGTAAGCCAGCCAGATTCTGATACAGAACATAGCATTTTCAAACAAAGTTCAAGTTAGAAAACAATGGCATTCTCCTTTAGGTTTTAAAGAGCTACAATTTTTTGCAAGACACACAAAAGAAGCAAAGGGAGGATTTGCATGTAAAATAGACTATGATTCAAAGGCCAGAATCGTATTAGTATCATACCCACCTATAAGTTCCCTTATGCTTGCAGTTGTACTTTTTTTGCCATTACACAATGGACCAGTCAATGGTTGCATAGGTGGATTTGCACAAGTTCCACAACTCACATAACATCAGTATTTTTAATGTACCACTTGATTCAGTGAGATTTTGGAATCAGCCACTTCACATCCCTCTTGCACAATGGAGCAATAAGCAGGGACACTAAAATATATGTAGTTGGTTGCATAATGCATCTGATGAAGTGGACCAGAGGCTATGGGCCTTTACAGATGGCCCAAAAGAGCCACTTCCGTGGTGTGAATAGGGCTGGGGAGTGCGCAGCATTCGCACGTTCCCCAGCCCTAGTGCATATGGACGGTGCCATTTTTATGTCGTGCCATCCATACACGTGTACTCCAATGAGGACATAGCCCGCACTGCGTCCAGATGTACCCGTGCACACCTGAAGGCATCACACGGAGCTCCTTTTCTGGAAGTGTTTTGTTCCCACAGCAACCAGATTGCCGTGGGAACTAAGGCAGGGAAAAAAGTGCCAGAAGGCCCCCTTTCCCCTTGCCTCCTCTGGTTGGGATGTCCAGGACAGCCCTTTCCAGGCTGTGGGGAAGGGGCGTTTTGCCCCTTTTCTGCAGCCTGGAAAAGTGGAGGATTGAGGCCTCTGGGGCTGCCGGTGAGGCTGCCCTGGCCCCAATCGGGCACTCAAAGGGGTGCCTACAGACCACCCTTTTTCGGCGGTCTGTAAAGCCCCTATGAAAGCTTATGTTGGAAATGCCATTTTCCCAGTTTCAATGGTGCTACAGGTTTCCCTAGTATCTTTTTGTGCTGAACAGACCAACACAACTGCTGTTATGTTAACAGTTGGTTTGTTAATGAATCCAAGAAGCAGGGCTTTAAGGCAGACAGTGGTAAGGATGGGAAAAAGTAACCGTTTTTGAGGCAAAGACCACTAAGTTGTTTGGAACTTTTACCCTAAATCACTGTGGAGCCTCAAGAAATCTTCACTGATATCTTAACAGCTATAAAAGATCTTTCTCACATTTACTTATTATCATTCTCCTGCTCAGTCTTTCACGTATCTTGAACTAAATCTTCCTCTGGGTCTACTTAGTTTAGTGAGACTGACAATGCTAGTGACCAATGGAAATTTAACAGAAGGATATTCCATCCTGGAATATAGTCTCAGATAGGCATTCAAGTGGCGACAAGCATGAACAATTCAGCATTAACAGTTTTGATATGCCACAACACTTTTTGAGTATTTGAGAATGTTTGAAATCACTTGCTGGAGACAGTGGCCTTTAGTCACTGAGGGCCCTAATCTAGTTACTCTTGAAGCAGCAAACACACAAAACTGATTTTAAGAAGCTCACCAAATTACAAAAACTTAATGCCATAAGGGAAGATGTACAAGAAAGCCAGGTCAAATAATTTGGCCCCCAACTACTTTATGTCTGGAATTCTCCTTCGTTCTATGATTTCTTTGTTTTGATTAGTTCTGCTAAAAATGGCAAAACTTAGCCCTTTCTACTGCACATCAGAGAACTGAGAAATTTTGTATGGTATTGTTGATCAGTTGTTTTTCAGCACAGCTGGAAGTCGCTAGCTTGACAGCTGGGTAAATTATCTGCTTCTTTTCTCTGTTTTGGGAAAACCTGCCTGAATGGCTATGTAAATGAATAAAATGTTATTGGCATGTAAAGATCCCGTGGCAAGCCTGTAGCTGCTCCTTTGGTGGACCTCAGTTTTCCTCTTCACTTTTACAACAGAAAAACAAAAATCTCCAGTCCTCTATCAAGGGGTAAATATGAATCCTGGATCTAGAGAAGCCACATTTTGCAATTAATAAATGTGGTGTGTTTTTCCTTTGCATTTATTTGAATAATGGATTCAAGTTCTGCCAGCTTTTAAGAGTGATGGGTTTGGGATATATGAGTCTATGTTAGGATATACATATCTGTGTTTGCTTACTGAAAATAGAAAGTGCAATCTGGTAGTGCTTGGAGATACTACTATTAAAGAGGCATCACCAAAGTATGTGTCACTTTTCAGAGAAATTAAAACAGAAAACTCTGTTTGGAGACAGGAGGAAAGCTGCTTCAAGGTATTATGCTGCATGACATGAAGGACCTGTACAATTCCACTCGCAGAGCCCTTACCCTCTTTCTTATTGAAGGTCATACATAATCATGGCTGAATTGTCTATGGATGTGGTGGCTATAAACAAAGATAAGGAATTCCACCCAAACTATTTGACAAGGTTTTTTAGTTAATTTATTTTCATTTTATTTATTTAATATACATCTTGCTTTTCTTCCAATATGATAGTAAACTGGCTTGTACTATGAGTTAAGCTCTTGTTGTGTGCATTCAAGTTTTGACTTGTGGAGATCCTAAGGTGATCACAAGGTTTTCATGGCAAGTTTCTTCAAGGAGGTGTGGTTGCCATTGCCATCCTCTGAGTACTAAAACAATTAAACTATCCTATTAAAACAGAAATTTAAAACATTTCAAAAGGCATTTAAAATGTAGCGAAAGTCCAGAACACCTTGTTAAAAAGCTAAGAACTTGTTCCTATACTTCTTTTCCCATTTTATTTTCCTTGAATAATCAGCTTGTGACAATCTAGTTTCCATTCCTCATCATATTCCCAAAATATCTAGCCCTCTGCATTTTATGTTGTTGATATAATATTTATTTATATCCCACCTTTTTCACCATTAAAGACTCGAAGCAATGTACTACAAACTACCCCCCCCCCAATAATTAAACATTTATAAAATACAAAATACAAAAATACAAAAGTTAAACAGAGATTAAATGCTTGTGTTACATACAACTGTCCTTCAATAGAAGAAAATGGTCAGGAGGAACTATTGATCTTTACACACACACACACACACTGTAATGCAAGTCAGGTTGGCATAATCATATAGGATCATCCTGGATCAGGGATGTTTTTCCGTTCACTGTCCTGGCACGAAGCTGTAGCATTTTCAGCTCAGTGAGCTACTTCTCAAGGCTACCCAAACTATTAGAATTGAGGGACAGCTTGGGTAGGGGAGGTAACCTAGATTCTCTGGCTATCCCTTCTACTATGATACCTTTGCCCTAGAATGGGATTCAAGGCAGCTTTTCCCACAGGGATGTGCAGGTCTCCACTTTCATGCTGTCATGCTGACTTCACTGGATAAATTCTGAGCATCTCCCATGAATTTGGATTGATTGAAATGCACTTAACTTGAACTATGCAGACATAACAACATTGTTCTTACTGGGCATGGGAGCTGACAGCTTCTGGGGGGACTTTGTAGGGAGCTGAAGACTTCTGAAGGGATCCTTGGTGGCCCAATGGTTAAATGCTGTTGCTGCAACCACTCACTAAAAGCCACAAGGTTGTGAGTTTGATCCCAGCCAGGGGCTCTAGGGTAAACTGAGCCTAACATCCTTCTGAGGTCTCTAAAATGAGTACCCGGCTTGCTGGGGGCAATTAGCTTATACATTGTAAATTGCTTGGAGACTGCTTAGTTCAGTATAAAGTGGTATGGAAATGTAGCTGCTATTGTTTTGTGACCCATCAGTGGCAGTTTTGAAATATTAAGAAATAGTTAGGGTACTAGGCTGCATTTTTTAAAATTCAGTTCAGCTCATTTGCAAACATACTTAACCGAAAACTTATTTATAATATAGCACATCTTGAAAATTAAGCACTTTGTAACTCATTGATTCTCCTTTGCAAGCTAAATACACCTTTATGCCTTTAGCCTAGTCTCTGAATTTAGAACAAAGCACCTTTATAGTCCCCTTACTGGTCAGCATGCAAACCTGAGCAGCTACTGTAGTTAGCAAACCTTGGTTCTGATCATCCCTCAGATTCAGTGCTGTCAGCAGCTACGCTAACTTAAGCTTTTTATTTATCTCTTGTGGTGTTACCTTTCCCAGAAGCAGACTGACATTTTATTTGATAGGAACATCAGTGCCTAAAATTTTACAGTTTCAAGTTTGTGGCATGGGTCATTGAGTCAGAAGATGTGAAACATCTGTTTGCATTTGCACTAAACCATATTGTGGAGACTTCTTAACACGACTCATGGAAGCAGGAGCAAATATTACAAAGAGCTGCTGGGGTTCAGTGCAGCCTTGTGACCATTCTTTAGTCTGGGGAGGATTGAGAATGGTTTGTAAGAGCATCCGGCGAATAGGCAGATAATGGCTATTATAGCGGGGAGATGACCAGAGAGGGAAATGGAGGCAATTTACAAGGATTGCTGCAGGACATGATGCAAGTGTGAAGGAAATGAAAGCCCTGTTTGTGTGTATGCAGGGGGTGGGGTGGAATAAGAAAAGATCAGCTTGCTCCTCAACCTTGCCACCTTGTCCTTCACTCCTGATTAGCTCTTCACTTCAGATTTGTTACCTTTTTTCTCTGTTCTGTCTCCTGAGTTGCCCAGGACTTTTGCCATATTATCCACCGATTCCATTGCACTTCAAACTGCTGCCTTTATAGTAATAAATGAAGATCTTTACAGGGCATGAATTCATATCTGTTTAAATGCTAGAAATTTGTCTTTGTGCTGCCTGTCCTTTTAGTTTTTAAGTTTTCACCAGGCATGGCTCATAGGCTACAGTTTTCAGCCACTCTTTGTAGCTTTAAGCACAAGGTGTTTTTCTTCTCTGAGAAAGAAAGAAGAGATTGTTCAGGATGATGAATTCTATGCCAACCTTTGGCTCCTCTGCCGAATTTATAAACAGCCGTGGCTGGAAACTCAGGCTGATGCACATGATGATGCTTGTTTTTTTAACAGCTGATTTTTCTTTTTGAGCAGTGAAGACTCCTAGAATGTGTGGTGATGAAATCCTTGGATCCCTCTGTAATAGAAGTGGGGAACATTTTTTGCCCTTGAAACACTTCCAATTTAGGAAGGTTTGGGTGGCTGTATTGCAGTAGTGGCAAAGGCTAAGAGCATGGAAAAGGACCAAATAATTACTTTGGCCATTTACTAATTGAAGATACAAAACCTACTTATTTCTATGCATGTGTAATCAGGAGTAACCACATCCCAAACACCAAATCAGAGCTGAGTTGCATGCAACATTTAACCAGGCTTTCAAAACAGCCTCACATTCCCACTAACTGATTGGTACAAGAGAATTCAAAGGCAAAGCCATGTTAGTCTGGAGTATCGATATTCAAAGGGATCTTGTAGCACCTTTGAGACTAACTGAGGAGCTGTACAAGATGGGCGGCTGGAAGCTGCCCCTTTCTGCCCCGGATGGGTGCTGCAGCAGCCACATGCTGCAGCACTGATCCGCATCCCAAAAGAAGCTGCTCTGGGCAGCTTCCTGGAAGGGGCGTCATAAGCGCCACAGCATGGCATCAAGATGCCCCTTCTGCCCAGTGCCATTTGGGTGCTGCGCTTGAGGGAAGTCATCATGGCACACACCATCTGGATGGGTGCATGCCATAATGGTGCCCTGGCAGAGAAACAAAGGCTTTGAGCATGTGGATGCTCAGCCCTACGGCACACACAGGCTGGCATAAACTGCCAATCTGTACACCCTCTAATCGAACGAGATTGTAGTATATGTTTTCATAGACTTGGTCTGCTTCCTCAAATTCATGAAGTGAACTGTCAGCATGTGACACCAGATGTTCTGTATTGAGCTGTATATTTTGAGTCAATCTGGATCTCTATAAGAAAGGCAGGCTTTAAATCTACTAAATAAACCTTAGCCTCAAACTTACCATGGCACTGAAAACTCTTCTAAGAGTCTCCTTTAGTATGAATAGCATGGTAAATCAATATTTAGAGTGATGATATATCATTCGGACAACTGCTTAAACCTAGACACATACAATCTAAATTGACACAATAAATTGCTGACTGATAAAAATTGACCTGAAATCTGGCTGTAAGGAGGTCTTCAGAACATTAAAATTAAACAATTACATATTTAAAATGTCTCCTAATTGATGTCAGAATATCTGTGATCTGCAGCCATTCCTTTTTGAGTCCTGTGCCACAGAAGGAAGCAGCACCTACTGGTCTTGATGTGACACAAACTGTTTCTGTCCTTAGTTGAGTTGGAAAGAAAGGATGTAGATTTGTTTGAACAAAATGCAGAAAAGCTGAAGTATCTGTAGTACATATAAACTTGAGTACCATCATGGCAGTCCCTGTAACAGCCCATCTTGATTGTAGGATGAAATGAAGAGATGTTAGGGGAAAGAAGAATGCAGCATCTATAGGGTTGTGAAGGAAAGGTGGAGGAACTGATGGTGTTGTTCTGTCAAGAAGTATCACCTGTAACAGCCTATTGGCAAAGCTTCATAAAGCCTACAGAATCTGCCAAGGGAACTTGCCACCATAATATATCAGACAGATAATTTGCCCTCTTAGTGAGAAAGCGGTGAGCTGCGGAAAGCTATGTATTGTTTGCGAACATCAGATTTTGGTACCCTCTCTAAAAGGACTTTCTGGATATGGATGTGTTTATAAGACGGACCACCAGTTGGCAGATTTCTCCACCATGCTCTCCTAATTGAAATGCTTTGTTTTCTTTGATGTTTTGGTTTCCTTCTTTTTTTCTTGGGGGTGGGATGGAAAAGCCGTGGGGCTGCAGGATTCTGAGTGCTTCTTTGCTGCTGCCATCATTGGGGCCTTATCTTCAATGCCTGGTTTCTAAGTGATGTGGCTTTATCATCTGAGTCGAGAAGGTTATGACATGCTCTTCTGTGTTTTACAGATGAAAAGTGGGACATGTGTAGTCAAGCAATAACAGAGTATGGTTAAGATGACAACATTTATTAATGAAGAAATACATGCAAGCTAGGAGACTCTACAGCCTGAGACTACCAGGAAAGGTATGTCATGCCCAGCCCAGAATTCCTTAGCATTAAGACAGGGCAGTTAAAATGGTTTCATACTGGATTATCTCTACAGTGTGTTTTAGATCATAATCCTTTTGGGAGAAATGACCCATGGTAGCATGATCTCCATGGCATAATGTGAGTCATGACACTTGATGGCTGATTTTAAGCTTGTGCTACCTGAACCTGAACCTGAACCTGAACCTGAAAATGAAAGTGCATTGGTTAAAACAAATGTGAGAAATGCAGTCCACAAGTCAGCTTAAAATCTACATGTGCCTTCAAATTATAATCACCTGGAGTGAATGATTGCAGGGAGGCCGGGAAAACAAATGAAATCTCCTCAACATTAATTAGCTTTGGAATTATTCTTGTATTCTTGTATTTTATTATAGAATGTTACTTTATTGGTGCTTTATTATTAATTTTATTCTATATTACTATTAATTTTGTTGTATTGTTCATTCTTAATAACTAATTTTAACCCACTCTTCATTATATAAAAAAGGTGGTAAACCAAAATCATAATAACCAAAAATATGCCCTAAATGTTCAGATCTAAAAATGCAAAAAAAGAAGATTATAGTAAAAGTTTAGAGGCATTAAAAAACCAAGCAGACAACACAGCAATAAAAAAATCAGATGCTTAAAAAGCAGAGCAATATAAGTTCAAAGCAACCTTATGCTCAGAAATCCCTGAGCAAATAAGTTTTAACTAGGAACTGAAGTAGTAGCAGCACCCAGTGATTTTCAGTATAGAAATTTCCTAAGAGATAGCTGTGATAGTCAGTTTCAATATTTAAAAGGGTGGGGTGTGTCTCCTTTTTGTGGATTGGGATGTATATTGATCGTTTCCAGCCTGTTGGCCACTGTTTTGTTTTCCATATTTTGTTGGCATATTTTAGTTTTCACTAGAGTTGATTCTATCTATGTGGATTGTGGCAAAAGGAATCTTGTGGCACCTGTAAGTTTAACAGAAATATTTTAGTAATCCACTTCCTCAAATGAAGAGATGAAGTATAATATTCAAAATAATGTTAGATTCATGTCCCTTTATTCTCCTACATACAGACTGTCCTGTTTGTCTTAATGAGAATGCAGAGGGGCATTGCTGGCAGAAAATGGCATGTATCGCATTGGAAGATGAGAAAGTAAATGTATCTCTATTATTGTAGATGACATTATTTGGACCTGTAATCAGTGTTGTCATTCTGCAGTTTGTATTGGTTCACCCAAACTGGTTGTTAAGATTTGTCGGGTTCACCGAACCACTTGATGTGGGGACAGAAAATGAAATTTTTCACTGCACGTTCCCTCTCTGACTGGTTCACACTTGGATTCATTTCCAGCTGCTCTCTCCAGCAACAGCAGCAGCAAGCCAAAATCTTTCCTGGCAAGCTCTGGCTCTGTTACAACGGCATATACCACTCAGGAAGGCTAAAGAAGAGGAGAAAAAGAAAGTCCATAAGTACCTTGCAGGCAGCCTCCCCCCTCATGGAAGGAAAGATGAATGGAGGTAAAGGGGAGAGAATGACACAAAAGGGTTTATTATACGAAGGAATTTGGGGGTATAATACAATGGCAATCCGAACGCAATCATGGGGTTTCACGTTATTGCGAATGAGTGTATCTCACGCGGTTTTGGGCAATGGGAAGTCATTCCGAATGCAATCATGGGGTTTCACGTAATTGCGTATTGGAGTATCTCACGCAATTTCGGGCAATGGGGGGGGGTCATTTTCAGGAAATTGGAAGTAATTCTGAACACATTCTGAACACAATCAGATTTCACGTAAATTCGCTAAACTAGCGAATTCACGTAATTGCAAATTGGCTCCATTCGCAATTGAGAGATATTCCTCCCATGTGATAAACTCCAAAGAGAGAGAGAGGTGGGAGGAGGGAATGAGAATCATCTGAAGAGTGCCTGGTCCTGATACCTCCCCTGTTCTCTTCTTCAGGCATGTGCACATCCACACACATTTGTCCAATCAAAATCTCCTCTTCAGTTTTTCTGATGTCAGAAGGAGCTTTTAAGATAGTCAAGGCAAAAAGAAAGGGAACCCCAAAGTCCTCAAACCTGACTAGCTTTGTAGTCTCTTTTTTAATTGTTTCCCAACAATTTGCAAATTTTGACAATAAGGTAAAGTGGACCAAAATAAATAAATAAATAAAATAAAATTGCATGTTGCATGAATCACCTGGAGTGAATGACCTCAGGGAGTCTGGGAAAACAAATGAATCTCCTCAGCATTAATTGGACAGCATCCTTTTGGGGCATTGTGTGCTTGTGAGTGGATTTGTGTCTATGAGAAATAAAATTGCTGTCGTAATTCACCTTCTGGATGAATCCAGTGGAGAGCAGGAAGACATCGTAAGTCACCCCCAAAATGACCCAGTTGAGGAGAAGGAAAGGGCAGTGTGCCAGGGAACTGCAGTTCCTGATGATAACACTTTCTTGAAGTCTACAGAACTGGCAAAGGCTACAAATGCAGAAGACAGCACACCCCAGTCCTTCAGTGAATGCAGGAGGGAGATTCACATTAAATATTAAATGCTGAACTAATTAGGCACTAATGAAGCCCAGGTGACCTTGCAGGAACCACCCATAAATATCTCAGTAGTTCTCTCCCAGCCTTAGTGCTGACAATTGTTTCATCTGTTGGCATTTCTCTTGTGTACTCTTGGCCTTGGACTTACTATATTTGGACTGCTCTGTTTACTCTTTGCTGGCCTGTGTGCTAGGATGCTGAGAAATGGGAGCGAGTCCAAAGGATGGTAACTAAAATGGTGAAGGGTCTTGCCAGACCAATCTTATCTTTTTCTTTCTTTCTTTCTTTCTTTCTTTCTTTCGATAAAATTACCAGCTTGGTAGATGAGAGGAATGCTGTAGAGGTAGCATATCTTGATTTCAGTAAGGCATTCAACAAGGTTCCTCACGATATTCTTGCAAACAAGCTAGACAATGTGGGCTACACAATACAAGAATTAGGTGGATTTGTACTTAGCTGACTGGCCAAACAACAACTAATAATAAATTACAAACAACAACTATATAAGACTATAGTGACTTTCCTCCCTTAAGTGAAGATCATAACCCACAATTGCTTTAACATACTTCCTAATTATGATAACCTAACCAAATCTTATCAGTAATTTTAAATACATTTTCATATCAATTTGTGCTGCAAAAGACTATAATGCAATTACTGTGTAGTTGTTGACAAGGGCACCACATGCTGACAGCCAGAAAAATCAGCAGTAGCAGAACATGTTATAAACCATCCTGGGCATAAAATGCTGTTTGAAAACACTGAAATTCCGGTCCATGCCAACAAATCCACAAACACCTAGACAACTTCAACAGGAAAGAAGAAACCCTGAAAGTAAACAAAGTTTGGCTACCAGTCCTGAAAAACAGCAAGATTAATAATCAGCAAATGCAAATGAGAAACCACCCAGGGTCAGGAGTTTCTCAGAAGCCAATGATCACTAATCAAGCACACACTAATCCTCTGCATATCCTCCCACCCTGAGGCCTGCCACTAGAAACAGAATAATACACAGATCAACATGCAAATCACTCCTCCCTACCCAGGGACACACAGTGTGTGTGTGTGTGTGTATATATATTCCCAACTCTCTTCCAGACCAACATTCTCTGAAAATGCCAGCCACAGATGCTGGGGAAACATCAGGAACAAACTCTTCTAGAACATGGCCACATAGCCTGAAAAACCCACCAAAAACTAAGTAGTAGTTTTGTTTCTTTTGTTAGCTTTTTGTAGGTTACTTTGTGGGCCCATTTGAATGAAGAGATGGGTTGGAAGGATCCTAAATAAACTTTTGAATTGAATGTGAATGACCCACCAGGTGGTTGACAATTTAATATGCCAAGAAAATGAAAGAAATACTGGCTAATGTCCTACCTGTGCAACATATGCAGAGAGCTCTTGTTTTGGGTTGTGTACAGGGAATTATTTATTATCATCCCAAACCTCCCTCCAGCAACTGTCAAACCCCATGGGTCACTGCTACAGCTGTGAAATGGTCAGGGGAGGAAGGGAGGGAGGTAACCAAGCAGCAGAGACTGAGCCCCATCCCAGATGCAGTTCTCCTGAGAAAGAAAGAGGAACAAATTGCAACAGGTACCACCCTCTGCTTCCTAAAGCCATGTTGAATAGAGTTAATCTGTATGCAAATTCCATCTGTTCTTGGAAGATCCCAGGGATTCTTGGAAACCTGTATAAACAAATTGCATCATAAAGATCAAGAAGCTCTCAAAATAGGTCCAGGATAAAGTTGTGCTAGAAACCAATTAGAGTTGGTTTATAACAACAACAAAAATCCCAAACAATGAGCATGGTCAGATCACAATTAATTCCATTGTTGCAAAAATACCTATCATTTTTTTTAATTGGATCTATATCCCGCCTTTTCCCAAAATGGTATTCCAGGTGGAAAGAATATGAATCAGTCACAACTTGCATAGAAAATGTTGTCCACCAAACTGAGTGACTAATTGTGGAGGGCATTGGTCAAAGATACAACCAAGAAGCTAATGGTAACCTTGGAGAATCTGCAACTAAACAGAAAAACCATCCATGCAACAATTATCGTCTGAAAGTTTCACAATGTGGGCTTTATGGAGGAGTGGTGAGAAAAAAACCATTGCAGAAACCAATCCATATCAAAACAAAAAGCCATGTGGAAGACATGGCAAAATGTGTGTGTGGGGGGGAGGGTTTCTGTTCTTATAAGAACCATACTGAATGTTTTGGCCTTGCTTTGTTGGAGTATGTGTGCAATATTTATGCAATGAAAAAAATTCTCATTTTTCATCTTTTGTGCCACAATACAAATATTAGGACCTCCACAGTGCTGAGTACTTTGTGTATATCAAGTTATAACAATGCAAATGAAATCTATTTCTATTCCAGCTGGTAACAAAACAAAATATAGAAAGTTTATGGATTTTGTCACGCCAGCTGGCTGTCCCACCACAATCATATAGTTTAAGAATGGAAGCACATTGGTTTGGTGTAATTTTTTAAAATCACATTTCCCCCCATAATATCATCTTGGCACTGCTTTTGTGATCTATGGTGGTGGGATCTGCACAGACAAATGCTATCTTCCAGCAGGAGTTGAGGGAAGGAGTGATTGCCACTGAGTCAACCGTCTCCTGAAGCAAGCTGCTGTATGAACATACACACAGCAGCTGGCTTCTGGAATTTGCTGGAAGCTGTGAACTTCTCCTCTCCCCTCCTGAAGCTTAGCATTGTTGTGTATATAGCCACCCAGTCTAGGGAAATGTCATGGAGCCTGAGCTAATGGTGGGTGGATGGGGAGAAAAAAGCAATCCAGTAACTTCATCCCTGCTTCAAGCTTGCAGAGACAACCTCCTAGGCTGAGCAGAGAAGGAAGTGAAAAAGACCAGACATCTGAAAAGGGTGTAACACTCTCTTCTGGAAAAGAAAAAGAAAAAGAAAAAGAAAAGAAAAACAGCTTACTTGGGAATTGTGAGGAGGTGGAGAGGAGCATAAACACACTCACTTACACCATATGACTGCCTAAGAAGAGGAACTGCAGCAGAAGAGATCTATCGCAGGAATGGAATAGTATCGAGATGGAGAGTCTACTGACAGATTTTGCCTGTCAGTGAAAAGGTGCAGTGCAGTAACAAATGGAATGCAGGAGCAGGATTGACATGACATTGTGTGAGAAGTACCACCCAAAGACTCTTTTAACCTATTAAAACTCTACTTTTCTAGCTTCATGTGATAAAAATTCTACTTTTCTAGTCTTATGTGATAAAGTAAAATGCATGGCACGCTCAACATGTAGAACCAGGACCAATGAATTAGCCAAAAAATAGTGCTGAAAGCAACTCAGAATTGTTTTGAAATTCAGAGAAATGCCAGAAAGATCCCCTTCCCCCAGCCTTCTTATCCTTGGGATGAACAATTGTGGAGAGGTGTTCTTTTGTTTCTTTGATTTCCCATTGCTATTTACATTTTTGCCTCATATAAACACCATAATTGTAAAACCTCACAGTGGTGTCCTTGTGAGAGAAGCAAAATACAATAGGAACTATACAAGGCTGTGTATGTGTTTTCAGTGTCACTGACAGTAGATCAGAGCAAACCAGAAGCAGGGATAACTGGGGCCATAGTGAAGACTGTTTTCAGTGAATTTGCTCCTGTGCTCACCTTGGGCCAGGAAGCTTTTGTTGTTTTCATCAACAGGCATTGTGTATCTTTACAGCATCCACATCCTTGATGTATTTTAAACCTTTTGTGCAAATCATCTCAGTTCGCTCGCTTCCTCTAAACCATCTGCTGCAACTTCAAAAACCGATGCTAATGGTAGTAGTATGCACGTATTAGAATGACCAACTGCTTTAAAAAAATATCAAATGATGCATTGTGATTGTAAGCAACAATTGTACCATGCTGAGCACGTTTTGTGAAACAGTCTGAAGCAGACCTGTTATGGGTACTTTTTGTTGCAATGCTCATCAGTGTTTAATATATTCTTGAAGGTATGAAGAATACATTCTTGAAGTTTATTTCTATTTTCATAGTCCTGTCAGAGATTATTATTCTGGAAATAAACTCATTTGCAGGCCATACCTGAATAAAGTAGCCAATCCAAAATCGGAATAAGAGACTAAAAAGAAAAAGATGTTTTGTTCTGAGCAGAACAAAAAGTTATTGAACTCAGGATCCTGTTTTGTGCCAATACTTCTGGTAGGCCCACAAACAGGATATGAGACCCCATTTAAATGCTCTGATGTTTTCAAAAGGGAAGGAAAATTCACTATTTGCAATGCATATATTTGTGAAACGATTTTCTTATAAATGAACTCTCTGCCCAAATCAATCAGTTTGAAAGCTTGGATCTGAACCATACAACAACCAGTCTTTTCTGAAGAATATTCTTGCTTCTAAGTATCCATCCCTAGTTCAGGGTTTTCTTCTTATTAATTATTGAAAATATCTGGATTTCACTTGTGGCCATGATTTTGCTTGATAATCATTGAGAGAAAACATTGGGTGACATCCTATGTCACAGTCTATGTTTTGTTACTTTATGAATCAATAGCTGCTTTGCATAAATGCAATGAAACCCTGTTAATTAATTGCAAAGATGTGCATCTGGGCATTGCCAAGAATCCTGCAATATGCACAATGCATTTCTGATGCACATCAGGTACTTCTGATGCACAGTGGGAACTTCTGTTGTGCGCTACCACTTCCTAGCCAGTGTGTCAATGAGAACTGAGTAGTAACCCAGCTGAATGTGCATTGGTGCCCATTGAACATTGAGCTATTGTGCATCAATCACTCCACTATTGTAAAATGGATGCTGGTGCACTGCAATGCCACAGCAGCCCCTAGTTGAATATGGATACTGTGAAACTACTTAATTCAATTTTGCACACACATAAAGCCATTTACAAAGACCTAAATCCCAAGCAGAATGTCAGCCATTGGCTTTTGAGATATAAGGAAAAACCCAATGTTTGAGTAATGGATGGCACTGCAAAGAATATTTTCAAGGAAATGTATTTATTTACCTGGTATGGTATTTATTTAGTATGATATATCTTCCGAAAAAGGGCTGAGAATCTGAGTATTTTGGAGGTTAAGGTTAGAAGTGGTGAGGAATAGCCTAATGCTGCTAGAGACAGATGATGTGATTGCTTGAAGTGTCAGACTGAATGATGGAGGAAGCAAGCCAAGAGAGTAGCAAAATAGGTAGGAAGCCTGTAGGACAGGATAGCAAATAAAAAGTTGGGAAGAAGTCTTGGAATGGAGGACACCAGCAATGACAGAAAGGAATTCTCATCCTTGAGAATTGTTCTGCAAATAAGCACCTTCTTTATTGATGCCGTCACTCTTTCCTTTGCTGCAACAAGTGCCTTCACTTCCCTTGCATTTAGTAAAAAAAAATGTGCACGCATGTAAACATCCACACAACACAGAAGGCACAAAAGTGATATATGGTGATAAATGACGTCATGATGAAAGCCTAGGAAATATGAGTTGTACTACAGTGAGACCTTGGTATCTGCAGGGGATCCGTTTTGGGTCCCCTCTGCATATACCAAAATCTGCAAGACCTCAATTCCCATTTTTTCCAATGGCAGAATGTGCATGTGGCCATAGGCACAGGGGCTTACTTGAAGTTCCTGTTGTATTTTGGACCAAGGAGACCAAGGACCTTAAAGAGCCATGCACGTTTTTGCCCTAAAAGGCAGGTGTCTCCTGTTCCCTCCAGGGGCCTGGATTGAAGGAAAATATTTGGATATTTCTAGTAGAGGGGGTGCATTGTGACTCACTTCAGTAAATTTTCATTGGACTTTTTCACACAGGGACCTATGTGCTTCCATTCCGAAAATGGTTAAAGTGTTGGCATCCCAGAAAAGCAAGCAAATTCACTAATGATTTTCACACAGAGAGCACAAGAATGGGTTAAAAGCACATTACTTGGGCGAGAAAGCGGGTAGAAAGTGAATTTGGGTTTCAGACAAATGAGGACAAATCTCGTTGATAGCATGGAAATAACTTTTTTGCACATGCTCAAAACAGTCATT
The DNA here is from genome assembly GCA_034509955.1 of Urosaurus nigricauda. Taxonomy (NCBI): domain Eukaryota; kingdom Metazoa; phylum Chordata; class Lepidosauria; order Squamata; family Phrynosomatidae; genus Urosaurus; species Urosaurus nigricauda. Next base: position 16,772,785 of record JAOEGL010000011.1, on the reverse strand, counting down.
TCTACAAGTGTATACACACACAGGCTCCAGAGAAGGAAGGGAAACTGAAGAAGAAAATCCTCTTTTCCCCAGAAGCTGTTTCAGAGGCAGGCAGGCTGAGATTTCCCTTTCCAAACTCCCTTAAAACCACACACAAACACACACACAAGAGAGAAAGAGGAGATGGCTGGTCCATAAACCTGCCTGATTTCAGAGAGTGCTGAAACTCCCATATGTTCTCCTTTTCAAGGACATATTCTCCATTTCTCCCTCATGTACAGGAGGAATTCCAAAACGTCCTCTCTCTTGCTTTCCCACCAATTTGTTTGCCTTTATTCAGTCTATTAAAACATCCCTGACAGATGGCCATCCAGCCTCTGTTTAAAGACCTCCAAGGAGGGGGGCTCCACCACACTCCGAGGGAGTGTGTTCCACTGCCGAAAGCCCTTACTTTCAAGAAGTTCCTCCAAATGTTGAGTGAGATTAGAAATAAACTCTTCCAGAACATGGCCACATAGTCTGATAAACCCACAAATAACTATGGATGTTTGCCATTAAGCCTTTGGTTTCACATCTGCCAAGGATCTTTGCAGACCATACTGGGCATAGGGACAAAGACAGGATGGAGTGATTAGGGATATGTTCAGAGGGTCTCCAAAATTTCAAATTGAACTATGGCTGGTAAAACATGGGATAAAAATTTGATTTAATATTGTTATTGATTTAATTCTATTTTATGTTTTCTATGTTTTTAACTATAACTTAATTTTAATTTGTAAACTGCAAAGTCCCAATCTTGGGGGAAAGGGACAGTATAAAGAAAGATAGTCAGAAGGGGGAGAATGTAAAGAGGACACCATACAAAGTTGGAATTTGTCAATTTCTGGGCCAAGGTCTTTATGGACTAGACAATCTGATCAATTTGATCAGGAAGATTAATGGGTTATGAAAAACCATTGGATCAATCTGATCAAAACAATGCTGCATTTAATTTGGATTTTGCAAACAAATGGAGTGTGTGTCTCTGTGTGTGTTTCATTTCTAAGACCTGATAGCAGATGGACTGGAATACTGGATTCATTGACAACAGGCATGAAGGAGGTTCGTCTAAGCTTCTAGCATCTTTATTTTCTTCCTCTATGCCTGGGACTTGTTAGTGAATAATACAACCTACCATATTGTCCTAGCAATCCACTGTGATTTAGTGGCAAAATTACAATGATGAACTATGCTAAATTATGAACATTAACAAGCCTCCGAAATATAATTAGCTGTTCATCAAACACAGTGTTTGCGTATATGTCCATGTGTTTAGAAGCAGCAAACATGAAAAGATGAATTCTCATGGTGATAAAACTCCGTCATGTTTTAAAGTAAGTATCGCACTGATCTTCCATCAGTGTATTTGATTCTGCTCTGTGCAGAATGTTTACTGTGATACATAGCTGTGTACAGTTGAAAGATGAAGTTTCCCAGGTCAAGTGCTGTGCGCTGAAGAGATCCTAAAATCCTAATCATCCATGGTCTGCACCTCTCTGCGGGACTAGAAATTAGGTTTTATATTTTGCCTCTCTCCACTTCCACTCATGATCCAAGCACGGAGAAGACTTACCCTCCAGTGGTGAGGTCAGGTGCATTGCTCAGACCATAAGTGGCTACTGCTATCTCCTGTCTGGTATGTGCAGTCCTCTTTTCACAATATTACTGCTCATCCCAAAATGAAAGAATTGCTGTCAGGGTATACCTTCTTTGCCATTCCTTTCCAGCAGGGGAATTTTTTTTCCTCATTGCTGATTCCGATATGAACTGACACATCCTTGATGAACGGATGAATCAGAGCTTAGTTATCCATTCAGATTAGCACTTCCCTGATATTTCCCTGACCTGGATCTTATCCAAGATGCTATTCTTGACTTACTGGCATCAAAATGTATTCAAAATTGAGCTATTTAATATGTAGAACAAGACAAAAAAATGTACACTTTTTGCAGGAGGAGGGAGGATTATAAAAGTTACAAAAGAACATTTGTGCAAAGCCTTGCAAAAGTTGTGTTATTTTAGCTGATATAAAACACAATTGATGTGACAAGGGAAATGAGTAGTTCCAGGTTTCTCTCGAATTCCAGCTCTTGATGAGGTGTACCTATTTCTCTCTCTACTACTCCTTGGCTGTGACCTGCTGAAGAGAGTTCACCAATTTTCCAAGGTGAAGAATCCCTCTCCTCTGTAAGAAGGGTGGTGATACATCTTTTTAATTGTTGTTAAGGTTTTTTTTTTTTTAATTGTATTCTAAATAAACTTTTGTTGGCGTTCATGATGACTCTTGTGTCAGCTTTGGACATAACAATTTTACAGCATTAGAGCTGCAAAATCCCCAGTTCTGTGTTTTTACAGAGAAAATATTTATTTTCTGTCTCACAATGGTGTGGTGTAAAATAAAGCGGAATTTAAGAGAAACACGGGAAAAAATCATGTTTAAAACATCATTTACGAAGTCCTACTCTGCTGCTTCATCATGGCATGGAGCTCTGGAAGGCTATGCCAGAAGAATAGAAGCTCAGACTGGTTCTACCAAGCTGGTACAAAAATCTTTGCAGCAGACCACACAGCTTGCATCCAAGGACCATATCACTAAGCACAGCAGAAAGTTGGCCAGCAGGTGATAAAGTGACCACATGAAGTAAAAACACAATAGGGATCTGATGATATGATCCACATCAACAGAGACACTACCAATACAGATGAAAATGATTTAACTGATTCAACTGATTTAAATGTGAATTTTCATGCAGGTATTTTTTTTTAAAAGCACAGCTGACAGAGCAGACTTATGGAGTGAAGACTTGCCAAAGTGACATAGACTGGAAACAGAATGGACCTGAAACAGATTGTCAATTTCTAGCTGCTTGTGCTTTGTACAGGGGTGGAATTAAAGTAGCCTCTGAAGCTGCTGAACCCGAGAATAAAAGTATTGGTATTGGTGGTAAAGCACAATGCAAATGGACCTGGGTCAATCTAGGCTCTTCTATTACTCCCCAGTGGGTCAAGCATTAATTAGTCTATTCCATTTAATGTTTTGGCAGAAGAAGGGAAATCAGAAAAAGGTTAATTATAAAAACCAAATGTAATAAAATCAGAGAATCTCCTGTACTGGAGCAAATGAACTAATGGATGCTTCATACAGAAACCAGAGAAGAAAAGAAAGAAAGAATCTGGCATATGTAAAGAAATAGGCATGAGATAATAAGCAACTTATAGCCAAGGTTACTGGAAGGATTTGTGAAAGACCAAGGAAACAATTAACATTGGTTATATAGTTATATTGGTATGTATGTGTATGTATGTGTGTGTGTGTATATATTAGCTGATTAAGATTGAACACTCCATCTTCTTATCCATCTTCATGTTAAAACAAAACCCACAGTGGGAATAACTGCCAGGTTTATCACTCAAGAGTTTATTACATGCAGTTTTAATGCCGACCCGGGCATGGGACGGGATCGGGCTGGAACAGGTTAAAACTGATCTTACCACGCGCAAAATTGCTGCTGTTCTGCCGCTTGACCATCACCTGTTCTCCAGCAGTGCTCTGGTGGCCATTTTGGTACCTAGAAGCTTTCCCTAGTACCAAAATTGGCTGCCAGAGCGCTGCTGGAGGACGGGTGATGGTCTGGCGGCAGCACAGCAGCAATTTTGCATGTGGTAACATCAGTTAAAACTGCAATGTGATAAACTCCTCATTTAACAGAATCTTGGCCATATTCAGTTGCATACGTATTTTGTTGTTGTTTTGGGCCTTCAAATAGTTTTCGACTCATAGTGGCTCTAAGGCAAACGTATTGTGGGTTTTCTTGGCAAGAATTGCTCAGAAATTGGTTGTCTTTGCTTTCCTCTGGGCTGAGAGAAGGTCACTTTGCTCATGGTCACTCAGTAGGTTTCCATGTGTGAGCAGGGATTTAAACACTGGTCATTCACAGTCTTAGTCCAGCATTCAAACTATTATAACACAGTGGCTCACTGCATACATGCTAGATCATTCATTCATTCGTTCATTCATTTTTATTTATTTAATCTATATGCTGCGTTTCTCCCAGTAGGGGATTCAAGGTGGGATTTAATGTTGTGCCAGAAGAAGGGAAATCAGAGAAAATGCATTTCAGCTTGAGAAGGATGGCTCTAAATCACAACTTGTAGATGGTATTTATTCTCAGTTACATTTATATCCGGCCTTCTCTTCAATGAACTCAAAGAGCTCCCCTTCTCACTTTATACTCACCAAAGTCTTGTGATCCAGGTCAGGCTAAGAGGGCTTACACAAATTTATCCAGTAAGTTTTATGGTTCAGTGGGTATTGGAATTTGGGTCTTTCAGCCCCAGTTCAGCAATTGTATTACAAGTGTCATTTGTATGTCAGGATGCATTCTTGGACAAGCATTCCCTTTCTCTCACATGTGAGAGAATACATCTTCTAAGATTAAGTCATGTTATATGCCATCGGAGGTGTGTGGGGGTAGGGGGTGGGTGGACACATCCGGGTCTTGGGGTAAATATGAAAATCCTTGACGCTCTATTAGGCTCTCAGGACTGTGCCCTCTTACTGCCCCCAGTCCAGATTCTTGAAATTTAGAAAGAGTGTGGCTTTCTAGCATTTTGGCATAGTGGCATTTGCTCCTATAGTCTTATGTCACTCGACTCCATGTTGCAGTGTCATGTGACTTAGTCACCGGCTATTCTGCTCAAACCGTAAGGGTCAGAGCAAACGTGTCCCACATCCACTTTACAGATCTGGTTTTTCTGGAGCTAACCTCTTCAGTGGTGAGTATATCCATTAGTGATGCCTACAGCTATTCCACTCTCACACGTTACTTTCCTAAGTCTTGTATGAATGTGTGTGTATGTTTTGCATATATGTGAATTCTTGTATTAATAGTTACAATTGGATAGAAGTGCCTCTGTGCTTTTCTGTTCCCAATTCATTGTTTTGATATACACACCAGGAGGTGACCTTGCAGGGTTGTTTATAAGCCAGCTGTCTCTTGCAACTTTGAGGTAATTGAATTCCCCAACAGAACTTAGATTCTTTTGCCTTACACTCCTGGTTACATATCTTCAATTTTGTAAGTAGCATGTTGGATAGGGCACATAAGGGCAGCTGCTTTCCCTCCCCCTTGTGGGCACTAAAGTGGGAGCTGGAAGTTGGTAGCTGCAGCTAGAACTGCACAATGGCACTGCCTGGGAAGGATGGGAGTTGTAGTCCAACACATTGGACAGTTGGGAAAGGTCAGAAGCAGGATCATGGACTAAGTGACCTCTGGTCATGCCTAGTAGGGATCTTCTTTTGTTAAAGACTTGCCACTTTCTTTTATTACCGAAAGATGTGGCTTTTATGCTCTGAAAAAAAAGTATGCATCTTACAGAGATACAGTAATGCCTTTTCTATTCTGTAGTCTTGCAGTATTTGCTGGGATAGAATTTTAACCCTTGTTTGTTTAACCTAAATTCTGTTTGCCAGAAGGGCAAAGCTATCTGTGAATGACTTGACCACTCACCCGCCTTGGGTCTGATGAGCATTTGCAGTGCTTTTTATCTGACGAGCCAAGTGTTTTCACAGAGACAATGGCAAGAAATTAAGAATGGCACATCATGATCATTTATATCATGTGCGTCTCCAAAAGTTCATCAATTCATATTGCATTAGGGAATTTGTAAACGAAATGTGCACTCATTTGGCAGAGTCCTCAGAGCAATTATGCTCTAGCTGATTTAGTGCACTTGATGAAAATAAAGGTTAAAAAAAGACAATAATGGGATGGAGAGAGAATACGTGCACATACATGTTGAGAAAAAGGCAGATTAATCCCAAGATTTAACAGTAGTAAGTTTAGAAATTAAAATACAGACAATTGTGGAACAATCAGCCTAGTTTTCTATCAATCTCCTATTTGCCCCCTCTGCCACTCATGTGGAGAAGATTCCTATCTTGAATCTTCTTGTTTTTGTCTCTATAGCAGAAGACAAGTGGAACCTGGATCTTTCCATCCCCCCCCCCCAAGTTCTCCATCTCCTCCATCACTATTCTGTGGCTGTTGAACACTCATGGGCCTCACTGTGTTTTTTAATCCTTAGAATTTCCCATTACTTTTGCAATGTTCATTAATTCAGCATCACTCAATACTTTTGGAAGCAAACAAATTGAAGCTTAATCCAGAGAAGGTGCTCCTGGTCAATCATAAGGCAGATCAGGGAACAGAGCTTTCGCCTATACTGGATGGTACTGTCATGGCCAGCCGTGAGGAGGAGGATGAGGAGGAGGACTTGGAACCTCAGGTACAGGTGCCACCTGAGGCTGAGACAGGCCTCAGCTCTGCTCTGCCAGGTCCTAACTCTGCCCTGACAGCTCCTGTAGAGGTGGCCCAGCCAGGACCCAGCTCTGCTCTCTCAGCCCAAGTGGAGTCTGGGGCTCAGCAGCCTTGCCTGGCCCTAGTAGTAGGGCAGAGATAGTGGAGAATGTTCAAGGGAGAGCTGAAAAGCAGGGCTTGAGAAGGTCAAAGAGACTTGCAGAGAGACCCTTCATTGGGCAGGCAGTAGCTGTGATCAGGGAGTTATTTATAAGAGGTGGAAAATGCTGAGGACTCTCATCAGAGACTCAAGAGAAGGCTGCTTTGGTATCTGACTCCTAGACCCTTGACTGCTTTGGATTCCTAGCCCCTGTATCGGACTCTCTGACCACTCTTCTGGCCTTTCTGACCTCAGACTGGACTGATATTGTTGCTCTCAGTAACCTGAACCTCGGACTGTTTTTGGCTTACTCTCTTTTGGACTATGTTGGGCTGTGTTTGCTAAAGGAACTGCCTCAGCAATTTGCTGTATATATTTTGCCAAGGACTCTCTTATCAACGGTGTGAGTGAGTGTTGGCAGCTTTCCCAGACAGGTACTCCCCTTGAAATCATTTTATGTGTTCTCCTGGACTCAACTTTGAGCCTGAATGGCCAGGTCACAGCAGTGGCCAGGAGTACATCCACACTTAAAACTAGTGTGCCAGTTGCACCCGTTTCTTGAAACATCAGATGACTGTGACACATGCTCTAGTGTCACATGCCTTGATTACACCCTGTTTGAACTACTGTAACATACTCTACATGGGGCTGTCTTGGGAAACTGTTCAGAAACTTCATGCTGTGGCAATGCTGACAGGGGCCATTTATAGGGCGCGTATAACTCCCTTGTTGAAACAACTTCACTGACTAATTGATCACAATTCAAAATTCTGGTTATGACCTATAAAGCCCTATACAACTTAAGTCCATATCTCCCCATATGAACCTGCCCAAACACTAAGATTTTGGGGAAAGGCTTTCTCAACCATGGGCATCCTTTTGGGCCTCCTCTCTGGGATGGAACTTGGGGGTACTGTTTTACAGTGGCTTTGTTTCTTCCTGGAGGGGTAAACCCAGAAGGTGGTGCTAGTTTAAGTAATAGTTTAAGTCCATTATAAATATCACTTTTGTTAGTTTTAAATTATATTGTGTTTTTAGACTGTAAGCCACTTTGAGTCCCAATTTTGTGTGAAAATGGAGTACAAATAAATATAAATATAATAATAAATATAATAATAAACACAACAACAACAACAACAACAATTCCATGTGCATTCCATGTGTTGCATCTAATTCAGTACTTTCCGTGTTCAAAAACCTGGAAAAAACTACATTTTGGACAACAGGTTTCAGAACTCCCGTACCAGCATAGGTATTGGCTATGTTAGCAGGGTTTATGAGACTTGTAATCCAAAAATCCATGCTGAATGCAGGATTCTGAAACTTGTAGTACAAAAAAGAAATTTTATCAAATATGTGCATGCTCCCTCTCATTCACCTAGACCAAAAGCAGGGGTGATCTTTCTCTTATTATGCTCGTATGGAATTTGCTGACTGTAGAAACAGAAAACTAAATGTCAAAACTGATATACAACTAGAGCAAATGCAAAATACAATATGCCTCTGACCAAGGGGAGGAGAGAAAAGATCCTCTCTGGAGTCCAATAAATCATAGCAGCAAATTGCTGTGAGCGTTTACTGGGGAATAAGGGATCATATGGAAGAGCTGGGGAAAGAATAATTAAGGAGGAAACGATTGCTGTGAGAGACCATTGGGCCCAAACAAATCTCAGTCCATATGAATGGAGATCAGGATTAACTGGATCTGTTCAGAGAAAAGAGATAGGAGGTTTAATGTGATATTATTAGGCAAATCCATGGTGATTATATTGGTGGGAGTTTGTGCACAGAGTAGAGAAAACTTTAGATTCAGAATGAGAAAAATTGGTTAATGATACGTAACCAGAAACAACGGCTGTAACTGGTTTTGAACTGCACCTCATCAGGTGGAAAATGGAGGCTGCAGTTTTAAATTAGGGGTGAAGGGCAGGGTATAAATACTGTAAATAAATAAATAAACAATCCACAGTTTAAAAATTAGATGTGGAAAAATGGACCAATGCACACAGGTTCACCCATGTTTTTTAGACATTTTTCTATAAGTAAGTATGTTTATTTTCCTGGAAGTATACTTAAAACTTCAACTTGTCTTTGCTCCCTGGCAGCCTGGATTGATGATACCCAGATGCTGTTTATCACCTGATTGGGTTGAACATATAAACTAGACTTTTGATTTGTGGCAATCCAGTCAGTGTAATAAAGACAAAAGTGGAGGCCACCAATATGAAAGGGATAATTATGGTTAGCAAGTGAGGGCACTGTGGTTTGGCTACTGCTGGAAAGCAATGCAACACCATGCCATTTTGCTGTCTAAAGCAGGATATAAACTTTTGCAGTTCAAGACTACTCTGTTTTCTCTATATTCAAATTTGTTTATTTTGAGCAGTGCCAGAGGAAGGAAGGGCTAGTTTTGGCTTGTCCTAACACCACCCAGGCCACAGAATCACTATTTTCAAGAGCTGGTCATTTTTGGATTGATTTTCTGGTCAATTTTTGTTTTGGGGAGTTCATTTTTGGTTGCTCCCACTAGGGACCCATAAAATAGTGATATACACAAAAATATGTCTCCTAGAATATTGCTTCTCAAGTTGTGTAATGTGGCACACCAGCAAACTTCTTTGTAAGGTCCGAGTACCATATTTGTGCTGGGCAGGCTAGGAATTATAGTCCAAGAGAGTAATCTTCCAAAACTCTGTGTAGGTTCAGCTCTACTGCAAGGTACCCACATTTCCAGATTTGTACTGCAAATTAATTTGGAGATTTGAAACAGACAGTGGAACTAATACAATGCTTTGGAATGGATTGGGTAAACCCATAGTAATTTGCAGTTCTTTTAGGCTTCTTCAACTCTTCAAGAAACAGCTGGGCTCTTGTTTCCAGATGATCTCATCCCATTGCCCTTTTTGAATGTCACAAAATGAGGGGAGGGTTTCATGGGATTCCTTTAGATAAATGACAGACAAATATAAACACACACAGCTATACAGAGCAGGGAATTGAAATGTTGGGGAAAGCTGGCTGTTTATGCCAGGAACCGCGTGCCTTGCTAGCAAGGTCAAAGCTCTTGGCCTGCTGAGTGGGATTTTAAAAGCGAGCAGAATCTGTGTCAGATCAAACTATCCTTGGAAAGTGTGACATTTAAATTCTTAAGAGCAATTGGTCAACAATTGTGTGTTTTTAAATAATAAAAATGCAAGGGAGACTTCAAAACCACGAGCTTCTTATTACAGTTTGAGGTGATACGTTCCACTGTGTTGATGTGGTATTTGATGACCTTTTTGTGTGTGGCATCTATAGACCAGATCTGATACAATGAAACCTTGTGCCCTCCTCTACCAGGACAGCCCTCTATTTAAAGGGTGGCCATTACTTTATTTGAAGGTATATTGTCTTTCAGGGTTGGGCCCCAGGTAAGATGATGGATACATGTGGTTGCCTGGGCTTTCCCCACCACAAATCCCTACTGCTGTGACATGGTGGCAAACAACAACAACACCAACAGATTTTCAAGTTTTTAGAGTGGAAGTGTTCTCCCAGAACTCTTCAGGAAGCAAATTTTCGTCTAGCCCAAGGCACGCAATCCCAGCATACCTTATTCTACAGAAAAATTCTCCACTAAAAGAAACAATGGCCCAACACAAACGGGTGAGAAGCGGCGTGCTGGTGCTGATTCTAGGGTTCTGGAGTGCGCAGCAACTGCATGCTCTGAAACCCTAGTCTGTATGGATGCCGGCATCATGGGTGCCTCTCATCCACATGGGGACCACCATGATGACGCAAGCACGGCACAGCATTTGCACATCTGGGCGCCATGCTTGCATCATTGACATGATGAATTCATCTATGTGTGCCCAAAAGAACCTGTTTTTCCGGGTTCTTTTTGGTGCAGAGGGATGCTGCTTGGTTTGGCTGCTGCAGCGTCCCTCCAGAGGAAAACTGGGCACCTCCAGCCCAACCTTTCGAGATCGTCTGGAGAGCCCCAATAAGCAAAGATTAAAAAAAAGCTCAGCAAAACAAAACTAAAAGTGTTTTTTGTAACTATGGATGGTTACTTCAATAAGGGTTGGAGGGCCACAGCAGCAGGTGTGTGTGTGTGTGTGTTAAAATCTCCCCAGCCTCAATGAAGATGTTCATTCCAGCTCCAACAGAAGAGTTTTCCAGTCCAAGAAGTAGTGTATTTCTGTCTGAATCAGCAGCAGGAACTATATGGCTTTCCAGATGTTGTTGGACTGGAATTTCTAGAAATCATAGCCTGCACAATTATGGGTGAAGAATATTGGGAGCTGTAATCCAGCAATATCTGAAGAGCCATACAATTCTGCCCCCTAGAGTAAATGAGAGCCCTTATTTCCAAGTTTGCATCTACGCATATTAATTAGAATGTTCACATTTTAAGCAAATCTGTACTATTTGTTTATGATGCATGTCCTTGTTTTAGTGCTTACCCTTCATAAAGATGAGGGATCTGGATTTAAAATCCTTGTTAAGTAGAAAGCTCATTGAATGATCTTGGACCGATGATGATGATGATGATGATGATGATATTTATTTATATCTCACTCTCCCCCAAAACTGGGAATCAAAGTGGCTTACAATTCATAAGCAATACAATTTAAAATAGAATTAAATTATTACAATAGTAAAGCTGATCCCTTGTTTAAAAGAAATAGAATAAAATTTAAAAAGATGAAAGAACATTAAAAAACTAGATGCTTTAAAACAGCCTCTCTCAGCCCAACTATATTTGCCCATCAGGCAGATATGGTTATAGGAGCCCCCCAGGCTCCCCATAGAAATGGGCAGGTAGAACAAACAAACAAACAAACAAACAGGATCTACAGAGAAGGCGGAGGTAGTAGGAAGAAAGGATAATGAATTTCAAGAAATCATCTCAAACATCAAGTCCACGCAGCTTAGCATCTGCTCTGATTGATTACTTTTTAATAATGTAAATATATTAACATTAGGGCAGCCTTCTCAGTTTTCTGCTACCTAAACATTACATCATTCCTGGGCACAAATGTAATTAGATATCATAAATATGAAAAATACAAGGGCATTAACAGAGTGAGCTGGAAATATTTCGCTTTGCTTGTCATGTAATTGAAAAACATTAAACCAGCGTGTGGTACTTTGCTTGTACCGTAAGGAAATATCAACACTAATGCAAAAAGACACTTGCCTGTAAGAAAAGCAAACTCTGCTGAGAAAAGCTAAAGGGAAACTGATTTAAAAGTGTAGATTTTTCATTGTGAGAATTGGTTGGTCCATGTAACAGCTATTTATTTTTCTGACCCTCTTTTGTTTCGTTTTTAAAAAGAAAAACTCCTTCCATTCTTCTTCCATCTAACATATTCAAGCTTTGTGTTACCTCTTATGTTCCCTATGGGGAAACTTGTTGAGCACAGTAGTTTCAAGTTCTGAAAATAGAATTGAAATGCTCCTGTTGAAGGTAATGAATTTGCATTCTTGCTCTGTTCTTGGACTTCATAAATGTTTCAGATTCCTTGATCTTCATTTTAGCACCCGTCGTTGAGCAAAGGACTCTTCTCAGCCCTTCTTGATGAATCAAGTTGTATAAATGGAATGGAGGAGAGAAAAAAGTTGTCAAGTTTCAAGGGCTGAGAGAAATTATTTGAACTTTCTTACCTTAGCCATAATAATTATTTGTCCTGAGGTTGCATGCTTTTATTTGCATTTTGAATCTGCAATATGTATGTGGGGATGATTCATCTTTGCTTCTTTTGCAATGTTCCCAGGGAACTACATGTTCAAGGTGTTTCTACAATGGTTCAAAACACACTGCAGAAATAATCCACTTTGAGACTGCTTTAACTGTCCTGGCTCAGTGCTAGGGAATCCTGGGAATTGTAGTTTAGTGTGGCACCAGAGCTTTCTGACAGAGAAAGCTAAATGTCTCACAAAATTACAATTTCTAGAATTCCCCAGCATTGAGCAAGGGCAGTTAAAGCGGTCTCACACTGGATTGTTTCTGCAATGTGTTTTGGACCAAAGCGACAAATCTGACTAATAAATAAAGAGGTGGATGAAAAATATGTAGGGACAGGTGAGAATTTTGTTTGGTTTGTGTAAAGGTTACTAGTGGAATCCTACTACTGTATTTAGTCCTTATTAGAGTAGACCCATTGAATCAACTGTTCAATCATGCGTTAATTGATGCAGTTGGTCTAATTTTGTTGACTAAGAAAATGATGCATGTTTTTAAATTTAGCGACAGAGATCAAAACAGCAAAAGAGTGAAGGTACAATGAAGTTTAATGGACTCAGATGTGATGAATCGTTTCACTGTTCTCATGCCTTTGTTCCAGTCATAATTTGTTATTACTAAACATTACTATAGTTATTACAAAACTTATTGTTACTAAACAACTATAGTTCAACAAAATATAACTCAACACCTTCAGCAAGGGGGATAACCAAGTAACAAGAGGTAAATATTTCTGGTCAGTTCAAGATTGCTTGTAAGTGATGGAATGGGCAGATTCTGGCTGACTATCAAATCTTCCTTTAAAATCCTACCTGTTGTTTTGTTTTAAATCAATATAACAGAAGTTAATTATGCTACATAGTTGTCCACACAGTTCTCCATCAGAAGTATCCCTTGGCTAGTTGTTCTTTTTATACTATTTTAGCAGGTGCGTTCAAGATTACTGTTGTTGTTAATTGCCATAATGACAAATTTGACTTATGGTTGCCCTATGAATGAGACTTCTAAGTCACCCTGTTATCGACAGCCTTGCTCAGGTCTTGTAAACTTAGAGCCGTGGCTTCCTGATTGAGTCTATCAACCTATTATGTGGTTTTCCTCTTTTGCTACTGAAGTCTACCTTTCCAAGCATTATTATCTGTTCTGATGAGTCATGTCTTCTCATGATATATCCAAATTATGGCAGTCTCAGATTAATTATCATGGCTTTTAGGGAGAGTTCAGACTTCATTTGCCTTTTATTTGTCTTTTTGACATTCCATGCTATCCACAGAACTCTCCCCCAGCACCACATTTCAAAAGAGTTGATTCCTATCACCTTTTTCACCATCAAGATTTCCCAACCATACATAGAAATCAAAAATATGATGGCAAGGACAATCCTAAATTTGGTATGCAATTAAATATGTCTATAATTAAAGATCTTGTCTACTTCCTTTATGGGTGCCATTCTAAGTCCTAATCTTCTTCTGATTTCTTGGCTGCAGTCTCCATTCTGATTAATCACGGAGCCAAAGCATGGGAAATCTTGGGCTACTTCAATAGCTTCATCATCTACTTTTAAATTAGGCAAATCATCTTTGGTCATTCTTTTGGTTTTCTTGATATTCAGCTGTAACCCTGCCATTGCACTTTCTTCCCTGACTTTCTTCAACAGCTGCAGTTTCAAGATACTTGAGAACAAAATGGTACCCACTCATCCTATATATAGAAATTCACTGGACTGCACGTTGAACATAACTTCAACTCTTTGAGGCACCAGGACGGTTTAGGAGATGTAGTCTTGCTGAGCTCTGTTCTCCAAGATAGAAAAATGACAGTAAGTGCTATTCTGAGTGCTTCAGAGGGTGGTGGATTCTCTGTTTTTGGCGGTCTTTAAACAGAGGTTGGATGGGCATCTTTCAGGAGTACTTTTGTTGTGTATTCCTACATGGCAGAAGGTTGGATTGGATGGTTCTTGTGGCCTCTTTTCACCAAAATTCTCTGATTCTACATCTGCTGTCATTAGAAGCAACATAATATCTCCCTTTTAAAACTAGACTGTCTCTGTTTTGTGAGTCTGTAAGCCAATTTGTAAGCAAAGTACGGTGAGCCTCTCCCAAAGCACTGAGAATGATGCATCTTTCCCAATAATCACTCACATTTAGAGATAAATTTAGATGTTGTAACAGATAAAACTTGTGAATGATGCAGTTTCACCTTTCTTTGAACTAAAAACCTTCTAGAATAAGTCACAATTGGATCCCACTATTGTGACTAAGTTCCTGTTGGAAGTGATGACTGGTTGATTTCTCATATGAAACATGGGAAGGCCAGGTTGAATATGCTTCAGGCAAAAAATGTTTTCAGCCAGCCCAAATATCTGGAACTTAGTTTCATTTCCCCATTGTGGACCTTTTTGGAAGCTGGTAAATACCATCAATTAAAGCTCTATGCTTCTGAATTACCAGTTATTAAAGGAACAAAAGCAGAAGGGTTTTAATGGCCTGCTCTGGGTTTCCCATGAACATCTGCTTTGCCACACTGGCATGCGGGATGATGTATTGAATAGGCATTTGGCTATCTTTTTTCTTCTTATGTATGTGATTTTATCTTACTGTTTTTAATCTATCTGTGGGGGTTTTAAATTTTTTTAAAAAACTTTAAGATTTACATTTTTATTGTAGTGTTGTTTTCTTCTGCAGTTTTGTGTTTGAATGTTTGTCGTAAACAAAAGTGTAAATGCATTCTTATGCTTGAAGCTCTCTCTCCCCCCCCCCCCCCGGTATAAAATGCCACCACCACCCCTTTTGCTGACAGGACCCAACTTTTTATAGGTTTTGGTCAAGGTTGTCAGTTCCAGTTGTTAAGTGGAAAACTCTTCAGTACAGACATTCATTGTGACAGTCCCCATAGCCATATCTTCCAGGAGAATTTAAAAAATGCAGGCAGCTCTACTGCTGACCAATATCAACAAAATACTAGTAGACTTCATGAGAGCCAGCATGTGTAGTGTTTTGAGCATTGAACTATCACTCTGTTCACATCCCAGCTCAGCCATGTAAACCCTTGGGCAAATCACTCTCTCTCAGCCTCAGAAGATGATAGAGGCAAACCCCTTCTGAACAAATCTTGCCAAGAAAACCCCATGATAGGTTTGCCTTAGGGTAGCCATAAATCAGAAATGACTTGAAGGCACACAACAACAACTAGTAGTCTTCATCTTTACTGACAGAAAGGTTTTCTGTAATATTAATTGGTCTTAATTGCTTCAATACCAAGCCATCCCAAAATAATTTGTATCACAATTCAGATAACTTAGAACAATCACGGAGGTCCTCAGCTGCACTGGATTCTGGTAAAGGAAGCTTGCAGCACTTTTGAGACTAACTGAAAGGCAAACTTCTATCTTGGCCACAACATCATGACGAACATGTGATGAACATGTCAATTCCCCCCCCTTTCTTTCTCCTGTATGATTTTTAACACCTTTGCCTGAAGAAGAAGCCAGTGGAGCTTCAAAAGCTGGCAACATGTATAATTTGCATTTTGGTTGGCCCAATAAAGATATCACTGTTTTGCAGATTTTGGATACTACTGTACTTTGCTATATGACCAACACAGCTATCTCTGGATATGATTTCTATCTTTCAGTGAGTTTCAAAGATACTGCAAGATCCCTTTGCATACTGGTTTTTTTTCCCACTGATTCATGCATGCCACACTGTTTGGACATGGCACGCACGTGACGTCATCATGGCGGCACCCTTGGGGACGGGATGCTGCCATGATGCTGCAGCCGGCATGAATTAGGTTTAGGGACCATGCAGTTGGTGCGTGGTCCCTAACCCTAGAATTACCGCCGCCATGCCACTTCTTGCCCATCTGTCTTGAGCCATAGATATGTCTTGGGATTCTTTCAGGAACACGGCTGTCTGATCCCACCATCCTTTCCCTGCCTTTCTCTGTTCACTGAATGGCTCTGGAAATGGGTGTGCTCAGCCTGCAGGCAGGGAGGCATAAAGCACCAGCAGGAATAGTTCAGTTCCTTCCCTCCTTCCTGTAGACTTCACTTAACTATCTTCAGGCTGAGCAGCCCACATAGCTGTTTTGGGGCCAGGAGAGAACAGGAGGAAGATGGGGATGGAGATAGGTAGCAGCTGGCTGCAGGAAAATGATGTCATCCTCTTGGACCTCTGTAAGATCCCTGGGAGATCTAGGAAGATTCCTGTTCCTTCCTGGAGCCAACTGAAGGAACACAGCTCCTACTGCTTGACCTCCCTCCATCCTCTCCCTGCCCTCCCCTATGCATTGAATGGCCATGAATACTGCCCAGAAAATACACGGCAAAGCAAAGTGCAGCAAATTAAGGTGCTGAATTCCTCCACCTGTCATAATAATAATTAAAAAAGGTACACATGAACACCTAACTTTTAGTTTGGCCTGTATATTTCACTAACTGGTTGCTGTCCAGTATATTGTTAGAAAATTCCCAAGGCTAAAATACTGTTTTGCTGGGGTGCTGTGCCTGCCCCGGGGCTTATTTCCCCGCTCCTTTAATGTGAAGCAGAGGAACAAGAACAAAATGGTGGCATATGAAGACTCTGAAACCCTGGAAAGAATAATGTTATACCCAAAGGTAAACACATGGGGCACAAGGAGCAGTCTCCTCTGATTGCCTATTTCTATTTGAAAGTTAGCAGTAAGACAAAACAAACACAACAGTTTCAAAGCAAACAAGCGCTAGTGGTGACAGATGCTGGAGGAAAAACCAGGAGCAGGCTGAGAAAGGGGGGTGGGATGGGGGATGAGAGACAGTGATGTAGAAGAGACAGAAGAGAGAAGTAGAGCCTTCTTCTCTTAGCCAGGAAATGTTCTGCAACTGTAAAATGTATACCAAGCTGAAAACCTGTTTGCTCAGGATCAGGTTCTTGCAGACACTAAGGGAAACTGTATTACATTTGTCTATAAGGATTTTGTTAAGGGACTGAATCCTTTTCACATGTTGAGCATAATCCATGAAACTGACATTGGGGAAAAGGCTAAATATGCAACAGAAAAACCATGAGTGCCACATAAACAATATTTTAAACTTATTGTTCTAAAATGTCAGTCCCAAGCCAGCCAAGACTGAACTATATTATGATGGATGGATCTTTGATACCTGCGTTCTTGCAGCAAGCATCTAAATGGTCACCATGTGTATCTTGCTCAAGACCAGCTTGCTAAACAGTAAGTGGAAAAGCACCACAGATGGCCACATGCCGCCTCCTGCAAAGACAGTGTCAGAGACAGGTACATACCTTTGTAATATACACTTGCTCTGTGAAATACAATTTAATTTAATTATTTTGACTGTATTAGGCCACTTGTGGTTTTTCTCCCTAAACTTATTTCTGAGGGAAAGATAATGATATATATTATTGTGGGTAATCTCCCTTGGGCTAAAATGGAAGAAGTGTTTTGCCAATTAGTAGAACGCAAGGGACTCCGTAAAGTACTGCAACATCCATAGAGGTGGGAATTTGGAAGAGATTGTCTTACTTTCTACTAATGCTAATTACACCTGGGCCAACAAAAGCTTTGCAATTGTTCATTTTCAGAGGAATTGTGCATATTTCCCCAAAGGGCAATTTTATCATGAACCTGTCAGTTCTGGCAGCTTTCCCTTCCCCTTGTTACCTACAGTTCTGCTGCTCAGTGACAGTAAGAAGGGGAGGAAGGATGGCAAATTTTGCAATTTTCATCTCATTCCCTTTAGAACCAATTTGCAGAATTCTCAATTTTTGCTACTGGTTTTTTTTTTAAAAACTAATTTTGTTTTCATCTCCTACTAATTCTGGGACACTGAGAAGGATGCAAAATAGTTGTCAAGTTACCAACAGAGTTACTATTATTTCCATTTGCAGTGGCATCAAACAAAAATAAAGTCTAGTCCTATGATTAGGCAGTCTAAAGTAGATGACTATTATATTTTGTCTCTGTCTAACTCAACAAACACACTTCATTGATGAAACCAGAAAGAATTCCTTGATAATCAAGATCAGCACAGAAAAAATCTTTATCAAATCTGAATTAACAAGCTAAGCTTCACTTCTATGACCCTTCAAAGGAGTTTATGAAGATCAGGAGTTTATCCTATGGAATGTTAGATTTGACCTAGATGCAGTACTGATGGCTTCTGTTTCTGATGTCTGCAATAAAAGTCCTTTGTTTTCACTGCACCAAGACTGATTGACTGTGCATTGGGATAAGAGTTCATTGGTCATGACAATATGGAGTGACTCTGACATCAACCCATCTGCAAAGATAACTTCCCCTGCATGAAGCAAATCAGCAAATGAAAAACAGCAGCGAAGAAACATCTAGAGGTACAGTATATGAAACAGGAAAACATGATCAACAACCAATCAGGCTTGTCAGGGTACTTTTTATAGTGGTCCCAAACCAATTTATAGGCCTGAACATGACTGTGTTCCACCCACTCTGAATGTTCCATGGGAATGTCTTTCTACTGCACAAAATTTTGGAGATGGACTTATGCTGGCTTGAATCCAAAATTTGCTTGACCTTGAAGTGCTGTCAGGCATTAATCATCAGAGAGGGTTGAGCAGGAGGAATCTGATGCCACACGTTAGATGTATTCACAGGCTTCAGCAAGCTAGAATGAAACAGAAGATGTATACAATGATCGGTTTTAAGCAGCATTAATAATTGTTTTTATGAGGAAAGGGCATATAAACTTAGGTCCCAGTTTCTTTGAAAGTTGCAAACATTTTAGAAACTTGTTTGACAAATAAACCATGTCCCCCACTTTATATTTCCACTCAGGTGCCCTTTTGTGATCTGCATATTTCTTATATGTGTTTTTGTGAAAGTCTAGGACAGACACAATTCTGGGCCAAGAGTCCTTAATGCAGTTAATCCACTCTTACAATTCAGCCAATTCCATGTGAGAGTCATCCACAGACAATTTGGGCAAGGGTTTAAGTCCTGTCCATATACTACCTGAAAAAGTTAATGTTCTGTACCCTAATCTTATTAGAGGCAGCCTCTGCAAGGGGAAAGGTTGAAAATTAATATAACATCTCAAATACTGCTCCAGAATTTGATTAACACTCTCTGTCTGTCCATCCATCTGGGAGAGGGTGGGCTGAACTCAATTCCTGGTAAACACCCAACAGCTTCAGAAAAACTTTCAAAACTTGGGATATGAATCGAATCCCATGAACTGAGATAATCTTGTTGGGGACCCCATGAAGTTTCTATATGTGCTGGATAAATATTTGGGTTAGTTGGGTGTATGTGTGTGTGTGTTGGAAGTGAGGCAGAGGGTATAAAATGTGCTTATTTAAAAAATAGGTCCATTGCCACACAAATCACTGCCTTTTTGTGGCTTTCAGGGAACTCAGTTATGAAATCCATATTTATTTCAGTCTGTGGGCATAAGAGGATGGTCAAAGTTTGTAACAGTCCATAGGGCTCTACCCTCACCCATTTGAATGTGGCTCACACTGAGCAGCTTTTAATACAGTGGGCCCTTGTTATTCGCTGAGGTTTGGTTCCAGGACCCTCTGTGGTTCCAGGACCCTCTGTGGATAACAAAATCTGTGGATGCTCAAGTCTCATTAAATATAATGGCACAACAAAATGGTGTCCTATATATAAAATGGAAAATCAAGGTTTGCTATTTGGAATTTATACTTTTTGGGAATATTTTCAAGCCGTGTATGCTCAAATCTGTGGATAAAAAATCCGTGGATAACGAGGGCCAACTGTATATTCCTCCATGTCTTGCATCAACTTGGGCCACCAGAACTGGTGCCTAATTAAGTATAATGTCTTTATATAACAGAAATGTCTTGCTATTTTGGCATCATGTCACTGAGAATTTGCCCACTTAGGGTCCAAATAGACAGGCCAAAATAAAGCTGCTTCAGGTAACTTTAGAGGTAGGCCATTTAAATGCTGCATGCATCCTAAGAGGCCGGAAGCCAAGCCAAAGCCATGCTCCAGTCCTAAGGACTAGAGTGTAGCTTTGACACAGCTTCTGGCCTCTTAAGATGCATGTGTCATTTAGCATGCCTCCAAAGTGACCCGAAGCAGCTTTATTTTGGTCTGTCTGTTGGGCCCTTAGTGTCTTGAGCACATAGAATCTGTCCTCCTTTGTAAAGAATACCCTCTCACACTATGACTTCTTCCCCATGGTCCTCCATGTCTTGGTCATTTTTTGGGGGGAGGGAGGGTGTTTCTTTCAGCTCCAGGGGGGCTTTCTGGGCTTGAATATTTACTTGGTTTCATGTATTTGCTGCCACCCTAATTATTGTGTTGTGAACACCATCTCCTTTCTTTGGCTGTCATGCTGCTGTAATCTGAACAAAGTGTCATGTAATTCCCCCACCCCCAATCTATTTTGTGGTTAATTTCCTGGCATTTTTAGAGCCTTCAAATTTTTATGGCCAGTCTACATCCTGAAAAGGAATGGAAACCCCTTCCAGCAAATGTCTGATGGATGGCTTCGGTTTCCTTCTCTGAAATTGGCCAATTCCTCTACATTAAGAATGAGGCACACATTCTTAACTGAACTTCTTTATCTTTTTGCGGCAAAACCACCCTAATCTCCACGTCTGATGCATCCACTTCAATCAAAAAAAGGCTTCATGAGATTGGGGTATTTTAGGATGAGCTCAGAGGTGAATAGCAATTTGAGGTGCTCAATATCTTCTTGGCAGACTGGGTTCCACCAGACTGGATAACTGTTGTTGGTTTTTTCCCCCTTCTCCTTTCCCCTTTTTGTCTTTGGCTTTTAGAAAACCAGTTAGGGGTAGGGCTATTTGAGCAAAGTCCAGGATGAAATGCTGGTAGAAAATGGCAAAGCTCTGTAGTTGGCATCTGGTTTGGGGGGAATCCCAGCCAACTACATCAAGGAACTTTGCAGGGACCATTTCTACTCCCCAGCTCAAGGTCTGGTACCTGAAGTAATCTAACTTGTCACAGTGAAACTTGCATTTCTGACATTTTACATAAAGTTGATTATTCAACAACTTTCCAATCACTTTTCTCACTAGCTCCACTGGCAGTCTTCTGAATATACCAGGACATTGTACAACTACATTAGTATCCTTTGGTATAGGCTTTCATGAAACACCTCATTAATCAAGTACATTAAGGGTCCAAATGGCATAACTAGACCTTAGTTGGCAATTAAAAGCAGTTTTCCACTCATGCCCTTCCTTGATGTGTACTTTAAAGTAGGCTTCTTGTAAGTCCAGCTTTGTAAAAAAAATCTCCCCTTTATCAGATGCACCAACACATCTTTCGTTAGTGGCAGGGGGTATTTATTCTAGGTACTGTACATACAGCATTCAAGTATCGATAGTCCATAAACAGTCTCAGTGAACCATTCTTCTTGCCCTGGAATAATACTGGAGCAGCAATCAAAGATGTTACTTGTTTTTATGAAGCCCCTCGCCACAAAGGTGGTGGGGGAGGAAGGGAGGAGAGATCAAAACTGTCTCCTGTAACCTAGCCTGCAGGCAATGCAAATGAAATTAGCACTCACCACACATGTCCCTTCAGGAAGAAGATGAAGAAGAGCCTGCTATTTTATAGGCCCACTTGGCTTTCCTTTTTTCTGGAAGGGGTTGAACTTTTTTCATCTAATGTGTGGTGTTGGGCGGAGTACCTTGTGGGTCTATCAGGAGCTGCAACTCAAAATATCTGCATTCTCCTCCATTTGGTCAGAGGTAGGCCTGGGAGTTGTAGTATGAGTAATCATGGAACACTCTCAGCATCAGAGGTGGGCAATGCCTTCCCCCTTTTTTTAATGGACTTTATCTCCCAGAAAAAAAACTGTGAACTTATGTATGGCAGAAGGGGTTGGCTGGATGGCCCTTGGGGACCTCTTCCAACTCTAGGATTCTATGTATTCCTGCATGGCATAAGGGAGTTGGACTAAATGGCCCCTGGGGGCCCCTTCCAATGCCAGGTTGCTATCTGTTCCTGCATCTGTTCCTGCATGGTAGAAGATAATTGAACTGGATGACCCTTGGATATCCCTGTGTATTCCTGCAAGGTAGAAGAGGATTGGACTCGATAGCCCCTGGGGGTCCCTTCCAAATCTAGGATTGATTGATGGGACTACATTGATGGGAGTTGGGTGGATGGATAGTTTTTTGGATGGACTACATCTCCCAGAATCCCAATCAGCACAGCTAATAAGCCATGTTGGCTTGGTAAACCTGGGAGTTGTTATGCAAAGAGATCGTGCAGCACCTTTGAAACAAACTGAAAGAAAGAAGTCAGCAGCATGAACTTTCGTAGACCTCAGCCTATTTCCTCAGATACATGTTGTTGTTGTTGTTGTTAGCCCTTGAGTCAATCTCAGCTCATCGAGACTCTGTGAATGACAGATCTCCAAGACCCCCTGTCCACCACTGCTCTGCTTAGGTCCTGCAAACTAAGGCCCATGTCTTGGGCTGCACTTTGCCCAACCCAACAGTTGGACTACAATTGCCATCATCCCCAACCAGAGTACTAATTCAGTTCTCAAACCACTCTCCCACATTGGCTCCCTATCTATCCATCTACCTTCCTAGCATCCATCTAATTCTATCTAAATATCTTTTGTTGTTGTATGTTTTCAAGTGATTTCAGATTTATGGCAACCTCAAGGCAAAGCTATCATGGCTTTTCTTGTCAAGATTTGTTCAGAAGGGAGTTGCATTTGCTTTCCTCTGAGGCTGAGATGGTGTGACTTGTCCAAGGTCACCCACTGGGTTTTCATGACCGAGTAGGGATTTCAAACCCCTTCTCAAAAGGCTGCTCTGTAGTCCAGCACTCAAAATCACTAAACCACTGCCATTCTCACAGTTGTTTAAATTGTGTGTACACTTTTTTTAACACAAAAAACCTTTTTGAAGATTCAGGAAAAGGAATGAATAATAACATTTCACCTTAAGTCCATGTGCTTAGCCTGTGCTTAGTTCAAAGTCAGCTGCTCTTGTTAGAAGGGAAAAAGCAGTCTTCCATACAGATACATACAAGCCAAGAGTACTATTAGCTGCAGCTAGGACATTCATCATTATAAGAAAGCAACAGGAAGAGTCTTTGTAATGAGACAGAGTCTGGTCTTTGTAATGTTTCTCTCTCTGGTTTTTCTTAGCTAACGAAGATTCAGGAAGGACTCATCCCATGCTTTCTACAAGCGTGTTGATGACTAAAAAGGCCAATGTGAGATAAACAAGTCTGGTTAGAGAAAGCACAGCAGAAAGTCTCCTTGGATGATGTTTCTATGTTGTGGTTCTTTCTGCGTTGTTGTTTCTCTTTGAGATTTGTTCAGCGTGAGTTCTCGAAAGAGGCTGAAGCATTGTGGATAGTGCGTCTCCATGCCTCCTGATGTGAGGCCAGGGCAAACCTTTGTTGGTGATCAATTTGGCTGAGCTTGAGATGTGGTTTCAGGGAGTCCTTGTATCTCTTCTTTGGGGTGCCCCTCTTACGCTGATCCGTGGCAAGTTCACCGTAGACTACTATTTTTGTGAAGCAATGGTCCTCCATCCTAGAAATGTGCCCTGCCCAGCTCAACTGCGTTTTCAATAGCATGGCCTCAGTGCTGGTGATCCCTGCTTGCTCAAGGACAGCAACATTCACCATATAGTCAGTCCAGTGTATATTTAGGATTGTGCATATACAGTGCTGATGAAAGCGTTTGAAGAGTTGTAGGTGTTGGCGATAGGTAACCCATGTTTCAGACCCATAGAGGAGTATGGACCATGCAATGGCTCTGTACACAGTGATTTTTGTGCTTCGCCTCAGGTGTTTGTTACTCCAGATTCCTTTGTGAAGCCTTCAGAATGCACTATATGCCTTTACTAATCTGTGATCGATCTCTTTGTCGATCTTGGCATCTGAAGAGATGATGCTTCCTAGGTAAGTGAACTGCTGAATGGACTTAAGCACAGATTTGCCTATGGTGATGTGGGGATGTTAGTGCTCTTTCTGTGGTGCAGGCTGGTAGAGAACTTCCGTTTTCTTCAGGCTGACTTCCAGCCCATGGTTTGGGTTACTTTGGAATAAATGGGACTGGTATTAACTACACATCTTTCCAGTTTGCACAACCATAAGAAAATTAAAAGGGGAGGGAAGGAATTGCATTGTAAAATAAGCAAAAGGAAAAGGGTAACATGTTGATATCACTATAAGCTAAGCTTTCAACCAAACAGATCTTGTGGTTTCTAAGACCTTGTCTGAATGGTTGTTTACATGAAATACATAAGCCTGTACACCAAATTCTCTTCTGAATGGCCATGTCCCTTCACTTCTTTGCAAATGATGTGAAATTAAAATTCTTACTCCTTGGTCAAAAAGTTGCAGGTTTTCACAGCTTTTTAAGACATTGCTGAAGCATTGCGCAACCAGTATCCTGTATGTTGTCACAGTGATAAGACTTTTTCACACCCCTAGATCTAGGAGTAGTAGACAACAAATTGAACATAAGTCAACAGTGTGATGCAGCAGCCAAAAAAGCCAATGCAATTCTAGGCTGCATCAATAGAAGTATAGTGTCTAAATCGAGGGAAGTCATAGTGCCACTCTATTCTGCTTTGTTCAGGCCTCATCTGGAATACTGTGTCCAGTTCTGGGCACCACAATTCAAAAAGGATGTGAAGAAACTGGAGGGTGTCTAAGGGTCTGGAAACCATAAAGGCTTATGAAGAACGACTTAGGGAGCTGGGGATGTTTATGTTGAGGGGATGCAGCGATGTACAGATGAGCTGTGTCTATTACGCACACACAGAGAGTTTATATACATAGACAGGATGCCTAGAAGAAGGAGTGTGAAGAATCTGAAGTTCTTCAAAGGTTCTGAGCTACATAGTAAATTTCCTCTCACACAAGGAATGAATCTCTGGACAGTGATGCTTCTCTCAACAAGAGGGCTTTTCAATCTTTGTTACAGAATTATTTACAAAGATTACATTGAGTATCAGACAGCCAACTTGAATAGTCACCAACAAGATGTTTTGCTAACCAATCGACCATAACAATAAACTCTGAGGCAGTTACTCTCTCACACACTGTGTGGCTCTGTGAGAGACTCTGAGAGAACATTCTAGAAACCTCTAGAGAGACAGCAACTCTCTCCCTTGAGTGAAGTCATGTGACAGCCTTACCACTAATGAAATTGGGCTCATGCAATACCTAATAAGCATTGCATCAGACTACCCATGATGCACTGCTGGCTGACTTCACTCACGGTGTTTGTTGTATCAGCCTTCCCATGATGCATAGCAATGCAGACTTGTGTGCCTGACACCAGAATTGTAATAACTTCTATTTCAGCGCCACCTAGTGGCCACATCCATGTCATTTTCTCAGACCTGTTTGCAACATAGTCCTGACAGTTTAGCCTGGAGAACAGAAGGTTAAGAGGGGGCATGAAAGCCCTGTTTAAATATTTGAAGGGGTGTTGTATCGAGGATGGAACAAGCGTGTTTTCTTCTGCTTCAGAGAATAGGATCCGGAGCAATGGATTTGAACTACAGGAAAAGAGATTCTACCTAAACTTTAGGAAGAACTTCCTGACAGTAAATGCTATTTGACAGTGGAACACACACCCTTGGAGAGTGGTATAGTCTCCTTCTTTTGAGGTTTTTAAACAGAGGCTGGATGGCCATCTGTTGAGGGTGCTTTGATTATGAGATCCTGCATGGCAGAGGGTTGGACTGGATGGCCACTGTGGTCTCTTCCAACTCTATGATTCTAAGAATGATAACAAGAAGAAGATTGCATATAAAAGAACCAGTGCACATTTACTTGGTAGAGCATAGGCTAACTATGCATCGTTTCATATTGGAACAGAGTTGTCCAAATGAAAACATGAGAAAGCTCTTGTACCTTTAATGATTGTGTAGAATAGGAAATTTCAGTGGATGTTACTTGTCATGCAACAAGCAGCAGCTGCTGCAATTCCCTCTTCTATACAACTATTAAATGTACAGGAGTGCTCTGTAGTTTGTGCTAGTTGGCAACCCTATATTAGAACCAGAAATGGGAGTTTAAGTGCTCTCTCCAGACCAGGATATGAAACAAAAATCTGATTTGGGTTTGTAAGATCTGGGCCAGGTGTGTGTGTGTGTGTGTGTGTGTGCATTTGTCTTGGACCAAATTTAACCTTTTAAATACATGAATATGTGTGAAATAGTTTCCATTTCCTTTGATATATCCTGCTAATCTTTTACCATGCTTTCACATGGTACTGATTGACACCTACAACCACCACTCCCCAAAATAAAATATTGTAGTTTAAAATGATTGGAAAGCAAAGAAAAGACACTTTGAAGAACTACATTACAAAACAAGCAAACAAGCTCTTTGTCTGACTGAATACATGCCTTTGTAGAGAAAGCGGTAACTGGCACAAAGTGCCCCCCTGCCGCCACCTGCTCCCAGCCCCCACCTGTCACCTCTAAATGCTGCAAAGAAGCAACAGGCTAGGCTTAATGAAGCGCTTTGCATTTGATGTCTTTTGTATTATCGTTTTCTTCTGATGTTGTGCAAGCAAACTCCTTCCCATTATCCCCCTTTTTGTATAGCCTTGTGACCTAACTACATTAATGTTTGGTGTATCTTTTTTTTTAATGTAATGATTTAGTTATTTTTGAAAGTTGAGGAAAGACTATTAATTTGAAAACACACACATACACAATCAAAGCCAAAAGTGGCGAACCTCTAGCAAATTGGTTTTATATCAGCTTGATCTGTAAATTAGTGATTATCAGACTGACCACAAAATCTGATTGCTGTATTTTTTTAATATGTTGTACCCTGCCCCGATTGCCCGCTCAGAGGGACAGGTAATAAATAAATAAATATTATTGTTGTTGTTGTTGTTGCAGATGAATGGTTCATGAATCTGACTTCTTGCATAAAGCATGTGTGTATGCAAAGAGAGATATTCAAGGGTAGCTGTGTTGGCCACATAGCAAAGTTCAATAACATCCCAAATCCACAAAACAGTGATACCTTTAATCGACAAACCAAAATGCACAAAATGTGAGATGCAAGCTTTCAAAGTTTCTCTGGCTTCTTCATTGGGCAAGGGTGTTAAGAATCATACAGGAGAAAAAAAAATATACAATGACAATGTAAGACACAGGCTTGCATTTTCTCAAGGTGTTGTTGGTGTGCTGTTCTTTGGAGGGATATCTATGCAAATAGGTCCCTCCTCCTTTGGGCCATGTGACACTGGGAACAAAGCATGGATCAATGGATCAATGCTATCAAATTCTGGGAACTGTAGTTTTATGAAACATTTATCCTCCTCTGTGAGAGAGCTCTGGTACCACAACAAACTACAATTCCTGGAATTCCATAGCATTGAGCCATGGCAGTTAAAGTAAGGTCAAACTGGATTATTTCTGCGGTGCAGATGCATCCTTTGTAGTACTGTATGCCAGAAAAGGCAAAAGAGAAAGGGTGGGAAACGAGTGGGGGGGGGGGGGAGAGAAATTCAGGCAACCATTCTTAAAGTCAAATTGTACCTATAATAACCTTCAGGGAAAGGAAACAGTTTGTGGAGAGAAGGAATTTGAAACGACTGATCTTTAAGAAGAGCTGATAGGCTACAGTAGCTTGGTTCTGTTTCTCACCCTTGCATCTACTGAAATGTGCCAGAATTACTGCTGCCAAAGACCCAGCCTGTTCTTTAAAAAGCTTCTGTTTAAAATGCCTGTCTGAACAGGAAGGTCTTAGCTTGCTGGTGGAAAGACAGCAAAGAAGGGGCCATTCTGGTCTCTGGGAAGGGAGTTCCAGTGTCTAGGGGCAGCCACTGAGAAGGCCCTCTCTTGCATCCCCACCAACTGTCCAGGCTCTGAAATCCCCAGGAGAGGCCAAAAGGGATGTAACCAAACTCTCACATCTGTACATGATGGTGGGGAATACAATGGTTTGGATGATGCTAAATTTAGTGCTTAGTTGTATATCCTTACTATTTAGGATCATGTCTATTTCTTTCACAGATGCCCATCCCATTTCCTGTCTTCTTCTGATTTCTTGGTGCAATCTCCATTCTGTTTGATGTTTGATCCAGGGTACGAGAAATATTTGCACTTCCTCATTTTCTAGGCTGAATTAATGTAGATCCTCTGTGGTCATTATTTTTGTTTTCTTTAGGCAGTAGGCCTCCCTTTGCACTTCCATCTTTGCACTTTCTTAATAATTGTTCTAAGTCTGTGATGTTTTCTGCTAGTAGTATGGTGTCATCTATATATCTTAGATTGTTGATGTTCCTTCCTCCTATCTTCACTCCTCTTTCCTCTGAATCCAAGCCTGCTCTTTGTTTCTTCATACAAGTTGAACAAACAGGGTGATAAAATGCAGCCTCCCCTTTGCCAATTGGGAACCATTCTGTTTCTTGATATTCTGTTCTGACAGTGGTCTCTTGTTCTAAGTACAGATTTCTCATCAGGACTATCAAATGTAGTGGTACTTCCATATCTTTATGAGCCATCTATAACTTTTCATGATCTATGCAGTCAAATGCTTTGCTATAGTCTATTAAACTAGATTTTTTCCCCCCAGATGAAATTAAAAAAGCTAAAAATGGCTCATTGGTCTTTGGTGATTTATTTAAGCAGCTGCTTATTAAACAAAACATTGACACTGAAAACCAAGAATTAGAATAACACAAACATCAGCCACCCAAAAGCAGACAACTGGCATATACAACCCCAGGCAGTCCTATTTAAAGTAGATGATGTGGTGGCATTCACTGTTGGAAAGATGTACCTAATCCCTCCAGGGAAAGGTTTAACTTTTCAGTACTGCGGTACCTCTCTTTGTTTCCTTGCTGTCTTCATTTCCCTTTTCTTCCTCAAGGTGGAATTTCTCTCTTGACTCTAATTAAGCTGGTCATAAGCCTGGCAGCCTCGAAGCCATATTTTTGAAAGGCCAAGTAAGGCGAGGTTGCTTCTCAGTGTGGTTCTGCAGTGTTGCTACATCTCTGGATGGTGGTGAAGTAGTAGAAAGAAAGAGCAAAACATACTGGGCTCTGCTTTCAGCTGAGCTAAAATTTATTTGGAATTTCTCTCCTTCCTGCCCTCCCTCCATACATACCAGAAAAATAACACTTCTTTACAGAATTTTACTCTGAATATATTCCTCCCCCTCTCTCTTTTGGTGACAGTTGCTATTCCCCCCCCCCTCCCTGCCATTTCTTGCCATAACATTAGGTCTCGGATATTGTGGAAGATGCAAATCTGTGGCCTGGTGAATGACAATGTGAATGCTGAGGCTACGTATCAGATTGGCAAGAAAATGCAGGAGGAGGAAAGATGCAGTGACTATTACTGCAGGTAATAGTGAGCCCTACCCTGAGGGAATTTTTCTTCTACCAGGAAAAATAGGATGAACTTGTCCCTTCCCCTCAGTTTCTCTGCCAACAAATAGAGGAGAGGGTTTGGAGAGGCCATGTGGCGCACAGCTTTAAATTGGCCAAGAGACCTGAGAAATTATTGAACAATTAAAACAAATTTTGAGGCTAAACAGACAGGCAAAAAGAGGTGCTTTCAGGCTGGCTTGAAGGCACGGCATTTAGATGGCACATGCCTTGAAGCCAGCAGGAAAGTGCCCTCTCGGCGCATTATGCAGAGAAAAAACTTTTCAAAAAGAAGCAGCCTTTTTCTGCTTCTCCCTGGCTTGAAAACAGTCATGTGGTCATGACATGAGCACTCCAGATGCCTTGGGAGCTGGTGGTGCAGTTGGTGGGGTTTCAACGTGGCTTCAGAAAAGGCAGCTTCAAGCCACTTTTTCCTGCCCATCTGTTTTGCCCCCCCCCCCCTTTTCCTAGCCTTGTGATGGCCATACAAACATGCAAGGGATGTACTTCAGTTCCAAGCCACTGTTAATGATATTATTTAAGTATGCTTCCAAAATGTGCCTCATCCAAATTACCCATTGGAATTAGGAATTCTAGGGGAGAATCTGGCACGAAGGGGTGGCTTGAAGCTGGCCCTGCCCAAGATGCCTCAGGACCATGTAAACCACACACCATGGTCCTCAGGGCACCCTCCACCATGGGCCCAAATTGGAGTGGGGAAAAACCTAATCCTTTTTGGGCCAGGTTTCCACAGCCCGAGCACATCTTCTGCACGTCTTGGGAGTGTGCGTAATCTAATCGCCATGGTCCCAAGCTCCATGGAAGCCAGCTTTTTTGGCTCATGTGTTCAGGCCCCTAGGTTACCTAGTTTTAAAAGTGGATCAAAGCAGCTAAATAAAGAAATACAATCTTCGGATGATTAACAGAACTATAACATCTTTATCATGAAAAGTAATAGTTCCCCTCTATCTGTACTTGTTTGATGGCCTTTAGAATACTGTGTCCATTTCTGAGGAAAGGTTTAAATGTCTGTATACATTTAGCCTGGAGAAGAGATTAAGAAGAGACAAGATAGCTGTGTTCAGATAATGAAAGGACTGTTACTCAACAGAATAGATTCTGTTGCTTCAGAGAGCAAGATTAGCACCACTGGGTGGAAATTGCAAGGAGATAGCTTTTGGATAAACATTAGGGGAAAATTCCTAAATGTAAGAGCTGTTCAACAAGAGGTTGACTGCTTTCCTACACTGAAAGCATTTAAGTAACTACTGGGGATGCTGTAGCTGTAAGATTGTGACAATGAACTGTAAATCTCCATTGTATCTACCAACTCAAATACTACATGATTCTATGATTATTCATCCTTCACTGCTTCATTTTTAGTTTATGCACAATTTGACAGTTTCTCCCATCCCATCCCATCTTTTTATTATCTACATTGTGAAGGCATACATAGGGTTGAACCTTATATTTGACCTTGATTGCAAAACTGCTATTGGAATGTGCAGAAACCTAGATGCAGATGTGCCTGGAATGTGTGCCATTTGCAATTTGTACAATGTGTTCTGAATACAGAATCTGCTGGTGAGTGTTAGCTTGTTGTTGCAAAGCCCACCTCAACATTAGGAAGAACATCATGAAGATGGTAAGAGCAGTGGAACACATTCCCTGGAGTGTGCATTGGGACCATGGCAACAACACATGCCCAGTCCCAATCTGTATTGCCACCACAGTCCTCAACCGGGCTGCTGGAAGGAATGGATTCTATCTGCTCCTTCTTGGCCCAGTTTTTTGCAAATGATGTGCCCTTAGTGCAGCTTCAGGCTGCATTCGGGGCATGCGTCATGTAAGTGGCATCATTTTGCCCATGTGTTTTGGGCCAAATTTATAGGGCCCTTTCACACTATGCAATTATAGCAGAATGATTCCATTTCAGCTGCCATAGTTCCATCCTCTGGAATCCTGAGCAATTGCATTTCACAGCCACAGAGCCCTAGGGATTCCTGAGGATGGAGCTAGAGTAGTTAAAGTGGAATCATACTGTTAAAGTTTATATTGTAATATATTTTAATTTTTTTTTATGATTGGGATGGAGGGATGGGAAGGGGATGTGTTCTTATTGTTTCATTTGATGTAACCTGCCTTTATTCCTCGAGAAAAGGTGGGCTATAAATAAATTATTATTATTATTATTATTATTATTATTTAGCGTGAATGGGCCTGTGTTTTCTATTCAATCCTACTTTAACTGCAATTCACAAGCAACCTTTGGTAACCATCCGTTACCACTCTCATGGTGCACAGCATCTTTTTATGAGCACTTTTAAAAAGCAACTTATTTTTGGTTCCCTACAATCAATTTTGGGGCAGCATTATGTTCCAGCTTTATGCTCCTGTTCCTCTGTTCCTACTGGTGATGTTCTCATTACCCAAGTCCAGCTGCCCTATCATTTCACTGGCCATGTGTCAGCCAATAAAAGCAATAATTTCTGGCCAGACCTGGGCAGAATATCTGGGCAATCCTCTACCTACAGGAGCCATCATTCAGAAGCAGCAATGTCTTATATAACTCCTTCATCACTTACTCTTCCAGATCCAGACCTGTCTTTCTTTTGTAACTTCCACTGAAGTCAACTAAAAAAGCCAATGCAATTCTCAGCTGCATCAGCAGATGTATAGTGTCTAGAACATGGGAAGTAATAGTGCCACTCTTTTCTGCTTTGGTCAGGCCTCACCTGGAATACAGTGTCCAGTTCTGGGCATCACAATTCAAAAAAGATGTTGACTAGCTGGGCCGTGTCCAGAGGAGGGCAACCAAAATGTTGAAGCGTTTGGAAACCATGCCCTGTGAAGAGAGACATAGGGAATTGGGTATGTTTAGCCTGGAGAGGAGAAGATTAAGAGGTTATATGATAGCCCTGTTTAAATATTTGAAAGCATGTCATATTGAGGATGGAGCAAGTTTGTTTTTTCCTGATCCAGAGAATCGGACATGGAACAGTGGATGCAAGGTGCAGGAAAAGATATTCCACCTCAACATTAGTAGGAACGTTCTGACATTGAGGGCTGTTCAACAGTGGATCACATTCTCTTGGAGTGTAGTGGAGTCTCCTTCCTTAGAGGTCTTTAAACAGAGGCTGGATGGCCATCTGTTAGGAGTGCCTTGACTGTGAGTTCCTGCATGGCAGGGGGTTGGACTGGATGGCCCTTGTGGTCTCTTCCAACTCTATGATTCTATCTACCTGCATTGAAATTACCTAATGAATCTTTAAAAAAAAATTATAGATTAATGCAGAACTGAGAAGAAATTGATTTAGTATAGAATGCTTGTGAAAGCAAATTGGTTGGAAATAGATTAATTCTGGCAGTTAAAGTCCAAAGAAATAACATTTTTGAGTTTTGCGATTTAGTTACCTGGCTTCTACACATCTCACATCATTCCGTAACTTATTAAAGATATAATGGATTAAACTTGCTGTCTTCACTTACTGAAGGAACAGAACGTTATCAAGCAATCTCAGCTCTTTTCAAACTTTCTTTTCTTATCTCTTTGGGGGAAAATAGTCCCTAGATCTCTTTCTCTTGGTTCCTAGGAATGAAATTTCTGCCATGGGAAATCTTGTCAGCATTTCCTCTGCTACAAAACTACAATGCTTCCAGTGAAATTCCATTTTTTTTTTTTTTTTAGTTTTGCCTACTTATCTTCAAGGAGTTTGGATGAAAAAATATTTGTTTCTTTCTTTAAGCCGCTTCTGGCCTTCTGGCTTCTTTTAGAAATTACAGAACAAATTGTGAAAATATGGAACAAAGATAGGTAGCTTGTCTGATTTTCTTTAAGAATGTCCCCTTTGCTTCAAAAACAGAGGAAAGATATAGCCAGATTCAGCAGTCTTCTGAAGCAAAGAGAAAGTAAACAAGTATCAGTGGGTTCTTTTGTTTTATTTTTAAACAATTTGAAAATTAGTGAGCATTTGTTAAAACACAGGCTCCTAGTGCCTAAGACAAGCATTACAAAGGGAGAAAAAATGTTTAAAAACTAAACTAAAAAGAACAAGATCATCTCCCCCCTCCACTGAAAACCCTTCCTTTGTTTCCGACTTCAAATAAGAGCCAGATTGCAGAAGCAGAGGCGAGAAAGAGACCTCATTCTAGTCATGACAGCCATCATCGTTTCAAGGGAACAATTTTCACAGCAAAAGAATCTTTCCTTCTCATTCTGATTATAAGAAGACTCATCATATGAAACTATGCTGTACCTGTAGCTATGTCTATCCATTGGCCTGCCTAGATCTGTACTGTCTGCTTGGGCTGGTAAAATCTGTCTGAGGCATTCATAGAATCATAGAGTTGGAAGAGACCACAAGGGCCATCCACTCCAACCCCTGTCATGCAGGAACTCTCCATCAAAGCATCCCTGACAGATGGCCATCCAGCCTCTGCTTAAAGACCTCCAAGGAAGGAGACTCCACCACTCTCCGAGGGAGTAACTGTCGAACAGCCCTTACTGTCAGGAAGTTCATCCTAATGTTGAGGTGGAATCTCTTTTCCTGTAGCTTGCATCCATTGTTCCAGGTCTCGGGAGCCGCAGAAAACAAGCATGCTCCATCCTCAATATGACATCCCTTCAAATATTTAAACAGGACTATCATATCACCTCTTAACCTTCTCTTCTCCCGACTAAACATCCCCAGGGTATAATTTCCAGACACTTCATCATTTTAATCGGCCTCCTCTGGACATGCTCCAGTTTCTCAACATCCTTTTTGAATTGTGGTGCCCAGAACTGGACACAAGATTCCAGGTGAGGCCTGACGAAAGCAGAATAGAGTGGAACTATTACTTCCCTTGATCTAGACAATATACTTCTATTGGTGCAGCCTAAAATCGCATTGGCCTTTTTAGCTGCTGTATCACACTGTTGACTTATGTTCAACTTGTTGTCTACAAGGACTACTAGATCTCTTTCACATTTAGTCTCATTAAGTGATGTGTCCTCCACCCTATATTGATGCATTTTTTAATATTTTTCCAACCTAAGTGCAGTACCTAACATTTCTCTGTGTTGAAATTGATTTTGTTAGATTTGGCTCAGCTTTCTAATCTATTAAGGTCATCTTGAATTTTGATTCTGTCCTCTGGGGTATTAGCTACTCCTCCTAATTTGGTTTTCATCTGCACATTTGATAAGCATGCCATCTATTCTTTATCTTTCTTTCCCTCTTGCTCTTTACTCTTCTTCTACTTTCCATTTTTCATACCTCTACTCTGATTCTACCCACACTTACCCTTTTTTCACATTCCTGAGTTCACTATTAAGCAGTATAGAAATGTAAGTGCTATTGCTATGGTTATTTTCCATTTCCCCTCCAAAATGGCAACATGAACGGGGTTAGACTGGATGGCCCTTGTGGTCTCTTCCAACTCTATGAGTCTATGAAAAGATATAGATATAGAAGTCTGACTTGGAGGCATACAATAAGAACAAACAACAATGGTATTCTGATCCACGTATGATTTTAGGAAGCATATATAAGGTTAGTTTTTATTACCATGTGAAGAAAACATATTTCTCCCTTATCCCTATCCTGGATTAAATTATCATGGAATGTCTTAAGTGGCAAAGGGATATTACCTAGCCTGTGGAATACACAACTAATATTATTGTTTCCTTTCAACTCCATCACCTGCCATTGTTTTTAGAACAAAACAAACAAACAAAAAACTAGCAATCAAACACAAAAGAAAATGGATGGCCATCTGTCAGGGATGCATTGACCAAGAGTTCCTGCATGGCAGGGGTTTGGACTGGATGGCCCTTGTGGTCTCTTCCAACTCTGGGATTCTATGATTCTAAAAAAGCTATTCATCAACCATAATTTTAAACAGTAGTAGCAATAACACTCTGAGCATGAATGTTTGTATTTTAAATTTATTTCCACAACAACACTGTAATGACGCAAGTGTTGCTTCTGTTCCACTGTTGCTCCCATCACCTCACTCTCTCTGAATTGTCATTGAGGCACTGTAGTTTGAGGTTCATGTTAAACAGTTTGTGTATGTGTGCATGCATGTTGCGTCCTATTGAAAAGATGAATTGTCACTTCTGGACAGTTATAGGAGAGGCACTTTCCACTCCCTGGTGTGTTTTGGGGTATGTGTGGGCTGGGTGGGTGAGTCACTGGGCTTTTTTGCCAGAAAAAGTGAATTCTGCAGAGTATGGCTAGATCAAGGGCTGCAAAAACAGCCCCAAGGAACACACGTACTCCCAGACTTGCCATATTGTAGCTGGCCAGAGATGGTCCCCAAGGTCATGTACAATTTTAAAAGACTGAAATAGTTTCAAAATGCACTTGTTTTATATCAGAACCAAAAGGATGCAGGTAATTTGAAACACTGATCTGGGAAGAAATTTTTGATGATGACAACTTTAGGAGAATTCCCAGCGGTACTATACTTTTCTTGGTTTATTTGTTTTAAGAAATAGTGTGCACAAAACAACTCGACAGTTCAACATTAGCAAAGTGATACATGTAAAAAAAGAGAGACACATTTATAAAGGAATATGAGCATTCTGTCCTAATCTGGAGCCCAAATTCAATAAGGCAAAATCCATAGTTAAATTTACTGTCTTGAGCAAAAGACTTTATTAGGTGATCTCCTTCATAAAACATTGCAAATGAATGTACAAATTTTCTTTGCGCCAACTGCAACAAAGTTGTCCTTTAAGTGACAAGTTTTTTCTTTGTTTCACTCTCCTTACAATGTTGTCAAATTTTCTTCTTCCTCCCCAGGGAAATTTTTTTAAATGAAATGTTGCATTTTCTTCCTGAAACAAAACTTTTCGTTTTACCTTTTCTACTTTAGCTGTCATTTCGTTTAGGGTTTTGTGGTTTTCACAAAAAATGCTGAAATGGAGTGACATTTCATGTGAAAATGTCAATCTGATGTGACAATTGTCATTTTGTTTTGAATGAAAAAATGTTTCATTTTGACAATTTCAAACCCACACGTTGTGGAACGTTTCGTTGTACAGAATTATTTCTATATCTCAGTCTCTCAGCACCCATTTGGAATGAAAACCAAAATGAGAACAATTCCCCCCCCCCCCCCCCCCAATAGCAATAGCACCAATGAATCATCCCAGGAAGAACCTCACCTGTGTGCTTTGATGCTTGAGAGTGTGACTTGAATTGGAGAACAAGCAGGCTGCAAGTCATTTCAGAACCAGTTCTCCTTAACCCTTTGCAGGGCTGGAATCAAGGGTAGGCATGATCAGGCACCTGCTTACAGCCCACTCACTTGCAGAGGCCCACGGACAAGACCACCTCATGAGAAAGTTGCAACCTATTTGTTCATCTACCTGTAACACTGACACCAGTATACGGCGGTGGTATGGTGAACAGTAGATGCTTCTGCTTGCTTGACCACTTGTCCTTTACCTGTGAAACGAGTTGTAGCAAGGAAAAAATAGAAGAGAGGGCACAACAGCACTTTGTGGCAATGTCAGCAGGTTTGTAGGCTAACTGAAGTAGTGGCTTCTATAAAATCTTTCTAAAGGGCTTTTGGAATCCATGAGCTAGTCCCAACCCTTTTAATAAAACAAAACAAACAAACAGCTTCATTTATATACCGCTTCATACCCTTAAGGAGTGTCTAAGCAGTTTACAATTGTAAGCTATTTGCCCCCCAACAATCTGGGTACTCATTTTAGCGACCTCGGAAGGATGCAAGCCTGAGTTGAGCTTCAGCCCTTTGCTGGTTTTGAACTCGCCACCTTATGGTTTTGAGTGAGTGGCTGCAGTACAGGCATTTAACCACTGTGCCACCACGGCTGTTTTAAAGGGCAATTCAACACTCATTGACAGCCACCAGTGATTTTGATGTTTTTGAGAAGTATTTCATATGTTTATATCAACTATTGGCACTAATCATGGATGGGTCCAACACCCTGGGACGTGGTTCTGCAGCTGCACCATCATGGTCATCCATCCTCCCCTTCTTTTTACTGGGATTTTAGCTGAGAGAGTAGAATAAGCAGAACCTGAGAGTGCTGATGCTTCAGTGCCACCAGGTATTTCTTGCCTCCAGGATAGTAAACAATGTGGCTTCTCTGCAAGGATCTGGGCCTTGAGACCCTTGACACCAGCCCTGTCCCTTTGAAATTTAGCTGTCACTCCCTTGAGGTATGTCCCCTTATTTG
The DNA here is from genome assembly GCA_034509955.1 of Urosaurus nigricauda. Taxonomy (NCBI): domain Eukaryota; kingdom Metazoa; phylum Chordata; class Lepidosauria; order Squamata; family Phrynosomatidae; genus Urosaurus; species Urosaurus nigricauda. The sequence goes on along the minus strand of JAOEGL010000011.1, from coordinate 16,735,024 downwards.
TTATGAATTTGGCTGCTGGTGAAAATGTATTTTTGACAACCTCAGTAAGTCTTGATATCAGATCATTTGAACTGTGGTGCTCAGAAGAGTTTAGAAGCAAGCTAATGATGGTCAGGTTGTCATGGTCAGATTTTCTCTTGAATGAGTTGTGCATGTGATTCTTAATTTCTCTGGAGTGATAGAGGTCAATGCCCTTGATCGTGAAGCTTTTGCCTGATTAATTGCTCATAATGGCAATTCTCTGTCCTGTTTGATTTGTAGCTTTCTGTTTGGCCGGGTGTCAGCCTGCATCAGGAAAAGCATCGGAGCCTAATGTCAAGCCCTTGAACTTGAAGGCAAAGAAGATTCTATTAGTCAGTCTGAACTTGTGTTCTGTTGGGCTTCCTTAGAGTCTATGTGCAAAGAGGTCAGGGCCTGATTAAAGATTCAGAATTTCGTATGCAAAGGCCAGCTATCTGTCTCGAGGAGCCCATATTTCCATCTGGTGATGGTTCACACTCAAAGTTAGGATAGCTTTGGATAAGCAATTGGCCTTAATGTATCACACCTATCTCAGAGTTTTATTAGCAAGATTGGCTCAGAGGGTTCATCAATGCCTTCTTCTCAGGCTGAGAGAGTGTGACTTGTACACTTTTTTGTAATGTTTTAACTGTACAATGCTGTAAACCGCCCTGATCGCAGGAAGGGCGGTATACAAATAAAAGTTTATTATTATTATTATTAAAGTCCCCCAATGGGTTTCCATGACTGAGCAGAGGTTGGAACCCTGGTCTTCCTGATTCCTAGTCCAGCACCAAAACCACCATACAAGGCAGGCTCTGTGGGTTGTTTAATGCCTTTAAAGAAATCATGCTTTTAATGAAAATACTGAATGGCAGAACATGAACTTGAGCCTACATTTTTCTTTTTGCTTATTTGAATCCAGCTTTCTAAATGAATCTGTAAATATTCCTAGATCCTGTTATGAATCCTTGCAAAAATCACACTGTATTTTGGGGCCCTTATATTTTTTGAGAGAGAGATCTCATGTTTTTGAGAGATGGATGACCTTTCAAGAACTCTAAAGGTTAGGTTTCCAGGAGAAAAGGAATCTTTTTCCCCAGGCATATGTACATACAAGTAAATAAAGCCATCAAATCTAAGGTGCTTCTTCCCCCCAAAAGTCCACATTTCCTCTCGAAACCTAAGACAAAGGATCTTATTGCACCCAACGCAGTAAGTCAATCTCTCTCTGCCTATCCTTTGTTGTGGTCCTAGCCAAACTTCTCCATTGACCCCTTGATCTAATGACTGCTTTTGTTTAAACCATCAACCAGTTTGGAAGCCCATTGTCAATTCCTGGGACAAGTCATTCAGCCTTTGCTATTTGACTAGATAGCTCATCACCTAGTGCTAGCTGTAAAGTATAAATATGGTTTCAAAACCTAACCACTGTGCACATAGCCCAGTGTGCATACAAGCCTGCACCTCTGTATATGTTCTGTGTTACCCTCAGACCTCTCCATCTGAACCGCTCCAGCTTTCCATGATATTCTATTCAACAGGTAATTATAACTCCACTGCAATTCCAAAAACTCCGCTATCCCCTTTCCATATTTCCATTTTGGTTAGCTCTGTATGCTGTGTATATTTGAACTGTTATCTTGTGTGTGTGATTATATATTTGAATTGCTATCTTGTGTGTGTGCATATTTTTCTAAATAAAACTTTCTTAATTCACCAAGAACCTAGAGTACTCCCACTTAGTACTGGTATATATTGGTGCCCATCAGTCCAAAAGTTACCCAAGCCTCTCACAAAGCTAACTTCCTGCAACATTTGAAGTATTGGCGACAGCTGGTGGGAACACCCAATCCCTTACCTGTTCTTTGGGTAACAATCTACATTAGTTTTCAATCTCCAATTGGTCATATTTTGGACAGGAAAATATAGGCTGAACCTGCCCTACCCACTAGGCAGAGTGATGTAGTTGTCCCAGGCAACAGCTGCCGATATGTGGGGAAAGGAGTAACAGCATGGTGCAGGGCAGAACTGTTTATGATGTCCTTGAAGCCAGATTTAACTGGTTGCCTTAAAAAAATTGAATAGGATAACATTTTGTCCTTTGTCTCAGGCAGCAAAATGTGTTGTAAAAGCCTGATAAAGAGGTATTAGGGAGGAAAAAGCAGTGCTCAGCAGCACTTTGGAAGGAATCATAACCGTCTCTAAGATGACACAAACCTGTGGCACCACAATGCATGAAAGGTGAAACATTCCCCATTTCAGTTATTTAAGGACTTTTTACTCAGCTGTGCTATCTATAAACAAGCTTGGGCTTGTTTGAAACTATTTTCTCTACTATCAGATTTGGAGAGTCAAAAACATGAAACCTGTGCTTCATACTTTGAATGGCTTTCATATAGGTGTATGTAATGTAACAAGAAGCTGCTCCATAGCCCATTATGCATTCATCAGTCTAAAGGAACTCATACTCCCTGTTCTGACCATTAATGGCCTCCCTCACCCTTGCCAGATGGAGGAATTCATCAGAATCCATGCTACTGAAAATAAATGACATTCAAGCAAGCCATAATAAAGGGGATGGATTACTCTCCTGGGACTGGAACTCTGCTATCACCCAAGCGCATCTTGTTAATCCTCAGTCTGCTGCAGAGAATATTCACAAATAATCACAAATGTTTGGTTGGATGCAATTTTTCATGGGAACTAACATGAGCCTCTGTCATCAAAAATAGCTTTGTTGTTTCTGCTACACATGTGAAATGCCAGAAAACTTATAAGTGATATTGAAAAGGCCTCCAGCCATAAATGTTTAGTAGTTTTAGAGAAAGTAGAAAGACAAAGGCTGAAAGGCACCTGTGATGACAGTGGATAAATTTTTCCATTGCGGTGACCTGCATTCAGTATTGTGTATGTGTGGACTTTCTCACACAAGCCTAGAAAAGCAGAATTTTAACAGGATAAAAGTGTCTTTGGCTGGTATTTATCAAATGACATCATCTCCACTCTGCTTGCATTCCATTTGTAACTGTAGTGCACCTTTTCATTGACAGGCAAAACCTTTCAATAGGCTCTCAATCTTGCTGCTATGCTACCTTCATTCAATAGGTCCCTTCTGCTGCAGTTCTACTTCTCAGCCAATTGCATGGTGTGAGTGGAGTGGGTGTGATTCTGTTCCTCTCCCTCTCTTCCTCCATCCTCCTCCACAATTCTCAAGCAGATCTTTTCTTTTCTTTTCTTTCAGAATGCTGGATTGCCTTTTCACCATCCCCCCCCCCCCCCCGCAGCCACTCAGGCTCCCTGGAAAACCATTGGGACCCATTGCCCCAGATCAGGTGGCTGCAAACACAGCAGCATAGGGTTTCAAGCGGGGCAAGCAGCAGCAATTGCAGCCACCAACGGCATCCCAGAGCCAACTGCTGTGTGCACATTCACACAACAGCTGGCTTTGGGAGGTGGTTGGCTCAGTGGTTGTCACTCGTTCTTACATCCTCCTGGAAGGCAGCATTTGGCAGTATAAAAAACAGATCATGGACTGCCAAATCAGCAACAAAGTACTATTATGGGGGGAAAGTGTGAAAAGAAATGATGCCAAACCAGTATTCCTATGTTCTTAAACTAGCACAATTATGACAGGACAGCAGGCTGGTATGATGAGGTCCTCTGTGTGTGTGTGTGTGTGTGTGTGTGAGAGAGAGAGAGAGAGAGAGAGAGCAATTGGAGGGAGGAAGAGAGAGAAAGGGAGAGAGACTGTTTTCTGTTTATTTAAAACATATACTGGCATTGCACAAGATGACTAAACTAAGACTGTTGTACTTTGTTCATGTCATGGGAAGACAAGACTCACTAGAAAAGACAATGGGCTGGAACAGATGGGCGCTCTAAAGCCACTGTCTGGGTGGCTTCAGAGTGTGGCGTTTAGCCAACACACATTCTGAAGCCACCCTGAAGCCGCCAGAAAATTGAGTGGCCATTCACACTTCAAGACACTCCAGAGGTGCAGTGTTTGTATGCAACATGCTGCCAGAATGTCTTGAAGTTTCCTATTATCCTATTCAATTTTTTGTGCTACATGTCGGCAGAATGTCTTGAAGCTTCAAGCTTCAGTGGGGTTGGAAAATCTGGCTTTTTTTCTGACCCAAAAGAGCTAATCTTTTTTGCTCCTTTTTGGGCCAGCTTCAAGACAGATGGGGGGCTGCGACATGTGGTTTTCCCGCAGCCCCAATCCATCTTTGGGGTTTCTTGCTGGCCTGTTCTGGCTCAATAATGCTTGGCAAAGTAGAAGGCAGTAGGAAAAGAGGAAGACTGCATTGCAGATGGATAGACTCAATCAAGGAAGTTATAGCTCTGAGTTGAGTCTGCAAGATCTGAGCAGGGCTGTTGATGATAGGGTGATTTGGAGGTCTCTCATTCATAGGGTCAAAGTCGACATTCATTCAAAGTTGACTTGAAGGCAGTGAACAACAACAACAAACATTCCATATATATGAGTCCCTCCTAAAACAGCTTGCAATTAGGAATGTTAAGGGGGGGGGAGTTTTGTTATTTTTATCACTAGCCTTATGTCTTTTATTTATGATAAATGTTTCAAAATACATTTGGTTAAATGATTTTGGTTAATATATCCTTTTTTTTTATTTGCTTTTTTGTCTTGCCCCATTTCAGCAATTACCTTTTAAAAAGTTGGATCAAGCCAGGATAAGGCTCTAATTTTTGTCTTAGAGGCTTCTGACCCTTAGAATTATCCCAAAATTGCATTGTTTTAATGGCTACAAATCCTCTGAAATGCAATACTTATCCCTTATCATCTCAGGGGTGTGGGCTGCATGTGATGTTCAAACCCCTTTTTTGAAACTTTAAGTGCTTGTGAAAACAACCTTACAAGTCTCTAGGACCTTTCTATTTTTTTTAAAAAAAGTCCAAGATATTTTTGGGCCCCAAAAGTGCCACAGAGGAGCCAGAACTCTGTGAAATGTAGATCTAGATGTTGTTGAAATGTAGATCTAGATGTTGTTGGACTTTGGCTCAAAGCATTCCTCAGCATTGACTACACCAGCTAGAGGCTGCTGAAAGTTGCCGTCCAACAATAGTCGAAGGGCCACATATTATGATTAAAGTAAAAGAGTGCTCCAAAGGTTGTTCAAAATGAGTCCCACTTGGTTTTTTTAAAAAGAAAAGCTGCATATTGAACATTATAGATGGACATTATGTGCATCACATTTTTATCCACCATCGAGTTCAGTATGCACTAGAGACAGAGGGGAAGAAATGGGGGGGGGGGGGTGGGAGAATTAGAGCTTTGAAAAGTTTTGGACTACAGCTGCTATAATCATCCCTGGCCAGTTATATGGGAATTGTAGTCCAAAAAAGGCGATGTTTCCCAAACTCTGACAGACATGGATCAATAAAACTGCATGAGTATTTATAGCCTCATAGTTGGCTCTAGGGGACTAGTATCACACACAGCACTACAGTGTGTGTGTTTCCTGAATTGCACAGTGGTGCTTCTTCAACAGACCATTTTGGTTGGATTGCAACATGTAAGGAGCTGAACTGGAAAACCCCACCCACCACATCTTGTCTTCACTGTAACCACCCTTATAAACTGTATCAAGGTACCCTTCCCCCCTCCGCTGTGTGACATTTTCTGTTTTAGGGTCAACAAATTTTAGTCTGGCATCAGTAGGATTGGTGTCACCTAGTGCAGTAACTCACCAAGTATCACCCCACATGGAGCTTCTTTGATGAGGGAGGAAAGGGAACCCAGCATCCCTACCATCACTGTTTCCTTCTCCCAGCCAAGACAGCAAAAGATGGGTTGCCCCCCCAACTCCAAGGTAAGAACAGTTTTTAATTACATATGTTCACCACTTCCCCAAAGAAAAAAGGAAAGCATAGTAAAACAGCCACCCACCAAAGGTGGAAAGGAGCGAAGCAGAATTGGAGGAGGAGGCTGCAGGAAGGGGAAGCAGAGAGAAAGGTCTGTAGTTTTCACCTCTCGTCCCATTCTCCTGCAAAAGTGAGCAGCATGCCAAGAAGAGCTCCCCCTTTTCATAATGAAATGGTTGACTGAAATGGGTCCCATTTAGTTCAGATATTAGTTTCTAAAAACAAATGCATGCCCCTACTCCAAAGAAGCAATTAAACAATGTTACAAATCAGCCCTAGTTTTCACTGAAAATCACCTACATATAACCACTGGATCTCATCTGTTGAAATAATCTCTTACAACTTGAATAGTCTTTCACAATGGGTTCTAGGAGAACATTCAAGCAGATGGTAAGTCACAAGAGAACAGGCCTTTTGCTGATGAGGTTGGAAGCCCAAATCCCAAAACTGATGTTCCCTCATGGAACTGAGAGAGCTTTTTCTGAAAGCACGTAGTTAGCAGAGTTAAGTAGTTTCTGAGCATCATATTTGCAACTGTTGCAAATAATCTATTAGTTTTCAATTTCTCAAAGCTAGTAAAACAGTGAGAATTTGGAATGCTACAGACTGATGACCTATGGTACAACACACCTTCTCCCATCCACCTCACTATTGTCTCAATACTCATAATAGTGCAAGGATGCAAGAGCAGGAGACACAACACAAGGCAGCATTCAAAACTGGTTAAATCTATCCTTAAAAATCTGCAGGGATTCCAAAAACTGTGTCTCCGAAGATTATGCTTGGCAACTGTTGCCAGGCATAAGCTCTGGGCACACTCCTTTTTGGAATTCCTTCAGGTGGTTTTAAATTTGACTCCCCTGAAGAAAGCCATTAAATATTTCTAGGCCAAAACACATTGGGTTGTTTTTAAAGAATAAAGTCATATTTTTCAATGCTTTGAGACTTTGGGCCGGTACAGATAAACACAATATGCTGGCTTCCTGGTGGCATGGGTTCATGGCTTATGCATGACGCATGTCCTGACGCTGCCCCGAAGCCAGCGCTACACCACTCCACTGCTCACATGGGGGCAGATTTTTGGTGCTCTGGCAGTGTGGCATTTAGATGCTGCACACCACAGGGGTATCAAATACCTGTGGCAGTGGAGGAAAAGGTGGCATTTTTCTGGCACAAAAAGGAATGGCATTTTGCTGCTTCTTTTTTCACTGGAAAAAAAGATGGATCAGGGCCACAGCATGTGGTTGCCACAGCCCCAATCTGGCAATCAAAGGGACGGCATCAAGTCGCCCCTTCAGGACTGTCTGCTTTTGGCCCTTTGTCTCTTCTCTACATCCCCCTTGTACTTTCATTTACCTTTTAATGAAACCACACCTATAAAGCTATAAAGCTAATTTAAAGGTAACAGCTACACTGCAAATGGGGTTAAGATATTCTACTTTAACTTACAGTCAGAATGTAATGCCATTATACTTTCACTACAGGAAAAAAAGAATTCACTGCAAGTAACTTTACAGCGAATGGCATCCAAGCTCTGTTTCCCCCTTTCTGCCACAATTCTAAGTGAGGAGAGGCAACAAAGACTGCAGGAGCAAGATGGTGACAATCTCATCCTATCCCAGTTGCCACTCCTCCTGGTTCTTCATGTTGCAACAGGCCCACTGCCAAAAGCCTCTCCTCCCCCTCCACATAGTTGCCAGGAAAAAGAATAATAATTGTTGAAGGAGTGAGAATTCACTCCTCGTCTAACATTCTATCCATTTTACAGCATTTGTAATTTCATCAGTTTCTCTCTTGCTCTCTCCTCTTTGTGATTTCTACCTTCTTTAGTAATATCATTATACCACTAAGAGCGCCGTGGAATGCTCAGAATGCTGGCAGACATTATCTCTGTAATTTGTATAACAAACCCGAAAAGGTGAATCAAGAATACTATCTCAGTATAATGCTGAGAGATGTAAGGGTTGCTTAAGTGAATTCATGTGTGAGTGGGTTCACGAGTCAGTCATTTCCCCATCTCTTTGTAATCATCTCCAATATGATCCTGAGTGTCAGCTCTAGATCTGCAAGGGATGTGTGTGTATGGAAGGCGGGGGGGGGGCGTTAAGAGAAGGCACTCAGTGATGCTCCACTCTAAGTGAACCCTCTTACCATTAGTTTGCCCACTTTCTAGTCATGGCCCAGAAGGCAAGGAAAGTGGGGTTGGGTAGCATTTTTCTTGACTTATGTCACTGATTTCCCAAAGAGGGTAGGCAAACAGGCTGCAAGAGTTAGGAGCAGGAGAATGGAGATGAGGATTAGCAGTAGGGCTCCAGCTGAGGTGTGGACTTCAGTATCAGTAGGTGCCTGAAAATGCCAGTTGAAACCAGCCTTAATGACAGGTCTAATGTAATTGGCCCAAGGTCACCAAGTAAATTGCATGGCCAAGTGGGGATTTGAGAACCTCCCTGGTGCTAGTCCAACAATCTAATGAGGAGGAAGGGAATTTCTGCCCTTAAGTCAAACACCCCTCCAGGTGTCATCCTACCTATATAGGGTCAGAGATGTGGAGAGCCAGCCTGGGACCCCAAACCATTTCCTCACTCCCACGCTAATAAATAACCATAATTGCTGACTTTGAGATCGCTTCATAGTCACGAGCAGTAAAATGCATTATCCTACATCATAGTATATGTATTTGTAACACACACACATACATATATAGACATAAATAATATGTAATTGTATGTATAGTTAACATACCCTCCAACTGTTTGGATGTGGCAAAGACAGGCCTGGCCTAGGAGGGAGTGAAATGAGAGGCCTAGCATCGGGCTTGGCCTCAAATTGAAGAGCCCTCCCTCCATGACAACACCATCTGGCCTAGGAGGGAGTGAAAGGCAGGCAAAACTCCATCCTAGATTAAGAAGCAGAGCCCTCCCTCCAGTCCATCCGCCTTGGTCCAGGCCTCAGAGGGAAAGAAGAACTGCTGGACCTGATCCCCTTGCCCACCACTATTCCCTTCTCCTTTTGTGTTGTGTCTTTTTAGATTGTAAGCCTGAGGGCAGGGAACTGTCTAATTAAAAATAATAATTGTAAGCCACTCTGATAGTCTTTCGGGCTGAAGAGTGGGGCATAAATAATAATATTTATTATTATTATTATTAGTCTGGTAAAAGAGCTTTAATGGGTTAATAATGGGGCTCCTAAACAAATAGGTATACTTGGGAGTTAATAGTATGGTTATTCTTTTTAAAAAAAGAAGCTTGTGTGACTGCGCTGAGTTACTGTAATAAGAAATGCAAAAGTACATTTTCAACATCCTTTTATAACAAAAATCTCCACTCAAGGTGCCTTTATAGACCTCTCAAAAGAATTATGATATAGTTACAGTTTAATAAACAAACTTCACTGCATGTTTTTTGGTAATCTGCAAGTGCATTAAAATATGATTGTCGAGAAACTAATCAACAGGAAAAGAAATCACCAACAGGTGTGCAGCTCAATTACATTCCAGGAAAAGTTGTGCTGGGATGGGCATTTTGAACAGGATGGGTGCTGCCCCTCTTTTCCCCTTCACTACTTTATAAATATGGATCGCCATATGAATCCCCCTTTCCCTTTTATAAATCAGCTGAGACATAATAGCTATGTTTTGGAAGTTGTACTCAATTGATGGAGCAGCTTCTCAATCTCAGAGCTTTACATAACCTCCTTCTTAATGTGACGTTATTTCCTTTATAGATAGACCTATAAATTACTCCTGGTACACAGATTGTGTGGGAGACTGCCTGCCTCACACAGCCTGGGACTCAGACCTGTGCATTCAAATTGCAATAGACAGCTGGAACGCAATCTGTGCAAAGGCACTCAAAGCCTTCAGGTCTATTAAATACAAACTTTGAAAGCATCTATTGAGAATTTTATATCTTGCATTACCTCGGTGATGCCATAAAGAATTGGAGCAATCTCACTAGAAGCATAAATGCTGCAACTTAGCAACTGGGAATGCTTTAATTTATATGATTGTGTGCATCCACCTCTTTGTAAATAGATATCAAGAGATCTGGGTTTCCCAGGTGCCTGCTTACCTGGGCTCCTAAAAATGTGAAGTTTGCACATAAGAATTTAAATCTTCCAATAAAACTTTCATATCCCTTCTTGGATTTATTTGTAACATGAACCTGAATCATACTGGTCATGACAATCATAATCTCCATGTTGCTTTGTTAATCATTATTCATTTCTTTGTGTATCTTAATTTTTAAATTTTTAAATTAGAAAAGCAGGAATCATTATAATCATCATCACCACCACCAGTCTTCATCTCATTTGTATGTTAGCTTTCTCCCAAAGGGCCCCCCAGAATTGCTCCCAGAAAGAGTGAATTAAAAGATCTTCACAGGAAAATTTAAAAACGATTAAAATCACCACATGAATACATGCAAAACAAAATCCGTACAAAACAGAAAAAGAATGGAAATAGGCTGATCCATCCATCTCTTGTCCAGCCCAATAAACTAATCTGCAGAGTTTAGCTAAGGAAATATTTTTGCCTGAAACCTTTTTGTAAAGGCCAGTTTCTCTCCTTGTGCCTGAATATAGCAAAAGCATCTGAAAACTTGGTGGTGACTGCCTCTGTGCTGAGATGAAGTTCCAGCAATACAGTTTTAGTCATCTGTCCAATCTGATTACTGTGATATAACCCAGTTTGAATGAAAAATGATGTGAAAATATTTGAGCACATTCCTCTTAATTGAAAACTTGATTATCCCTAGCTTGTTGACTATGGAAATAAGCTAGAAGATGAAAAGCCCATATGGAAATGTTCATGGGAGAGTTCAGGTTTCTTTTATGGGATCTCCTTGAAGCCAAGAGCCCAGGATAAAAGGTAATCTAAAGTCATAGATCTCTTCCAATGAGCCCTGGTGTTGCAGTGGTTAAATGCCTGTACTGCAGCCACTCACTCAGAAGCCATAAGGTTGCGAGTTTAAGACCAACAAAAGGGCTCAAGCTTGACTCAGGCTTGCATCCTTCTGAGGTCTCTAAAATGAGTACCTAGATTGTTGGGGGCAAGTAGCTTACGGTTGTAAACTGCTTAGACACTCCTTAGTCGGCATGGGGTATATAAATGAAGCTGTTTGTTCCAAAGCTCAGGTTATGGAACAGAAGGGAGAAGAAAAGTGGGCAGAATGAGAGTGGGGCAGATCAGTTAATGGGGCAGGGTAAAGGTAAGAACAGTCAAAAGTCCCCCTCCTCCAACTGTAACCTATCCTGGTTGATAGACTGAAAGGATACAACATGTTCTAAACAAGAGACCAGATGCACATGCAGGTTCTCTTATTTGTTACCAATGAGGATTTGGAGTTCATACTTCAATTTTTGTTGTTGAAATAGTTCTTTTATACCTGGAGCTTGCATCCATTGTTCCGAGTCCTTCTCTCTGGAGCAGCAGAAAACAAAGCTTGCTCCCTCCTCAATATGACATCCCTTCAAATATTTTAACAGGGCTATCATATCAGCTCTTAACCATCTCTTCTCCAGGGCAAACATCCCAAACTCCCTAAGTCATTCCTCATAGGGAATGGTGTCCAGACCCTTCACCATTTTAGTCACCCTCCTCTGGACATGCTCCAGTTTCTCAACATCCTTTTTGAACTGATGGTTCCCAGAATTGGACACAGGTGTGGCCTGACCAAAACAGAATACAGTGTCACTATTACTCTTCTTGATCTAGACACTAAACTTCTATTGATGCAGACTAAAATTGCATTGGCCTTTTTAGCTGCTGCATCACACTGTTGATTCATGTTCAACTTGTGGTCTACTAAGACTCCTAGATCAAATGTGAAGTCATAGGCTTTCATAGTCGGCATACATAGTGAAGATGTAGATGAAGATGCCAGCCACAGATGCAGGTGAAACGTCAGGAATAAACTCTTCTAGAACATGGCCACATAGTCTGAAAAACCCACAAAAAACTACTCCTAGATCCCTTTCACAGATAGTCTCATTAAGCCTTGTGTCCCCCATCCTATATGTATGCATTTCATTTTTCCACCCTCAGTGCAGTACCTTACATTTTTCTGTGTTGAATTTCATTTTGCACGGAGAAATGTAAGGCACTGCACTTGGTAGAAAAATGAAATGCATAGATATAGGATGGGGGATGCCAGGATCGATATGGGATGCCTCTGGACTGGGCACAAAGGTGTGCAATAACATCCATTTTTGAAAAGTATTTTAAAGTTTCAGCCCCCGCTGAGGGTGGAAGGAAAGGCAATGTGATAATCTCCTTAAAGTTTGGAGAACAGCTATAGCCATTGTAATTTATGGCTGAGAAACCCTGTGGAGTCCAGGTACTGTTGGATCCCAGTTCCCAACAACTTGACTATTTGACATGATGTCTGGGGCTAACAGCAGTTAAGAGTCCCCCTTTCCAACAATAGGCTCCTCAACCCTAATGTAGGCAATACTGAGTTACATGGACTAGTGATCTCAGACTGTTTAAAGAAGATTAACAGCTCTTGTCAGCCAAGAGCTGTCAGGACTCAGGAACCAACCAATACGAACAGGGCTGTTCTTTCCCCTCCAACATATGCCTCTAAATAGCAACTAGTGTTATTGTATGGTTGGCATAGCTGTCTTTCTGGATTAATTCTCCTGACTCTATAGTTGATTTATGTGAGCTTCAAATGCTCCTAGCTTTCTCTGTGGATGACTTTAAATAACTGATGAATGAGAAGGAGTTGGAAGATGCCTCTAATGCAGTGGCATTGAGAGGTCTATAGGTTTGCATGAGCAATGGCACTTAATGCTGGTGTGCAGCCATCCTTGGCCCTAAATTCTAAACTGCCTCTGAGGTTCTTTGTAATTAAGATGATTCTTGGAGAGGGTTGCGCTCAGCTCTGCTGACATCACACTCGCAGCTCAAATGCCCTGTGTGTGTGTGTGTAATTCTGTAGATATGACATATATAAGTCTGGTGCCCAGACCTGAAGATATTTTATCTGATTAACTTTGGAACTTTATTTAGTTGCCACATGTGTCTGGGTCACCGAACTTCTATCTGCAAACATCTGGTGTTGGAGAGACAGGAAGATTAAGCAGGCCCACCAACGCTGTTTATACACATTAGTCAGTGAAGGATATATTTATCTAAAACCAAAGGTTGGCAGAATTTTTTTTAAAAAATTATATGGTCCTATGTAAGGTTGTTGCGGCCAGGAAGAACAACAATCGCCCAGCCTCTTACCTCTTTGTGTCCTCCCTCACTCCCTTTCAAGCTCCACCAGCTTTTGTTTTATTGTACATGTTTTGCCAGGGTTATGCTCTTCCCACCACATTTCTACTTTTTTTCCTTTCTCATTTTAATTCCCTCCATCCCAAGTGCTTACCCCTTGCCACCAGTGCCCACTAAACCTTTCCTGCTCTCATTTCCTCATTCTCCTGCCATTGCATATTAGGTAGCAGGAATTCCCCTATGTAAACCAGAGGAGGGCAAAGTGTGGTTCAAGAGATGCAAGGAATTGTAGTTGCTATAATCCCCCACTATTGTCAATACTGGCAAGGGAAGGTGGACACTGCAGTTCAATAGACATGTCCTTTTAATTATGAAACCCCATATCTAGTGAGAGGGGTGTAGAGTATGCCAACACCCTCCCAATGGCCATTTCTGAGTTGCTGGTGCAAGCATCCAGTCCTCTTTTTATAACTGGGCATGCTGCAACAGGTAACTACAGGGAAACATTTTGATTAAAGAAAAATAAGGGACTACCTTTATGGAAAAGAAACATATGATGGTAACTACTTGGAGGAGGGGGAGATTGGAAAAGTAAAAGTTACTTTAAAAAAAACTTTGCTTAATACATTAGACTAATGGTGCAGATACTGTCAGCAGTACAAACATTGTAAACTTCTAACTTAATCAAAAGCTAACTCGTAACTAAATAATCCCCAGTCAAAAGGATCATGTAGCAGGATGGGGGAAGGCTGTAACCAGCCAGAGGAGGCATTCTTGGGTTAAATTAGGGGTGGACAACTGTTATTTTCTAATAATGGATTTCCCATGACCTCTCATCATTTGCTGTACTGCTAGTATGGATGGGAATTGTAACCCAACAACATTGGAAAGCCATCAAGTTTGTATAAGGCAGCTCTCTAGTATCCCAGTAAATACATTTTTTTTTGAGTTTGCTGTTGTCATAATTTTTTTTTTAAAAAAATCAGTTTCTTGAGGGGTTATACTTCTCATTTTTTTTTAAAAAAATATTTGAAATATTTGATATGAAGAATTAAACAGTTTTTCTTATCTGTATTTCACAGATAAAGGGGTGGAGGCACTAAAGGAAAGCCCTCACCAAAAAATAAAATGAAATAAAATGTCAAAGTAGTAGCTATAAGTGTGTATGTGTAAAATAGTCTGTTGCAGGCTACTCTAGGGTTCATAAGCATTTCAAATATTCTTTCTGAGTTGAATCTAATAATCTTGCCTTTGGGTCTTTCTGTTGCAAATGAGAAGAGGATTTCATTTCAGACATCATTTACAACTTACAGTGTCGATCACGATGCATATTAACTCTGAGATCTGGAAGGAGACAGTCACGCTCTTGAAGAGTTCTGAAAGATCGTCACTGAACTACTTTGGCTGCATGATTCCATTTTGTGTCACAGCCTGTGAGCTATCGAAATTGCTTGAAATCAAAGTTAATGAAGGAGAGGCAGAGGCCTCATGTACTAAAGGGACCAAAGATCTTAAAAAAGAAAAAGGATCAAATTGCTGCAATGACATAGCACTGTAGAACAAGCCTTGCCATATTTTGTTTTCATTATTGTCTCCCCCAGCATTTTTCAGTACCAGACATTACTGCTAGGTTGATGTTCTAAAACTGGATGTGGACTGAGAGGGGAGCTTATTTTCTTGCATATTTCTTTTGGCACAGAGGCCACCCAGTGCAAGCCCAGTTTGTTCAAGCATACCAAGCCTACAACCATAGGCTATGTACACTAGATATGATAGATGCAATTTAGGGGTATCTTATTTTTAGAGGAAAATGAAAGTTTTTGTTTTATTTGTTTTTGTTTCTGTTTTAAAAAAGCTGTTCCTTTTGTTTCTCATTTGTCTAAATTTCATTTGTTTTGCATTTCATTTCATAGCTGTTTTTCATTTTTATGCCCATTTTTTTTTTATTTTCACCTTTCCTGGAGCAGAAGGGATGGAGCAGGTCTTTAAGGAGAGGCTGGATGGCCATCTGTTGGGGATGCTTTGATTTGGAGTTCCTGCATGGCAGGGGGTTGGACTGGATGGCCCTTGTAGTCTCTTCCAACGCTACGATTCTATGATTCTATGTATAAAATATGTATGACTTTTTGTAGAAATAGTTGTTCAAAAGTGTGCAGACTAATATAGAAATGAATCTGTGCTGCAAATAACTGGATTGTCATAGCAACTGACAGACAGATTGACTTCTCCCTTGATCATACCTGTGCTCTTAGGTGCCCTGAACTCTTATGAAAATGGGTGGGGTACAAATTTAATTAATAGTTACAATATCAACAATATTGTTGTTGTTAACATTTGGAACATGCATCATCATTCAGTGATATTTTCTAGATTCTGATGTTCCAAAAGTCCAGTCAGTAACATTTGATCAACTGTGAAACTGAAAATAATACTAATAATGCCATGTCAAAACTGCTTTCATTCTGCTGATTGCATGTGTGAATGGGTCAGTAAGGAATTAAGATGTGTGATTATATGTAACATCCAGGAACAATGAACCATGACAGAAATTTTTAAGTGAGCAAACTAGTTAGTGAATGAAATCTGACAGGCTATATTTTTACATTTGGGCCTGCTCAGGCCCTGAGATCCCCAGGGCAGTCCCTCCATCACTTAGACCCAAAATATTACAGGTATGTTTGGTGGGGACATAAGGCAGGCTGCTGGTAAGCAATGAAACAAGCTAAAATGGTTCCTTCCCTCCTTAGGGAAGTTCAAAAATGGTTCATTCCCTCCGTAGAGTTCTTTTTAAATTCTAACATGCTTTTAATAATAAAATGTTTTAAAGAAAGTGCTCTTTATTGGTAACTGTAGTGCTTTTAAACATTTTGGCCCGATCTTCACGGGCAAAATACGGCGCCTTTAGGGCTGGAAAGGGCGCGTTTAGGGTTAGGGAGGGTGCAGCATCCACACTCTCCCTAACCCTAAACCATATGGACACTACCATTTTAAAATGGCTGCGTCCATATGGGCGCACCATGATTGCATCATGGCGCGCACAGCATTTAGATACACTGCTTGCACCATGACACAATGGCACCATGGGAGGGCACCAAGCGTGCCCTTTCCACGGCTCCAAAATTATAGGGTTTTTTGCACTGAGTCTTTGGCACGGCTTTCAAATAGCCGCACCAAAGACCCAGGGGAGAAAGGGGCCGTGGCGGCAGCTCCTTTCTCTCCTTGGCACTGCTGAGGGAAGCGGGGTGCAGCGTGTGCCCGGGGCGCCTGTTGCACCCCGCTTTGAGGCCACAGGGAAGCGGAAGTTTGCTGCTTCCCCGCGGCCTCCTGAAGTAGCGGGATGGGGCTTCTGAGGCTGCCGGTGCGGCAGCCTTGGCCCCATCTCGCCGCTTCTTGGGGTGGCAACAGACCCCCCCTTTTGGGCAGTCTGTATCGCCCCAGCATTTTTAAATTGCCTTTTCTTATTTTTAATTATAGGTTTCAAATTGTTTTCTTGTTATTGATAGATTAATTATGTCTTAATATTAACTTTTGTGCGCTTTAATTATATTATATTTGTTTTCATTAGTAAGCACCCTTGCATTGTCTTGGTTGGGAAAAAGTTGAGATACAAAGTTCATAATCATCATCATCATTCTTTGAAAAAAAGTAAAATGGACACTGGGATCATCCGACACACTCGAAAACCACTTCTGAGCCAATGTAACATTTTCTAAACATAGACCAGGATTAGACAGGATAGAATCCACATACGGCCAAATCTTCTGTATGATCTTTCAAAGTCTTTAGTGTTTCATGCCAAAAGAGGGAAGTTTTTGTAATGCTAGCAAGGAAGAGGGCTATTTTCAATTAATCTTCATAGATGTTCCTTGTGGATTCATCTTTCATCTTCAACTTCCAAGAAGATCTTGAGCACTGCCCAGTAGGAAATAGCGCAGCAGGAGGGCACCGTGACTCTCTCTCTCTCTCTCTCTCTCTCTCTCTCTCCCTTTCTTTCTTTCTTTCTTTCTCTCTCTCGTTCATTCTCTCTCTCTCTCTGTTAACCTATGCTAGATCATAAACAATGAAACAATGTTTACTTCTTTGTACATCATACATTTTCTTTTCACTCTCAGAATTTTGAAGTGGTCCTCTTTTTATTTCTTTGCTCTTTCTTTCTTTCTTCTTTTACAGCTGCAGGTATTTTCTTTCTGCTCGCTCCCCCTGTCTGACATCCACTCTTTCTTTTGCATTGACTGCTTTGCTCTTCTGGCCCCTGTGGTGATCTGTGCTTTGACACTTGTGTTCAGGAGGCTTCACTGTGGAGCTCTGCCAATGTGAGCAATTGATCCAGGGCCATAAACTAGCTGAATCATTCAAGGTCACTGCTTTTGTCTTCTCTTGTGGGGGATGGCTGCTTTAGGGACCGAAAACTTCTTAAAGTTTCCAGACTTCCGATTATGAATTTTAATGAAGTCACAGATCTGAATATCTTTGGTGTGTGTTCTCACAGTAAAATGTACTAATATTTATACTACTATGCAGCAGGTGATTACAAAGGATATCTAGAGTATCATCCTCCAGAAGAGAGATGGGGGAATCTATGACCTCCAGGTGTTTTGACCTACAGTTCCTAGCAGCTCCATCAAGCACAGCCAATTGAAAGGATTGTGGGAGTTTTCCAAAATATCTGGGGAACCAAAGGACTGTTTTAGAACTGATAAACCAGCATAAAACACTGGATTATGACTTGAGTCTAATCTGCATAGCATAAATAATGCAATTTGGCACTGCTTTAGTTGCCATGATTTAAAGAGATTGAATCCTATGATTTGCAGATTTGTGAGATGTTTAGCTTTCTCTCTCAGAGAACTTTGGTACCACACCAAACTAAAAATTCCAGAATTTCATAGCACTGAGCCACAGTAGTAAAAGTGGTGTCAAACTGCATTATTTCTGCAGTGCAGATTCAACCTCGGACTAGCAAGATCAGGCTTCAAATCCTCCACATGGCCATGACTTCACTGATCAATCTTAGTCTAGACACATTATTCTACAAAGATAGGGACAGCCATGTACACCATAAGATAAATTCAAAGATCTGTACTCTGATTTTACTCTTTTACAAAAATCTATTCTCTGATATACTCTAATATTAGCATACATATATTACTTATATTAGGCCAACCAAAAAGGCAAGATTTGTGCAAGATTTCAAGACACATAACCTTCTTCACCATGCAAAGATTTTTTTTCAAATAAAAAAAGTATACAGAGTAAAGAAAAATGGAAGAAAATTATGCTGTTAACATCACATAGGAGAAATTCTGGACCATGCCAACAACTATCAAGTCAGAATGCACAGGGAAGCCATTGAAGTCCATAAACACCTGGACAACTTGAGCAGGAAAGAAGAAACCCTTAAAGTAAACAAAGCAGGAATACAGGGGGCGGCTCCATGCCACCCGTCTTTACTCCTCATCAGCACCGTGCAAACTGCACCGCGTGGCACTGACGCAACTCCCTAAAAAGAAGCCACCTAGAGTGGCTTCTTTTTAGGAGTGCCAAAATGGTGCTCATGTGTCCTGACGCCGCCGCTTTCGGTGAGTGCTGTTTAGGCACATGGATACCCGCGTGTCATCATTGCGTGCCCCCGTGTGGACCAGGTGTGGCAAGATGGCACACAGGTGCCACTAGTAGGGCTAGGCACGTATGCACACCCAGCCGTACTGAGTCCTTGAATCGGCCCTAGGACGGTGCTTTTTGCCCATCTATATCGGGCCCAAGTTTGACTGCCAGTCCTGAAGAACACCAAAATCAAGACCAAACCCATGCAAATGAAAACCACCCAGGGTCAGGGGAATTTCTCAGCAGACAATGGATCATTAATTAAATAGACACCCAGAGGCCATGCCATTTAACAACAGACCAACACACAGGTTAGCATGTTAAATCACTGCCTCTCATCCAAGGGTCCCACAGCATATTCACTTCCATGCCAGCATTCTCTGAAGATGCCAGCCACAGATGCTGGCAAAATGTCAAGAATAAACTCTTCTAGAACGCGGCCACATAGCCTGAAAAACTCACAAAAAATAACAACACACTATCTATTGATTATATTTTATGGTGTGTATTTAGTTACTAGTTCTAAAAGATTATGGCATATTCAGCCCAAAGTATAGAAATTTAATGGCTGAGCTTCTAGGTTTCATGCATGGGCTTCTACCATTCTTTTTACTTAAATACCTTAAAGGCACCAGATCTCGTCTGATCTTGGAAACTAAGCCAAGTCAGCCCTGCTTAGTGCTTGAATGGGAAACCACCAGGGAACAGAAATTGCTGTAGTCTATATTTCAGAGGAAGGAACAGGTAAGACAATCTCTGAGTATTCCTTGTCTTAGAAAAATCCTATGAAATTCACGAGCTCATCATAAGTGAACAGGTGACTTGAAGAAACATGTAATACACACACCATTCTTTTCCTAGTTACCTCATAATCTTATTAGGCAAATGGAACATTTGAAAAATGTGGGAGAAGAAAGAACTGAATTGTAAATAGTCAAGAAGATGCTGTTTGGTTGGCCAGGCAAGAACAGAAGAACAGGACTGAAGTATTTATGCCAGGACTGCCCAAGACAGAACCATCATATCATATCCACTTCTTCAAGAGGATTCTCAGCAATCTGAACACAAAGACCAAGCTAGCTCCCAGTTTGAGTTAAGCCTCAGTGTTTGAATCTGTGGAGCAGCAGCTGCTGCTGAGAGGGACAATGCTGCAGCCTTCAGAGGGTCCATTCTGGCTGCCATGCCAGACTCTGAATGGAAAACGCTGCAAAATCCCCCCGCCCCATTTTTTTTATTACATTGGGTTGTTTGGAAGTATAGTGGCATTATCTCAGTATCTCCCCTTTTACCATTATCATCAGTTTACTTAGGGCATGGAGACCTCCTAGCTGGTTGAGGTGAAAATATGTAACCATTTGTAAAGTACCACCTATCGGGCAGTCAATTTTTACCCCTGTTGTTCCCAAGAAGAACTAAACTAGCCATGTCTTATCAAACATCCAGTGTATTTGGAAATCATTACACTCTCTGAGTTTCTTCCTGGGATATTGCCATTAACAAGTAGTGTTAAACAAGTCAATTATTGCCTCTCTCTCTGTGAGAGAAAATTGTTCATTTTTTAACACAGTGAACACAATGCTGGAAAATATTGCCCTTGCTGCTGCAGAATGAAGAAAAGCGTGGGTTCTTTTGTGCACTCTCCCAATGCACTCTGACTTTGTTGCTGATTTTCAAGCAAAGGCTTGTTTGAAGCTCTGCCTGCATGGATTTGTTACACTATCCTCGTTTGTGATGAAAATGGTTCCCTTTTCATCATTTTTAATTTCAAAGACCTGTAGGGTATGGTTCTTGTAGGCTGCACACCAGCTGAGCAATGCACGATGCCATCAGTGTCTCCCAGTTAGACCTGTACTCACTAAGCTCAAGCATGAAGTTGTCCAAGTCTGTTAACTTAGAATTTTGTAGCCTGCTTCAAATTGGAATTCATTTCTTTTGCAAGAAATGACAAATTGCAGCACAGTTTCCACTCAGGTCTGCTTAACGTACCTCACAGGGTTGTGAAAATAAAATATGTGTTACCTTGAGCTCTTGGAGAAAGGGGCACATAAATAAATAGCAAATAAATGCTATTTATTTATGTACCTCCCTCAGGAAAATACAAATAACCAAGAGAGAGGCCATATAGCACACACATTCTCTCCAGTAACATCTTGCCAGCAGTTCCCCCAGAAACTGCTACTTGAAGCAACCATCTCACTTTGCTTTAAGATAGGGATGGCCCTGGGTCTAAGGAACTGGTATGGATGCTGCTCCTCTGGAAGAGATAGATGAAAACCAATGGGAAAGAGCTCCACTAATGTAGGTGTTTTCCCCAAATGATGTGAGTGAAAACTAGACCTGTCAGAAGCATGTTGTGAGTAACCTTGCTTCTGATGGATCAAAGCGCCTTTATTTCTTTGATGTACCCCTAGGATTGGTGTTGGTATGATAAAGCCCCTTCCAGGGTCTGGTGTGGCTGCCATATCAGAATCTGAACAGGAGACACCCCATCTTTAGGAGTAGCTGCTGCTGATGATAAAGGTGGTGTTGTGGCCTCTGAAGAGTCCACTTAGAGCTAGAAACTGAGTCGATGACCTTTTTCAATCAGCCAGGAGACACATAGTCCCATCAGGTGTACCAACCTACTGGATGTATATCTCCTTCTAAGACAGTGGTTCTCAACCTTTGGTCTTCTTGATGCTTTGGACTTCAATTCCCAGAAGCCCAAGGAAACACCAGATTTGAAATACTATTACATAGCGAGCACACTAAATTGGATATCAGATTGGATAAACTTGGAAAATTTGAAATTACTAGACGGCTTAAATAATCAAAATGGCTGGCATGGTTATATGTGGTATGGAAAGGTGAAAGTTCATAAAGATTTTACACATCATATTATAAGAAGGGCCTTGTTAAGGGTAAGGAATGAATTTAAAAAGAAAACATACAGAAAAATACCACTATGGATATCGCCGCATGAAGCCTTTTTTTGGGAAATGGACATCTTTGAATAAATGGTTAAGATATAAAGACATCCTGAAGAAACAACAATCAAACAAATGGGAGTTAAAAGCTATAGAAGAATTAGAACCCATTGACCCCAAAATACATTGGTTCCTATATATTCAATTAAAAGAAAGGTTTAAAATGGACGAGAAACTGTAGGGATTTGAGGAAATCTCAAATGAATACGACGATATACTATTGAGTAAGAAGAGAAAGAAAACAGCTACAGAAAACAATTAAAAATACAGCAGGAATTTGAACCAGTCACTGAGGAAATGATAAAATGGGCTACAGACATAGGCAGAGCAATCGGCCTGGAAAAATGGGAGTATGCATGAGAAAGATCAGAGAAGTTAACAAAATCTCAAGATGTAAAGAGAACTTTTGGGAAATGGAGCATAGATGGCACTTAGCCCCATTAAAAATTTCAAAAATTTACAATATGAAATCTAACAAATGCTGGAAATGTCAAAAGAACATTGGATCTTGGTTTCACATGTGTGGAGGTGTCCTAAATTAATTTTTTGGGGGAAGAAAATATATAATGCCATTCAAGAAATTTTAGGAATTAGATTTTAATTAAAACCAGAAATATACTTATTAAATATGTTAAATATAATTCCCTCAGATATAGAAAGGAAACGGTGGAGAATGTTACTGTATATGACTTCTGCAGCAAGAATAACGATAGCATAATTATGGAAAAACTCCCAACATTAGATGACTGGCTATTGAAAGTACTGGACATGCAAGAAATGGACAGGTTAACTTTGTGGCTAAATCATAAGGATATAGATAAGATAGAGGAAGAATGGTTTCCAATACCAGAATTTTGCAGAAAACGATGGCAATGACAAAGCAAGTCTGAAAATTAGGACAGAGCGATATTATGATAGACCAGTATGAATAGCAGTAGCAAAAACAATGGAAAGTGTCTAGGAAATCTAGATAAATATTTTGTATGTGGAAAATAAAGACAACCAATGATTAAATAAGAGTGATAGGATTTATTGTCAAGAAAATTGTGGAAGTTTGTAGGGACATAGTGTAAATGTTATATGCTAGACGACATTAAAAATGGTTTATTAGATAGATTGGGTAATATAAGATTGTAATGGAATCACTATGACACAATTTGTAATTGTAATATGAAATGATAGAATTGATGTTTTGTTTTTTATATATAGAAAATAAAAAAAGAGAGAAGAAGCCGAAGGAAATACAGCTAATGGGAAGGGATTCTGGGAAATCAAGACCAAAGGTTGAGCACCACTGCTCTAGGATGTACACCTGGTGTGTTCTGCACCCCACACCCCCTCGTGACACCTCTGCAAACACAGGAAAGGCAACAAGCAATGGTTTTTGCTTGACAAATATTTCCGCCATTATTTTTTGTTGGTTGTTATTTTGTTTTGTTCTTGCCTTAATCCTTTTGAGTCTGCCAGTTCCATACTGCCAATGTTTTGAAGTTTTCTTTTAGCATCACTGAACACCGAATTCCTTGTAAAAAATAATCCACAGGTATGAAAGATTCAAACTGATCTTAAAACAATTCACCCTTTTAAAGATAGGTAGGGAAGTAACAGAGCCAGGCTGTTTGGCTTTTAAATTATTCATAGTGTATGCAGTCTGGGATACATATATATTCTATTACTTTTTATCTAAGTACATATTTTCTTCTCTTCACTGCCAACCACTAACCTTTTTATGGCTTATTTTTGTAATTATATTGTTATTTTTGTTATTTTCATTATGGTTGACTCTATATTTGTGGGGTAATTTAAGTTTCCTAAGGCTTTAGCCTTTGGTAAGGAAACAAAAATATTTAAATATCAAAAATATCAAAGCCAAGCCTGTTAGAGTCTGGCTTTAAAACAGCAGAGTAGGAGAAATATGCTTTTGTTTAACTATAGCTCCCTAAGAACTGAAACTGACTCAAAAATAACACAAACAACTTGTAGTTCAGAACAAAGGTTTACTAATGGCTTTAATCTATATTTACATAGAAGGCTATGTCCTGATCTAGATAGTGAATACGTAGTTCAGGTGGAGAAAAGGTCTTTATCTCATCATCTTTCCAAACAAACTTGAGAGAGGAGGAAAACCAACAGTTCAGTTGAAAATCTTGAGAGAGAATGCAAGTTAGTCTCAAAGGGACACTGGCCTAAGTCACATGATAGTTTGAATGAGATATTGAGAGAGCAAGAAGGAAAAGACTATCTATCAAAGGAGGGGGAAAGAGAATGCAAAAATCTTCCAACAATATTTTTCTTCAGCTTTCCCTTAGCCTGGTGTACTCCAGGTTGGACTGAAACTTCCATCTCACCAGTAATTCCCAATGTGGTGCAGCGGTTAGAGCAGAAGTGGACAATGGGATTGGCTGTCCAGAAGTTTTTGGACTGGAATTCCCACCAACTGCATCTGGGGTAGCCAATAATGAGGAGCTGTAAGGTGAAACAGTCATAGGGTTACCAAACCTTACCAAAGCATCCTGCACATTTCTATCTTGTTTTATACCAGATGCTAATGTTGCACTGGGGCATGCTGCATTCTGCTCTCTCTCGCTCTCTTGCTGTACACCCATCTATATTTCCTACATTACCTACCATAGGAGCATGTGCAGAAAGATTGCATTTTTTAAACTTTCAGTTGCAGCTTCTTATAATGTAGAAGAGGCAGGTTGCTGCTGAAGAGGCAAGTACCCTTTAATTTTTAACATTTCAGCTAAAAAAAGTGGAGTTCCTCCTTTGGATGTAGAGGAAGCTGTAGAGACACTACTGTCTTTTGAGTATTTTTGGACCTGAAAAGAGTTCTGGACAATTGTTTGTAAATCTCTTACTTAAAAGAAAAGGCTTCTTCTATACAAGGTTAGTTACTTGATTCTCAAACGGGGTCTGTCATTCGCCCTTCCTATCACCTGCCAGAGGGCAGTATATATTCATAAAGCCCATACAGCATTTTTGAGAGCGCTGCATAATGGAGACATGAAGCTTTGCTTAATTATAGTAACACTAATGGAATCTTCCTTCCTCAACCCAACAGCATCAGAGATCAAAACCTGTTTTTGTTTAAAATATTTACCGGAGTGATGGCAAGCCTTTAATCAACACAAAGTGATGCTTCCTTGCAACAGCTGAATAATAAATACACAATTACTGATGAGATGAAATCCAGTCCATTATCTGTTTGCAGAGTTTCTTTCCTCCTTTGCTACAGAATCATTTTCAAATTGCTTAGTTTTTCCCCCATCTGTAGAGCTTTGATTCTGAGAGAAAGAGGCATTCCCTTTACTCTCACAAACTTGTAAACAACTGCAGTGAGGCTCTCCATGCTTGCTTTCGGGTACCACCATTCAAGAAGGATGCAGCTGAACTGGTGAGCAGTGTAAGCAAGAAGGACCTGAAAACAAATTGAGGAATGGGTGGTGAAGCTGTGCTTTGCCTAGAAGAGATCAGATTAAAGATGTGTTAGGATGGGAGCAAGATAATAGTTTAAGATATTTTCATGTTATATCAGAGAGAGGAGGAAAAATTGTTTTGCTCATTGCTTTGTTCATTTCATGTATATGTTTCAATTGAGGATTAGTGTCATGAGCTGGTGGATTGGACAGTGCTATTTTATATCACATTACATGGGATTAAAAAATTCCCCATGTAAAAAAATGAAAGAAGAATCTCCAGAAGAAGAAAGCTAGTTCAGCAGTAGTAAATATGGTTCAAATCATTTGATTTGCAAGGGACACTCCTTGTTTCCTGACAGTCATCTCCATTGTCCCCATGTTGTCCTTACTTCGCCTTTGGGGAAAATGCATAATCCAGTTGTCCTGATGGAAGTTCATGAAGCACTGGATATACTGTTCCAGGATAGCATCAGTCTGTCTGCCCATCAGATTCAGGTTGGGCTGGGGACAGATGTATTTGCACCCCACAATCTTAAGGACTGTCTGCCAGAATTGGAGAGTGAATTGTGGCCCATGATCTGATACCAGAATCTCTTGACAGTCCATGCTGGTGGAATATGTCCTCCAGAAAAAGGTCTGCTATTTCCTGGGCTGTGGGCAGGCCTGCACAGGGGATGAAGTGAGCCATCCTAGTCAAAGTGTCCCCAACCACCAAGATGGTTGTTGCTCTCTTTGTTGGAGGCATGTCTGTAATGAAGTTGACGGACACAGTTTGCCAGAGTCACTAGGGAGTTGGTAACAGGAGTAGTTGCCCCATGAGGTGAGAAAATTCATGTTTGTGTGCTTAGTCTGTAGTCCCTCAAGTTTAGCTACACGTCTCTTAGATTGGTTAGAAATGAAGTTTTGGCTCCCATACCATTTCCCTTCTTTTACTTTAAGAAACAGCTTACAATGAGTATAGACTGTTCTTTTGCTTCCTGCTGCTACCTTCTTCTGTCTTTCTAAAGAAGAAATAATAGTTTTTGCAGCAAAATCAGCTTATCCTTCTATCTCCTTTTTACTTTGAGTCACTTTGGTTAAGTATCCCTTTTTAAAAACTTCAGCCTGCAAATTCCCGCAGAGAATTAGTGTCTGGAAGAGCTTTTTCTCCCAGACCAGGAAAACCAGTGCACTGCAAACAACTTCTGGTTGAGTATTCAGTGCTATGATTTTTAAATGTAAAAGGATGGCTGTGAATTAAAGGCACATTTGTTTATTTTGGTTGTGAAGTGAAGGCATATTTGTTTATTTTCTTCCTCTTCAGGTTCTCTGTATTACTATCATAGAATATAAAAGGTAATGTGTGAAGGAACAGTCTCTCTTCCTAACAGTAATTGGCAGCATGTTGTTCATTTGAGTTATACAGTTTTATACTTTTTGGTGGCAGTTGATAGCTTCTGTGTCAGTAGGGTAATGAATCCAGGTTTGATTCTGAAGTTTACAGTGTTACCCCAAGTGTTAGGGCTGTATGCCTGAATTTTTCAAGAGCAGGTTTAAGCATCTCTGCCTGTTGTCTCATGAGAGCTGCCCTGAGTAATTTACCAAGAGCTGATTTTAAAGCAAAACAAATCTGTGCCTGTTTAAAAGTTGGCACATCCATTGTGGTAACAACCAAAGTAGGGTTTTAGAATTTTTCATGAAGTGGAGGAAGGCCCCCTTCACCTGAAAAAATGCAGCCGCTGTACATTCCTTTTTGTTTGTCCCCCTTTTCTATCCCTGTCAGTGGAAGTCATGGAGTTTCCATAAAAGAGCTCAGTGATCTTGCATCCCTGTGCCCTGGTCCTCCTCCTACCCAGCTCTGTCAAGCATTCAGTCCAGATCTGGGACTGACAGAAGGGTCCCTTATAAAGCTTGCCTGGTAAAAGGGTGCCTTGCTCTGTATAATTGTGATGCTTCCCTAATAAAAGGAAGCATCACCAGACAGCCGCAAAGCTTGCCTGCTAAAATGAAGTATTGCCAGATAGGGTTGTGCAGGGGAATAGTGAAGGAAAATAGAACAGGTAGGGAAACTCAAATATGTATTCATTGGCAATGTTGGAAACTGTGGAATGTTGAGTGCTTCCAAACCTGAGATCCATTCCAGATCCTCCAGAACATATTTATGGAGCAGACTGCCAAAAAATCCCTTGTTAGTGTCTTCCAGAACATGAAAAATGCTCTGGCTGCATTGAGATTGTGGACCATGGTGTAGTAGACTTGCAATGTGAAGGTAGAACTACTGTATCCCTTCAGGTGGAGGCTTAGAACCTCAAAATATAGCAATTAAAAGCCCAGATTGATATGCTCAGGTAGATAATTTTGCCTTTGCACCAGCAGCTCAAAAAGTGTGTACAAAAATGAATGAAGTGATCTTAGACTGACAGGCCCTTGAGAAAAACCTGGAGGAGGTGCAATAAGAGCACACACAACCATGTCATGCTGCGTATTTCTTGGTGAGTGAAATATGCCCAGGTGAGCCACACCATCTGTGAAAAGAGAATTGCCAGGCTAGAGAACCAGCTGGCTACTCAAGAGGCAGTCATCACAATTGTCTGCCCTGAGATATTAGTGTCTCTATATTGGTTTCCCACCTAATAGTCTCTACCCTCTTTAACCTTCTGTGAAAGAAAAAAGAATCTGGTGCTTGTAACAACCCTGTCTGAGTGAAAATGACAGAAACAGCCTGAGGGGAAAATAGAGTGGATACACAGGTCATGGGGGACCATGTCCCTTGGACCAAAATGAAGGCCTGCCCCATGTCAGACCAACTCAACCCCCTCAACTGGGAAACTGGCCTGATGTGGTTGAATATGGGCAGGATCCAAAGGAGATGGCTTTGCTGTGTATGTCCCCAGAAGACATGGCAGCCTTAGACCCAGCTGTTGTGGGTCAACATCTCCTATCTCTGAGATCTACTACCTTCCTTATAAGATTTTTCAGATTCTTAGCACATGCATCCCACTGATGTGAGATGCAGCCTATCCATTGACATAAGTCCATTAAACAACACATCATGACCCAAGAAGCCAAATCATTCTTGGTAACACCATCAGCTGAGTCAGTTGTACATGTCCACTATTTTCTTCTTCCTTCCTGGGCCATGCCTTTTAATTGGAAAAAAGAGATGAAATGACAAACTTTATATCCAGGTTCTCCAACTTTCACCCCAGGGGAACCAATTTGCACTTGGTGCAGGTTAAGACACCCACAGCCTTTGGGAAGAATGCAAAATGCTGCACCTGTTGCAGGTAACTGCAGCAGCTCCCTCACTGTCCATCTTCAGTGGTCTCAAATAGGCACTGAAACAGAACTCCAGGCGTCTTCCTCAAAACTCCCCTGCTAACCCCCCATGCAAAATACCCCTATTGGCTCTCGCTGATAATTGAACTCTGTTTGCCAGGCTCCAGGGACTGGAGACTCTAGGCTAGTCACTGTTAGCTCCTCTCTCAACCAATACCTCTGGTGTCAGAAAATTTATTCATTTTATCAGATTAATTTGTTCAAAGATTCCTGAGCAACGAACCAAAAATATTTAATTAGCAAACAGGCTAACTAAATAACTGACTAGCAAACACAGGAAATACAGAAATGCATGTTCATATACTCTGAAGCAAGCTTTCCAATCTGGTGTCCTATGGATGTGTAGTTCCCATAATCAAGGTTGCAAAGAACGTTAAATCTCAGAACCCACCTCAACAAACACAGAAACAACAACAAACTTGTGATAGAAAACTAATAAGTATAAACTGTAACTATATATGAACCTTCATGTATTATGTAAAATATTATTTTAAAGAATTATAGACACAGTTTAGTGTTGCCTCAGTTTTGAACTTTCATAAATACATCGTGCCCTTTCGTGCCTTGGCATATCGTTCCTATAATTAGTTGAGGCCTTTTCTTCCATCCAACTTGTCTTGGGTTTTTTTTTTTTCCCTCTGCGAAGAAACACTCACCCCTCAACAGAGGAACATGCCACACAACTTATGGCGTGGTCTTTTGTCATCCAAGGTGGGGGAACTAAGGCAGGGAGTGCTGCCAGCATGGCACCAGCTGGTTGCCTTCTTCTCAGCATGCTTCACATCCCCCTCCTTGTTTGTGTGGGTGGGAGAACATCAGTCAATCAGTTCATACTTCCAGGTGTTTGCTGATTGGCTGGTGTGATGCCTTTCCTTGACTGGAGTGCTCAGGTGGACGTTTTTGCTCTGATCAGGTGGTGAAATATTTAATTGGTTGCTTCCCTCTCAGCCAGCCAGTTTTTCATTGCCATCACCCATCTTCCCTGTCTTCAGAGAGTTGAGTTTGTTGTTCAGAATTTCTTCTTGTTTGGCTCCTACATTTAATCTATACGGAAACTAGATCTGGGATGGTATTTAATAATAATTAATAATAATAATAATAATAATAATAATAATAATAATAATAATATCCTGCTCTAAATCTAAAAAGACACAACACAAAAGGAGAAGGGAATGGTGCTGGGGAAGGGGAATCAGGTCAAGCAGTTCTTCTCTCCCTCTGATGCTTGGACCAAGGCAGATGGCATGGAGGGAGGGCTCTGCTTCTTAACCTAAGACAGGCCTGAAGGAGTTTGGCCTGCTCTTTCACTCCCCGCTAGGCCAGATGGTGTTGTCATGGAGGGAGGTATTGCCATGGCTCCTTTTGCAAGGCTTTGTATGGGGACCTGCTGGTATATATATGTGTGTGGGGGGGGGGGATCAAGGTGTGTGAAAATGTCCATGTGGGGAAAATGTGTTTCTTGCACCCCCATTGGGTGAGGGGATCATGTGGGGGGTTTGGCCTTGGTGGATCACTTCTGTCATCTACTTGGTTCCAGTGTGGGTAAGGCTCATTGACCAGCAGATGGGCTATTGATGTCTAGAACCAGTTCTCATGCATATGACAACTCACTGAAAGATATAATTAATAAATTATAATTAATAAATACTTGTGGACTTTTCTTCCATCCAACTTGTGCTTTTTGTTCACAAAGCAGTACCTGGATACACAAATATAGTGCCGAGTGATAGTTTAATATCACTAGGGTGATACTTTAATATCACATAAAGCCCAGGAGCAAGAATATGCTTGGAGCACTGTTGGGAATTAAAATGGCAACTAGAGATAGCTGCATCATGCTGGGCATATTTTGTTTTTAAGAATTCCAAGAGAAGGGGTCAACATTGTGCCCCAGAGATGTGTTAGTATCCTGCACAGTGATGTTAAGTGTTGATACTAGTCTTGTCATAAAGCCACTAATTTAACTATTTGAGTGGATTGTCTGCAGAAGACAGAAGTGACTGCCATTTATGAAGAATTCCCTGTATTACCAGAAATAAGGCTCTTCTTTTACTGTCTCTAGATAGTAAGGATGACATTTTTAACCACTCAAAGTTCTTCCTTGCAGCTACATTGCTGTATGTAGCATTTCTGAGAGGATGCTATCTTTCATCTGCATACAGGTCCTGCAACAATATGAAGCTGTTTGTTTTGTTTTGTTTTTACTCTGATTTAGGAGCTAAGTCTTGCCCATAAGTCTTAGTCTTTCAGCACACAACCTTGTACTTTAGGTGATGAATTGCCCTAGAAAATAAACAGGACATTAGCTTGTCGTACAAATATGCTTGTCAATGCTACACAAAATATAGCCATGCTTCTGAACTGTGCATGCTTTCAAATATGCTAATCATATGCAAGCCACTTTCAGTTTGTAATGACTCCCTACTAATTTTTAAAAGTTTGCATTCATTTAGTTCTGTCGTTAACTATGGATAGATGAGGTTTGCTCCCTCGTGGATTTAAAAATGGATTTCCCCAATTCATGTTTCCGAAACTGGAATGCAGGACTGAAAAAAATTAGTGATTGGAAATCCATATATTTCTGAACTAGCACTTCTGTTATGCAGAATTGAATATGCATTCTACAATTTGTACAATTGGTAAAACATGCAAGGAATATGCACAATATGCACAAACAGTTTTCAGTCAACAGATGCTTGTTTTACAGCTCAAAATATGTGAAAACATGCATATATTCAAATAGCCTACAAAACTATGTACATATGGTGTCCTATATGTTACTGAACCTCTGCAGTTAAACCTCTGCAGTTAATGATATATCTGAATTGCAAAAGTGTGTGTGTGTGTGTGTGTGTGTGTGTGAGAGAGAGAGATTTTCTAAAATACTTTAAAAACTTTTGAGTGGTTTAAGACATCAATTCTACAAGTTAAAAATGACTGTTCTTTGGTGCTTCACTCTAGAGCAAGCTCCAGCCAATACAAGTAACTCTAATAATGGATAGTTATTTCCAAAGAGATGAAGCCAGTTTCACTTTTACAGTTACCATGCACCAACGTGTAAAAGAAAGAAAAAGAAAGAAGAAAATCCTCAAGAAAGCATAAATCCTACTTATAGGGTAGCGACAGGGAAGATAGCTCATATGATTCACTGTTTCATTAGGTAGAATCTGAGCCCCCTAATGATACCAGAATTTTCTGTCCCTCAAAGGGCAGTCCTGCTAAGTTCTTTGCAGCTAATGTAACCATAAAATAAAATTCAAGATGACATTCTGTTCCTCTGTTTCAAAAGTAGTTTTTCCAAACTGACAAGCTCCTCTTAAACTACCTGCCTGTTGCTCTTGCAGTTGGGCGCTGTAACCCAGTAGTACTAGAGTGCAGGACAGATTGTACAGAGTATGATGAAGAAATTGAAATAGTGAAAGACTTATAGAATCGGTGAATCATAGAAATCATAGAGTTGGAAGAGACCACAAGGGCCAATAGTCCAAACCCTTGTCATGCAGGAACATACAATCAAAGCATACCTGACACATGACCATCCAGCCTCTGTTTAAAAACCTCCATTGAAGGAGATTCCACTACACTCCCAGGGAGTGTGTTCCACTCTCAAACAGTTCTTACTGTCAGGAAATTCCTTCTAAGGTTTAGGTGGAACCTTTTTTCCCCCTGTAGTTTGAATCCATTGCTCAGGATCCTATTCTCTGGAGCAGCTGAAAACAAGTTTGCTCCATCTTCAATATGACATCCCTTCAAATATTTAAACAGGGCGGTTATATAACCTCTTAACCTTCTCTTTTAAAAAAGATGCAGTTTACAGAAGTATTCAAATCAGCAGTTGTTTCATCCACACATGAAATAAAGAAATGGGGGGGGGGGGGCAGTGTGGCCACCTTCCTTTCCTGTTCATGAAACATCTCGTGCTGTTTTAGGCACTATCATGATGCATTTCTGTGATGACAAGGAGGCAAAGAAGAAAAAAGGGATCAATCATGAAGGGTGGGATGGGGTGGAGGCTGTGACACCTGAACTGTGCCTCTACTGCAGAAGCAAAATCTGTGTGGAGTGGGTTAATTGCTTACTGCAGAAATGAAGCAAGATGCAATACAATTCATATCCATACCGTGGGTATCTGTAACAAATTGACACAGCATAAAATCCAGTAAAGCCCTAAGCCCAAAACAAAGCACATTACTTTGTGATTTTAGGAAAAGCCATATTTGCCTGTAAGTGCAGGGGACAGGTGGTTGACTCCCATGTCATGCTGTTTACAGCGGCTAGAATTCTCTTGTTGAGATATGTAGGTATACACTCTGTAACATCTGGTTACACCTGCATATGTATGTTTTTGGATGTTGTGGAAGGATGTTTCCTAGACTTGGGGATGGAAGCTGCTCCTTCATTTTTAGGTGCACAAGCACAGCAGAACAGACCCAGTCACGCATGTCCAGCCAGTCAGTGGTTATCGGAACAGAACATAACAGCTGGTGTTGTGTGCCTGGGGAAGAAGTGGGAAGGAGAGAGTAGGGAGGGAGTTCACCCTCCCTAACAATGTCATAAACCAGTGTGCTTACTGGATCTCCTTCAATGTTCCTTTTCATTTTACGTCACATCTGCTTTGGGTCAATCCTTGTTCTCAGAATCTGGCTATTCTTTTATTGACCAACTTGTCATTCCTTTTCACTGTATAGACTATGTGTGTCCATCAACCCTGGAGGGTAGTAGACCACCCTTGTGAAATGCTGTGTAAAAATTCTCCTCTTTACGGTTTATTTCCAGTAATTCATTATTGCCTCCCTGTTTATTGTTACTATGCTTTTTAGTTTTACCACCCTTGTCACGTGTGATCAGTCCTTTTGAAAAGCACAGTATTCTGTTCTTGTACTGGGAACAATTTTTCTACATATTTACTTGTGCTTTTTTCTTCTGTACACCGTTGCACTTCTTTTCATGGCTCGGTTATTTTAATTATGCACTCTTCATTTTAATTATGCACTCTTTTATTACAGTGCTGGCTAATTGTTCAATTATCACTCTGTTCTTGCTACGTTTTGTCAATATTCAGCAGCCTCAAAGCTCTAGAGAAATGTCCCCATTTCTCTCCACCCAAAAAGGCCTATGCATTTTGGCAAAGAATGTATTTATCAAGGAGATTTCAACACTTGCCAAAAGATTTCCATCAGCCATATGGTGAAGCTCAGCTTCACAATGATAAGTTAAATTAATGGATGTTGCAAATGTATATGTCAGCAATGAAGTGAGATGGTACTGTAATTTGTATAAGGTGGACTAGAGAAATAAAAGCAGGACACTTAAAACTCTTAAGAAGTACCACTGAACAGAAAATGGATCCCTGCCCCAAGAAACTTGCAGTTCACATTCCTCCCATTCATATGTCTGATGATAGTGCTTAAACATATTGCCATAGAGTTGGAAGGCTTCACCAGGGCCATCTAGTTCATCCTCTTGCAAGAACTAACACATTTCTGAGAGATGGCCATCCAGATTCTGTTTAAAGATGTACAATGAAGGCACCCTCTGATGCAGCCTGTCCCACAATCAAAGAACTCTTACTCTGGAAGTTCTTCTAATGCTTATGTGATCCTTTTTTCTTGAAATCTGAATCCATTGGTTCCTACCCTCACCTCTAGAGCAATAGAAAATATGCATACTCCATCCTGGCCTTTTAAAAAGATATTTAAAGATGTCTATTATGTCACCTCTCACTCTTCTCTTCTCCAAGTTAAACATATTGATACAGCATTCATAGTGGTTTGCATTCTACTATGCAAAATTTAAGTCTTGAAAAACATAAATAGTGGGTTTATCATGTATGAAATATAAAGTAGAAAGCTCAGTATATTAAAGAATGTGTATGTGTTACTGAGAACATAGACATAGGCTAATACCAGACATGAAACCAACCCAGCTATAAGCAAAGACAACAAAACATCAATGTCAAATGATTGATAATGATAATTTGGGTCCTCCCTCCTCCTTTCCTATGCCTTGCAGTGTCATTGGTTCCTACATGGTGAAAAAGAAAGGTTAATGGTCAGTGGGCAAGATGAGCCTTTCCGCCTCCCTGTTAGAGCTCAGATTTTAACCATGAGACATCTTTTGCACACCTCTAGAGACATCCTGTGAGGCTTGCAAACCCCTCTTTCTGTTCTTTTCATCAAGCAGTCCCCTACTACCACCACACACGTCTTCTCTGAGGATTGGCAGGGGCCATTCCATGTCCTGAATCTTCCAAAAACACTTACATGTTCTCTCAGGACTGACACCATTGCTCTTGTTTGCTGCTCCTTATCATCACTGACAAGGGAGAGAGCTTTGAATCAATTATATAGCACCAAACTCACAGAATGACCCCTGGTCCTTTTACTCTTATATGTCACATTCCTCAAATGCCCAACTCCTATGTTTTAGAACGGACCTGCTCCTAAGCGACATCCCCTGTGTATTCCTCATTCAGGACAGTCTGCTTTGCTCTGTCCAAGAAAACCTCATGCTTCTTAGTGTTACCCTAAGGTCAGGTCCCTGATCACCCCTCTCAATTGGGATATGAATTTAATATTAAAAAGGGATGCTGAAGTTGGTGACCTGGAAAGGTAACCCCACTGCAGAGACCTGACCATATTATATTTTGAAATCCAGATGGCTACAGCATGGGAAGAAGCAAGAGCACCCACCACAATGAGATCACCCAAAGACATCAGCATAATCCCTTTTCTATGGAGGGCAATGAAGGGATCCTGGCAAAAGAAGATGGTTGAGCATACACAGAAAAAGGACTCTTCTCCAGTAGTAGAAGTTTCCCTTTGTTTGAGTTATTCATGCCATTTGTCCAAACATTTCCTCCATATCTCAACCATTCTTCTCTCTTGGGAAAACCATCTATCAGTGAGGTAATCCATTCATTCTGAGATTACTGCCTCAGGATATGATTTTGAATATATATACCACTACATAAGCAATAGCAATTTGGTCTATTCAATTCATTCTTTGGATCTGGAGACTAATTGCCCAACTGTTCTTGGTCATATAAGTCTCCTGAAATTTCCATCTGATCTTTCTAAACATTATTCATAAAAGAAACAATTCAATGCTTCTAGTGCATTAGAAGTTGAGGTAGAGTTGGCCTTGAAATCTCATAGAATCGTAGAGTTGGAAGAGATCACAAGGGCCATCCAGTTCAACACCCCCCCCGCCATGCAGGAACTCACTATCAAAGAATCCCTGACAGATGGACATCCATCCTTTGCTTAAAGACCTCCAAAGAAGGAGACTCCATCACTCTCCAAGGGAGTGCATTCCACTATTGAACAGCTTTTATTGCCAGAAAGTTCCTTCTAATGTTGAGCTGGAATCTCTTTTCCTGCAGCTTGCATCCATTGTTCTGTGTTCTAGTCTCTGGAGCAGCAGAAAACAAGCTTGCTTCATCCTCAGTGTGACACCCCTATGTGACATCTCCTCCATAAATGTACCTCTGGTTTCCACTGGCAAACAATATCCACAATAGTCTTTTGTGTGAGTACAGAGACAGACTCTTTGAATCTCTACTGCATTCTCTGGGCTCTATTTACAACTATAGTGACAAGTCACACATTTTCCACAAAGACTCCAAACAAACTCCTCTTTTCTCAGGCGAAAGGGGGGGGGGGTCCTTTAAGTTCTTGGAGCCTTGTTCTTCCCCTCACTTTCTCCACCAGCTTTGAACAGGGGGTGGTAAAGGTGATAGAACAGTTAATTCACAAGGCCTCCTTCTTGGACACATTTATTAGATCCTAATTGCTGTTAAAATACAGAAACTTCGATATCACTGCTAGCATAAACAAACTAGAGCACCAAACAGCATCCCAAAAAGCAATTTTTATTTTCTTTCTTTTTGTTCTGTCCAAGCAGCTTTTTACAGTCTTTCAAGCTTTCTGGTAGTACTCAAAAATCTGCTGGCAGAGAAGTGAGCTAATGAGCACGAGGACAGATAGGAAATGGTATATATAAACACACTGAGTAAAAAGTCCACCAAGTGAGAAATAAGTTAATATAAAACAAAATAAAACAAATAAACCAGGGTGTGGCCTACAAATGGGGGATTTGGAGTGTGTGCCACTGACACGCTCCACTCCCTGATGTATTGATGAACTGCAAGAAGCCTCAAAGATAGCGGAGCATCTGATGTCGGCAGGGCAGTGTCGAGGGTAGGCAGGCGGTCAGAGGGAGCATTGGGAAAAACATCGGCAGAAGTGGCAGGGAGTTTAAAGGGAAGTTGAACAAGGCAGAAGAGGAGGAGAAAGATGAGAAGGAAGGCAAGTGGAGAGAGAGGGGGATAGGAACATGCAGGGGAAGATAGCAGAGAATGGAGCGACAGATTGAGGGCAGAAAGACTGAGAGTGGAGGTGAGAGGCAGCTGGGAGCAAGCAGAGCAGGGACAGGTGGGTGCAGTAATGTCTGGGAGAGAGTGGGAAGGCAGGAGGAGGATTGTGAACAAATATGGAGAGTTCAGGGGAGAGAGTGTTAGGGAGATGGATGGCACAACAGAAATACATCAGGGGAGGACATCAGCTGGGCATACGGGAGTCTAGGACATGAGTTGGAAGGACTTCAAGGAGTGAGAAGTACGGACAGAGGAGGAGCTGAGAAACCTAGGTAATCATGTGGAGGGGGTGTTAGAAGCCCTGAGAAGTTTGAATGGGAGGAAAGGGATTCCCTGGAGAGCTTGTGAGGGGAAACAGAAAATGGGTAGCCTGAGAAGGAGAGGGTAGCCCTATCATAGAAGGAAGGTACTTACCTGTGTGTGTGTGTTTTTTAAAGTGTTTGGGCAAACAGCCTTTTTTGTGTTCAAGGGATTATTTGGTGAGATATGCCTTCCTTCTGCTATTTAAAGTCCTGCTATTTGTACTAATAAAAAGTGACAGCAGTTCCTTGTAGTGGTTTGAAGGCTGTACCTAGCCTCTTGTTGATGGATCTTCATGGCAGAGTTGGCCTGGGACCCCTTAAAGGGAGGGGGGCTTGGAAAAGCTAGGCAAAATAAACAGCTAGACAAATTAAGTACTTAAAAACAGATAAAACTTTATGAGAAGGTAAAAACACCAGCACTCTTTAGATCACACTATACCATGCCACTACCATTTCCTCTGATTATGTAGGCTAATTAATGAAGGAACTGAAAGATGAAGGAATCATACACTCTGGTTTTGAACTTATAATTCAATTAGATAGGAGTAAAAGAAGTTAGCAAACTAGTGGTCATGTGCACATGCAGAGACACACATATGCTTCCAGATGTGTCCCCCCCCCCAACTTTCATTGTTAAGGTATACCACCTGGAGTGGTGACAAAAATATGGCAAAGCTCTGCATTTTGCTCCTCATTCCAGAGTGTGCCTAATTGTTTTAAAGATTTCATTTGCAACTCCATTATGGATATTAATTTGGAGAACCTGTGTGAATTGGGGTACTCTATTGCCTGCAAAAGGAAGGCAATGTTATGGATGTTAAGGGTATACAGGATGTTATGAATAAAATGACCCAGACAAAAATAAATCTGGGCTGTTTCAATTATTTTGTTCTAGGACCAATATGGGACTTTGAAAAAACAGCAAGAGAATATAAATCATGTTTTATACTTTAAAAATTGATGGCATCAAAGGAAAATTTACATTGCTACTTATGTAACTCATTTCATACAGTTTGTGAGATCCTAAGGAGCTGTTTCACTTCCTGGAAAGTATATATTTGCCTTGGTGTGTACCTCTTAGCAATTCCATTGCTAATTGTGATTTATATTTTTTTGAATATGTGGTTCTTGCTATATTTCAGTCTCACTCATAGTTACAAAGATGTTTTGGTATGTATATCATGTGTAGATATTGATCTGGTTTTAGATTTCTCCCCTTGTTTGATATGTTGACTGTGTGTGTGTGTGTTGTTGTTGTTGTCTTGAATTTATAATTTTGAAAAAATGGGGCAAATTTTGTTGGAGTCAGGATGTGAAACCCAGAATGCTGTGGTTTCAGCATCCAGCTTGGAAGTAGCACTCTTTCTTCCGCTGCTTTTTCACAGTAATTTGATGGTGGCTGAACACAGTAGTCAACCTTTTTTCCCTACTACTGCTTGCAGGATAGAACAGCAGGGACAATAAACTGTATGCTTCAGTTCAGAAATAGCACACATCAGTGAGAGAAACCTGTGTGACTTTGCGGGAACATTCAGGCGGTAGCTGTTTCAAGTCCTTATGATTGTTGGGGATGGTTACATGGAGAGGGGAACCATTTAGGAAATTTCACATGAAATAAGTACTGGGGATGTCCTCCAGTAACACCCTTGATTCAATTTTTCTCTTTTCTCTCTCTCTTTCTCATATTGGGAATAGTCAACCAGCCAGCATGCAAGAACAGCTTGACACACTGGGCTGGGAGAACAAGGGTTGGCACATTGGGAGTGGTGGACATGTGACCCTCTAGTAGTAGTAGTAGTAGTAGTAGTAATAATAAATTTTATTTCTAGTCCGCCCCTCTGAACAAAGCAATCGGGGCGGATTACAACAGAAGTTAAAAACATAACAGATTAAAACATTCCCATCCATCCCCACCAATCCCCTTAAAAAAGGATTAAATCAAACTATAGATTAAAACATATATAATAAAAACATGTGCAATGGGTTAGGCCAAAAATGCTTAGACAAGGATTTCTTGCACGCCGGAAAGAGTAATAGGGCATGCAACCTGCGGCACGCGCATGCCACCACAAGCACAAGCCCCATTGGTTTTAATGGAGCTTGAGCATACATGTTTTTTCCTTTATGTGGGGGTGGGGGTGGGGTCCAGAGCTCTTCCTTTTTCCAAGTTGCAGTTGTATGGTGCCTGGAATCCTGCTGACCATATTAGCCACTAATTGGCATCAGCAATGTTACCCTGATGCCTTCACAACGTTGTTGCCTATAACAAGCAGGGTTCGTGTGCAAGGAGGTACTAGATACGTCCTGCAAAACCACACAAGAGATTACATTAACACATGCCATGAAGGAGGAGAGTCAGAAAGTGACCATAAGGCCTAAATGAGGTAGAGCCATGCACAAAACATTCTGAGCTGTTTTTCAAAATGTATTGGCATATTCAGCTAGAATACTGAAATAAGATGAAATGAATAAGTGTGATGTACATAGTCTGGGAATACTACTTATTCCTTATTGGTGAGTTTGTATGTATGCCATAATTCAAATGCTGTCATTGCATGTTTCTGAAAGAATGTTGTATAAAGTTGATTTAACTGCTTAAGTGTGGAATCATGTGCTACCAAGCCAGAGTCCACCCAGCACTGCATTGTTAAAAAAAGCCTTTTGAATTCAGTCAACTATCAAACTCCATTCATGAACGATAAAGTATATATATATAAAAAAACCTTCGCCTTCAGTCACCAACAGTGACATCCCTTTATTCTTTGGCATAGAGGCTGACAAGTTTTTCTTCTGTAGATGCCATGGGGTATTGTTGGTATGTGCTAACATATCATGTAATAGGATAGCTTGATGCTATGGCTGATGTTTTTAAGTCTTGAGAACTGAGCTGATATCCTGTAGGTTAGTTCCAACTAGAGTACACTCATTCTATAACTTGTCGGTCCATGAATACATAGGTAAATCCCATTTAAATCAATGGGTCTTCTCTAGTCAGGATTAACAATGTGATTTAGAATTGCATCTGTTAGTTTTAAAGATTTTACAGTATTTTGATAATCTTTCTCCTCTTTTTGCAAGAATGAATGTCCCCATCCTCAGAACCAGATAAGAACCTTTTCTTTGCAACTGTCCATTGAATATTTTAATATAGTAACCCAGCTGTAAGCAAAGCCATGACTAAATTTGCATCCTAGCTGCAGAAATAATTCATCTTGACACCACTTTAACTGCCAGGCTCAATGCTATGGAATTCTGGGAACTGTAGTTTTTTCTGGCACCAGATCTCTCTGACAGAGGAGGCTAAATATCACACAAAACTACAAATCTCAGCAGTCCATGGCACTGAGCCATTGCAATTAAGGCGGTGTCAAACTGGATTATTTTTGCAGTGCAGATGCAACCCAAGAAACAATAAAATATTGCACTGTTAAAAATTAGGCAAGGTTCATTTCAATTTCTTAATTTGTAGCCACTCCTAGTCCTGTCCGGCTACCTTAAATGGATGTCAGGATCTGTCAACCATTGCTAACAATGATTTATCTAATCAGAGCCATCATTCACTGGTGTAAATTGGAAATAACTGGAGCAAAATGGATCTCATGGACTGTGGAAGTTTACAGAATGCAGACCCAATATTTTTTCCCCCATTTTTGGGTGAATCAGTACTCATGTCACACCATCAAGTATGTGAATAGCAAATTATTCTATTCATTTCTCATTCTTGATGAACAGAAAATTAGTCTAATAGCATTTACTGCTCTGTTCATTGATTGTCAGAGCTAGATTAGAGGGGGGAAAGAGCTTTTAAGTCTTTCCAGCTGTAAATGTTAAAGTTGTCTAAAGTTATGATTTTCAGACTATAATTGTTTGTGAAGATCCCTTACTTCCTGACAAATGCAATCCATCCAACCCTCTTCAGATACTTCTCTGATATAATTCTTCTTCGCCTCTTTGGCACACTTTATAACAATCTGTTCTGAGGGGTTGATTAAAATGGTTTTTGAGCTTTTAAATCTGAATAAACAGCTCTGATAAATATATGTTACACTAGCATCATACCATATTAAGGGTGAAATGTCCTATTGTAGGGCTAGGAAGCCTTTTCTTTTTAGATATTTCCCCCCATTTTGTCAAGGGCAACTTTCCCCCACTTGAGATCTGTGTGTGAAATCGGAACCAGGCAGTTAGTCCATCCAGAGTCAAAGGTGAATGGGATTTGCAATGCTGCAACATTGGAGCTTTCTTTCCCTCTGCCTTTCCCATCTTTGCTGGTCACATGAAATTAAATCTGCATGAACATTCCCAGTCCTTCGATGTATAAGGTGACCTATGCTAGGAAAAGGAGATGGAGAATTCAATTTTACTAGTTCTTCTTTGTCTTCGTCTTCATCTTCATCATTATCTTCTTTTTACATAGTGAGTTCGGATTTAATACTATTAACAGTGGTGTTTGGGACAAGGTGTCTAGTGCCTTGCTATCTGACAAGAGGGGGATAAACTTTCCAGTGAGAATAATAATAATAATTGTTTCTAGCCTGCCCCTCTGAACAGGCAATCGGGGTGGGGTACAACAGGATTAAAACAACAACAATTAAACTAGAATAATCCCATTCCCACCTCCCATCCCTTAAAATAAAATTAAATCAGCAATGAGTTAAAACATATCAATATCAAACCTAAAAATTCTTGAGCTGCATTGGTGGGCTGAAATCATGGAGGATGAAGGCTGGAAGAAGTCTAAATCTTGGATTCGGAGCCGGGAGATGTTAAACATTGTCTGGGAAGGCCTGTCGGAAGAGATGCGTCTTTAAGGCTTTTTTAAAGCCATCGATAGATGAAATGAGAAACATCCCTTATCACAGTCAAGCAGTTTTTAAAAACTATTTTCATTCAAAAGGGATGTATGTTACATACAATAATGCTGAAGTATAACAAAAGCAGGAAAAAAGGGAAAAAATAACTGTGTTAGTCATACATTTCTATAAAAATTGATCAAATGTCCAAATATAAGTCTATTTGGAAATTCCATCTATACACCATTCTTTTAAATGATGCAACCATTGTTAAATATTCTATCCAATAGACGACATGCTGCAGAAAAATTGTTTTTCTGCTAGAAAAGTATCAATCATTTAGCATTCTAAGGAGGATGAA
Organism: Urosaurus nigricauda; assembly: GCA_034509955.1. Classification (NCBI taxonomy): domain Eukaryota; kingdom Metazoa; phylum Chordata; class Lepidosauria; order Squamata; family Phrynosomatidae; genus Urosaurus; species Urosaurus nigricauda. The sequence continues at coordinate 16,692,770 of JAOEGL010000011.1, read as the reverse complement.
AAATGCAATTGGCCATTTGTTAATTTCCCAGAAACAGGGAAATCATTCAAAAGAATGTGCACATCCCTGAATATCAATTAACTTTCCAAAACCAAATTTAATCATGTGATTACTTCCTCCCCAAATGAAGTTACTGTGGGACAACTCTAAAATATATGCGTTAAGGAAGCGTTAGGAATATTACATTGCCAACAATCTGTTGATCTAGGATTGTCTGCACTGGTCAAAAGGCCTATGTTTCCTGTGGTCTCTCATTGTTCAGTTCATTGTTCAGATGATGCAGGCTGAAGCCCTGGGGCCATGAGCGGGTGTGATCCTGGTAGATTGGGCACAGATCCAATGGATCCAGCCAGATCCTGAGTGAACAGATGTTAAAGGTAAAGGTTTCACCTTTGACAAGGTTGTCAAGTTGTGTCTGACTGTAGGGGGTGGTGCTCATCTCCATTACTAAGCCAAAGAGCCAGCGTTGCCAAAGATCATGTGGCCAGTATGATTGCACAGAAGGGCGTTACCTTCCCACTACCTATTCATCTACTTGTATTTTTACATGCTTTTGAACTGCTAGGTTGGCATAAAAAAGAGCTGTTTCCCTGGGTCAATTTGACCCTTAGATCACTACAAAGTTTCCTGGAAATTTTGCTGCAAACCCCAAATGTTTACATTGCCCTCCTAGTGCCCCCCCCCCCACTCCTTACCTTGAAGTGCCATTGCTGGTACTGAGAAGCCTTCTGTCACCACATCTAATGTGGACACAGGGCACCCGGCACCCAATTTCTGCATCAGAATTGGCAGTGATGGCTTCTCAGAACCAGTGATGGCAAGGTAAACACATTTGTCGGGTCCCAATCCCAACTACAATTCCCAACATTCCATAGCATTGAGCCATGTTAAAGTTAAAGTGGTGTTAAACGGCTTTATTTCTGCAGTGTCACAGCAGCCTACATGTTAAGGTTCCAAAAGAAAATTGTTGTTGTGATGACTAAGATGAGGAAGGTAAGTGTGAGAAAAGAAAGTGCTGGTGAATTGTTGAAGAATTTCATTATCTTGTTGGTGAATTTCATTATCAAAGCTATCAAGATATGCAGAAAACTTCAAAAATTATAGATCTGTATTTTTGGGCGATGTGTGTAAATTATTGTTTTCATATTTGATAACAGAAATAACACAATGCTGTTTAAGGTAATGTACCAGAATCTTCTTGGGACATTCTCCATTCTCAACAGCAAGCTAGTTCTGTTTGTTGCAAGAGAATATTAGTCAATTCATATTTACCTTTTTTCCCCAATTCTTGATAAAGTTGTTCAGATGGAGAAACAGTAAACTGAAATAACAAAGCTTTTAGCTGCTTGTTCAAGAATTCATTTTTTTTTCAATTTTAAGGATTGTTTTGTAAGAAGAATTAGGAATGATTCTACCCTTTCGTGTAGACTTTATATGTTTCTTATTAAATAGCATATGAACTCACAATGCCTCATTTAACTCATTTAAAAATATACTATCAGATCTCCTGATATTTTAGCTCTAATGTATTCATCAAGAAGTAAAACATTAATACATCAGAGACTAAAGGGGTTAGGAGAATTAGAAAAATGCGGTTCTAGACAAACTGGAGTATGGTCTGATATTATGAAAGATCCAGTTTTGCATGTGTTTATAGTGCTAACCAAAGAAATTAAGAAATAATCTACTCTGAAACAACTATGGTGGACCAGGGGAAGTAAAATCCTCCATGCATCAATTAAACCATATTCATTCATATATACCTGTAAGATAGCTCTCACCATGTATTGTTGCCTTGGTAGAGGTGTATTTCTGTCTTGCAGAGGATCCTAAATTAAATTAAAATAACCATCAACTATCAACTAATCATATTCTAAGGCAACAAGGTTATTAAAAAACTGTAAAACATTTCTTCTACATCACTATTAAGCCCATGTGCATTAATCAATGTGTGACAGACTGCATTTAGAAAATGGCTATACTGAGGTGAAGTGTGACTTGATAGCTGGTTGGTAGGCAAGAAAAAGCACAGGAGGAGTGTATTCTAGCCCAGTTGTGTTTGATGGGCAGAGTTCATTTATGTCAGTTGTGTCAGTTATTATGGTTTAGTCCAGTCAGGTCTGGTTAGTGGTTCTACATAAGAGATAGGGAGCAGGATAAAGATTGGCTAAAAAGCTTGCCAAGGTTTGATTCTAAGTGTAACCATACTGAGCTTGAAATTAAATCTCATAAAATACTTTATTTATGTATTTTTCTCAATAAAAGTCACGGTTCGTTTTACAGTGGCTGACTCTGGCTGGATTGATTACTATAAACCGTAAAGAAGAAAACACCATACTACTTAACTGGTTTAGGAGACACTTGGGATCCTAGACTTTATACACTTAAAGGTAAAGGTATTCCCCATTGACAAGGTTGCCAAATCGCATCCAATTGTAGGGGGTGATGCTCATCTCCATTACTAAGCTGAAGAGCCAGCGTTGTCAGAGACGACTCTGATCATGTGGCCAGCATGACTGCACAGAATGCTGCTTACCCACCCATCAAAGTGGTACCTATTTATCTACTTGCATTTGCATGCTTTTGTTAGTGACAGGGGACCTTCTGAGGCCAGAAGGTGAAAGAAACCTAGGTATTTAAGAAGATCTCATCACACAAAACAATTAATTAAAAATACTTTAGAAGTAATTTTTAAAAGGTTCATCTGAATCTATTATTGCCCAATGTGCTGAAACAGAAATACGTTTGTGGATTAGCAATACAACACCGTTGCATCGTTTAAAAACCTTTGTAACATTTGTAGAAACGTTCGGAAAGATTTCATCAATCAGCCGATGTAGAACCCTGAGGATGGGTCTGGGATTGAGCCTTGGACCTGGTTTTAAGTCCCGTCAAAAAAGATTCTGCTTCCTCCTTCAATTGAAATTTCTTTAATTTCCCACCCACAAAGACACAGAATATAACTGAATACTTGATGTAATACTTCAGACTTAATTGACTACTGAGCATTGTGGCTTTGATAAATTGTCTCCTCCAATCACTTATCTCCTTTGTATAATCAAGATAAATCGTTACCTTATCTGATTTCCCCTGTAGCTCTCCCCACAGCCTAGCAATTTTAAGCAGAGAATCTCTAGTAGCCACATGGAGAAATTGAACAACTGGAATAGACCCAAACTGTTTTTAGCACTGGAAACTTAATAAGTTCTCCTTACTTCTAGTTGAAACTAAGAAGTCTAACCCAACAATTCAAACATAAATTTATTCAAAAATTCATTTAAATGAACACCAGATTCAAAGTATCCCAGGCCAATGATCCATAGGTTAGCACATCAGGTAAGAGACTCTAGCTGAGAAATCTGGGCAGACAAAAAGCATTCATAATCCTGGCTCTTGGGGTCTCAGGCTTCAGTTCAATGAGTGGTACACAGGTTACCAATGTGCCCACTGAGTCTTGAATTTCTCATGCCCAGGGTAGTACCTCACCCTCCTTGATTTGACCAAACAAAACAAACAAACAGCTTCATTTATAGACCGTTTTGTACCGCCTAAGGAGTGTCTAAGCTGCTTACAACTGTAAGCTACTTGCCCCCAACAATCTGGGTACTCATTTTAGTGACCTTGGAAGGATACAAGCCTGAGTTGAGCTTGAGCCCTTTTTCTGGTCTTGAACTCGCAACCTTATGGTTTTGAGTCAATGGCTGCAGTACAGGCATTTAACCACTGCGTCACCAGGGCTCCAAAGGTTATAGGTAAGTCCCCTTAACCCTGAATGACAAGAAAAAGAACACATTTGCCACCCCATGAGTTATTTTCCAATTTACCCATATGCCCTTTGGGCTACATAGGGCCCCTGTCACTTTCCAGAGACTTATAGATGGGGTCTAAAAACCAGTCAAGGATTGTGCAGTGGCCTACATTAAACCATAATTCAATAGGAGCCAGGGCTCAGGCTCAACTCAGGCCTGCATCCTTCTGAGGTCACTAAAATGAATACCTAGCTTGTTGGGGGCAATTAGCTTACAGTTATAAACCACTTAGAGATTGCTTGGGTGGTATGCAGTGTATATAAATGAAGCTGCTGCTACGTTGATGACATTATTTATAGCCCCATTTGGGATGAACATCTAGGTCATCTAGGAGGTTGGTTGTTCTATAGGGTGAGCCTTATGGCCAATTCCAGGAAGTGTAGTATCACCCAACACCAGGTAGTCCATTTAGGATACATGGAGGGTGGCAGAACTATTAGACCGGTAGAAAAAGATAAGGCGTTAAAGTGTGTCTGGTCCCATACAAAACAAGAGGTCTAACAATTCCTAGGACTGGTCAATTATTATTGGAAATTTGTCTCACATTTTTTTCAGGTAGCCACCTACTAATGGAATTAACATGAAAGCGGAGACCTAGGATTGTGAGATGGAGGCTGAAGCAAAATAGGTATTGAGTAGTTCTGTCTTTTCATTGTGATCTGGTAACATTTGGCCATCCTTGTTGAACAGCAGCCCTACTGTCTCCTTGGTCATTCCCTTGTGTGGAATGTATCTGGGGTGGGGGGAACCCTGTTCATTGCTCCTTGCTTGCCTAGCCAGTCTCACCTCATTCAGAGCTTTAGCTTTCCTTAGACTGTTCATGCAAGTTTGGGTTACACACGTGTACTCTTCCTTGGTGATTTGTCCTTATGACTGGTTTTAGATGAATTTTGTTTTAATCTATGTTGTGAGCTATCTCATGTCCCCCATTGAAGAAATGCAGGCACATAATAAATGAATAGATAAATGCACAGATCTTATGCATTCTCACAACTATACAAGACAGACTGTAAGAGCTTGATGGAACTCTGTACTAGTCTTCAGGTGGCACACCCATGACAGTACATATGAACATCTTTTTTTCTCTAAGTGATGAATTACAAGGAGATTAATAAATCTTAAGGGGGATGATGAATTTCAAGGGGGTGATAAATTTACTGGGTTCACATTTTAATTCAAGTTTAGCTAAATTGCACCTCCTTGACCTATATACAGATCCCAATGCAATTCATAATCAGAAATCCAGACTTTGAGAGCCCGCAGTGCAATTTACAAACTCAAAATTATACAACTGAAAAAGTACACATTTGAAAAGTTAAATAAACACATTTCAAACATGCATCAACACATTGTATTGACTGGGTTATTGCTGTATTGGAATCCATTTTATCCTAGAAGTGTCTTTACATCCTACTGCGCCCTTTTCTCTTTTTTCTTTCAACATACTGTCATAGACCACCACAGAATTGGCTCCCCTCATCACAACAGCAAGAAATATATAATAATCATATGTTTCTGATTGCCTCTTAAATATATTGTACAAACAGATCTTTTCAAAATGGCTGCTATAATTTACAGTTTGCCTACAAAAATGAGAATTTGAACATGGCAGAACCATAACATTTGGCTTGGTTTCTATTCCCTTGTGTGCTAAAGTGTTCAGAAATAATTTAATCTCAAGGTTCCTGGAGATCAACACATTGTTCAGACTCTGTGACATCTCTTTTGTTCTTTCTCCTTGTGCTCAGTGGGTTATGGACTGCCACTGGAATATATATGAGCTGATGTGCTGAGGTCACTAATGCACATTGTGAAGCAGCCCTGCATCCTGATGGATTACAATGAAAGTGAAGGTTCCATTGTTAATGAGAAGCAGTGTTGGCTGAAGGTATAAATTGCTCTGCAGGACCCAGTTTTGAAATGGTCCTGTGAGTTAGCATTCCTTTCTAGATTCTCTCCTTGGCTAGAAACTTGGTGAACTTTCTTTTCCCCCACAAATATGACTCCTCCTGCTCTAAAAGATAAAACATGTCCTAGCATGAATAACCTTGTCATCCACATCCTTGTAAACTATGAGAATATTGTGCAGAATGATAAAAATCCAATGCTAAAAAAACTAGGAGTGAAAAAGAAATGCAGGTTAGTTCAATTTTTGGCAAGGATCTCTCCAGTCCTCATCTCTTGGAACTGAATACGGTGCTGAACACAATCTATGATTCAACAGTCTGTATATTTATGAACCCGCGATCCAATTTGCACACCCAAAATATGCAGTCAATGCATGAAACAAAATGTGATTGAAAAATGCACATCCATTCACCTTGATCAGTAATTAAATAATAATCGTATTTTTCAAAAATACTGAAAAACACATATATTTAACAAAAAAACCCCCCACAAAAAACCACAATCAACTGCACAGAAATACATATAAATTTCCATGTGAGAGAAGGAGGGGGAAAAAGTGTATCCAATACTCATTCAAGTGGGAATGAGCTTCAAAGCGGGAGCAGGAGAATTTTGATGAGCATCAACTCCCATAGGAATCATGGTGTTCCCTTAAAAAGCCCACCAAAATTGGTATCTCAACACTACTGCCTGAGTTTGCTTCCTGCTCCTCCTGCCTTGTCACTTTATCTTTTGTGTCATGTCCTTTAAATTGTAAGCCTGTGTGCAAAGATGGTGTTAATATTGCTACTTGTGGGTATCTTTTTTCCCACCTGAAAAGTGGGATAAAATGGTATAAATATATCACTCATTAAAACGAATTGGGTATGAGGATGATTGCTAACTTTACCCCTCCTCCACTGAGTCAAGTCTGCTGTGAAAGAAAGTGGCTTACCTGAATTAATTCTTATGCTGTCAGATAAATTTGAGAGTGACTAGCCAAACATTACCAAATGAGTTTCTTCAGTGAATAAATGAAAGATCTGAAGGTGCATCTTTCCCAGTCCTGTTCCAACTTCCTAATCACTATGGCTCATAAAGGCATCACTAGAAAACATCTAGGACTGTACATTTAAATATTTAAACATATTTCTGTGCAGTTGTGGGGTGTGCTTTTGGTAAATGTATGCATTTTGAGCATTTTTGGAAAGTATGACTATTATTTAATTACCGATAAAGTGTATTGATGTGCATTTTTTTCAAGCACATATTATTGTTTCATGCATTGAATGCATATTTTTGGTGGGCAAATTGAAATATGAAAGATATTAAGAGATATCCATGGCATATACTGGCCCATGTGCTTTTCACAGAATGAGCCCACAAAACTATGTCAGAAGCAGCCATAACTCTTTTGTTGGCTAGGCTATCTATAGTCAAATACGTTTAGTTGTTTCTCTCTTGAAAATTAAATGTAAGAAGATTTAATAGCTGTTTTCAGATTTAGTCCTTAAATAGTTCAAGGATCATAGAGAAGAATGCAGTGAAGATGAATATCTTGACATCAATTAATCAGTGTGTTTTGTTATCTGGTTCTTGCAGGCTAGTAAAATCACATGATAGTTTTACTTTAAAGATGTTGTATAGATTCAAACACAAAGAACAATCAGGTTGGAAATCATAATACCTTTATGCTAGAATTGCTTCTTATGAATTATGGTGTAGGAAGCTTGGTATATGAAGAGAAGACTGTGAGGTGCCATGATAGCCATATTTTAATAGCCATCATTCACTGAAGGGATGTCATATGGAAGATGGCTTTAACTTGTTTCCTGATGTTCTAGAGATCAGAGCAGGAACTGATGCATTCAAATGATAAGAAAAAAAATTATAATTTTATAATCCAATTTATAAAATTCTATTTAAACATTATGAAGAACTAATTGGTGGGAAATGACTGCTCCCTGAACGATTCAGGGATGCTGGAGGTGAGGGGATGATTCCCTGATGTTTAGGAAGTGCATCAGGTTTTCACACACACATAAGCTTCCTAAATGTTTTAGCGGCGTTTTAGCAGTGCTTACCCCATGATAAGCGTCGGTATGAAAATCTCCATATACACATGATCTGCTTAAGAGGACAGTCCCACTCAATCTTGAAGATGATCATTTCAAAATATTGGGTTCAAGCCATTTAAAATTTGATCACTTTCACCAGAGGGCAAATCCATAGAGGAAAATAGAGCAAAAGCAGGCCCTGAACCAGCACTGTGCTATACTGTTTGTGACCAGTGTTCCCAACTGAGTAACTTTAGTCTAGTCGTTAAGTCACACTGGCAGCAGATTAGTGAATGTAGCCATCAAAAAAATGCTAATTGTGGAAAATGTGACAGGAATCAAAATTCATTTTCATTTGACGTTTTCCCCCTTCCTGCTGCTTTTAATTATAGCTCTCTGTCCTATGCAGGTTAAGAATGCCTGATGATTTGGGAGCTGATAATCAGCTGACGCCATTTCGTCAGATTTGCCTGGCTTCTATCTTTCAGAGGGATCAATCCACTGCCAATGCATAACATTTTCATTTCCCTCTTTTGTTTGGCTCCCTTATTTGCTGCAATTATAATTACCCCCTCCCTGCAGAACTCTGTATGAAAAGGGATAGGAACAATTTTGTGGAATACGCATAATTGGCAATTGAGCTTACCCCTTTTGGTCTCCTTTCATGAGGGGAAAAAAAGACACACACACACACAAAAAACCTTTTTTAAAAAACCTGCTGTACAAGTCAATCGCTTAATTCAGGGCCATGCTGGCTAACTATCAAAAGAGCCAGGGTAATCAGGTCAGGGAAGAATAGAGAGAGCTTTTTATTTAGCTGATTTTATTAATTTTTCCCCCTCCAGCGAATGAAACTCTATCTGCATAGAAAAATCTGAGCCTTCATTTAGTAGCATGTAGGGACAACGATGGACTGGTAATGTGTTCGCCTGCCCTGCTAACTTTCGCATCCTACTATGTAAAGGGGGAATCTTTTGTTCTGTAAACATTCATTAAGGCCCATTAGTATCCATATTCATGGCTCCAGGCTCTATCTCCATACAGTTGTTAAGGGAGATGAAAGGCAATAAGAAGGAACAATAAACAATCAGTACACAATATTATTAGGCATATTCTTGCAGTGAGCTTGTGATGAAATCCAGAAGATCCTAATATTAGCTGGAAGAAAAAGGAAAGGGGAAAGAGAAAGAAAGAGAAAGATGGAGGGAGAGGGAGGAAGAGAGGAAATACTGTAGCTAAATCTCCCAGCTATTCACAGTGACAAGGACCTTGAATTACTCTCTTATGCTTGGCTTTACTGCACACACCAGTGAAATGGTACATTTTGAAGTGCAGGTGCCCCCAAGGATAAAATGCAGACAATTGCACTTAGTGAGTGTGTGTGTAAGAAAACCGTTGTAGCATTTTAAGACTGGAATTCCAAAAGTAATGAAATTGTAGTCCAAAACAGAGATGTACTAAAAAATCAAAAAAAAACCCTAAACAAACAAACACAAGACACCTATGGTCATGTGTGATAATTTTTTTTAAAATTACTATTTTCCAGAATTCACCCATTTCTTCATATTTGGAATGGGAAGAATTTAAAGATTAAAATGTTTATCAAAACCAAGCCAAAAGATTTTCCATCTCTGGATGTGCTACTGTTATCTAGGGCTCCAATAATGTGCGGGAATGACAACCCTAGGATTTCCCAGGCCAGCATTAGAGAATGGAGATTAGTAGTCCTGAATTCCAGACCTGCTGATAGTACCACAGCTATGTACCAGGCTATGAGGTCTCTACACCTTACACCAATTTATTTTTATGGATTTTTAGGATGAGGAATTGCACTCTAAATATTAGTTTAGACATTCTAGAATGCAAAATTTTGATTGTGATGGCACCTTGCATTTAGCTGTGTGTGGAGAATGGGTACATCACCCCTTCTCCATCATGAAATGCAAAGATTCTTCTTCATTCTTTCATGTTTACTGTTACTTTTTTTTTTTTAAAGTCTTTTACATACCCTTCTTATTTGAGCCTCTTAAATTTTGGAGGTATACTCTACATATAAAGGCAGGTAAAATGATTATGCATTAATTGTGACAAAGAATTTCAGCTATGAACAAGAGCTGTTATAACTCAATTGTAAAAGCCATCTAATTCCCCACAGCTTTCAATCTGCTGCTTGTATAATGCTAAAATACAAATCAGCCTAGTTTGGTATTGAACTTTCCTGACCCAGTTGGACTAAATAGTCCCAACTGCGCCTTTGGTTCCCTCCAGGAAGCATAATGTTTTTGTAATGCAACCAAAGACTTCAATGACACCTTTTTTTAAAAAAAGAGTTGAAGTCTAAAGGATTATATGTGGCAAAAGCTTATTAAAAGGTAATAAAACGGAACCTGCTCCTTCTTGCTTTCTTCTTGTGCAATGCCTGCTTTACATTCTCTCCGTTTCTGTCCTATCCCTGGCAAGTTGTCTCCTTTGTTGCATTCTTGCAAGGGGGGAGAGGAATCAAAACATTAATTTAAGCTGTCACAATGCAGAGGGCTGGCAGTCACATAAAGAATTATCATTATGGCTGAGAACTGAGACAAGTTAGAGTCAGAGAAATAAAGTGACTTGCTAAATAGGATCCAACTTTTCTGAAGAATCTAGGCTATTGCCATGACATTATCAGTAAATAGAACTTATAAAAAAGCCCAAACTTTCTGATTCATGTTGTTCAGGATATTTCAACTTGTTCTTTTATCTGAATGAAAGAAAATGGAAGAGAAAGAGAGAGGGAGAGGGAGAGAGAAGTCTTTATTTTTAATGACTTATTTGGCTGTTGAAGATGCCAAATAATACACCCTGTTTGAAAGCTGGGATGTGCATTCCATCTCTGCATGAAGCCAAATTTTTCTAAGTAATTCTCTTTCAAAAGGTGGTCCTACAAGTCACCCCATCTCTACCTTTTAGTGGCTTTGAATATCTTCAAGTTCAAAAACTAGTTTAAGGATTTTGCATGAAAAATTTAGAACAGGAAACATTTCATCTCTTTTTCTCTAGAAAAAAAAAAATACATGCATGCCTTTTTGTAATGGAAAGGGATTTTTTTTTAAAAAAATGTGGATACACTCTTCTCGGCTTCACACACAGAAAGAATGAATGCATGCTTTTAATACAACTTGCATACTCTGTGTTGTATCTGGGGTCTCCATGTTTTCATATCTTCATATTTGGAGCCAGCATGTTCTTAAAAGATCATGATGACTGTTGGAACACCAGGTGGATTTCCCATGAAAAAGGAACACAGACTCAAGGACATGTTTAAAACCCAGGTAATGCCACAATCAAAGCTACTCCCTGTGCCACCCTCAGACCCCAGTCTGAGCCACTTCCCACATTCCAACGTCTATTCTTTGGACGAGTAAAATTTTTTTACACACCTCAAACTCCTCCATCCAATTTCTATACCACCATTTCAGTTATCACTGAATGCTGTGTCTGTCTGAATGACTACTGTGCATTTGATTTCAGCCTTGCATATTTTTGCGTAAAAACTTTCTTAATTCACTCATATTAAGAGTCCTTCTCAGTGAGCACTGATATACACAGGTAGAAATGATCCTCAAGTTACCCAACCTCTCATAGCTAAATTCCCCATTTTAACTGACACAGATGGTGGGAAACCCCAGTCCCCCCTTCCCTTGCTTTCTTTGGCTAACAATGCCCAGGCAATTTGTATCTACCCACATGTATCTACCAATAGGATGGAAACATACAGCCCACAAGCCAAATCTAGAGCATCAAGTGCATGCAGTTTCTCTCATTATCTCAGATTTCCCCAGTATCCAGATCAGTGGTGAAGATGCCATTGTCACCAGAAAGATGCAGCTGGCAACTGTACTTATGTTCTTTCACTACCAAGCTAAGACATTGCTTTCTTAAAATTGTGCTAAGGCATTGCTGGTGGTTTTTGCTTCCACTTTTTCCTTGCTGCCTTTATCTTGTGCACTTTATCTTGTGTTGATATTTATCCTTTCATTTTTGGTTGGATTTTCAAAGAGTCGCTGCTGGATTATTCTTGTATTACTGTCATAATTTAATTGATCTTCAATGATGCCTAGAGAACATGGTTTATAAAGGTATCTAAATATAAGGAATACATTCATAGATAGATAGGGACTGGCACCTTATTGGCAATTTATGAGGACACTGCACAACAAATGTATTTCCAGAAGGGAATATTCTCCATTGCACTAGCAGATTGAGCAGCATGGCAATTGTGCAATGCTCACAATGCACAACAGTGCCTTGTGCACTGACAACATGGGAGTAGAAGGTAATAGTCCCCAAACAGAGCCATGGAGCACTGGTAATCCAAAAGTAGGAATGGAAATAGCTGTCAAAATTATTTTTGTTCCTGGAGAAGAGTGGAAAATATATTTACTGTTCTCCTCACAGGTGGAGTATAGTAAAATTAAAATGTTTTGTTTCTCACATGGTGGGTCAGGGCAGGAATTTCCATTTGAAATTCGATGTTCTGGAAGGCTTTATTGCCCCAGTACTAAGCTGAGCAGTAAAACAGTTTGTAATTGACTTCTGTTGTTGCATGCCTTCAAGTCATTTCTGACTTTTGATGCAAACCTATTACATGGTTTTCTTGGCAGGAACAGTTCAGAGGGGCTTTGCTATTGCCTTCCTCTGAGGCTGAGAAAGTGTGACTTGCCCAAGGTCTCCCAGTGGGTTTCTGTGTTTTCTTTTTCCTAATAAATAAAGACAGAATAGTCCATACCTATTGACAATGAGATACTGAAATACTGTGTTGCTGTTGTTTTTGCAAAGGACTGGATTCAAATTTATCAGCCTACAGCAGGAAATGTTACAGAAAGGAGGGGGGAGGTTATGGGAAGGTATTGTTTTTAAGAATATAGTAAAGACAAGTTAGGATCAGTTTTCTATTTCAGCTCCTTGTGTGTTTCATTCCTACCAAAATGATCTGTTGAAGAAGCACTCTGTGTAGCTCAGGAAACACACACTATGGTTATCAGAGGTAGCTCCCCGAAGAGGCTCAAAATATTCATTCAGTTACATTATTCTTTATCTGCCAGAGCTTGGAAACACTGTCTTTTTTGGATTGTAGATTCCAAAGATGGGTGGGGGATTATAGGAGCTGTTGTCCAAAACTTTTCCAAGTTCTAATTCCCTCTCTCCACCCCCTTCTCCACGGAGCACTTAGGAAGCTGGTATGTTTAGCCTGGAGAAGGGTTAAGAGGTGATATGATAGCCTTGTTTAAATATTTGAACGGATGTCATGCTGAAAATAGAGCGAGCTTGTTTTCTGCTTTTCCAGAGACTAGGGAGTTTATCACATGGGAGGAATTTCTCTCAATTTCAAAAGAAATGGAAGTGAGGCCAGTTCAGAATTGAGTAAATTTGCTAGTTCAGTGAATTTACTTGATTGCATATTGACACTGCATTGCGTTCAGAACTGCCCGAAATTGCCTCCCAGTGCCTGAAATTGTGTGTGATAGTTTCTCACGCAATCACGCGAGACCCCATGATTGCGTTCGGAAGGACTTCCCTTTGCCCGAAAATGTGTGTGATCAGCTTTCACGCAATCATGCAAAACCCCATGATTGCATTCAGATTGCCATTGGATTATACTTCCAATTTCCTTCGTGTGATAAACTCCTAGGACATGGAGCAATGGATTTAATCTACTGGAAAAGAGATTCCACCTCTTCCAGCTCTATGGTTCTCTCCAATGATACTGTAATGCCCAACTTATTTGGATCAACTAACATGCATGGAAAATACAGTCCAGAGCAGTGTTTAGAATGTTGGATTTAAATAGAAAGATCTGGGTTCCTATCCTTGATACAATCTAAATTTACATTTTGGCTTTATGGCAGTCGGTGTCAGAATTTAAGTGCACACCTGTGGATCCTCCTCCTAGACAATAATTAATAATGGTATTCTGAGATATTTGCCACTGAAATTAACCTGAGTAACAACATAGGAAGTGATGGGAGCTATGCCTTCCCCCTGTTCCTTTGGAAACTAATTTCATGCAAGGACTTTTGCTATGGACATCTAAATGGAAGCTTTCAAAGACCCTATTAAAGGGGATTGTATCTTGTTGACCAGGGTTTGTAGCAGGAACTACCTTTTGATGTCATCTTCCATAGAATACATGATTCCACAATTATATTTTCCAGAGCAGAAATGAAATTACCTTCTATTCATGGTCTAGTGGGCTGACATCTGATAATGTAGTAATGGAGGATGGTAATGTGTATACTACTAGCAAAATGTATTGGGAAAAGCAAGAAATAGGATAAAATGGAATGTGTAATCCAATTCTTTTTAAAATTTAAAATGGAAAATGGCTATTTCTAAAAGATCCATCTTAAGAAAGTGGAAGAGTTAACTTTCTATAGCTAAGAAAAGGACAAAAAACCCCACAAATGTCCTTGTTGTGGCTTAGTGAATGTTTTGCTGCTTCTGGGAATTGGAGAGGGAGAAGGTCCCTTTCAGATTGGAAGCATCAAATATTTGGGATAATCTAAACCGCTCCTGGGATAGAGCTACTTTTTCTTGAGCCCTTGCAAACTTTTGCTATTTTGTGTTGAAAGGATTCTCCAAAATCCACTAGATTTTTGGACAGAAAAGTTAGGTATGTGTATGAGAGAGGGAAATATTTCACGGACTATCTTCAAGGGAAATTCCTTGACAGTTTCCCATGGTGTGGTTCACCACAACCACAGCCTGTAGCACAACTTCCTTCTTTCCTCCTTTGTTTGAATGCATGGTTTTTCCTGCTGCAGCAATAGACAGCAGCAACTGTGTTGGCAACCATTTTGTATACTCTACAGTGCCATCACTTTGGTGCTTTGTGAACAGGGGGAATGGGTGTTTCTAACAAAACAAAACAGAACAAAAACTTAGAGGATATTTAGAAGAATTTCTGCAAAGGGGCCTTCTTTGTCAAGGGTGTGTGGGTCTATGCATGAGTCTCTGAGAATGAGGAAAAGAGAAATATAAATATCAGCAATTATCTCAGAAAAATGTCTTTTTTAAAAATATATCTTTATTTTTCTCGGTTCTCAATGGTGATTCCCCCCTGATTTCTCTCACATCTTTTGTATTCTGTAGGCAGGCACCACTATTCCATACAACTTCAGAATTGAGGGACTCTAATGGCTTGTCCTAGGCTAGGCTTCCTTAGGAATGCATGAAAATTGCATTTCATACATTTTTAACAAGAACTTACCAAAACTCACACATTTCTACAGGTACAGAGTGGGAAGAACTTCAAATTTAAAACTTCAAATTTAAAACATTCAGATTCTGAAGAAAGCAAGTTTGATAGATTCAGTCATTAAAGGCTTTGGGATTTAGTTCTTGAAAGAATGCCTTTCATCTCTGGGTATTCAGCCATGCTTGTGGTGCTGAATTCGGGTGCCACCTCTTTTTTTCCTGATAGGCTTTTGACAGGCATCTTTGACAGTTTCATGGCAGGCAGATACAGCATCTCTCTCTCTGTGTACTGGAAATACCTGCATCTTTTTTTTAAAAAAAAATAATACATTTTTATTAAACACAAAAACCACAACAACAAACACAAACACTATATATATATATATGTCTGAATAAATGACTAAAATCTACCATACAAAAAGTACAAAACCATAATAATAACATAACACTTACAAAAGTAACTAAAACACAAACATATTTAAAAACTAACAAAAACTAACAAATACTCTGACTTCCTTCCCACAAGTTGATACTAGACCTCTTGTAATTCATAATACATAATACCCAAGGCTTGTGTGAAATAAGCTAACTCACTTCACCTTACAAAAACTAAAACCAACAACTGACCCCAATAGGAATGATTATAAGAAACAAACATTTCCTAGTCTTTTTAAAATTTTAAAAATGTTGTCAAGGATATGTCCTTAATCAGAGTTGTCAACATGACCATATGAAAGTTCTAGAAAGGCTCTGGGAGGGGTTATATAGAGCTAGACTGCTATCTCCACCCCCTAGTGACTCAAAGAAGCTCCACCCCTGCTGGAACTTTCTAGAAAGGTCCAGAAGGATCTGAGAATGCTAGCTCCACCCCCTAGTGACTCACAAGTGTGGTTCACAGAAGCTCCACCCCCCTAACAACTACACACTCTCCCAAGAGTTTTCAAATTTTCAACTCTCACCCACCTAACAATGGCCACCCAGGAACTGGTCTCCTTCTCTCTGGCAGGAACTGGTCTAGAAAGGTCTAGAAAGGCATGGGAGTTTGTCAAATAAACAATAAATATGGAAAATAAATATGAATAAATAAATATGAAAATAAACATGAGACTATGATTTGATTTCAATTTCAAACCAGACCATTTGGAATTGCAAAACTGAGGAGCATGGAGAGAATCAGAAGCATTCACCAGTAATGTTGAAACCAGACGTCTGATTCTTGAGCTACTAACACAAACCCAGCTATAAAAATAATGTGCTTAGTAAAGCTCTTGTAACTATACAATGAAGTTCTCCACCCTACTCCATCTTGTTCATTATAATTTCATGTTGCCATCTCTCTCTGATGTACACTGTAGTCAAGCAATCGAACTCTGAAATGGTTTTACTGAAGGCAAATTTAGGATTTTTTTTTTCCCTGAGAGGTGTGGAGAGGCAAGACCAAAAAAGTCAAAACAAAGGCTTAAAACCTAGATGATTTCCTCCCCTCTTCTATTTTTCTCTCATTATTCTCGTATCTGCTGAAAGGGCATGCCAGTGGATGAACCTAACAAAATTTGCTTCAGGGAGGTGTAGCAAGGCCCTTCTCTCTTTAAGTTCCAAAACTTGCAAAAGAGAAACAGTGTTACAAGACAAATATACAATTAGAATAGTGGGCAGGGAGGCAATGAAATGCAGCTTCTTGTCTTCCTTTCTCAATGAGAATATATTGCTATATGAGAGCAATTGTATCCTTGAACTTCCCTCTCACCCCCCCCCCCCTTCCATCCCATTATAACTTTGCACAGGATATTATTTTGGGCAAAGTTAGTAGGGCCTATCAGGGAATTACAATAATAAGCTGTTACCAACTGCTCAGATAAAACTGTTGACAGCTCGTCCCCATGTTTTAAGAAGTTTATGGGGGTGGGGTGGGGAGAGAACTGGTTGGTTGTGATGAGGATTCTTATCTCTTTGTTTCTCACATTCTAGAATTAACTCATATGTGTGAGTGTATGTACACACGGGTATATATATATATATATATATGTATGTGTGTAAGACAGTAGGGATACCAAACCACAGTTATTCTCAGAACACAGTAATGGCTATCTCACTCATTACTTCATGACTTGCAGAGAAGTCAGGCATCTCAGAAAACTTCTGCATTTAGTATTTTCACATTCTGCTAGATTCGTTGCAAGAAAATATGTGTGACTTGGACATTTGCAACTCAAATGAGAATTAAAATTATGAGAATTAAAATGTGCATTAAGCATTTATGAAAAACAAAATGAATTTTAAAATGGGCATGGATCCAGTATGCATAACTGGGGAAAAATATGCACAAACATGCTTTAGTCCATGAAGAAAAGTTGTATAAATCTGATAAGTCGAACAAATATTAGGCAAACATTACATTAAAATACATGTGGATTTCAGTGTGGGGAGGGGGGGAAAAACCCAGCCTGACAACCTGTACAAACCAAGGACATGAAGAAAATGCAGGTAGGATTAAAAGACACTCAAGACAAAAACAAAAATAAAAATAAAAAAAATCCCTCGTTGGAATAATAATGGCAATGGGGAGGTCCACGTCCACACAGGCAGAATACTTGGGGAGCAGCCCAGAGTTTTCTGACCCTGGCACTGCCCTGATACCACCACCCTTTTTTACCTGGGGCCCTCCATAGAGATGCTATATTCACAGGCATGATGTGCTGCTTGGTGTGGCTGGGCACCTCATTCTGACCAGAGTGAGTGACCCACTGTGGTGGCAGCTGTGCTGGGTGGAACAGTAAGACACATTGTAAACAGCCACCTGGCATCACAATGGAGGGTTCCTGATCTTCCTGGAAGATCCAGAGTAAATAGCAAGTGTTATTAAACCATTTTAATAAATGGAGATTGCAGCCAAGAGAGAAGAAGACTAGAGATGGAAGGGCGGCTATGAAAGATCTTAAAGAGTAAAGACATACAACAGAGCACCAAAGACAGAATCGTCCAAGCCATACTATTCTCCATCACCATGTATGGATGTGAGAGTTGTACAGTGAAGAAGGCGGACAGGAAGAAAATAAACTCATTTGAGATGTTGTGCCAGAGAAGAGTGTTGAAGGCACCGTGGACAGCCAAAAAGACAAATAAATCGGTCCTTGAACAGATAAAACCAGAATTCTCTCTGGAAGCCAAGATGTCATGAGAAGGCATGACTTACTCACTCACTCAAAAAGATATTGATGTTTGGAAAGATGGAAGGTAGTAGAAAAAGAGGAAGACCACACACCAGATGGCTAGATTCAATTAGGAAAGTCATGAGCATAAATCTACAAGACTTAAGTAGAGCAGTAGAAAATAACAGAGCTTGGAGATCTCTCATCTACAGGGGTGTCATGGGTCGGGGCCAACTCAAGGACAGCTAACAACAATAATAAATTAAACAATTTATAGAGTAGAGTGAATTCAAAGATGAACTGGCCAGACATCATTCAGACTCTTCACAACAGAACTGGGGTTTGTGGACTGTGCATTGTCTGGACCCAACACCATGGGAAAACGGGGAGGACATTTTCTATGGCCCATGCAGACAGGGCCCAGGTTTTACTCCTCAGCCAGCCTTTGAATTCAGTGAATGTCCTTGGCCATATTTCTCACCCTTTCAATTTAACCTATATTTCAAATTGTTGTGATGCTAAAGTTATGTATACAATAAATGACTCACCTGTGCTATCTTGGACAAAAGCTAGAGTATCACTGTAATAAATACATCAATAAAACTTTCTTGGAATCATGGGTAGAACCAATAATAGACTCTTATGAGCTGGAAGGTACCACAAGAACCATCTAGTCTAAACCCATGATAAAGTCTAGTAAGATGCCCTTGCAACCTCTGTTTAAGGACCTCCAAAACAGAGAGTCTACCACCCTCTAAGGCAGTCTATTTCACCATCAAACAATTCTTACAGTAAAGAGTTTAGGTTTTTTTTTAAAAAAAGTTTTTCTAATGTTTAGAAGGAATCCCCTTTCTTGTAATTTGAATCCATTCATTCATGTTCTAGTCTCCATCTTTTACATGACATCCCTTGAGTTATTTGCAGATAGTTATGTGGAAGCACACTGGGGAAAATTTACAGGGGTTCAGGACAGTCTGGACCAAGGTGGCCAATAGTGAAAGGGAATGACTGGTAGTCAAAGGATTTAATAAAATAAAATGCTGCATTCTGAAATGCTTGCAAGAGGAGCAAAGCAAAAATAGGGAAGCTGAAGCTTGGTGAAAATAAGAAAGCTAACAAAAGAAAAGTTAGTAGAAAATGGGGGATGAAGGGTAGACTTGTGGTCAGATGAGGGGTTCAACAGAAACTAAACTGGATAGAATTAGAACAAGGGAGGGGTCCAACCAAAGCTGCTGACCTCTTGGTGCTCTATGGCTTATTAAGCTTCATTACTTTTGACACCCACAGGGTGGGAGCAGGTATTATAATTTGGGTCCACCTTTGGGATCATAATGGTGTCCAAAGTAGGCTGGAAAATAGGAGGTGTTATTGTATTGTATTTGGACTAGCCGATTAACTGCAGTTCTGCTTCTGTAACTCTGCCTTGCAGGTGAATAAGACCATCTATCTGTGGCCATGTGCTTTTGAGCCCTCATTTTCCTGCACTAGCAGATGAGGTTGCTCCTTGCTTGCACCCAAATCTACAAATAAAGAAGCTCTTTTGTTATGATCCAGGAGGCTTCATTACTGGGTTGCACTGGGCGCAATGACAGCTTTCATGCCACCTTTAAGTCTTCTCTTCTCCAAACTAAACATACCTAGCTCCCTGAGTCATACATCATAAGACTTGGCTATGCTGCTTCACACTTTGGACTCATGTTAACTTGTAGTTTACTAAGACCCCCAGATTCTTTCCCCATACATTGCTTTCAAGGCGGGTGTCAGCCATCCAACATCTGTACATTTCATTTTTCTTTCCTAGATTTAATTTATCCTACCTTACATTTATCTCAGGATAAATTCATTTTGTTAGTTTTGACTCAGTTTTCTCATCTATCAAGGTCATTTTGAATCCTGTTGCTATCCTCTACAGCTACTAATTGGGTGCCATCAGCAAATTTGATAAATATGCCTTACATTCCATCATCTAAGTTATTTATAAAGATATTAACACAGCCCAGGAGAGAACCCTGAGGCATCCCACTAGTCATTTCTCTCCGGAATGGAGACAACTATCCTACAATCCACCAGCTTGTCTGTTGGAATACCATTGGTTCAAGGCAGAATCATGACAGAATCAGGCCCAAGGAAGAAAAGGGCCAGGGGGAAAAGAAATACTCAAGACATGAATTTGAGAGAAGAAATGGGTACAGAAATGAAGGTTCATAGAAACAGAAGTTCAGGACTAAGCAGAATTCTGTACATCTACAGGTCCCTAGGACAAGGTAGTTTGGTTTACCATGAATGTTAATGTGTTACAATGTTTTGCCTGTAGGATACCTCAGCAGGAACAAGGAAGAAAAGATTCCAGTTTAGGAGCCTTTCACATTACACAAAATGCACTTGCCCCTCTACATTTGCGGATTTGATTATTCACGGATTTGATTATTAACGGATTTGATTAATACATTCTCTCTAGGTATATGTAGGTCCTGCAGCACAACTCTATGGTCAACTTTATCCAAAAGTTGAACTGAAGGACCTAGAGACTCTTAGAGAGAACACTCCACTAGGCATTTGTAGCTCCTCCAGTGCAATTTTATGGTCAACGTCTGGCAGATGTTGAAAACAGAGTTGCACTGGAGGACCTAGAGATTGCTAGAGAGGTCTTCTCTCAGGTGTTTTTTTCTTATTTGCAATTTTCCACATTCACTGGAGTTCTGTGTCCCTAAACCCAGAGAATGTAGAGGAATGAATGTACAGCACTATAATTCCATTTTAACTGCCACAATTATATCCTATGGAATCATGAAAGTGAATATTTGGGGAGGCATTAGAGCTCTCTGGTTGAGAATTCTCAACATTTCTTCCTAAATTGCAAATCCCAGGATACAATTTGCAACCACAGTAATCAAAGCTGAATCACAGTATTTTAACTGTGTAGTGTGAAAAGGTCCACTGATTCCACTCCATAATAAGAACCAGGAATGACTTTTATTTCCCCTTGTCTCATAAGAAATGATAACTGGGATAAACCATCATTCTTTTTAACACAGTTCCTTAATGTTTTATGTTTGCAATCATTTTGCTTTCCTTGGAATACTTGACATAGGCAATTTTAGGCAATTAAGGATCACAGAATGCATATTAATTCACAACATGATGCGGCTATTACATAATGATCTGTCAAGCAAATCTGTCAAGGGTAGTGCTTCACGTATCAACAGATCTTTCACTCTAACACTTTTGGAGTGACTTCTCCCAAATATTTCAAAGGGCAGACTCTTTTAAAGGTTGTGGAAAGGTTTCATATGAAATGCATTACAGTTTTGCCTCAGCTCTGTTTTATAAAGTCAGCCCTGGAGATAATTTATTTGGCATTTTTGGAGCAACTGTGTAAGCTGAAAGACTGTTGAAATGAGATGGTGGCTATGAAATTAGCACCTTACCAAGAATTAAATGTAAATTGAGAACAAACTGTCTTTTTACATGCTACTTTTAGGTTATGAATAGTTTCCTCGCAACTGTTGGACCATCTGCTTGGAGCGGTGGTCGAAGCATTCATGAGACAGCCACTTAAAAATACATTTTTCCCCATCATAAGCAAGTGTAGTTATAAAACACCAGTGCTCTTTCATAATGACGTAACTGGCAGCACATACAGATAAAACAAACTTGCCTGAACACAATAATGGGAAACAAATGACAGCTTGCAATTAGACAGTCGAGTCCCATTAAATGGCCTGAAAGACACACTACTAGGCTGGCAGAGAGTTGCTTGATCTTCCTGCTCATGTTGAGCCACCCTCATTTTCACAAGGAAAGGAGCTATTATAATTTCTGTTTAAGGGTGGTCTTCTATCTTACATATTTGCCTATGAGCTAGGAACAGCTTCTGCTTTACATCCCATCGCCAAGGGAGCTATGGCAGGCTGGAGCATGGGGTGGGACCTTTCCAATGTTTTTGAAATGTCCCACCTGGAGATATTCACCAAAGTTCTCTGTTCCTGCACTTAAACAAACTTTTCCTATTAGTGGTGGTGTATCAAATCTATTTTGCATATTGCAGGTTTTTTGCTAATGCTTATGTATGTGACTGTTTTGGCCAAGACCCTATTGGCTGCTGTAACTGTACTGGCCTAAGAGGAGGCAGCGTATCAGTCAGAGAGTTCTGAGAATAAGTGCTCTAAAACCCAGGGCAGGTGTGGGTTGAGGATAGTAGATTGGAGAAAGGAGTTGTTGTGTTGGTTTGAATAGTGTGAATTCTAAATATAACAGGCAGTGTATGTCTTGTTGTACATATTGCAGCTGGAAGATAAAAGCCCCCAAGGACTTTGGAAGAAGTCAACTGTGTCTGTGTCTTATTTCAGATTGGCCAGTGCCTGGTTGCCAAATACTTTCTGCACTCTGCTGTGTGTGAGGTCAAGCACTTCAGATACTGCTGAACGTTGGCACCTCTTGGGCCTAGTTTTTGTTGTTTTTGTCACTGCACACCTGCGGTACACAGAGGAGAGCCAACAAATCACACCTCCATTCAGCACGAACAATTAGCCTTGACCCAACAGAGAAAAAGTCATAACCTACAATAGAACAATAGACACTAGAGCATGCACAAGTAAGTCTCTGTTAGACTCAAACAAACCACATGGCCTTACTCCAACTGACCCTCACCCTTGACCCAACAAATTCTCCCCAAAGACTCTCTGGGGCTGGAAAGTTAGTTGCTGGTAGCTCCTGCCCCAATCAGGTCAGTGGCCCAGCAGCGGTCCCTCAGACCTTACACTCAGAAAGAACACAGGGCCAAAAGCAAATAAAAACCTGCAACAAGACCCTTTAAAAAGGATGAAAAAGTGAAAAGTAAAAAGAGCCTCTCAAACATGCTCCCAGCTCACCTTTTGCTCTTTGCTCTGTGACTGAACTCAAAGGAAAGAGGTAGTGGGAAGGTACATGATATATTGATAGAAATGTAATGTTGAATGGATTGAAGAGTTTGTATTAACTGCTGTGGAAATAATAATTCAACATTTAAAACTGAACTGGGCAAAAAGAGTGTAAGCACTCCTTTGCTGGTGTTCACTCTCTTTCTGGGAACACTTTTGTTGGAACAAGCTGCAGATCGATTTTTATGAAGCTGTTTCCACCAATGCAATCTTGAACATTTTATTTCACAATTAATCCCCTTTTTGGTAGAGTGGCAAGGCTTCAGGTATAGGGTGGGAAACCAATAACTACAAGCCACAGCAATAATAACCTTACTAATCTAATCTAATACAAAAATCAACATTAGCCCAAAGTCTTGTTTTCATTTGTTAAAAGCTCACAGTGAGAACCTGAAATGTTTTTTAAATATTTTGTTTAGTTTACAGTAAGTCCCAAATGAGCAATAAAAAAAGAAATAAAGAATAAACAGGTTCCTCTAAACCTCTTTAATCACAGTTGCTGTGAAAGGTAGGTCTTGCAGATTTTCCTGTTGTCTTCTGCCGTCAGAATCTGGAGCAGAATCTGTCATGTTTGGATGTAATGTTTTGTACAGTGAATCCTTCCCTTACATGGCAGATCCATTCCAGGCCCAATATTAGTATTCTGGAAGCCACATTGAATCCTAATTGTGAGGAAAATATGGGAAATATATTATTATTATTATTATTATTATTATTATTATTATTTTATAAAAAGGAAAAGGTAGGGCCATTGTATAGAGAAGATGGCAAAATGCTAACAGTGGGCAGAGAAAAGGCAGAAATACGCAACACTTTATTTGCCACAGTTTTCTCACAAAAGCAAAAGGATGGTCAACATGAAGAAAATGGAGCAGACGATGCAGATGGGGAAATGTGGCATGTAATAAGTAAAGAGGTAGTACAGGAATACCTGGTTAATCTAAATGAATTCAAGTCTCCAGGTTTAGATGAACTACATCCAAGGGTATTAAATGAACTGGCAGAAGTAATCTCAGAGCTACTGGCAATGATCTTTGAGAACTCCTGGAGAACAGGAGAAGTCCCAGCAGACTGGAGGAGGGCAAATATCATCCCCATTTTCAAAAAGAGAAAAAAAATAACAATTACCGGTTAGCCTGACATCAGTACCAGGAAAGATTCTAGAGCAGCTCATTAAACAGAGAGTCTGTAAGCATTTACAAAGGAATGCCATAATCACAAAATGTTTACATGGATTTCTCAAAAACAAGTCATGCCAGACTAATCTTATTTCTTTTGTTTGATAAAATTACCAGTTCAATAGATGAAGAGAATGTTGTGGATGTAGTCTATCTTGATTTCATTAAGGCTTTTGACAAAGTCCCCCATACGCTTGCAAGTTTGTTTTCTGCAACTCCAGCGAATAAGACATGCCGTAAGAGATTCAAACTACAGGAAAAGATTCCTTGACATTAAGAACATTCTGACAGTAAGAGCTGTTTTGAGTTCTGTTGAAGAGGGGCTACATTCAGAAGAGGTTAATTTCTTACTAAAGCTGATAAGAAGAGTGTGGCTTAATATAAAACTGTACTATAGAACAATATTATTGATCTCATGAAATGAAAGGCTTGAGTCTACTACTTGATGCACAGCTACATATTGCTAAGAAAGGAAGGTACTGAAACAGATGCTGTCTTTGGGCCACACTCTCTTTTGGGTACAATGCCTGGGAGCATCTGTAGTTCAATGTGATTCTGTTTGGGAAAATGGAGAAGAAGTGGAACACCTTTTTGTATATTTTTGTTGCTCCTTTAGACCAATGAACATTGCACAAGGCTTCACAGATCTGTGTCAGATGAATGGGTATTGGATTAGCTTTCTCATGACTTGATAAACTGAAGGTTCAACGAATCAATGCTTGATTGGAATTTCCTGAAATCATTAAGCACAAAGTTAGGTGAGGTGATAATTTTCTTTTGAATGTACAAATGAAGGAAAATATTCAAGACTATCTTGGTAAATAAATTTTAGCAGGAATAGTGATTCAGCGTTGCTCTGCAAGTAAAGAAGATATACTATTTATTTATTATTCACAGAGAAATCAATTAAAAATCTCATGTTTTTTTATTTCTCAGTACCATGACTTGGCCTTGATCTTTTTTGTCAGATAAAATTTCCATTCATGGCATCTCCATTTTGACTTTAATTGAAATTATCCTAACAGATGAGAGACCTACTTGAAATATCACTGCTGCTGTGTGACAGGTGGCCATTGCATTGCTCAGTAAACATGTAACCTATTTAATCATTGCCTTAAGTAACTCTCAAAATGTCATTTATTCTCAATATATATCTAGGAATTAAACATTTGTTTGCACCTCTTTTCCCACCATCATGAATCAAAATCCCTCTGTTTCCAAGCTAGGTCCCTCAAGCTTGCATTAGTAATCTGAGAGTAGTTCTCTTTTTCAAACTAATCTCCCTGCTTTGGGAAAGTTTAATAACTCAGTGGGTTGAAAGTGGACAGAGGCAAAATTGGTCATGCTTCTTATCATTGTGGATGCTAATTAGTGTCAAAGGCTTGGATTATTTAGCTGCCAAATCTCTTTTCTGGGTTAAGCTGTGCTTGTAAATTATAAAAATGCAAAGTAGAAGGAAAGACACTCATCTTACTTAGCTTCTCACTTTGAACCAGTTTTTTTTTTCAAATTATAGTGGATGCTGAGATGGCCCAAAAGGTTGAGTAATGCAGTCCAGTTCTGTGGTCAAGAGAAGACTCTGGTATGATGCTCCAGACCAATCCAAACAATTTAAAAATCAATGTGTGCATGCAAAAAGCAGGTGCACCACAAACAGATCTTACAGAACATTGATGCACCAGATGGTTGCAAGCTAAGCCAAAAAGTGAAAACAAACAGAAAGAGAATTGCTTACCAGTCTCACCTGATTGAAAGAGAAATAGAACCAATCAGGGCTTGAGTTAATGCAAAACACCACAAGAAATAAAAAAGAATTTCCAGCAGACGTGTGCTCAGTTTTAATAAGTGCAGTCAGACTTACTGATAGGTAACACTCTGAAGGTACACGACGAAGTTCTGTTGCAGTTTACATGAATCACAGATTGTCTGAAAAACATAAGTATAAGCCATTTTTCTTGTGGGCAAGTGTATAAATAAATGGAAAAACTTTTTAGAGAATTCCTTCCTTCCTTCCTTCCTTCCTTTCTTTCTTTCTTTCTTTCTTTCCTTCCTTTCTTTCAAAAAACAAATCGAAAACTAAGTTGCTTATATTATTGCATAAAAATGCATCATTAAAACTAAGATGTTATTTTTACCTGTAGGATTGCTACATAAGCTATAACATTTTAGGCTTCTTCTATTTTGGAATACTTTAAATAAAGTAGTTCCACTTCACTTACAAGGCATGATGAAAGGGGTAGAAAGAATTCCTGAATTAATCAGAAATGACAGTGTTAGGTTTATTGCACAGGCCCTAGAATGGACCTGTTGTGTTCTAAAAGGGAATGTGATGGGAACGGGAGGCGGCATAGAACACAACTTACTGCACATGGAGAACGCTGCCACCGCTGCTGGACATTCCCATTGCATTCCAGATGTGTTCCCCAGGAATCATTCCTGAAAATTGGCCCCTGGGGAACACATCTAGAACTAGATGGGAACATCCGGCAATTCTATGAAGGTACATTTGAGTTTTGCAGCTGCTGTGTTTTGGCAGTCAAAACAATTGGTTTTATTTCAAGATGTCTACTGCTCAAAGAATGTGGCCATTGACCAAACCCTAACACTCAAGATTTTGAACAAAGCATTGTTTGTAGAAACCTATTCAGACAATTGAAGCTCACTCCACTATAACAGACTGCAGTAAAAGTCACCATTATATTGTGAGAAGGAAAGCCCAATTAATTTCTAGATCCTTTCTGCATCCCCATTACACTATCTAAATAATTATTAGATAAGCTTTATATTGAAATTAAAGATTAGCCTGATGTCAAATATTTCAGTTACAAAGAAAAGAAGGAGAAGCAAGCTGGTGCTCTGTAGAAATATGTTATTTCTGGGCATCTGGTTCCATTTCTTCATATCCTCATGCAATGGACTTCCTGATTTGTGCATTGATGGTTGATATTTAATTGACTTTAACAGTGATTAGCAAGTCCCAGTTGGCGCTGTTCCAAGAGGCTATCACTGAAGAACTGTGGGTGGGGATATGTTTTGAAGTGATGGTAAACATTGCGACATATGCAGGGCGCATCACATAGTTTCAGATGTACATTTGACTCTTCTTGCATTGGATTTCACAGTGGATTCTTAAGATAGACATCCCTGTCTGTCACTTGGAGAGGGGTTAAAAAAAAAGATGAACAAGAAAGATCATTTGTAAAGTTCACATTGAAATATATTCACGATCCCGAACCTAGTTGGCAGTTAGCATTGCTAGTAAATTATACCAAGTGGGAAGTGGAGGTTCGTTATGTACTTCTTTTATTAATGTGGCTGGTTGAGAAATACATCTACCAATCTGAGGATGCTTCTGTGGTGCTTGGGTAATGTAGTACTAACTAAGGCTTCAATCTTATAATCACTTAATAGGTTCTGTTATGCTATATGCACTATACCTGCTTCCTTTGGATTGTGTAAGATTTCATTTTAAGGTTGCCAGAACTGAGCTGCAGGCTGCTGTTGAGCTGGAGCCAGGAGATAAGAACCAAAGAACAAGTGAAAGGGGGTTATCACCCACACAAAATCCCAGACTAAATAGTCTTATCTATTCAGGAGAGCCAGTGGCTTTGAAACTTTGAAAACCTGTTGCAGGTACTCCATCATTCCCCTTCAGGGGCAATGTTATCCCTGCCACTACTGCAGTCACTTTCACAGTGTGGTATATTCTTCACTATTGCTTCTTCCCAACTGAGCGTTTATACAAGTGATGCCTGACACACTGAGAAGCGCAGGCAGATGTGGGGTTTAAGTCTTTGTGAAACACCCCCCCCCAAAACCCCCCAACTTTTCTGGCCAATTCATAGGGGGAAAATCGGTGTGTAGGGGAAGTTGTCTGAAGGGCAGGATTCTCCCATAATATGGTAGGTGATTCTAGTCATCGCACAGGTCAAATTCAATTTTAAAGAAGTTATTTGGGGCCACATTCCAGTGACAGGGGGAAAAAAGGTGAAAGTGTGGGTCTAAATATAACATCATAATCTATTTTACAGCTCTTACAGTTGGCATCTGAGCACTCCATGGGGACGGAATGTGAGGAGAGGGGCGAGGTGAGTCTGGAGAGGGTATATTAGTGAAACTTAGCTTCTTAACTCAGATCTGGGAATGGATGTGCTACTGTGCTGATCTTTCCCAATACTGTAAACTCTTTCTGGTTTCATCCATGAAGCAGGTTAGATAGAGACAGGGCATTTGGTTTCCAGAGCTACACCCCCAAAACCAACACCACCACTGTTTCAGAGGCACAACCAGCAGCAGTGCTGTTAACAGTTTATTTCTATTCCTTCAATTCTTCCTGCAGGCTAAATACAAACCTCCAACCTGAGTTTGGATAGCTGCACTCACTAGGCCTGCTTTGGGTGAGCAGTATTATTTATTTTGTTTTGTTCTGTTTGGATTAAAATCATAATTTTTTTAATGCTATATGCTTAAGGATCTTACACAAACTGAGAAAGGAAAATGTCTGGGTATCATGGTTCCTCTCCTTCCATTGTATATTGGGACAATTCCATAACTCTACCCATTTTGGCTGTGGACAGATCCACTGTACAGACCTTCAAAGAATGCAGACCTTGGAGAGAAAAAGCCTCCTGAATTCATGACTGCTTCTCATTTTTCCAAAGGTTTACCCTGCTCTGCATCTCCTGAATTTCAGTTTCATTAGAATTTCTAAAATTATCTCCAGAACTGGAGCTTCATGCATACTTTACGACAGCCTTCAGTTGCTCCAGTTCATTTGCATGCTTTCTTTCTACATTACCATGGATAAAACACTGTCATTAAACATAACACACATATTTATGTGATTACATCAAAGTTATTTTTGTATGATATTTTCTGAGTGCAGCAAGTGTACACGCATACATCAGAAAGCATTGCAAACAAAAGTTTTGATTTAGGTGCAGTTATACCAATATTCCTTTTAAAATTTTTCTTATACTGTTTCATCAGTGTGGGTGCATGAATCACTAATGTAGAAAAAGAAGGACATTAAACAGAATTGGGTAACTGTGAAGATTAGCAGGCTGCACAACCCTCCAATGACATTTTGCCCCAAAGTTTTCTAGTAAGGGCAATCTCATCACATTTTGGATCTTCTCTAGATAGATTAGGTCAAGGAAAAACCTTTTTCCTAACAAAATGTTAGTGGGAAGCCAATATGTGGATCACTTCCAGTTGAAAAGGCCTTTCCTGGGCTTACATCAGACAAATGGGGGAAAATGGCAACATTGTTCCTTATGACCCATTAGGCATTTGTGTTCAAGCATTTTTAAAAAATCAAAACAAAAAGGTGGGGGGGGGGAGGCTGCAGACCACAAAAATATATCTAGGGCTGCATGTATTTTCCCCACCTTAGATATAAAGGAATGGCAAGCTGTGGCCATTTTTAAAAATGTAATGGTATTCCTCTTGTTCTTGTTGTGTACCATCAAGTAATTTCTGACTTATGGTGCCCCTAAGGTGAGCCTGTAATGGGGTTTTCTGCAGAGGAAGTTTGCCATTGCCATCATCTGAGGCTGAGAGAGTGTGACTTGCCCAAGGTCACCCAGTGGGTTTTATGGCTGAGAAGGGATTGGGACCTGGTCTCCAGAGTTGCAAATATATTGGAAATATGCCTATATAATTTGAAACTTATAAATCTGGTGAGAATTTTGGAAGAATGCTTATGGGCAGGTATTTTGGGATGTGCATTACCACTGCTGAATAATCTCTCAGAGATAAAGGCAGCAGTACCATAAAGGAGCAAGTACAGTGCAGAAGGCAGCAATGGTAAACCACTCCTGAAGCCATTTTGTGATGCCTTGTTTCTGCCTAAGTGAAGGAACAAACTTCATTGGTTGATTCAGAAAGTATTTTTTGAAGATTAGGCTCAGCACAGTAGCAAGCTCATTGTCAGATCTGACATTACAGCATAAGTTTCACTTTTTAAGAACATCTCGTGATCACTTTCTCTCCCAACAGCCTGCAATCTTTCCCACACAATACCAGGTAGCTAAGTGGCCTTGAGTCCCACAAACATCTCCTGACAGCTGCTCCTTCTTCTGAACACATCAGGCGTATTCTAACATGGCTTCAAAGCAACTTCAGAGTATGGTTTAGATTACAGCTGCATATTAAGAAGATAAAAATAATTGCCACAGATGATTAAAGTGTCCAACAAAGATACTGAAATTGTGAAAAGATTTTTTATAACTTGGCTCTGCCATTTGCCAAAATGCAAACAAGAAATTAAAAGAAGATTAGAACTTGGAAGGGGATCTATGAAGAAACTAGACAAGATCCTTAAGTATCGGACAATATCAAAGTAGGAGAGAATCAACGTATTTGAAATATGGTGCTGGAGGAAAGTTCTGTGGATAACATGGTCTGCCAAAAAGACAAATGAATGTGTCTTAGAGCAAATCAATCCTGAACTCATTCTAGAAATGAAGATAACTGAAGTGAGGCTGCCATACCTTGGACATACAGTGTGCCCTTGATATCCACTGGGGTTTGGTTTCAGGACCCCTGTTGGTATCAAAATCTGTGACTCCTCAAGTTTGTGGATGCCATTATATTGTGTAGTAAAATGATGTCCCTTATAAAAAATGTCAAAATCAAGGTTTGTGTTTTTTGGGGGTGGTGGTGGTGGAATATGTCCAAATAACGGATGGTTAGAATCATTAGATACAGAAGGCTGACTGTATCACGAGATACTGTGACCTATTGGAAAAGACAATAGCGTTTTGTAAAGTGGAAGGCAGTAGGAGAAAAGGCAAAACTGCATGACAGGTGTATTGATTCTATCAAGGATGCCACAGCCCTTCGTTTGCAAGACCAGTGCAGGGCATTTGATGACCAGGGCTCTGTGAGTTCTTTCATTGATTGGTCACCATTAAGTTGAAGTCAAGTTAATGGCAAATAACAAGAGGAAGGTGTAGTTGCAGTAGTTCCTGACAACACTGAAGCTCCCATATTTCTTATTGAGCCCTTATCTGCTATGGACTATTTCAGGATGATGGGGACCGAAGAGGAAGCATTTGTTGTTGTTCTTGTATTCTCCTGCTGTTGCACCAATTTGTTCATTGCATCTTTATCATGCCTTTTATCCAATGAATTTGAAACACCATTTGATCCTCTTCCACATTTTTGTACTTGCAGCAATGCAGTGGGATTGGTTAGGCTTAGATATAGTGACTGCCTCATAGCACTGGTGGCATTCCAGCCAAGGTCTTCCCAGCCTTCTAGTTCAACGTTCTCACCACCATACTACAGTATCCCTTTTTCATTTCCTGCTTGGAAGACAATGAAGGGAAGTGTTGGTAAAGTGCTGAGGTATGTGACAGGCTAATAGGGACATGGGAAAGGGAAACTATAAATCAATTTCTAGACCAGTTAGACCAGGATGGAAAGGAGTTTGAGCCTTTCTTTTCCTAAATCCCAGAAAACTGTTTCTAAACCAGGTTCAGGTAAACCTGGGGAGCATTTACAAGTGATGGAACTTCTTTTAACAATTGTATGAGTTCAGACATGGGGTGCAGATTTATAAGGAGCTGAACTGTCACAAGCTAAAATTATGATGCGGCACCCTTTGTGCACGTAGCAAGTTGAGAATAAAAACTCAATGCACACAGTCTCAGCAAAATCTTAATTTTTAAATAAATGAAATCCATCCTTCCCAAAGTGCCAGAAAATGGCCTTCACCATTTCTTAATCTTTTTAGTGGCTCTTTGTATCCAGTAGGAGAAATCCTGTCCTTAGTGAGCATATGTTTACTTACATGCAATGGTACAAAGCCCAAAGAGAAATATCTAGCTGACAAAAGGAAACTAATTGGCAACTAGCTGTCTTGCAAAGCTCTGATTAGCCACCATTAGAGAGAGAAAAAAAGAGGTAGGAAAAGAACTGGGAGAAAGGGGAAGAAAA
Organism: Urosaurus nigricauda; assembly: GCA_034509955.1. Lineage (NCBI taxonomy): Eukaryota > Metazoa > Chordata > Lepidosauria > Squamata > Phrynosomatidae > Urosaurus > Urosaurus nigricauda. The sequence goes on along the minus strand of JAOEGL010000011.1, from coordinate 16,660,594 downwards.
ATTAAGCCAGGAGCCAGAAAGATCAATGAAAACAATCTGTTTTCTGCCAAGAAATTTATAAAAAAGAAACCCAAGCTGTAGATAAGTGGCTGAAAATCCTTTATTTTTCTTCTCTCTGGAATCTGCTACTTAGGGTAGGAATATTCATCAGAATGGAGGACAAAATAAAAAGAATAAGATGGCAAGGGCTTGTTTGAGATTTCTGCCTCAGTTCAGGATTTGATCTGGACTGCTCATCTCTTAAATCCGTTAAGGTCACATTTTTAAAGGAAATAATAGTATGACAGGGGATGGGGAAGCTGAATCTACAAAACTGAAACTCTCCTTTTGGAAATAAGAAAAGGAATAAAGCAGGGAATCTAAGCCAAGCAACACATACATGGACATAAGAGTACAAATTTGTCATTTTTAAAGTCTCCTTTCAGATTAAAATGAGGATTTAAATAGAGGTCCTTAACACCACTATTTAGGCTGACATTGATGTGGGCCAGTGGACCCACTATCTTAAATTCAAAGCAATGATTTGCCCCCATTGAGGTTTTGAATAAACAGGTATTTTAATCTGTGGCATGGAATCCCAGTTTCGGCTGGCAACAGCCATCTGCCCAAGATATTTTGAATAGTATAGTAACAGATTATTTTGGGAGAAAACAGCCACTGCTACCAAAACTGGCTGATGGTAGCATATGTGTGTATGCTTGTTTGTCCCATTTTTTGTCACATGTAATTTGCTGTATACAGAATGCCCTTGCATGATGCTGCCAGTGGGCATTGTGGGGTAAAAAACAGTGCCAACAAAAGTGGAAAATGTGAGACCAAGAGTGACATACCCTCCAACTGTCCTGATTTGGCAGACAGTCTCAATAAATTCTCTGTTATACTTTCATGATCTTACAATGTTCTGGTTTCTCTCTCCTCCTTTCATCTCTCCTCTTTGTCCTCTGCTTACTTGCTGCAAGTGAGCTTAATGCACAATAGTGGTTTGCATTCATTAACGCAGGAGGGTGAAATCTTGCCCTTCGCAGTAGGCTTTGGCAAAAGCAAACTGCTACAGCATCTCCTACCTTGTGTCCTTTCTAATGAATACCTTCTGCCATCTTGACCACACTCTGATGTTGCAGTCCTGCTTATCTGTGAAATGTTGGAGTGAAAGCAAAAGTGATTTAATGAGTCAGTGAAACTTCTAGAGCCAGACCAGAGAGAGAATTCTATGGTCATTATGACAGTGTTAGCATTTGCCCCTTCCTAAGATGTTCTGAAAATTGTCCTTAAATGTTGCACTTTGCAAAGAGCTAAAAATGGCTGGAGGGGAAACTGATAGCTGCCATAAACCTGAGACCAAAATATTAAAGATTAAAACCTGACCAATGCAGTTAAGAGTAGGATGTGAAGGTTGATTGTCCTGACATTCAATCCACCTACGGAAGCAAACAGGAACAGCCACAAGATTCTTCCAGAGTTTCTTCAGGAAAAAATATTTTGTGCAAAATGCTCATCATTCTTTTGGAGCAGGAAAACAAAGAGCATGTTTACTACACAAAAATAAATAATTCTGTGCTTAGATACAGTGTGCAAAATTCACTATCTCCTGCATAAAAATCTGATTTTTGTTGAAATCCCTCCCCCTCCCACATGCATTTGTGAATTTGTGTATTATAAATGTGCAGTTTCCACAAATACATGGTCTTCTCTACATACAGAAAAGCTTCTTTGGGGATTTTACATGATATTATTGTACAAGTACCAGTATACTCAGACATCAGACCTTGTCTGTTATTAGAAGCATGCTCAGCCCTGGTTAGTAGTTGGGTCAGAGATTGCCAATGAATACTAGGTGCCATAGGGAATATTTCAGAGGAAGGAACTTGCAAAACTTCCTCTCAGTATTCCTTACTTAAGAAAAACCCTACAAAATGGATGGGGTTGCCAGAAGTCGACAGGTGATTTGAAGGCACATGAGCATGCACATACCATTTCCTGAACAAGCATATCTTCCCCTCAACACATATTTTCTGAGAAGTAAAACCATGGTTTATTTATTCATTTATTTTGCAAATGAATTTTCCTAAAGTCCCCAAGTATGAATAGTGTGCAGAAAAAAAGTGTGCAGAAAATCACATTTTTTTTTCATGGCTTAGGGAGGAAATTACTGCAATTGTTTGCTTTTGCCTGCAGGAACAAAATAAGTGAAAGAAACTGGACAGGAGGATTGATGTCACATTACTAAATCTTAGGGTGAGAGAGAAAGAAATGTAGGGCTGTTACTTTCAGTGACAGCTATTTGTCAGCGATAACATCTAGTACTGACCTATTGTGCTACCCACTGCCATCTTGTCATCTCTACTACTCAAAACCTATTCACTCTTTCACTCCAGCACTCCACTACAATCTTTATAGAAAAGTTAGACAGAAACCAGTATTTTAGTTTTGGATTCTTATTTGAGAATCTGAGGAAGATTTTCTGGAAAAGGTTGAAAGTAAAAAGGATAGATAAAGTGGAATCATGATTCTGTGTGAGCATGTCTGTATGTGTGCACACATGTTTAAATGCATGAAATCTATGTGGGAGTAAGCAAAAGTGCAAATGTTTTGCCCTCTTCTTCCATCAACAATCCATTAAAGATGAGTGCAGGAGAATTATCATTGTCTTTGTGGGAAGTTCTAACATGCTAAAGAAATATTTGGTTCAAAAAATAATTCTAGGTCCTGATATTTTAATTAATTTAATTATGATGAGCCTGCTTTGCTATTTGTATAATTTCCTACCTTTTGTATTCCTGATTTACTTCTAATGATCTCTGTATTCTTGATTTATTTCTAATGAATTTGTAGCTCCCTTTTCTCCTTTCCCCCTTGCATCTTTGATCCACCTGGTTTTTAGTTCTTTTCCCTTCCCCCATAACATGAGATTTCTTTCTCCTTTTCTCTATGACAACAGTTTGATTTCTGCTTATCCTAGACATGTTTACATTTGTTCTACTTTGAGGCTGCTTTTGTGATGTTGCATTTAATTATACTATTGTGAATTCATCCATTTATCTGGCCTGAAATAGTAGTGCTATGTATGGTGACTCAAATGACTACTACTGAATTATTTATACAAAAATTTTGCAAAAATATTTGTTCTCTTGATTGGAACTCAGTGAGCCAATAAGTTCATGCAGGTCAGTAATGATGTGCTTTATCTGACAGGCCCCAGTATGCTGATTTTTCTTCATTTATGCTAGAATTCAAAGACATACCGGTAACTGTTTTAGTCTGGAAAATCAGTACTCAAATGAAAGAGACCCCTTTGCATTAGGTCATGCTAACTGCCCTTCTTTTTTGGCTCTGAGGAACCAGGACCTTCATCAGCCAGTTTCCTTCATCTTTGGCCTCCTAGATCAGTGGTACTCAAAATGATGATCTGTGTGCCAGTGATGGTCCTTGGAAAGAAAGAAAGAAAGAAAGAAAGAAAGAAAGCTGTTGTTCATCCCTGGAAAATTGAGGAAGGAAATCCTCCTATTCTACCCAACCACTAGTTACATTGGCCAGCACTGCTGGAAGTCCAACAAAAACACATACTTGGGGAAATGGCACCATCTAGCACTTGCAGTCCGAAAAGAGTTAGCTAACAAGATTTCAGTAAGGCTTTTGACAAGGTCCCCCACAATATCCTTGGGAAAAAAGGTAGGAAAATATGGTCTAGACAATGCAACTGTTAAGTGGATTTGTAATTGGTTGACTAACCAAAGGGTTCTTATCAATGGTTCCTCTTCATCCTGGAAAGAAATACTAGTGAGGTTCTACAGGGTTCTATCCTGGACCCAGTGCCATTTGACATCTTTATCAATAATTTAGATGATGGAATCGAAGCTTAACAAATTTGCAGTTAACACTAAATTGGAAGGGTAGCTAATAGCCCAGACAACAGGATCAGAATTCAAAAGGACTAACAGATTAGAAAGCTGAGCCAAAGCTAATTAAATGAATTTTGACATGTATACAGAGTACTTTACTTGGGCAAATAAATAAATAAATAAAAATAAAATAAATTAAAAAATGACATGAAATGAATAGATAAAAGATGGGCGGACACCTGGCTTGACAGCAGTATATGTGAAAAGGATCTAGAAGTCTTAGTGAATCACAGGCTGGACATGAGTGAGCAATGTGATGTGGCAGCTAAGAATCCCAATGCAATTCTAGGCTAAAGCAATAGGAGAATAGTGTCTAGTTTTAGGGAAGTATTAGGATCACTGTATTTTGGTTTGGTCAGACCTCACCTGGAATATTGTGTCCAGTTCTGGGTACCACAGTTCAAGAAGGATATGGACAAGCTGGAGTGTGTCCAGAGGAGAGTGACCAGAAAGATAGAAGGTCTGGAAACCATGCCCTGTGAAGAGGATCTTAGGGAGCTGGGTGTGTTCAGCCTGGAAAAAAAAGTTAAGGGGTGATATGATAGCCATGTTTAAATATTTGAAGGAATGGCATAATGAGGATGGAGCAAAGTTGTTTTCTGCAGCTCTGGAGACTGGGACACAGAGCAATGAATTCAAGTTACAGGAAAAGAGATTCCACCTCAACATTAGGAAGAACTTCTTGACAGCAAGATCTGTTCAACAGTGGAACATGCTGCCTTGGAGTCTCCTTCTTTGGAGGTTTTTAAACAGGGGATGGATGGCCCTTGTAATCTCTTCCAAATCTATGATTCTGTTATTCAATATCCCTTGGTAGCCAGGTTATTTTCTTCTTGTGAGAAGTTGCATTTCCTGCCATAATATATTAGAAGTTAATATAATGGGTTATACAGTAGAAATAGATTTGCTGAGACATGATGATGTCAGACACAAGTGATGAAATAATAATGGAAGGGAGGCAAGCTTGAATTAAGATTGTTCAAGGTCAATTCTGTAGGATAATCTAACAACTGAAGTATGGCTATTGACTAAATGTGTTTATAAAAATACAATGGATAAGAACTGAGCCTGCCATGAATTTGAAATGATGCAGTTTAATTAGGCAATGTTAATGCCTGCTATTTAGTTCTGATAATGAAAATCTCTGTACTTGGATCTACAGTTTCTTAATAAAAGTTTTATGGCTTTTAACTACTGAAGCCTGGATTTCAGAATTTGGTATCTTGCCAGTTGTGATGCTTCCTTACACTACATGAACACTGATATCATCCCAAAGTTTGAAGAGAGAGTGAAAAGAAACCTGAATTCTTTCTTATTCTTGCTTGCATTCCTTAACGAATCTGCAAATGGGCAAAGAAATGGGAAAGACGAAATGCATAGATAAATCAGCTCCAGGAGAAAAAAATGAAAAGAAAGAAAAACACACTTCTTCAAAACCCAATCTTTTGTACTGTAGAAGAGTGTAATTGCCTCAGACACTACCCTTCATGTGCCTTCCTTCTGTATCTGTATCTGCCTGTCTCTCTGTGAAAATACATCTGCATTAAGCTTGCTTAAGACTTAAATGATCTTTTTCTTGTCTCCTGTGGAAAGCAGAAAGCTTGTTGCTTTTTCTCGGGGAAACAAGGTGTTAGCAAAGGCCAGAGGTTAAGACAGCTGAGGCCAAGCCTTCCTGTCAAACATAAGCTGTGTATTCACAGTGTGGATGTGGAATCAACCACTGGTGACACAGAGAAGATTTTCATGCCAGCACTTACTGTGGGGTAAGTGCTGATAAAATACCAGTAAAATGTGTAGGAAGCGTATGTATCTGAAAGCCTGACACACTTCCTAAATGTCAGGCATCATCTGCTCACCTCTAGCATCCCAGAATTGTTCAGGGAGCAGCCATTTCCCATCAATGCAAAGTTTCCATTAATGGGAAATGGCTGTTCCCCAAATGATTCGGGGATGCTGGAGGCAAGGGGATGATTCCCTGATGTTTATGAAGCATGTCAGACTTTCAGAGACATGCACTTCCTAAACGTTTTACCAGCGTTTTACCTGCACTTACCCCACGGTAAGCGCCGGTATGAAAATCTTCAGAGACAGAATGTATCTCTGACCTCAACCAATTCCAGCCATGGCTCATATCTTCCTCACCATAGAGCTCCATTTAATATCCTGGCTGGCACCTCTAGCTTTCATAGTTTCACCTCTCACCTCTCCAAAGTCCCTGTGCAGAAAAGGAACACCATAAGGCCCTATTAGCAAAGGTCAGTCTTGTTGAGCAAACATGGGATCTTGCTCTTTCACCACCTTGCTTGGCCTTGTGAACAATCTTGGGAGGCTGTCATGGTCCGTCATTCTTTCTACCTTCTTCCCCATTTTCCTTGTATAAGATGCAAGACTTCAGAGCAGTTACAGGCTAAATTACATCTTAAAACTCAGGGTGAAATGGTTTGCAGGCAGAACTGTTCGCTTCAACTCAGAGACATCTTTTTACTTTGTAGTTTCTTCATTTATGTGAGGGCAACCAAGCCACCAAAATTTTTTGTCTTAAAAAGTTGGATGGCTGGATCAGTCCATTTCTAAGCCATTTTCATGTGTTGTTGTTGTGGGCCTTAAAGTCATTTCGGACTTATAGCAACCCTATGGTAAATTCAGTTTATTTCCATATATATCTGCAATCTGAAATATTATGTTATTTCAACATAATGCTGGCTTCACAAAATACATATTGTTGTATGTGGGTTACATATTTTTCTATTGTTGTATGTGGACCCTATAACGGTTTATTCATTTGACTGATCAATTTGTGTGTTTTCCAAAAATAAGCTTTGGCTTTAATGGGAGCACCATTTGCTGTTCTACCATAGGTAGCACATTCTCTTGGGATGGTCATAGAATTGGTTAATCAGTTTATCCGCTCTTCTTGAATCTGGACAATAATGAATATTCTAGAGCAAGGGTTCCCAAACTTTTTGACTTACTGAGCCCTTATTTCTATGGCAGAGTGCCTAAAACACCTCCCTTGTGTCTTAGAAGTTAATGGTGTATAGGTGTATGTATAAGAATATATTCTTATTCTTAATTTCATTAATTTTTTATTTCTTTCCTTTCCCTGGAGTGGCTGCAGAGTACCTGGGAAGTGTACACAGAGCCATAAGGGCTCCTTGGAGCACAGGTTGGGCACCACTGTTCTAGAGTAAGATGCTGTTATCTTAGTAATGTTGAATGACTTTGCCCAAATTGTTTTGTGCAGTTGAAAACTTCCTTCTTTAACTACCAATCATTATAACATTAATAAAAATGTTTAAACCATCTATTTAAATTAGGCTTAGACTGCTGAATAATCTATTTAAGTGTTTATTTTCTCATTTCTCATTTCCTTTCTTATTTTATGTTAAATTAATTGCGTCTCAGGGACTCTATTTTGTGATACTAATTTATTTCTTCAGATCCTGACTATGCATGCCAGAACCGAGGCATCTGACAGGGTTTTTGGGGAGGGCACAGTTTGATGGCCTCCAAGAACAGAGACCAGAATTAATAGGCCTGGTCCTTAGGCATCAGTCTTTAGCTTGTAGGTATCCTGGATCCAGAGGTGTTGTATGGCACTGCCCCTTTACAAGTACCTTTTCCAAATTTCAAGTGCCAGCTCATTGTGGTTTTGTGGCAAGTGAGGGGCTGGGGCCTGTAAGGACATTGTGTTTACAGAATAGTGAACAGGCCAGATTTCATTAATTGACAGAAGCAGAGTGAGGGCTTTTCTCCTGAGTTGCTGTGGTTAAGATCTACTGTGTGTGTGTGTGTGTGTGTGTGTGTGAATGAGTAGTGGTTTATTCATTTGATTATTTGCTTGAATGATTTTTTAACCAGGATTTATTTCAGTGAATTCTAGGTTGGGGGCATCTCCATTTGTGGGTTGTTTGTGAGCATGCTCCTTTGTGCCCTGCTGGAAAGCTATTTTGCATTCAGGTTAACCCCAGCAGGCTTTACTTATTAAAATCATCTTTTTCTCTCCCAACCTCCACCACCTCTTCTTTCTTTTGTCAGTCTTCTCAGGCAAACGTGAAAGTGGCAGATGGTTAATAGTTGTTGCCGCCATTTGGTTATCTGATTGTAAGTAACTGAGGCTGCCACCATTTCAGACGTAGATGCGGGAGGAGAGTGATGAATCCCCTATAGACAAAATACGGAGCACTCTGCCTTATAAAGAAGAGATTGTGTTGGCAAGAGTGGTTGAGGAAAGGTGTTGGCAAGTGCTGTTTGGTGGGAGAAAGCTGCACTGGGAATGAGACTGTATAAAAGCTTGCTCCTGCTGTGACTCTCTGCCTGGGTCCCAACATTGGCACCCCAGAGCGTTCTGGTTTAATAAAATTTCAACCACAAAACATCTGGTCATTGTCTGCTTGTCCCTGAGACTGATGCTAGGGTGACATTATTGTGGGGAGATTGCATAGTATTGACCCCAATTCAACCACAATTAGGCTGCCCCAGTGCTTCAACAAGGGTGGTTGGTAGATTTATTCACTGTGCGAAGTCAGAACTGTAGGGATCTGGCTTGACTGTTTTCTCTCCATGAAAATGGAACATAGGACATAGCAACTTATAAAATGATTTAAGCTACTTTTCCTTAAAGGAACAGGCTCTGGTGTTGGATAGAATAACAGATAGCATGGTGTAGTAGAGTGTTGGGGCAGGACTTGGCAGATCAAGGGTATAGCTGGTATCCAACCATGCAACTCATTCTGCGACCTTTAGCCAGGCAAATAATAGAATTTTAAGAGAGGTCAGAAGGGTTTTTAAAAGCATTATCTGGAGTGAATAAATAGTTTTTTTTTCTCAGTCATATCAGGGTTCCATGCAATAGTGATAACAGACTGAGGTTGGAAGGCCCACTTTCACCATCCTGCATAACCTTGAAGTTCTCGAAGTGAATGGGGCCAGTTGGCACTTTTCAGTTTAAAGCACCTCACAAATTTTCTGTGAACGTAAACGAGACGAATCTGGTTAGCTGCACAGAAGTTCTTTAAAGAAAAGTGGAATTAAATATAAAGAAGATATAATGAAATGTCTTCATGAGAAGCAAAATGTCAATTACATTTAACGGTTCCATCTCAGGTCCAGTTTTTAAAAGACAGTCAAATTTTAAGAGGCCCAAAGACTGTCATTTCTCCGAGGCTCCATAACATCTCCAAAACATTCCATTCATCACTTAATGGGGAAAATACTCCCATGCAAGTGACTAGAGCACCCACTTTTGAAGGGGAAAAAAAAGAGATTTGAGGGTTGGGTTTCTTTGTTGTTGTTTTTTTTTTAAATATTTGGCAAAATAGAAAAGAAACAGGGAAGAAGAAAACAGATCAAGGCAAAGTAACAAGTGAAATTATAAATGCTGTGTATGTAGAGTTGTTGATCAGCCTGAGTGAAATAAAAATAAAGTGGGGGCGGGGGTGAGAGAGAAAATACTGCTCTGCTTTGCTCAAAATTGTATTTCCAGTCAAGTGACTCAGAAGAAAATATCTCTTCCCTTTACAGTGATTTTGAGCAATCCATTTGCAAAGTCGGCAGTCTCAGGAAGAGAGGATGGCACTATTTATTTTCAATTTATGGAGTTGCTCCAAGTGTGGATTATTCTAGGAGTGGAGCCTGACCATGAAATAAAAAAGAAGCTTTATTCTAATCTGCCTGCTATTATTAATTTCATTCTAATTCTCCACAGGGGCAGACAAGTCTTGGGACAAGCAAAAGTGCTGCAGATTCTTAAAAGGGAACTATATTGCTCTGTGGGGTATGTTTTCAGATATGGAAAGAGGGAAGAAATAAAGATAAGGAAATGTTTGCTTGAAAAGCTACAGAATTATTCTATATACACACATGCACACACACACGCACACACACATTTACACATATTTCTTTCCATTCCACATCAGAAGTGTCAATGGAAAAAAATGTATTGCTATGGAAATGAATTGCTTCTTTTTAAGTGGCCCGTGCAATGTTGCTACACTTCCCTGCAACTGTGTACTGCTGACCTTATGGAAATGCCTTGCTTATCTCCAAATGTGGATGGGTGCATTAAGAAGTGTACTAAAATGCTGGAAAAGAAGAAAGGAGGCAGCTGCTTGTAGTCGTGACTGAATGGAATCGTATCCCACCTCACCATATAGAATCATAGAAACATAGAGTTGGAAGAGACCGCAAGGGCCATCTAGTCCAACCCCTGCCATGCAGGATCTCACAATCAAAGCTTCCCTCTGAGAGATGGCCACCTGGCCTCTGTTTAAAATCCTCCAGAGATGGAGACTCCACCACTCTCTGAGGCAGCTCTTACTGTCAGGAAGTTCTTCATAATGTTTTGGTGGAATCTCTTTTCCGCTAGCTTGAATTCATTGTTCCAGGTCCTATAGCATCAGAAAACAAGCTTGCCCCAGCCTCAACATGACACCTCTTCAAATATTTAAACAGGGCTATCATATCACCTCTTAACCTTCTCTTCTCCAGGCTAAACATCTTGAGCTCCCTAAGTCTCACCTCACAGGGCATGGTTTCCAGACCCTTCACCATTTTGTTCACCCTCCTCTGGACACGCTCCAGCTTGTCAACATCCTGTTTGAATGGTTGTGCCCAGAACTAGACACAGTATTGTGGGTGAGGTCTGACCAAAGCAGAACTGAATAGAACTATTATTTCCCACAACAGACACTATACCTCTATTGATGCAGCCTAGAATCACATTGGCCTTATCAGCTGCCACATCACACTGTTGTAATCTACTAGGACTCCTAGATCACTTTCACATGTAGTTTTGTTAAGCCAGGTGTCCCCCATCCTATATCTATGGAGCCCTGACCACCACCTATCTGCTTTCTAAGATGAAACTGCAGAAAGACTGTTCTAAATTCAGAGTGGCCACTGAATATAAGGGAACAGAATCAGTTAAAGTTGGTAGTACCATTCCCACAAGATGCAGAAGTGCCAATTGATGGAATAGAATATTTATAAGTAAAGAAATATTTGTGAGCCAGATTCGTATGAGAAGACCAGTGTTATAGGCAATACTAATGGCCTGCTAGTGTGCACTAGGTGAGACTGTGCAGGATTAAACGTGAAATCCTTTCATTCTTGGCAGAGAGTTTTCAGAATTATGCCTTCACTCTAGCTACTGTATTTGCATGCTGCCTAAAGCAAAACAATCATGGTGTTTTTTAAAAAAATTAAATAGATCACCAGCAAGATATTGATTATGATTGTCATTGCAGTGCATGGAAAGGAGTGATTTCCAAGTTTTCTCATCTCAGCTGCAGTTTCAGCAAAAATCATTCTCTTGTCAGGTCGGGGCAGGAGAACTCTCACTGATGTTATACCATCAATTACATAGTATGTTCCATAGAATCACAAAAGCATTGGAGTGGAAGGGATCTCAAGGGCCACCTAGTTCAACTCTCTGCCAGTGCAGGTATCTATCACTATAGCATTCCTGATAGGTGCCCATCTAACCTTGAGTTAGATGTTTCAGAACCTCCAACCAGCTATAACCATATGCACATTTTCATTTAACATAGAAATGAACTGAAGGGAAGAACAGTTATTTTTAAAAATGGTTCAGCCTCTTACATTCAAGTTGTTATTTACATGGGAGCATATGCCTGTAACCCTGAATTGACACAGGCCAACTATTCATACGGATTCCTCACTGGGACACCAAATATATTTGTGCATTAGCTCCTTTGCACATGACAGTTTAATTACATGGATATTGTGGGAAGGGCTAGTGAGCATGGTTCATATCTCTCCATTTACCCATCTCATTTTCACCCAGAATAAGCATTTGTACATGATTTACTTGTAGTACAGTAATGCATTTTTCCTCTGCTGATTATCTGCAACACACAGAATGCTGAGACCTATAGCTAAATGAAACTGTTAGAAATACAGGTACTAAGCTTTTAAAATGTTTGCTTGGAATGTATGCAGAAAAGATCTGTATAACCTGGAAAGTATCCTGTATCTGTATGTAGATGTTGTCAAAGCAATGTGTGTTCTGCAGTTCCTCTGAAATACTGTATGCAACAATTCTTGCCACTGGACTTGGAATTAATTTTCCTGTCCAACGCTATCTTTCCCTCCTTTAAGTTACTAGCCCATAAGGCTGTAAGAATGAAAATATGCAGAGAATGCCTCATAAAATCTCAAAAGCCATAAATTCTGTGATCCTGGGAGTGGGCTTCAGTGAATTGACTATAAGGAACTGCTGAGGTCTGTAGAGAGCTGCCCTACATGGTGAACCACTTTTCCAAGCATACTTATTGTTGGATAAACAATGTATAAATTATACACACACTTGGAACACTACTATACGATGACCATTATCATATTCATTTTCTGCAATAAAAAGAAAAATTCATTAGACAGTTCCAATAAATCAATATGTTAACCCAAGACTGATATAGACTATTTGGACATAACAACTCTAATAATGTGACTTATATTCAGATTTAGTGTTCTTTATGCAAACTCCTGATAAGGCCATGCATTTCCTGAACCACATTAATCTAATGCATTATTCAATTAAGAAGGAAACTTTTCAGCTTAACATGTGTTAACGGCTTTTCACTTTCACTCAAGCAGCAAAATACTGGGAAACTGCGGCTGTTAAAAGACAGATTTCAGTAATACAGATATGGTATCGCGTGTGACAGTTAGTTTCATCACAGAGTGAAATGGCTGTCTGGCAAAATGATGGACCTTGGTCTCAGATTTGTCTTTTCACTGGAATAAATAAATTGAGTCTATGTAACTGAAACTTTCAGCCAACTGAAAATACCATTCCACTTTATGCGATCCCAGGTTTTAACCAATACTAAATGCATGGAATGATAGAGTTGGAAGGAATCAACTTTCCTTAATTACAACTGCTCTTCTCACCATGAATCCCACAGATTTCTTTTTAAAATGGTACAATATGATTTGTTGAGCCCATATTTAATGGAGAGCTATAATAACAGTGACAGTCCAGATCAGCTGATGGTTTTAACTCCAGACTGACAAAACATATATTGGATTTGAGACAATCCCTGGCTAGTCTGATAGAAAGGATAGCAAGGGTGAAAAAGAACAGAACATGAGGTGGAAGATATGGACTTGATGCCTTTTACAATGGGATTCCCTTTGTCTTTATTGAGAGAGGAAGTGTGAAGGGCCTGAGGGGAGGGCAGTTATCAATAAACCCACTTAGTGTTGATTTTAGTCCTATCCAGGGACATTAGTGCACTACCTTTTATTCCTGTGCTAGGCATGGGATGTAAATGCACAGGGATGGATTCTATCACATAGCCCCATCACCGGGCAATACTCATCCCATACCTGACCCAGGCTTATTCTGGACCTTTTAAATAATGGAAAAATCATGTTCTTTAAAAGATCTGGGAGAAGCTCAGGTTGGGTACAAGATGAGTACTGCCAGGGGATGGAGCTGTGCACCTAGGAGGGCAATAAAAGCCAGTGCACTAATCTCCCAGGTCTCCAAAAAGTCCTTGGGTCAGTAGGACTCCTTCCTAGTTCTCACAGTTCATTGTGGCATCTCAAAACATGCCTGATGTTAGGTATTAATTATGAAGCTCCATATGCAGTGAGAGGAGTGTAGGGTAAGTTAACAATACATGGTACTATATTGTATTGCTTGCAGCTACAGAACTGATTTGAAGTTGTTTCCCTTATCAGGGGTGATAAGGAAGAGTAGCAGGGCCAGTCCTCAGGACAGTGCAGGAGACCTTTTTAGAATCAGCAAAGGGAATAGCTGCTGCTAAGCCTCAGAGCAGGCACTTAGGAGTCTTGGAGGACTCCTTGTTGAGGGGTACACAAACATTGTTTCTGGGCCTGACAAGATGTCTCAGAGGTGCGTTGTCTCCCTAGAGCAATTTTTTTTTTACTTGACAGTGAAGCTGACAAAATTTCTCAAGCCTGCTGACCATTATTCCTTCCTTTTGGTCCATGTGGGAACCAATGACACTGCAAGGCACAGCCTTCAGAATATCATAAGGGATTATGAGGCTCTGGGTAGTAAGCTGATAGAGCTGGATAATAATAATTTATTTTTTTATTTATATTCTCCTTTTTCGCAAAGAAATCAATGCATGGGTTGACATCTCATCTCTTCTCCCAGTTGAAGGGCATGGTCTAGGAAGGGAGAGGACAACAGTGAATATGAGCAACTGGCTCTGCAAATGGCACTGCCAAGAACGATTTGGATTCTTGGACCATAGCCCATAGTTTCAGGAGTGGTGACTTCTGGCAAGGGATGGGCTGCATCTCATATATAATTTCCCATGATATAATATTTTAATAATGCAACTAATCAATTTCATTTATATATATTTGTATCTCCCCCTTTTCAAATGAGAGAATTGCACTGCAAAATGTTGACATATACCCTGTTTTCCAGCAAATAAGACATCCTCTGAAAATAAGACCTAGTAGAGGTTTTGTTGAATTGCTAAATATAAGGCATCCCCTGAAAAAAAAGACCTAGCAAAGATTTTTGTATATAAATATATATTCAGTATATAATAAATGTTCAATTTTTTTTTGTTCAACAATAAATGTGAATTCTTCTTCATGGAAAAAATAAAGACATCCCCTGAAAATAAGACCTAGTGCATCTTTGGGAGCAAAAATTATTATAAGACACTGCCTTATTTTTGGGGAAACACGGTAACTGTGTTTGTGTTGAGCTATTTGTTTAGGAAGTGCAAAAAAGATAAGTTCATATTTCAAATGTGAACGGAATGTGTTTCTTCCCCCTCCCCTTTTGAATTCATGTCCATCGAAGTGTTTTAGCTTGTACCTTGGCACTGCTGAGCTAGTGGTGTGAACGCAGAGGCCATATGAATTGTTTACCTTGCAATCCATTATTCAAAAGGAAGTCTCCTTCATGAAAAATTTCCAAGCTATTGCTGTTGCAGTCATTGTAGAAGCAGTAAATTTGCCATGGAGGGAAAAAATGGGGTTTTAAAAAGGGCTCCCTTATTTAACCAGGCTGTTGTTCTTTTGCTCTGTTGACATCTGCTTGCTTTGTAGACTACTGCATCTCATAGGTCTACCTGTTTTAACTCCATGGATTTCATCGTTACAAAAGCCCTATTGTGGACAGTGGTGTATTGATTCAAGATGATGTGCTGGCCCTCATCAAGACTTTCTCCATAGTGCCATGGTCCACAAATGCAGCCACCTGTCTTGGCCCATTTATTTATAGATACAAAGGGATGCCAAACCATAGGTGATAAATAACATGGTAGCCAATTTCTGCTGGCAAAGGGCAGTGTAGTTGTTAGCATGTTGGACTTTTGCTGATGCAACAAGGAGCTGCATGAGAAAAGGAACAAAAGCATGAATGAATCAGAGGTTGCGAAGAAACCGGAGAGGTGTTGGAGAGCTACCATCAATTACAGTAGACTTCACTAGACTAAATGGATCAGTGTTCTTAATATGACTTTGATATACAGCTGAATAAGAGTTTGATATACATGGTCCCTCCACATTCACTGGGTTAGGGGTGAAGGACCCCTGTGCACATGGGAAAACTGCAAATAAAAAACACACTATTGATTTTAACTCTAGAACTGTGCTAGAGGACCTATAAATGCCTAGAGAAGTGTTTTCTCTAGGAACTTTTAGGTTCTCCAATACAACTCTATGATCAGCTTCTGACAGAGTTGTGCTGGAGTACCTAAAGATTACTAAAGAGAACATATGAATCAAAACCACAAATTATCAAATCCACAAAAGTCAAAGCTGCAAATGTGGCTGACTGTATACAGAATGGGAAGAATCATGCATTCAGAGAGAGCCTGAAAGTAACTAGTTACAACTACTAAGTCAGTTCTAATTACTTTTTCCAGTAATAGAGGCTGCATGTGAACTCCAGATATAATGCAGTTTGAGATCACTTCAACTGCCTTAGCTCCATCATATGGATTTCTGGGATATATAATTTTGTAAGATATTTACCTGTCTTTCCAAGCTCTGCACACTGAAAGAAGAGTAGTGTGTGCCGGATGAAGTGAGAAGCTAGTCCCTTTCCCTGACAATGTATAAAGTGCTGGTCTTTGGACAGAATCAAGCACTTTCTTTTTAAGCTGTTTTAGGTGAGAGGACCATATATTTCTGCAAGTACAGTATGGGGAAGCAGAGCCATACTGCCAGAGAACAGAACATCCAGCTCAAATTTTATAAAGTATTTCTTAAATTAAAAATTATTAAAAGGACAAAGTGAGATTAATATTAGTATTGCTATTTTATGCAATTGAAATAAGGGAAAATAATATAAAATGGAAAAGATTTACCACAAGAGAATTCTGATTTCTTCTGCCTCTCAGTGTCTGGCTAAATCAAGCCAATCAAGCCAAAGCAGACGATAAGGAAATAGAGCTTCAAGGATAGTTTTTGATTTTGTTTGAAAAGGCACATGCAGCTCAAATATTCAAATTTTATAAAGTATTTCTTAAATTAAAAATTATTAAAATCAGCTTCAGGTTTTTCTTGTTTTTGCACATGTGCTGTGCTTGCTGTTAGAGTATAATAGGATATACCGCTCAGTGATGCTTTGAAGCAAAAATAATGTCTCAGGAATTCATTAAGCAATAAATTCTATCAAAACTAGAGGCCTGCATGAAATTAATATAATCTGCAGATCATTATTCCCATTTCACCACACCCTACCTTTATAACTTGAATTTTTATGATGGAGATAGAAAAAAAGACAGCTTCAAAAGTGAGTAGAGGTGAGTGAAGGAAGCGTATTAATCTTTTTTTTTTTTTAAGTGCACAATTGTCCTCTTAATGAAGAAAATGAAAAATTCAGGGAATGAAAAAAGATTAATGTAGAGGAGCAATGGGGACTCTTTGGAACTTTTGTCACAGTATTCACCCTTAGCGTACTTCCCTCTGCTCCTGAGACGAAATCTAGGGATGGGTGGAAAACATTCTAAAGCTTTCATGGGTTTGGCTATTTGAATGAATTGGTAGAAGCCAGCTGTAGACAGCACTGATTGGCTTACAACTGACATTCCTGGTTTACTAGGTTTATAAAACTTTTTCTTTGTCTCGCTCCCTCCCTCTTTGTCTGTCTGTCTACCCAAACAATCTATGAATGAATTTGCCTGGAGCTACATAGATATGGACATCTATCTATCTGGTGAACAGACCATGGAGTGGTTACATTTTTGGACTGCAGCTACCAGTGTCCCCAAGTCATCATTTGAACTTTTCTGTTGGTGAGCCACTGAACTACAAGTGATAGCTTCTCAGTGTCATTTCCCACCTACTAAGGAACACGCCACTGCTGTTGCTGATAGCTATTGTCAAGGTTTCTACTACGACTATGGTTGCAAGCAACCTTAGACAACAACTGTGGTGGCTCTCTATGGTGCAGAAAGGTGTCAGATTGCCCTCCCACATCATAGAGCAGACAGTGGTCTTCTATTTCAGTTTTTTTTGGGGGGGGGGGGGTGACCACCAATGCTATGGTTTGGCTCATCTTGATGACTGGAGGTTGCAGGAGGAAAAGTGGCTGTGCTGGACTAGATATTGTTCATCCCAACTGTAAAAGGCCTGAAGTGGGACAATCTAGTGTCCCTTTCCGATATTTGCTTTGTTGTTTACTCCCATGCGGCACAGTTTTCATATGTTCAGTGTCAGTGTCTGTGCATGCAGGAATGACTGTATGAACAGCTCTCCTTTGCGGCAAGATAGTTGTGCTTTTGTGCATTGCTCCAATGAAAAAGGAAGCTATGAACTGATTACCTAATTTTGTTGAATGTGGTCCTGAAAGCAGAACCTAACAGGGCATTAAACCTAAGTAAGTTTTACTCTTCTGGTTATCACCAGGAAAGGGGGAATATCATATGGTGATGAGAATCACATCTAGTGGGAGGAAACCACACCAGGCCACTCCACGTAGAGGAAATGAGTCTGTTCCATTGCAGATCAATTAGAGATATGTTTGATAGATGACAAGGTCAGATCAAAATAGCTAACTATGGGCTGGAATAGATGGTCCTTTAAAGCCACTGTCCAGGTGGCTTGGGAGCATGGCGTTTATATGTAGCACACTCCCACACCACCCTGAAGCCTCCTGGAGGTTGGGTGGCTGCCCAGATGTGAGCAGCTTCAATGTGCTCTAGTTTATACACTGCACACTGCCAGAACAGCTTGAAACTGCCATGGGGCCACGGTGGGGCAGGAAAATCTTTGCTGCTCCTTATTCAGCCTGTTTCAAGGCAGATCGGGACTACGGCGTGTGTTTACCACAATCTCAATCTGTCTTTGGAAGCAGCAGCTTCGAACTACTTCTGCCCATCTGTTTCGCCCCAATAACTGATGGAATTGGTGGATGAAGACATTTTAATAGGCATATATTCCATGTCTGTGGCAGGTGTAGGATGAGCACCTAGATACACACACATGAAGTGTTAACAGTACTTTCATCTGTCCGGAAATAGCTGATACAAATGCAAGCATACACTCACCTTGCACACAGAAGTTGTTGCTTAAGCTGTAAAACATATATGAATAAATGAATGGGAAATGTAGGTTCTGGGCACTGCGGATTACAGGGTTTTTTCCCCCTTTCCCATCCAGCTTTTGGAACAAAGGAGAAAGTTTTAAGGTTTCTTCCCAAGTGCTAACATAGCTAAATTAATTGGTGATTTTACAGGACATGTTCACTCAGAGGTTTTCATAAAATATATATCATTGGACAAGTTCGACTTTAATGAAATACTGATTCTTTGTTGCCTCTCATCTGAGCAGGAGAAGAAGGAAGAAAAAGGCAATCAATACTGTCTGAAAAAGACATTACTCATTAAAATTCTAGACTGACAGACAATACAGCCTGAGTCTATCACTTAGGAGACTGGCAAAGTGTGTTGGGAAATGGCACTTGCCTATTGTATTTCTTAAACACTCTCCTTGTATGCTGTAAACTTAGCAGGTGTCATTACATCTCTAGGCATCTTGGATTTGACGGAAGGTAATGTCTTGAAGGGTGGGATTGGGTGCGACTCTCTCTCTGTATCTTTTTTTTTAATTAAAAAAACATTTTCTTCTCCTAATGTGAAAAAAAAAATTGCATCACCACCACCCACTATCTGGTCCTCATCCATCATTTGGGGGTTGTCTCTGCAGAGCTCAGTTGTTATTTTTAATGTGGAATGTGGAATATTAAACTGTTTATCTTGTTATTGAAGCCATAAGGAGGCTCTTTCATGTCATCATTTCTATTTTATTTGGATTTTGACGCCTTCATTAACTTTTCATAAGAAAGATCTGTAATTTACAGCTTCAAAGAACTTTCAAAATGTAAGTTTTAGGAACAACAAGTCAAATCACACACACACACATGCACACACACAGAGAGACAGAAAGCAATCCCCTTTTCTCTCTCCCTTCTTTCCTCCCTCCCTCCCTCCCTTCCAAAGAAGATATATTACGGTGTTATTTAGAATAATAGAATAAGAATGATATTGAGTCAGTACACAGTAAAGGTCAAAACATATGGAAGCATGGAGGTTGTGATGAATTTTGTACATCTAAAGTACAACATTTTGAATTAATTCCAGGCATAATGTTGCCGAGGGACCTCTAGCATTCTGTATACGTTTATTGATATTGGAGTTATACCAAGTATTTTGACATCCCAACTCTGCACACAGGGAGGTGGGGAGAGAAAAAGAAATAGAAACCATCCACACCACAGGGTTTCAGTTGTCTTTTTCTTTCATGTCTTGAAAAGTGGCCTTGCTTCAGATGATTGGCAGACCCAACACAGAGCATGTGAAATAAGTTGGACTTTGATGTACATCCTTATTTTGTATGTCATTCTGTTTCTTTAGAGGCAGACTTTTGAAATTCTTTACTTCTTTGGTAGATTTCGGTATTGGTAGGATTTTAAAAGACTTGATAGCAAGATATTTTCTCTTGGTTCCTGGATCTTTGCTTTCATTTATGCAGATGGTGTTTGTTCCACTGACTCCCACTGACAAAAAAAAAAGAAGAAAAAATCACTGTGGAAAAAGATTACATTATTTTAATGGGAAGAAATGGGTGTAAGTGTTCGCAATCTTATGTGGACTTTACATGCATGGTAACATGAAGAGCATGAGAACAACCGTGATGGATCAGAACAAAGACCTCTCTAGGCTAGGATTTGGTTTCCACATGATCTGTGAGATGTCCATAATGAGGATATGCACATTCAAGGATTTCATGTATCTTGAGGGCTACGAAGCTTAGCCCTTAAACAGTTCCTAAGATACCCAGCAAAGAGGGAACATTGGGCACTGTAGTTCAGAACAAACACTAAACAGCTTAAGCAGAGAATATTAACCAAACAACATACAAATCCCAGGAGTCTGTGGGATGGAGCCATGATATCTAATGTGGCATGGCATTGCTGTTTCTGTTTAATGTAGGTACACTCCTGGGCACAGCAAACTAAGATCTCTCAGCTGCCACTTCACCCTTCAGGTGTCCTTCCAGACTTACTGGAGTTGGTGTATATGAGGCAGATGGCCTGACTTGTGTCTTGGAGGCTTTCATAGAGGGTACAGGATGCCTATGGCATTCCCAGTATATTTTCTAAGATGACTTGAAGGTCATGTGCAGTAGGCCTCGTCCTGGTGGAATAAAGGTTACAAAACATTATGTAATCTATATAATAAAAGCTTATATTATATAGATTTTATAATGCTTTGCATTATCAAAAAGAATGGCCAAGAACCTGGATTACGTTTGTGTCCTGGGACTCTCCTCCACATGCAGAGCTATACATAATTGTGCTACACATCCATTTTGCTAAATGACAACAAAATATACTAAATGTGCAACTGTGCAGGATACTAAATGTGCAACTGTACAAGATACAATTATATGTACAGTAAAATGTGTGGGATGCATATATTCATAATGGCACTGCAACAATGCTTCTACAACCTCGAACCAAATATGTCTGGTTTCACATTTGACCAAAAATGTCCAGCTGCTCCATAAGGGAACATACACATGTGCAGGATACCACAAGGATTCCTAACAATATTTAACTTCAGTAGTATAGGTCGTTCTCTGAATTTCCCCTTATTTTGAAGCTTGGCTACACACAGAGAGGACTTTCTCAGCATTGTTGTCCTCCAGGGAAATTTCAGTCATTGAGACCAACATTATTTCCTTCTGCTATACCCATTAAGGTTGTTGTTGTTGTTGTTGTTGTTGTTGTTGTTGTTTTCTCAAGCTTTTCATAAACTTTGATGTTTTAAGCCCTGTTGCTATTGGTGGTTTTAATTCCTGTTCTGTTTCTTAAACACATGCTTAAAATATTTATTTATTTATTTCCATTTATGTGCCACTTTTCTCCCCAGAGGGACCCAAGGTAGCTCACAGATAACACATTTAAAATCTCAATAAAATTCAAAACAATTTGAACATCTAAATCCATACTTAGACTTGGCTTGGTATTATTATTATACTGGTTTTTTTATCATTCTTTTTTGCATAATGTTTATTCATAATTGCAATGCATAAAACATTACCAATAATAAACAAGCAGCTAGACAAATTTCATTGGGACTATAACACAGGTAGTCAATGCATATTGGTAAACATTTTTAGTTAATCTAAATTCCATTGAAATGTTCCATTGAGAGTCTGAGCTTACTTTATGGTAAACAGATGAAATAGTGTAAAACATCCTTTCTTACCCTGCTCCCCCCACTACAACCACCGCAAAGCATGCAATATTGTTGTTTCTTGTTGCTGAAACAATGTCGCATTCTCATGCTCAAGTCATCCAGACATTGGTTCTTTGGCAAGCTTTGTTAATTTTTCAGCTACGACTATTGTCCAAAGAATCAATAATACACTTGCAGTTGTATTCCAGTTTTCTGTGCTGTTGTCTAGCAGCCTCTATAATAAATGTCAATATTTCTATATTCATGAAATCTGCACTTCAAGAATCGAATACAGACAGCAATGCTGTGTTGTTGTATTATGAATAGGCTGGCATATGATTTTACTAGAATCATAGAATCATAGAGTTGGAAGAGACCACAAAGGCCATCCAGATCAACCTCCTGACATGCAGGAACTCACAAAGTACCCCCGACAGATGGCTATCTAGCCTCTGCTTAAAAACCTTCAAAGAAGGAGACTCCACCACTCTCTGAGTCAACCAGCTCTTACTGTCAGGAAGTTCTTCCTAATGTTTAGGTGGAATCTCTTTTCCTCTAGTTTGCATCCATTATTCCATGTCCTATTCTTTGGAGTAGCAGAAAACAAACTTGACCTCTCTTCAGTATGACAACCCAGAGCTGTCATATCTCCTCTTAACTCTCTCTTCCCCAGGTTAAACATACCCAGCTCCCTCAGTCCCTCCTCATAAGGCATGGTTTCTAGACTCTTCAGCATATTGGTCAAGCTCCTCTGATATGCTCCAGATTGTCAACATCCTTTTTGAACTGTGCTGCCCAGAACTGGACAGTATTCCAGGTGAGGCCGGACCAAAGCAGGATAGAGTGGCACTATTACCTCCCTTGATCTAGACGCTATACTTCTATTGATGCAGCCTAGAATCTCATTGTTCTTTTTAGCTGTCGTATCACACTGGTGACTCATGTTCAACAAGTGGTCTAATAGGACTCCTAGAACCCTTTCATATTGCTAAAAGATGTAAATGTATAGACAACTACACAGTCACATCATGTGTGTCTGTTATGATTCTGTTTCCTTATATTCTTTCCATTTTGACAAGGTTGTACAGTATTACATTTGTGGCACAGAGTTGCTGGTGTAAGATGCCACTGAAGAATGTCTTTATGTCTTCTTCCATCTTCACCTGAAGAGAATTCAAATAATTTTTGGACCATTGGGGACACCATTTTGATGAAGTGTATAATTTATTTTTTTCCTCTCTGATACATTTTAAATAACTCATGTATTATTACCATTCATTCTGATATAAAGAGTTTACATGTGGAAAATGCTACATCTTGAGTGTTATATTGATTGATGGTTAGTCCTTGCCTCATATTGTATGTTGAAACATACAGTTTCATGGATTTGCAACATTTGGAGCTGATTTCTCATTTTAATTTGACCTGTCTGATAGATGAGTCCTAAATGTAAGTTTTAATATAGAACAATCCCTTAACTTTCTAGTTTTTACAATGGTTATGTTTATTAGGGCAGCCAGATAATGTGTACTACAAGTAGATACTGAAGGGAACAGAATTTTATACCATTTTATCCAGACATTTAGGGTCAGAAATAAAAATGGATTTTCTATCCTTTTGTTAAATACCAAGTTTATGAATTAGGAAAGGCATACTTTGATCCTAAGTGATGCTTTAACATCCTGTCTGATTGTTAGCCAAGCTTAAACTGGGTCATTATATATAACAGTTATTATCATTTTTCAGTGGGAATAATTCATAGCATAGAGCAATGCTTAAAATTCCTTTCCTTCTCTTAGTTGGGTACTGCCACATACCTTTATTTTTTATTCAATATTTATTCCTTTGATTGTAATAAATATATTTCTTTATAATTTGTTGCAAATTTGCTAATATTTTCTCTGGGATATAGGTAGATAGATGGATAGATAGATGTAGATAGTAGAAAGTTACGTAAATCATCTGTGCTAATTATTTTTGTTTTCTTAATGTTTAACTGTACACCTGCCTTTGTACTTGCTTCCTTGATTTCTTCAGCAAACGTTCAAAGTCTTTACTATTTTCTGCTAATAGTATGGTGTCATCTGCGTATCTTAAACTGTTCATTTTCCTTCCACCAATTTTCATGTCTCCTTCCTCCGAGTCTAATCCTGCATTCTGTATGACACGTTCAGAGTACAAGTTAACCAGAAAGGGTAATAAAATGCTGTGTTGCCTTACCCTCTTGCCAACTGGAAACCATTATGTTTCTCTGTATTCTGTCCTGATTGTAGGCTCTTGTCCTGAGTACAGGACATCAGGGCAATCAAACATGGGACACCCATTCCTTTAAGAGTGATCCATATTTTTTTTCCTCCATGATCTATACTATCAAAGGCTTTGTTATAATGTATACAGCACAGGCTGATCTTCTGAAATACTTTTATGCATTCCATTATCAAATTATGTTTGCAATATGTTCCCTACTGCCTCTTGCAAGATTGTTTTCTGCTGCTCCAGAAAACAGGACCTGGAACAATGGATGCAAGCTCCAGGAAAAGAGATTCCACCTCAACATTAGGAGGAACATCCTGACAGTAAGAGCTGTTTGACAGTGGAACACACTCCTTCCTCGGAGGGTGGTGGAGTTTCCTTCCTTAGAGGTCTTTAAACAGAGGCTGGATAGCCACCTGTCGGGAATGCTTTGATTGGGAGTTCCTGCATGGCAGGGGGTTGGAGTTGATGGCCCTTGTGGTCTTTTCCAACTCTATGATTCTAAGATTCTATGACACCATCTGCGAAGTGAGTTATTCACCTCTTCTATTTTTATCTCCCTTCCTTCAACTGGGAGAAGAGATGAGATGACAACCTGTGCCTCCATCTCTTTCAGCTTCCTACTCAGAGCCTCATAATCCCTTATATTCTGAAGGCTGTGCCTTGTAGTATCATTGGACCAAAAGAAGGGGGTAACAGTCAGTAGACTTGAGAAGTCTTGTCAGCCTCTCTTGTCAGATCCTTTAATGTTCAGTCAAAAATTGACCCTTATATAACTTAAAACTATTAAACTTGGTTCTGCCTCCCAGGGCAGCACAGAACACACAGCCATTGAGGAATTTAATGAATGAAATGAAGTCACCCAACAGTCTTCTCTTTACTAAGGTGAACATGGCTAGCCCCTGAAACCTTTTCTCTTATATTTTGTTCTCCATACTTCTGATCACCACTGTTGCCATTCTCTGAACCTGCTCCAACTTCTCCATATACTTAAAATGAGGTGCAAAGAACTGAAGGCAGTATTTCAAATGAGGACTGACCAGTGCAAAACACAGTGGCACTTTTACTTCCATTGACCTGGAAATTATGCTTCTATTAATATAGGGTAAAATAGTATCTCCCTTCTATTTTATAAAAATCTGTAGTTTAACTCTTTAGGAGACATTACAATAGATGGCCCCATTATGATAATTATAAACGTGGATTTATGATAATTCATGAAAGGATATGAACCATTTAAGAATGTTGTGTGCTTGGCAATTATAAAATAGAAAGCTCATTGTACTTGGTTCATTTGGCTCAGTATTGTCTACACAAGGGACAGGAAGACTTCAGGCTTGTGAGACCTTTTTTAGGAGCAGGGTATATGTGTTTTAACTAAAAATTAGGATTTTCTCTTTCAATTTTCTCCCCCTTTATTCATTGCCGTTACATCTATCTCCTCAGTGTAATAGAATGACATCAGGTATGGGGTTTCTGGAGTAAACAAAATGATAATCAGGCTGCCAACACACCTGTCCTTGTTGTCACTTGAAGTGGCAGCTCAAAAATTAAAAATTCTTCAAAGGAAAAAGAAAGGAAAAAGAATCATAGGGCTGATATAGATGGCCCAAAAGGGCCGTCCATATGGCACGATGAAAACAGCAGCATCCATACGGAGGTGCCATGATAGTGTCATGGTGCGCACAGCATTTAAACAAAGCTGCATGTGCCTGACGTCTTGGCACCGTGGGAGGGTGCCAAGGGCGCCCTTTCCGCAATGCCAAAAGAAGCTCGGAAACCGAGCTCCTTTTTTGGTGCTGGTCCTTGGCACAGCGTTTAGATGGCCCCTTTTGCCCCTCGCTGGGGATAGCAGGGTGCAGCGGATGCCCAGGGCGCCTGCTGCACCCCGCTTTCAGGCTGCAGAGAAGTGGTAGTTTGCCGCTTCTCCATGGCCTGGGGAAACAGCGGGATCGGGACTCTGGGGTTGCCGGTGAGGCAGCCCTGGCCCCATCCAGCACTTAAAGGGGTGGCTACAGACCACCCGAAAAGGGTGGTCTGTAAAGCCCCAATGAATAGAATCATAGACCCATAGAGTTGGAAGTAGCCTCATGGGTCATTAACTCTAACTTTCTGCTCGGTGCAGGATCTCCAACTAAAGCACCTCCAGACTTTTTTTTTTTTAAAGACATTCAGAAAAACCAGATTAGTTACAAATCACTGGCAGACCATCTAGACCTGGAAATATATTTTGTTTAAGATGTACTGGATATACTGTGTCCAGTTTTGGACCCAGTTTTGGGCTCAACCTTCTCTTCTCCCTTAACCTTCTCTTCTCCAATGTGGTCAGACTGACTGGCCTGTAGTTTTATGGTTCTTCCTTTTTGCCTTTTTAAAAAGAGAAACATTCTTCATAATGTTTAAGTTTTAAAAAAATTCTTGCAAGTTGAATTCATTGATTCACGTCCCAGGCTTTGGAGCAGCAATAAAACAAACAAACAAAGAGTATCTCTTCAAATATTTCATAGAATCATAGAGTTGGAAGAGACCTCAAGAGCCACTCTGTAGGTTAAACATTCAAGCACTGGAATGCTTAGGAACTGGCATCAGGAAAAGTGTACCAGTCTTTGCATTTGCAATATTGAATAAGTTATATATGCCTTCATGTATGCATGCTTGTAATTCCCATTGCTATAGCTTTCAGCTCTTCCAGATATATACTTTATTGGCACTTTATTTAATTTCCTTTTGTCACTCACACTTACTTGTTACCTTATTACCTTATGTAAACAGCAAAATTCACATATTGATTTTTCCTGCAAAATGCAAGCTAACTATTTTATATTATTTTCCTAGAGCCTGTTCCTTTAGTCTCCTCTTCTCACAGTTCACCACTTCTTCTAGCCACTTGCCTGCTCGTCTTGCTTTCCCACCAAGCATTTCTGAATGCCTCCAATTTGCAATAGCTCCAACTTTTGTTTTTAATTGGAGGGGGGATTACCATCCATCGATCATGAAGTGATAATGTCTCCCCTCTTTCAGATTCCAGGATGAGCTAATGAAGCCACAGTTTCCCTTCTCCTTCCCACTTTAAAATTAGTTGTGAAGTCATGGAACTATTTCACCATTTCCATGCACTCAACTAGATTCTTTTAGACTCTCTGTCCACCAATCCTTTCATATTTTTCTTAGAGTGCCATACTCTCAGATACCTGCTTGTTTTTCATCTCATTGGGCAGGCAAGGTCAGGTCGGGGTGGAATAGGTTGGCAGGATGAATAAACTCTGTCCAGAAGAAGAAGATGAGAAATTTTTGCATTATTTAAGAAAGAAAATGGTATGACGAACATGCAAAGGAGAAAAGAGAGTAAGAAGCAAACTGCTTGCTCTATCACACAAAGCCACAATGCTGTAAGAAATCACCATGGCAGCATGGCGTCATTGCACATGTACTGCATAACAAACAAGCAAACAAGGTTGTAATGCTATTGCTTCCCTGAGGGAAAAGACGGGAGGAGGAACAAGATGTGGTAGTGTGAGTCCTCTTTGGTAAGCAGGGGAAAGACATGAGGAACAGGAATAGAATGCTGAGAAAATTACTACAAAAGTGTGGGTAGAATAAATAAATCCTGATCACAAGCCACGGAGGAGGATAAAGGCAAACATCAGTCACTGGAAAGGATAATGACACCTTCTCACTGAACATGGAGGGAGGCTCAAATAGTAGACACAATCTCGTGAAACATCACTACAGACATTAAAAGCACCCACTCCTAGCTAAGATATGGAAAGAACCACTCTTTAAATCCTAATATCTTTCAACATACGTGGAACATATTGGTTTAGAAAAAATGTTACAGTTTTCAGAAAGTAAAAGATATGGAAGGTCATGAGGGAAAAATACAGGACAAAATGAAACAATTGTTTGGACCAGTGAAGGAAAACCAGGAATTTGAGCACACAAACCCATCCCTTGAATGTGATAAATCATATTTAAAGTCAAATAGGCTCATATGTCTACCAATGCTAATCCAAAATGCTGGAGGGGTTGTGACGGTAGGGGAACCTTTGTACATATATGGTTGGATTGTCCCTTAGCGCATGATTACTAGACAGAAATTTTACAGCTAATCTCCAAGATCACTAAACAAAGCATACAATCATCACCACTCATACTCCTGTTCTCCATTTTTATGAATGAAAATAATGCCCTGAAGCACAAAGAATTTATCAGTTTCCTTCTGGCTGTTGCCAGGCTTCAGATAGCCAAAAACTAGAACACTGGAAAGTTGAATATTGCAGGATGGTGGACTAGACTGTGGAATTTTTGGTTAATGCAGATAATAACAACAGTGTGAGAGGCTTACACTCTGGATTGACTTTTCATAAGATTTGGCACTCATTTATTAAATTCATCCAGCAGGATTTAGTCTCTAGACATCCCCCAATTTTAGCTAAATTTTTATGGAAAGATGTCTTTCAGGATCCCTGAATACACCTTTTGTCTATAATTTTCAGGGCATTATCTGGGTTATTGTCTTTATTTAATGTTGTGCAGTATTTTTGTTAAAATGTTTTGTTTAGAATGTATTAATATGAAATTTATTTATGAAATTTAAAAATAGTCATATTTAAAAGCCAATGTGATTCTAGGCTACATCAATAGAAGTATAGTGTTTAGATCAAGGGAAGTAATAGTGCCACTCTGTTCTGCTTTGGTCAGGCCCCACCTGGAATACTGTGTCCAGTTCTGGGCACCACAATTCAAAAAGGATGTTGAGAAGCTGAAGTGTGTCCAGAGGAGGGCAATTAAATTGGTGAAGGGTCTGGAAACCATGCCTTATGAAGAACGGCTTAGGGAGCTGAGGATGTTTAGTCTGGAGAAGAGATGATTAGGAAGTGATATGATTACTCTCATCAACATAATGCTTCGCCAATGCAATATACACCACACCACCAACACTGAGTATTGAAGCTCCTCCTTTATATGCATGCCCAGTGGTGGAGCTTCTATTCCAACCCTTTACTAGTGTATAACACTTATTTCCTGTGCCCTATGTGGAATGACTTCACAACTTTGCCACCTGGTGACTTCACATTAGGCTGGTAGGGTCCATGGGGGAAACAGGGCAAAACCACGGGCAGAGCCAAAAAGGGGGCTCTGTGCCGCAACCCTTACAAATATCTCTCTCTTTCAGTCTTCATTCCTCCTTGGCCCAGTTTCCCTCCCTCCCTCCTGAGTCTGACTTCCTGGCCTGTTGTTGAGAAAGGGAGGGAGCAGAGGCCGTTCCAAGGGAAGAAGAGAGAGAGAGATATATATTTGTGGGGGCCTGAGGGGGAATCGCCACCAGGTGCCAGGTGGGAAAAAAGGAGCTGACTCTGAGGAGGAGAGGGATGGGAATGGCACGAGGGCTGCTTCAGCCGCTCAATCCACATTGCAGAAATAGTCAGGTATGGCCCTGCTTTAGCTCTTTTCTGGCTCAAGGCTTTGGAATTCTGGGTGTTGGAGTATGTTGTGGGGCCCCAGACCTCAAGGCTTGACTCTTTTCTGGCTCAAGGCTATGGAATTCTGGGAGTTGGAGTATGTTGTGGTAGAGAATTATGACAACCCTACCCCAAAGGAGCCATGAAATGCAGCTCTTTCGTCCACTGCAACAGAGGCACCATAAGTACTCTGGAGTGGCGCTGTGACACCCCTTGTGTGCCATGCCATTTGGACACAGCGCATGAGCCATGTCATCGACACATGCCCCGTGTAAATGGCGGTGCAGCAAGATGGTGCCTGCGGCTCGCAGTAGGACTCAGGACATTAAAAAATATAGGGGCCCCGACTGTACTTTCTGCCCCAGGGCCTAGCTAAGGTCCTGCTTCACGTCCTGTCTGTGTGTCATCAGCTTCCTAGGACATAGCAGTCTTCAAATGCTGACTTATCATGGCTTCTGCTTGAACCAAAATAACGTCTCACTTTTGTCCCATATTGTTACATCTGGGACCTTTTCCCTGGATGCTGCCGTCCTGGCAACAATTCCTATCAGATTTAGCCAGCCTGGGCAATAATGAGGCATAATGGGAGCAGTAGTCTAGGACTAAATGTTTCAAAATTTGTGTTAGACCAGCATCTCTCAGATGTGTTGAACTATAACTCCCATCAGCACAGTCACTAGTTGTACTTGCTTGAAATGATAGGATTTTTCCTCCAAAACAACCATTTAGGTTGGAGGAAGCTGCATTAGAGCATATTCCGTGCGCCTCACTTTTCACAAAATGTGAAGAAAGTACTCCAGCTGCAACAGTAGCAGGTTTTTGAAGAAGAAAAAAAACTTTCTTCTAGCAGTGACCTAGATTACACGTCTTAGAGGTTTATAATGAAGAGACAAGAGGAGCTAGCTTTTTGTTTTAATGATGATAATAACCATAAAAATTGTGTAATTATATTTTCCATTTGTAAAACAGGTTTCATCTGAAGATCTCTGGGAGATTTGTCAAACTCTAATTAAGCCTTTTTAGCTAGGTATATAGATTTCTGCCAGAGAAACTGAGGCATGAGCAAATGAAACATAGTGGGAAAGGAACCAGAATGCTTGCCTTGGAACCAGATCCAAACCTTTCAGTGCCTCTCTCTGTGTTTAATCTAATGATATGAAGTCCCCTCACCCACCAATTACCATTACCTGGTTTGCTCTCAGATTGATTAGAGTGTTGATTTTGGAAGCACGTTTTATGAGAACAAATGGAGAACCTAATCTCTCTCCCAATTTGTTGAAGAGGCACACCGAAAATAGTAGGTCAGTATGGACAGTTTTCCCAAGGGAATATTGTAATTTAGTTGGCCTTAAATGCAAACAGCCCTTAGTTTAGGATTTGGCATAATCTAATCGTTTTGGAGGACAAAGGGCATTGATACTAGTTGGCTATAGCCAAAACCAAACCTATACCAAACAAACAAAACCTCAGCCCTTCATTATAAGTATCTAGATCAGCTTTCTTCAAAATGGTACCATCCAGTTGTCTTGGATGACAAGTCCCATCATCCCCAGTCTGCATGGACAATGGTCAAGGATTATGTGAACTGTAGTCCAAAACCTCTGGAGAGGAAGCCTGACCCAGAGGACAATGAATTATATTCATGTTTGACTGGCGAGGAGGGCAGTTTCATTTCATTTGCATAATGCAGCCAAACTGCAAAACTGTTTTTTGAAGAGATTCAGGATTAGTGTTCATAGCGTCTTTCTCTTGATGTTGATATGGAATTATATACCTTGCCAGTGTATTTGTATGCATGTATTCAAGTTGTCTATTTCTTTACAGTGAACTGATGTGGTGTTTTGTCTGGTCCTTCCTCTCCTTCCTCACTCTCATGTTTCCAAACTGCCCCCCCCCCCCATGTAGAAGTTTGTTTGGTCTGTATATTAATGGGGGAAAGAGAATGGGTAATAGCCAAAAATTTTGAGTTCTGAACACCTGCAATATTCCATGAGTGAAACTTTGATCCTTTGGATCATAGTGCTTCATATTGCTTGGGACTCACACATTTGCTTCTGCTTTTCCATAGTGCCTCCTCAAACTCTGTATTTGCAAGATACAGATTACAAACATATTACAGTCCTCCAGCTTCCAAAGATAGCTGAGTCTATGAAAGTTTAGGTGTTGTGGGCATGGGATGTATACCCCTTATAACAAGGTGCATTGGAGAGAGTTCATGTTATTGTAGTAGTGGAAACCAGGTAGGTAAGGCACAGTTTGCAAGAGATGGAAGTATATCTGAATAGCTAAGCTACTGTACGGTAGTGAACAGAGACAACAGGAGCCAAAAAGAGGAGAAGGGAAAGGTT
Source organism: Urosaurus nigricauda (assembly GCA_034509955.1). Classification (NCBI taxonomy): domain Eukaryota; kingdom Metazoa; phylum Chordata; class Lepidosauria; order Squamata; family Phrynosomatidae; genus Urosaurus; species Urosaurus nigricauda. Next base: position 16,628,924 of record JAOEGL010000011.1, on the reverse strand, counting down.
AAGAAATGGAGTAAAGGGGAGCCAAGTATAGAATAATCTCAGAGGGCTGCATATTGGGCTGTTACAAATAACCTCCATTCATTAAAAACACATACATTGACACAAACCTGTTTGTAGCCTGGAGGTGTTGTTCTATTGACTTGATTTTGCACAAGGCTGGGCAGAAACTTGAAAAAGGTGAAAGGTCTGTATTTGTCTTGAGATTTGGGACTGCAGAAAGGAAGGTTTAAAAGCTGATAGAATGCGGTGTGGGGGATCTAATAAGAAAACATACAAATAGGAGAGCATGATAATTGTGTATAACAAAGGAGTAGACAGGAATTCCTGGGAGGTTCAGAAGGAATATGTTGATATACATGCTGAAAGTCACAAAAGAAGGTCTATTGGTTGCATCTCTGTTTCCTGGCCACAATATAGATTGTAAAACAGGGACAAGAAATCTTCAGTCTTCCAGATGTTGATGGATTATTCCCATCAACCTTGAGTAGGTCTGAAGGAAATCAAGGTTCAATATTTGAAAGTACACCATGTCCCTAGCCTTGGTTTTGAGCAGAGGGGCAAATGTGAGAGGCTAAAGGGCTACATTATTCCTGTGGGTGGTTAGGGAACTGAACCACCCATTGCATGCTTGTTTTTTTTTTTTAATCAATTTTGGAGGGGGAGCAACATTCCCTAATGACCTCTTTGGGATGTAGAAGTAATTTTGGTCATGTTTGGGGGCCAGGAGAAGACTTTTAAAACAACAATGAGAAGGGGAAAAACTTTACAAAACAAGCAGCTATGAGAGATGACTCATGGCTTAGATGTCTCTACCCCAATGCACAGATCATGAGAAATAAACAAGATGAACTTGAACTCCTACACAACAAAGGAAATGTGATATAATAGGCACCACTGAAACCTGGTGAGATGAGTCTCATGATTGAAATGTAGTAATAGAAGGGTATGACATTTTAAAAAATAGGTGTTTTCCGGACCATGAAATTCTGGACCATGCCAAGAACTATCAGGTCAGAATGCACAAGGACATTAATGGACTCCAAAACCATCTAGACAACTTCAACAGGAAAAAAGAAACCTTTAAAGTAAACAAATTTTGGCTACCAGTCCTCAAAAACACCAAAATCAAGACCCAACAAGTGCAAATGAAAACTACCCAGGGTCAGGGGTTTTCCCATCAGACAGTGGATCACTAATTAAATAGACACCCTGAGGCCTTGCTATTCAACAACAGACCAACACACAGATTAACATGCAAATCACTTCCTCTCAATCATGCCAGCATTCTCCGAAAATGCTAGTCACAGATGCTGGTGAAACATCAGGAATAAACTCTTCCAGAACACAGCCAGACAGCCTGAAAAACCCACAAAAATCCCTGCATGGTACCTATTTGTGAGAGTACCCCAGGGTTGCAGTAATGGGTGAGGGCAGCAAAATGAGGGCTTTGCATCCTTCAAATAAGAATTCTCTCCCCACACCCAAATTCCAGTCCACAAATTTCTAGCATTGCAGTAACCCCAAATCTCTGTTGAGCATTTAGAAATATATTTTAAGCACCCAAAGAAAAGTGGCAGGCAGTTACCAAGAGAATGCAAGCACTGCAAAAAGCTTGGCGATCTCCAAAACAGAGGATGCTTTCAAAATAAAGGATTATTCCTCAGTGAAGTAGAACACATGGCCAGCCTAAACATTCTTCCTCATGTGAAAGCAAAGGCACTTCCCACCATTCATCATCTTCTGCGTATAACTAGATATACTTTGTTCTGAGCCACCCAGAAAAGCATGACTAAAAATCAGAGCCATTCTCTGCTCATCTGCTTTTAAATCAATGCTCACCCTCATCCTCAATTATTGTGAAAAGACTCTCCCCTTTTTTGATGGATGGCTTAATAGACCTGCTACCAATTCCTTGTCTTTAGGTATTTCATAACAGCAAATTGATTTACATCCTTGATAAAGTAGCTGCTGCTGAATTAGTGAAGCTTGGTTGCCTGTGTACAAGGAAAATTCAAGTGACATAAATGAGGAAGAGACAGAATGTAATGAACCAGCTTGATCTCCCTTGACTCCCCTGCCAGTCCCATGTCAAGTGATAATAATAGCACTATGTCAAATGATTGCCCATTTTGGCTTTGGGGGCAAGTTGTCTTGTAGGGGAAAATAGTACTTTCAAAACCCATGAAATACCTCTCCCCTTGTTCAAAGTTGTTGCTTCTTGTTGATTTGCTGCTACTTCTACGTCATCCCTCCCCCTTAATTAAATGTTCTCTTGGGAGTGATCCCAACCAGTAAGGGATCATATAGTGGAAGTGATGATGATATTATGAGACCCTGTCAACTGGATTTGCATATATTTCTGATTGCAAATGGTGGAAGAACAAAAATTATCCTAAGCCTTTACAAAGCATTCTAAAGTCTAAGAAACTTATTGCATGGACAAAAAACCTGACTGCACCCAATGAGATGCATCGAGGTTGCGGGATGCAGGCACATAATTCGCCACTGATTCGACTGGGTGAGTGCAGCCTGGCTGCATCCCAGGTCCCAGGCACACTTCGGAGGCCATTTTTCAAAGTCGGAAGGCTCCAAGCTTTGAAAAGCGGCCTCCGAAGTGTGCCTGGGACCCAGGATGCAGCTGGTCTGCACTCGCCTGGTGGAATCAGTGGTGAATTATGTGCAATAATTCCTGCCTGCATCCTGCAACCCAGCTGCATCCCATTGGGATCAGTTGTGTTTTTTGTCCATGTGATAAGCTCCTAAGTCACACTTCTGCATTGGCTAGCAAGCTAAAGATGATGGGAAGTCTAGTCCAACAATATCTGGAAAGTAACATTTTTGATCCTTTCCTGGCTAGTCCAAATAAAAGGGTATGAAATTTTGTTTCTGGTTAAGTCTTTATGCAGCCATTCAAGGATGCAGTTCTTGAACAAACATGAATGAACTAAGATTCTATAGGATCTCTGCTGCTCTCCACTATGCCGGGGCTTGGCTTCTGTGTTGTAAATATCTATAGCAATGCTGGATCACATGTGGCCTGCCAAATGTTGTTGAATTGTAACTCCCATCAGTCCTAGCCAACACAGCTGTTGGTAACAGATGATGGGAGTTGCATCTGGAGGGCCGTTCATTTCTGTCTCTTACTCAAAGGAGTATTCAGGGATTTAATGCCTTTCAAGCAGTGTCATTGCCACGTCCTTTTAAAAGCTTCAGCTGATACTTAATAAAGTAAATATGTGTGTAGTACTTATCTTCTCACCCAGGTGCTTAAATAACTTGTCTGTTTACTATTCCCTTGAGGTTTTATCACTGGGGCTCTCCCATGTGCTCAAGCAAAGCTTCACTGAGACAGAAAGTCCTCTTTTATACTGTGCTGCTTCCTTCATTCTGGGAATATCGTTGAACTGTAGTACAGCTTGAGATAAACCTTCAGTTATTTCATCCTCACATCTGAAGATGAATAATTTCTGCAATTTTCTCCCAGTTTTTTTGGGGGGGTGGTGGTGGTGGTTGAATATCTTTGTATAGTTTTCACTTAGCATTTATGCACCTTGAAGTGTTTCAGGAAATTCTACATAAAAATAACTGTGGGGTTTTGCATGAAAATTATAGTTTTTGTGTCAGAAATATTTTTGTGTGCTTCCCAGAAACATGGAAAGACTACTTTGGGGTAAGTGTGTGCATAACTTATAATTATTGGGCAAAAGCAAGATTTTTCAGTTTTTGCACAAAACAGTCAATATATATTTGCACAAAACACCAGTTTTGCTGCAAAAACTTTGTTACTGAAAACAGTGGGTTTTGGAGATCAAAAAAGTGTTTCTCATTTAAAAAACTATAATTTTCCTGAAAAAAAAAATGTTTCCAGAAAAACACACATTCCCTCCTTAAAAGGTCTCCTCTTCTTCCTTTAGAAAAAAATGTGTGTTTCTGCACAGAAGCACTGGACAGTGCTAATACTAGGCAACTACTGTACAAAATTCTTCATCCCAATTCATCATCATCATCATCATCATCATCATCATCATCATATTGTTTATTATTGTTATTGTATTATTCTTCCCAACCAGGTATCCTAATAGTTGGAGAACCTATTTTTAAGCAGGGAAATGATGGCAAATATTCTTTAGTATATAAATATAGACAGGCAGGAAGACCTGGGGCCAAATCCCTGCTCAGCCACAAAGCTAATTGGAAAGATGCTAGGCTGATTATTCTTTTCTTAACCTACCTCATAAGATTATCAGCTTGTGTGTGTGTGTGTGTGTGTTGATACATTCTCCTTCATTCATATATATATATATATATATATATATTGGCCATAGAATGAAGAGTAGATTCAATAAGGGCTGGGCTCAAAATCTATTGAATGAAAACTTTGATTAACAGATGCCGAAGTCTTCTGAACTTTGTTGACACCCATTAATTCTCACATGTCTTCCCCTCTATTGTTTTTAAAGAGCTGTAGCAGCTACATCTGCCATTTTAACAGGCAGAAACACTTCCTCTGGCTTGCATCAGTAGCTTATATTGCTCTAAAGAAGTTTGTGTTAATTGTTGGGAACAGGACCTTATTTTGCACCCGTGGAAATAGAACTAACATTCATATCAATGACAACTGAGCTCTGACATCCCAATCAAGAGTCTGATCAAGGCACTCTACAATAGCTGATAAATCATCAGACTGATCAAGGACCTCTCTGATGTGGAAGCTGAGAGAGATCCTTCCCTTAAACCGTGTAGGGAAAGAGAAAGTTCTAATCAAAATCATTTGCTCAGATGGCACCTGCATAATTTTGACTGTGCTTTTGAGCTTTTAGTTTCTCTGAGGCTTTGTCACTGCTGTAATAGCTTTCATACTCTCTATATAATGCCCTTTTAAATTTAAAACTGGCATCTCCCAATGGAATCATGGCAATATTTACTGTCATTTTTTTAAAAAAAGTTTCTAGTCCTTATTTCTTTGGTGGGGGAAGATGACTGAAAATCACTGTAGACAGCTTTCATTTAATTCTTAAGTATCCTAAGATAGGGGGATCCAGAATTTCCAGTGGCTGCAGGTCAATGTCACCACACAAGCTTTAATGTTTAATGGGACTTAAATCTGGGTGTCTCTGTTTCCAATATTATATTGTTAATCACTGCATTATATGGGCACTATTCAATAGGTTAAGAAAAGAATTAGTATATGGTGAGCCATATACATGTTGCAGCAGGGAAGAATATCAGTCAAAATGATCCCCCATTTCTTCTCAGTTCCCCATCATTTTAGTGGGGGGGGGGGTTTGACTCATTGGTCTTTCTGCCAGATTCTGCAAAATTAAGATGTCAGTTATATGCAAACCTTACAATGCAAGACTATCCATTGGAAGCGGTCATTTCTAATATACTTACTTGTCTGACCTTCTTTCTCCTCACACTCCTTCTCTTCCCCTCCGTTCTGGTAGTCAAGGTCTCCTGTCCGAGCCGAGGATTCCCACTGCCCCGTCCCGGATTTGTCCCTTCTCACTTGCTGCCCCTCACTCCTGGAACCTTCTTCCGCCACATGCACGCCTCATCACTTCCCTAACCAGGTTCAAAACTGAGTTAAAGACTATATTGTTTAGAGAAGCTTTCCCAGATGTGTGACTTTGTCTGGCCCGTTTTAACTGTGCATTACGAAGCCGAGCCCTCCCTCCAGTCCATCTGCATTGGTCCAGGCCTCAGAGGGAGAGAAGAATCACCAGACCTGATACCCTTCCCCATCACCTTTCCCTTCTCCTCTTGTGTCGTGTCTTTTAGATTGTAAGCCTGAGGGCAGGGAACCATCTAATTATAAGTTTATATGTACAGCACTGTGTAAACCTACAGCGCTATATAAATAAAGGATAATAATAATAATAATAATAATAATATAGATGGGAAAATTCTGTGAGTTCCACTTTTATCATTTTTCAGATGAACACACACAAATCTCTCAAGCTCCTTCCATTTAGAATATGCAACCCGAAAATTTTAATACATTCTTCCAAAATGAATTGAAACAAAATTCCCATCAATGTCACTGGCCAGATTCATCAGGATTGCCATTCTTAGTATCAAAAAACCACGGTGTGTTTCCCTTCGGTATATCGTTAAAGATGTGTCATTCTGACAAAGGGAGATGAAAACCCTCAGTTAGGACTAACTTGACTGAATACACAGGCATTCAAACCCAGCCCTTTTGAGAGTTAATCGCTCAATATCCCTGGATATGTAATTCTGTTTTTTCTCACATTTGATTATTTTTAAGACTTTAATCTTTCTACTCTGCATATGAAATTTTTTTAATGAATTTTGGTTAATTCCTTTCTTATTTTTACAATTTTATTAGTTCATTGTTCACAAAAAGAAATAAGCATTATAAGAGTGTACATAGAAACAATACAACAATATAAGAACAATAAACATAGCCATAAGATGTGGCTTGTTATTTTTCCATTTAGTTGTCCTGATTTACAGTGATGTTTGACTGGCAAATGTGTTTGTTGAATAGTCATTATGGGGGTCAAGTGCAAGGTATCTTTCCAAAAGCTCATCTAGTTGGTTGGAAGTTGAACTTATTGTGAATGCATAGCGTTATAAATAAACAATGCCCAATCCTCATAAAACGTACTGTATTTTTTTATCCATTGCAAGATTTTATTGTAAAAGACCGTTTTTTCAAGTAGCCAAGCATCCTACACTTCTTTCCACCAGTAATCCAGTTTAAAGTATCCAGATTTCCTCTTGGTTTTTTGTTTTGTTTTGTTTTGTTTTTCCTTGGTGAATAAATCTTACATTGCATAAATCCCTGTTTTCTTTCATGTCTGAAAATAATATTGCTTATCTGTGTTATAAAACAGAGAATGGAAAAGAAAGGGACAGATAGGGGAAGGTTTAGGAGATAATACTTCTTTCCATTTGCTCCAAACAGCTAAGGAGGTCTGCAGCCAAGGATTCTCTTCTTTGATATATTGTCAAATACAATACAAAACAAAAACAATTTCCATTTATTTGTGGAGTTGTTTTGGAGTCCAAGATCTATTCATTTATCAGAAGAATTTAACCTAATGAGTTGGGCAACTTGCCCAAGTTGGATGTACTTCTAAGGAAATGGAGTTGTAAGTCTGGCATACCTCGCCCTCAGTTTTGGCTAATTCCTATTTTTAAAAAATGGACTGAAATAAAATTCTCTCTCAGCCCTGATTTCTAACAGGGCACCAGACAAATCTCCTTACTCCCAAGAAGCAAGCCAATCAAGATATTCTGGATATATTCCGGATATTAGTTTAGCAGCTGAATTGGTTGTGTTTGTCCCTTACACACCCTGCCTCCTTAGATTCCTTCGGGATCATTCTGCCACAATCTTCATGACACTGGATGTTAAAAATAAAATAAAATAAAAAGTAACCAAATCTCCAAAGAAATGCTGTCACACTGGCGAAATGTGTTTAGTGTGTGTTTGCTAGGGATGGAACAGTTGTAACATCATGCTCTACACCAGACGTGTGAAGGGAAAAATAAAATAACTTGTTTCCCATTGAAAATCTCTGGGGCAACTTAAGGAAGTAGAAACGAGACCTGTGAGAGTCACCTGGTGATATAAGGAAAACTGCCCCTCTTATTTATGAGCATTTCTCAAGTGGACCCTTTAGATTTGCCATTGCTTAGCTAATTTATCACCCTCCAGAATGTGTTGCTCTGACTGTAAAATAGCTGGGGATACTTAAATTAAAGAACTGGAATCAAGGAATGCCAAAACTCAAGTCTTGGTTTTCTTGAATAAGACTAGATACATGAGAATTTCCTTTCAGTTTTTTTAAAAATAAGAATTTGTTGATACATTGAGGTGCTGAAAAAATTCTCAGCCTGACCAGGAAGGGGATAACCTAGAGCCATTAAAATCACATGCTATTCCACATATTCACCCTGATTCACATGACACATCATTTCTCCAAGTTCTTTAACCCTACTCCCTACAAATTCTGGTGTCTAGTCACTGAAATGCTGCTCTGCTGCTGCTGCTATCACCTCTAAATCATTCAAACATGTCTTCCCTTTCCAGAAGAAAAAAATGAAAAGGACTGGTGTATATTATTTAATAATCTGTAGAAATGTTCGGGGAACACTACAATTAAGGTTTTCAAAGATTAGAAAACCAAAAAGAATAAGAATAGACCTGAATAGACATATATCGCAATAGAAACAAACAGAAGGTAATATAATAATTATAGACAAAACCAAAAAAAAGTGGGGGGGGGAAGGGACTTATGAAGATTTACTATATCAATGATCAAAGGTAAAATAGGATTATTTGCTTAAAATAGAATTGAACAACTATTATTTGAAATGAGATCTGACAAGTATAATAGCTTTAAGGAATGATCGGCTAGGAAGGAAGTCAAATTTTGTGTTCCTTTTCAAATATGAAACATTGTTTGATGTAATTTTGTTATAGATGTTACGCATGTATATTATGTATTAGCTAAATATGTTAAGTATATACTCATGTATGTCTAGAAATTCTAGCAAAAAAATTGATACCCCCCCCCCCCAAAAAAAAACAAGCCGAGTTATCCTCGGGTCATTGTACATACTATACTTCAACTCTTTTTTTAAAGGAACCCTCCATAGTGAAAGGCAAGAGTGTAATCTGTCCTGATATCACTGATCGCCATCCTCAGCCCTGCTTTATTATCTCATCCATCCTACCTTCAGTATGAACACAAACAGTTATGCCTGCTGGAATTCTGTAAGTTCTCTGGCATCATTTTCCTTTGCTCCATCCTTTAGATCCTTTGTTACATGGCCTTTACCCTCAACTTATCCACAGGTCATATCAAAATCCATAATTGTAGCCCCAAAACCTGCCCTCGGATTATACATGAAGTTGACTTATAGTCGAGGATATACAGTATATAATGTTAAAGTTATTGTAATGATATGTGCTGATGTCAATAAAAATATATTTTTTTTAAAAAAAAATGCCCTTCCTTTCAAACTCTTTCTAAGGTTTGGAAACAGGAAATATACAGATGGAGCAAGATCAGGTGGGTAGGGAGGATGGTCTATACACTCAAAACCCAAATTCTTCCAAAACATCCATTATCTTGCCCACCCTATGAACAGGTGCATTGGGCTGCAAGAAGAGAACACCTTTCCACCGCTTTTCTAGATTGCTCAAAATGCTTCAAAATCAATTGGAGGTATCACTTGGGATTTGTTTCTGGTCAGCATTCAAATATTTAAAACCAGCACTTGATCTGGATCCAGAAAACAACTGGCAACTGATTTTAAAGTGGTCACTGATCTGTATTGCCCTTTTCCCCCCTAGAAGACAAAAATTATGCAAGAAGGCAGTATCCACTTTGCCAAGCAAGAGACTATTGCTTTCTTTTGAAAAATGATGTAAAGACACCTGCAGATGAGAAATGGCAACATCTGTTTGTTGTTGCTTCTATAGAATTAGAACCAATGCATCAATGTACCAGGTTCGATTGTTTATTTTCTTCCTTAGGGAAATGATAGGCATTTGTGGATGGTGAGCGGCATTCACCAAGTGGCAGAGTACGCTGTATAGGTCTGTAGGGGAGGAGATGCCAGCTTCTGGCTCACCTTTCTGCAGTCTTGGCACACCTTTATGCAGCCTCAGAACATCCTTGGCAGCCTTCCAGTGGTACAGCTTGATTTGCTAGCTCTCTGTCCAGATGCTGTTTTGTGACCAAAACATAATTCATAGGAAAAGGAATACAAAAAGTGAGGAAAAAGAATATAAAAAGTGAACAAGAGGGTGGAGAATACTGGAAAGATTAAAACAACAGCCCCTAACACACATTTGGTCTTTTGGGGCTCAGCCTTATTAAAAATAAAAAGGGTTTCAAAGCACTACCTTTTTTGATGGGAGTAGTAAATGAAAACAAAAGTCTTCTTAACTCTGGGCCTTGGAATTTCAACAGTAACTAGTTTTTAAATGAAACCTCCTGAGCTCTGCCAAGTGGCTTCTTGAAATTCTGCAATCCAATTAGAGCAAGAGAAATTGGGTAGGTAGGTAAATAATTTCACTGAATTTCTCCAAGGGAGTGTTTGTCTGGCAAGAGTTTTCTCAGGTCTGCAACTTATCATTAGTATTGACTGAGAGCTTGTCTACACTGATGAATTTTTTTAACTCACCTACCAGATGCCATGAGCCAGGCACATGATGTTCTTGATTATTTGCAGGGAAGTCATTGTGAATTTGCATGGAATATGGTTTAAAGGGATTTAATCCAATTTCTAGTAAGTCACCTTTTACACTAAACTTTTTTGTAAAAATCCAGGGAAAGAGGAGGGGATGGGGTGGCAGTGAATCAGAATGAAGGGTGGTCTAGATTGACAGGCAAACAATGACAGATATTTGTTGATAGATTGATGCATGCTGAGAAGGCCATGTGGTCAAAAATAATGTAAAGGGGAGGGCCTGTGGACCACCCTCTTAGACAGAAGTGATTTCATCACAGGAAAAAGTGTGGCCAGTTAGGCCAATTTCATCTCACTGTGTCTGTGAGTAATAATAATAATAATAATAATAATAAGTTTTATTTCTAGCCCGCCCCTCTGAACGAGCAATTGGGGCGGGGTACAAAAGAGAATTAAAACAACATCAGTTAAAATATCCAATCCCATCCCTGCCACCCCCCCCCCCCAAAGGATTAAATCAAACAACAAGTTAAAACATAACACAAAATAGACAATGCCAATACTATCAAACAGAAAGTCCTTGAGCCGTGTGGGTGGGTAAGACTGGAACACTCTATGACCAAAGTTTGGAACCGAAAGGTATCAGAGGTTTTCCAGGAAGGCCTGACAGAAGAGATCCATTCCCATAACATTTAAGCCTCTTTCAATTTTGCTAGTTCTTTCGTCCCTCTTCTCACTGTTAGCTAAAAGATATAAGCGCATAGTAGAAAAATTCCTCCTACATGCAACTGGCATTACAACCTTCTATGGCCTCTATTATGATAGTAGAACCTTAGCTTTTCAGCACACAGTTAACAACAATTTCACTAACCATCTATTAAGCATATAATTGAGTAATATTCTACATAACATATGAAGGAATATTCATAGCTACATAACTTGGTTTTCTATGTATAGCAGGCCTGCATCCAATATGTTATTGATAGCAAAACATCACCTCTATATGTTTGGTAAGTTACTTTATTCATCAGAACCCTGTGATATTCCTGCCAGTTAGCATAAAGAACCATATACATATACAATCAACCAATACAACATCAACATGCTAGTAATCATCTTAATCATCTAAACAAACCACTCCATGACTTACATTTTAACCTAACGTTATTGCAACATTACAAGATTATAGAGATGACCAATCCGGACAAAAACATCTCTGGGAATCTGTGAAAGGAAAAGGTGACACAGAGATAGGAAGATGGCTCCCACCCCTTATTATGCCATTGATGCACAGTGCCATCCTCTTGAGGTTTTCCAGTGCCATCCTCTTGAGGCAGAGAGAATGTGACTTTCCCAAGATCACTCAGTGGGTTCCATGGCTGAGCTGGGATCTGGACCCAGGTCCTCCAGTGTCTTAATCCTGTGCTCAAATCATTATACCATGTTGGCCCTCATAAAAAGGAAGTACAGGACAATTATGGTGCTTTTGGTTATAAAATGCTGGGAGAATTCTGCCTATCTTCATTTGGAAGAGGCTCATTCTAGCCAAGCTTTCTCAGAGATTTCTCAAATTCGTTCCTGTTAGCCTCACTATCCCTGCAGTCAGTTACCCTTCTTTGATCATAGTAAACTCCTCTTCCTTTTCCCAAAATATACTTTTCAGCAGCAATTGGTGCGTGTGTGTGTGTGTATACATACATACATACACACATACTGAGTACTGAGAGCCTTATAAATAAGAATCATATTTGAACATAGTAAAGAGCTAAGTCCATGTTTTGTTTTGTTTTAAGATTTTGATCATGAAAAATGTAGTATTTCCAAATCGTCATGTGTGTTTCCATTAGTTTAGCTCCCCAATTTCAACACTTGGGAACATCAGTGTTTTATTTACTGGGTGAACAGATGGAAAGCAAGTGTGCATGCATGTAGTATTACTCCCCCAAGCAACATCAGTTTCCCAATAGCTCAGTACTTCCTGTTGCAGAAACACTTTGCGTTTCCAGCAGTATGGAAACCTCTCCTGTATTCCTGACATTCAGACTACAAACATTGAGATTGCTCCCCTAAATTCTCCACCAGCAGAGGAAATATACATTCTAATTTATCAGTGCAATTGTTGGTCAGTGCCAGCCCTACTATTAGGCAAAGGGAGGCAGCCAACATAGGGAAACAATCATGGTTGTTAGCCATAATTACCAACCTCTGCATACCTGATACTGCCTGTATATTTACATCACCATGTTCACTTCTTTTCTTCTTCCTCACTTCTCCAATAAGTAAATCTACTAGACCCTCTGTGTGGGGATGGGATGGAACTGATTATTGTTCACCTTTTGCCTTACCAATTTCATTATTCTGCTGGAAAAATCCACTTCTTTCTCTCTCACTTCCTAACAAGTAGAGAGGGTAATAGAAATGGGTTACTCGTCTCTGATGGAAGACAGAACTGTGTGTGTCACGCACCCTGCCTTGCATGTCCTAAGCTAGTTCTCTCAACAGAGAATGCTATCATGCACACAGCTGCCATCTTATAAGTTAGTTTATGTGCATGGGGAGTGGGATAGTATCTCATCTATCATCTCAAGCAGCAAAATGTCTTTGGCAGGCCCTGCTGCCGGCCAGCAATCATCACTTTTGTTGATGATGAAGTGCCAAATTTGCAAAACTCTAGAGTCAGAGGTATTGGAAATAGAGAAATGTGTTCAACCATGTTGGCACAAATCTACATGGGACAACAAAATAGAAGCAGCTATCAGGAAAACCAGCTTTTTGTGCCTTAAATATTATGTCTTTGATTTCTAATGCAGTCCAGTTTCTTCATCTTTGTAAGGACGGCTTAGTCTCTACAGCAGAAGCAAAAACACTTCCATAGGAAGCCCAGTTGACCCCCCCCCCCCCCCCCGTCTCTTTCCTTTGAGCAGGTGAAGCCCTTTTTATTCAGGAAGGCCATTGAGTTTTAAATTATATAGCCATTATGTGTGAAGTGATGTGTTTTATCCTATTTTTATCTGTTATTGTAATTATGTTTTAAATGTGTTTTTGCTGTTTAAATAATGTTTTTAATATTATGTTATTTAATTTTCATTAAAAATGAGTTTTTAAACTTGTTTTGAACTTTTGGAAACCACCTTGGATTTCATACGGAGATATCTTATAAATCAAATCAATCAATCAATCAATCAATCAATAGCAGCTTTGCTATCTTCACTTGGGAATCTAAGGTTTGGCTTTAGTCAAAACCATTCCACTAGTTGATCTTTAGGAGAAAGAAATCTTCACATACATCTTTTCAAAATATAGGTGGTTTGTTCTCTTGGTTGGCTACCAAGTGTGGGGTTGCCCCCCCCCACGCACAAAAGGAATAAAAGACTCTTTTTTGCCCATGAACTGTTGCATGTGTGTTAGCCATTGCAACGTCTTGGTATGAAGAAGCTTGCACTCTACATGCAGTCTACATATTTTTTAGGTACTGTTAGATTTCTGAAAGACTCAGGTTAGAGGTGGGCTTTGAGGACCTTGGCGACAGATCAGATACATGGTTCCTTACCAACAGACTGATACTCTCAAAGCTGACTTCAGTTCATTTCTCACTTCCTCCTCAGCCAGTAGTCTCCTTAGTAATGTACAGTCACCCCTTCTAACTCGCAGATCTTGAATATCCACAGAGGGGTAACCTCTGCTATTTTCAATGGCATGTGTGTCCAGCGTAAACACATGGGCTTGCATGCATAGGTTGCACCTATGGGGCTTGAATATCTGTGAGCTTCCATTTTCTCATGGGGGGAGGTCTAGAAAAGATCCCCTGCAAAAACAGAGAGCCAAGTGTAACTGTAATAACCAGCTAACTCCCATGTTCCCCATCTCTCAGATATATAATATCCTAATAAGTATTTTTGCCCACTACAGATTATCTCTAAAACTTGATAAGAAGCACTAGATTCTGTGCAAGCCAACAGGAGAGTTGCATATTCAGGAAGCACATTTACAATAAAGAGAAGCCTCAGAAAAAGCTAGGGAAATGAGCTATGTTATTGGGAAAAAAGGCTTGCTGGTGACTACCAAATCAGCCTTGAACAACTGGTTATTCTATGTTTGAAGAATTCAGCACAGTGCTTCTAGGTTTTCTTCCTTCCTGGAATAATGACTGAATGTCTTCTTACTACACCTCCTTTGCATGAATGTTTGCTGCTTCAAAATATAATTTATATCATTGGCTTCCTTGCTTCACCACCATGTCTGCTGATTCAGTCAAAGTGACTTGAGAAAAGTAAAACTGGCACACAATGGAATTAAAAGGTGCCAAAGGAGGAAATTGTCCTCTTGCATAAATGGGATGAAAGAAAAAGAGTAGTAATTGAAGATTTTTGCAAGATGTCAAACAAAGTCAATTAGGCAAAGAACAAAATGTGAGGTTGGCAAAGTGGACAAAAGTAGCTTACAGTTGTAAACCACTTAGACACTGCTTAGGCAGTATGAAGCTGTAAATAAATGAAGCTATTTTTTGTTTTTGTTTGTTGGGGTTGGGAGAGAGAAGAGAAAGTAAAAGAGAAGTACTCTCTTTCTCTTTCTCTTCACCAGTTCCTGGACTTTATTGAAGAACTTGATTCGTTAGTGAAAAACATGATATACCCAATTTGCTCTCTTAAGGAAAATCAGATTCTGTACAAGTAAACAGTGTGAACTGGCTTGGAGCTACAAGCCTCGAGGGCAGTGATTAAAGCCGTCCACCTTCTAGCACACTAAACAGGCATAGGAACCAAAGAAATAATGAATGCCTTCGCAACCTATTATCTGGTTCTGCACTCAGCATAAGGGAGCCCTGGGGGCCAAACCAAAGAGGTCATGAAATTTCTTGAGTTCCAAGCAGGCCTAATCAAGTCCCACCTCTAATGCAAACTCAGGAATATAATAACAGCAAAGTTATCAGGAAATCACAAATTTCTTTCCAGTAGTTTTAAGGAACAAGACAGAAATCAAAATAAGGCCCCATTGGTCTAGTTTGTTCTGAAGGAGGATGAGGTACAAATAAATTTGAGGCGAAAGATAATTGCTTCAGGCCCGTAATGCATTACATCTGTGTGTGTGTCCATGTGCGCGTTCACGTGCACACATATGCATGAGCTTACATGCTGAATGCCATCACTGGTGACCCACTATCTTTCTGGTCTAAACATATAAATTCCATTGAATTTAAACAGCACTTGCTTCAGAGCAACAAAGCAGAAGCAAAGGAGTAGCCGCTGAAAATAGTCAAACTATGATGCCAGTTCTCTTTTCTACCCATTTGTTGCTGTTAACTTCCCTCAAGTGGATCTCGACCCATGGTGGCCCTGCTGATGAGACATCTCCAAAACCCTCTGTCCTCCACTGCTCTACTCAACTCTTGCAAACTCATACTCATGATCACTTTAATAGAGTCCATTTATTTTGCATGCAGCCTTTCTCTCTACTTCCCTCTACTTTTCCTAGCATTACTGTTTTTTCCAATGCTTCATGCCTTCTCATGATGTGTCCAAAGTATGAGTATTGCCATCTTGGTGTCTAGGGAGATTTCTGGATTGATCTGCTCCAGGACTCGTTTGTTTGTCTTTTTGGCTGACCATGGAATCCTTAGCACTTTTCTCCAGCATCACATTTCACATGAGTTGATTTTCCTCCTATCCTCCTCCTTAAACTGTCCGGCTCTCAGATCCATACATGGCAATAAGGAATAAAATGGCTTGTACGATTCTAACTTTTGTGCTCAGTTGTATATCCTTGCATTTTAGGATCTTCTCTAGCTCTTTCATAGCTGTCCTTCCCCATTCTTAATCTTCTTCTGATTTCCTGGCTGCAATCTCCATTTCTATCAATGTTTGATCCAGATATGAGAATTGTTTTACTATTTCTTTTTCTTTGTTGTCTAATTCAAATTTGTGTAGGTTCTCTTTGGTCCCTGGAGAAATTGCTTTAATGGTATATCACAAGTAACAAAAAGTCAACAAGCAAGGACTATTCAAGAAGTTGCAAAGACTTAGATTATACCTAACAAGATTGTTTCAGGGAGGGAAAAAAAGCAAAAGGTTCCCAGACAAGTAACATTTTTGTGGCCCTCACACTGGTCAAATCTTGACATGGTGTGGGGTTTGGATATACAGAAAACAGTGTAAAAAGAGCCCTATTGGATCAGACCAATGATCCATTAATCCAACAGCTTCAGTTCCACCATGGACTAACCAGATATCTCTAAGCAGAATTCAGACATCAGTTCACTCCATGAATCTGAGGAAGTAGACTGATCTTAAGAAAGCTTATGCTACAATTTTTATAAAGTTAGTCTCAAAGTTGCTTGAGTCTACTAAGCAGGCACTCCTGGGGGAGGGGGGACCAACTACAAAGGAAAATTGAAAAGAGAAATAGCAGAACTGGAAAAAGTCCATCAAAAGTGGGTTGAAGAGAGTCAATGGGTTCTTAGCATTTGTTGATGTTGTTAAGTGCCCTCAAGTTGGACCCAACTGATGGCAATCCCCTGGATGAGACATCTGTTCAAAGACCCCAAAAAAGAGGAGTCCACCATCATTCAAAACAGTCTACTCTACCACTGAAGTGCCTTACCATCAGCTAATTATTCCTAATGTTTACGTGGAAACTCCTTTCATGTAATTTGAATCCGGTCATTTGTGTTCTAGTGTCTGAAACAGCAGAAGACAAGTTTGCTTCTTCTAGTATGAGAAATGCCCTCAGATATTTATCAATAGTCCCCAGTCTTGTCTTTTCCAATCTAAACATACCCAGCTTCCCAAGCCATTCATTGTATGACTTGATTTCCAGACCTTTGACCATCTTGATTACATTGTTCTGAAAATGGTTCAGCTTGTCAATGTCTTTCTTTAACTCTAATGCCCAGAACTGGACATGGTATTCATATGAGGTTTGATCAAAGCAGAATAGAGTAGCACATCCCTTTATTTCATCTTCACAGAGGACAGTCCTCTGCTAAGTGCTGTGAGAGGGCTGCTTTTTGCTTGAAGGATTATTCTAATAGAATGATGGTTTGGTCCAAGTCTGGTTTAAATATGAGAAGGGAAAACAGGTCTTTGAAGCTGCAGTTAGCCCCTGGAGCAGAATGAGTAGGCTGACAGGTCACATAGTTCTCCTTTATGTTGAGAAGAGAAACTTTTATTGAACAAGGATACAAACCAGAAGCTGTCTTCCATTTTAATTTCTTACTACATAAAGGACCTTTGCATGCTTAAAACCACACTGGATGCCCACAACAGAGCCACATTTCCTTGCATACCCATAAACTATGTTTCAAGTCAAAATATCTTGGGGAAGAATGGTGAAAAAGGAGAGCAGGAGGGCTATGTGTGGCCCACTTCTGATTTTATAGATGCAGCTGAATGTTTAGAAGAGTTGTTGCTTGTTGTTAACTGCCGTCAAATTGACCTCAACTCCTGGAGATCCTGTGGATGAGGCATCTCCAAGGCCCTCTGTCCCCATTCTGCTCAGGTGCTGAAGGCCCAGGCCTGTGGTCTCTCTGATTGAATCCAACCATTGGAGTTTTCCCTCTCTTTCTACTGCCCCTACCTTTCCCAGCATTATTGTCTTTTCTCGTGATTCATGCCTTCTCATGATGTGTCCAGTTTAGTAATCCCAGCTTCCAGGGAGAGTTTGGACTTGGTCTGTTCAAGCCAATTTTGTTTGTCTTCATGGTATCCTCAGCACCCTTCTCCAGCACAACATCTCAAATAAGTTTATTTTCTTTATATTGGATATTTTCATGGTCCTGCTCTTGCATCAGTACATGATGATGGGGAATACAATGGCATAGATAACTCTAATTTTAGTGCTCAGTTGTATATCTTTACACTTTAGAATCTTGTCTAGTTCTTTCATAGCTGCCCTTCCTGGTAATAGTCTTCTGATTTCTCAGCTGCAGTCTCTATTCTGATCAACGTTTGATCCAAAGTATGGGAATTCTTTGACTCTTGCAATTTTCTCATTGTCTAGGATGTTTCATTGTAGATCTTGTAGAAGTGAGACCATTATTTAAAAGGAGACAATTATTTAACAAGGAAATCTCACAATCTCAGGCAATCATATACCTTCCAAGGTTTCACAGTTGAAAAATATGACACATGTAGCCAAGCAGCATCAAAGTGTGATCACAGCAGCAAAATGTATTAATGAGGTAGAAGAGACAAACAAGGAGCAACTGCATCAGTTTGCTTTCCTACTGGGAAAGGCAAGATCATGCCGCCTCCTCCTCCTCCTCCTCTCATGTCCCTCCTGCTGGGTTAACCGAGTGCAATCTACTTTTGGATTTGAACTCTTTTGCAGCAGTCGAAATAAAGTGAAGACAAACAGATAAAGTGAAAGGAGAGACAAACCAGGATATTCTAATAGCAGTTGAAAAACTGGGACAGCAAAGGATTAATTGGGGTTGTCCGTGCCGAACTAGGACAGTTGCAGTGTATGGAATTACTTTAAAGGAACAATAGGATAGGAATGTAATATAATAACTATAGCAGTAAAGAGGAGAGTAACTGTGGCATTGGCAAGACTTAGGTTTGGTTAGCTACGGTATATATCTTAGGTCAAAGTAGAGGATTCTGATTTTCAAAGCCAGTGGTAAGATGAAAGCAATAAGAAGTTTTGCAAAGATGTCTTTTGACATTCTTCCTCACTTTCTTGCTACATACCTCAACATAAATCTCACAAGGATGATTAGTTGCAAGAGGGAAAGGATTTGCTAATGACACAGCTTAAAAGCAAAAACAAAAATTACAGCTGCTTGCTTCAAAAAGGCCCTCCTACAGTTCATTTGTGAGTTTTCACAGAGAGGGATTTCAGAGACTGAAAGAATAACTGACAGTTCTATATTCATAATGCATCCGTCCCTTGGCATGTTTACTGTATGTGTGCACTGTGTTTGTAGAGAGCTAACTCCCCCCAACCTCCAATATACATAGAACAACTTCAAAGTTATCATATGTACACAGCTAGCTTTAGTAGCTGACTACAAGGAACCAATTCCCAAAAGGGCTCTCACCGGCTTACAGAAATCTCCGTGGTTTAATGATGTGAGTTTTAGTGGATCAGTTGATCAACGAATAAATTTATTTAGTATATAAATAAAACAGTTCTGCATTAGGGAATATAATTTGTAGTCAGATGATGCAAAAAGATATCATAATGTTATCATTTTATTAAATGCCCCTACCTTAGAGATTTGACTGGCGCCTCTTTTATATTGGTGAATCCTTTTTTATTTACTCATTTTTTTAAAATATATATATATATATATATATATATCTTTGAATTTTTCAGAGATTGGTAGAAACACAAAAGTATCAATTACCTCACATGTATTCACCTTTTGGGAATGACATTTACCATATTCCCTTAAAGTTCATTAAACATTTCTTAAGTGGTTAATTAAATGGATGATTTTTGACAATTTGAAGCAATTTTTAAAGTGTTTAAGTAATAAAAAAATATGTTACTAATACATAATCACAGGATTATTTCTAATATTCCAGGTGAGGCCTGACCAGAGCAGAATAGAGTAGCACTATTACTTCCCATGGTCTTGACACTATACTTCTATTGATGTAGGCTGGAATCACATTGGCTTTTTAGTTGCCACATCACACCATTGACCCATTTTCAACTTGTGGTCTACTAGGACTCCTAGATACCTTTCACATACACTTTATGTTAGAGACGTAGAGAGACTCGCTGTGTCCACTACGGCCACTTGCAGAACAGAGCCGCATGGACAGGACGCCAAGAAGAAGGTCTCTGGAGAGATAACTGCAACAGTCTTCAGGCCAGGAAGGAAAAATTCCTTCACAGCAGCAAATGACCTTCAGCTCCCTGCTTGCTGAATAAAGACACAGGCACTGCCAGTCTTCACTCGATACGAGGGCTTTTAATCTGCACTTACAATATATACAAAGATATGTATATTGAGTATTGGACAGCCATCACAAATACTCACTATCTCTCTCTCACCAACAAACTGCTACACCAACCACCTTCCACAACAAACCCACACTAGAGACATTTCCCAACTCCCTTATATAGGTGGTGCAAATGCTCATTGCATCACCTATCCCAGGTGTGCATATTACCAATAGTTAACCCCCACACACCTGCCACTGGAGCTTAGCCTCTTTCCATTACTTGGCTTACAGCTCCATCTTGTGGTCACATCCATGTCATTTCATGGTCACATCCATGTCATTTCCTGACACTTTTGTCATGCCAAATATCCCCCATCCTATATCTATGCATTTCATTGTTTCTGTCTAAGTGTAGTACCTTATATTTCTCCCTGCTGAAATTCACTTTGTCAGTTTTGACCCAGCTTTCTAATCTATTAAGGTCATTCTGAATTTTTATCCTGTCTCTGCAGAGTTAGCTACCTACCGACCCCCCAAATTGATGTCATCTGCAAAATTCATAAAGATGTCCCCTATGCTTTCATCCAAATCATTGATACAGCTGTTGAATAGCACTGGGCCAAGGACAGAACCTGTGGCCCCCCACTGGCCACTTTTCATCAAGATAAAGAGGAGCCATTGCTGAGCACCCTTTCTGTTTTGTTGGTCAACCAATTACAAATCCACCTAACAGTAACATTGTCTAGCCCATTTTTTTTTAAAAAAAAAAATACCTTGTTAGCAAGGATATCATGGAGGATCTTGCTGAAGGCCTTACTGGAGATAAGGCTACATAAACAGCATTTTCTTAATCTACCAAACGGGTAATTTTATCAAAAAGAGATCAGATTAGTCTGGCATGACTTGTGATTATAAAATCCTCATTCACTTTTAATGATTATGGCATTCCTTTCTAAATGCTTACAGACTGTCTGTTTTATGTCCTGTTCTAGAATGTTTCCTGTTATAATTGTCAAGCTGACTGGATAGTAATTGTTCAGGTTTTCTCCCCCCCCCCTTTTTTTAAAATGGGGACAACATTTGCCCTCCTCCAGTCTGCTGGGACTTCTTATGTTCTTCTGGAATTCTCAAAGTTTATTGCCAGTGGCTCTCAGATTTGCCAGTTCTTTTAATACCCCTGGATGTAGTTCATCTGGTCCTGGAGAGCTGAATTTATTTCAATTAACCAGTTATTCCTGTACTACCTTTTAACCTATTATTTCCTGCTTTCCCCTACTGCTTCATCTGTTCCATTTTCCTCAGGTTGAGCACCATTTTCCTTTTGTGAGAAGACTGAGGCAAAGAAGGTGTTGAGTAGTTCTGCCTTCTCTCTGTCCCTGTTATTTCACCATCTTCTCCACACCATCTTCTCATCATTCTTTTTCCTTTTGCTATAAACACACACACACACAAAACAACAACAACAAAAAAACAACCCTTCTATTGTTCATGTCATCTAAATTCAGGTACCCCTCTCTCCCTAATGTCAGGACCAGGTCTAGTTACTGTAGTTAATGTATCATTGTTTCTAAATTGCTGAGATACATGGTTATTGAGCAGCACATATTAAATGCTGATAAATGAAGAAAACAAAGAGACCTGAGAACAAAACCTCTTGTAACATGGTAAGGTATTTACAGATACTTGAACAAAGCAATCGAACAGACAATACTTAAAGTTATAATACTTCATGAAGTATCTGGCCTTCAAGATCAAACGAACAGTTCGTCAAATTGCCCACCATCTTGCTTCCTACCAATGCCTCTTAGAATGCCATAAGCAGAACATGAAGACCTTTAAAATTGTTGCTTCGCTTTTTGCTTTTCAGCGGCATGCAGTGAAAGAACATAAGAGGTTTATGCAATCAGATCAAAGGCCTATTTAATCCAGAATTCTTTTTCCAAACACTTCAGAAAGCCCAAAGGTGGACATGAATACAATATTATCCACCCCCAGTAAAAAGTCTACTGAAACATATTTAACTGCTCTTCTTTTTTTGTTGTGTAGGGACCTATCCCTGTGCTATTTCTACTTCTGGTATTTATTTTTATTTATTTCCAAAATTTATATCCCACCTTTCTCCTGCAGTGGGACTCAAAATATCAAAAAAAAAAAAAAAAATAAAAGGTGAAAATATTGAATACAAAAGTTAAAAATGAACACTACTAAATTAAAAATAAACACTACAGGTATCATATTTTGTTAAAGAATAATGCCGAGGAATACATACCATTATTAACTGAGGTATACTTATAACCATGATGATTCTGAAGCTATGATATAGCCATCACAATTTGTAGCCACTGATACTTAAACATCGTTGGCAAGGGTTGTTTTTACTCACATTGTAAATTAAATATCTGCTATTAAGTTAACTCAGGGAGTGTGCAGACAGCCGACCCTTCGACAGCCAGATCGGGGCCATGGTAATCAAACGCCACAGCTCCAATCTGGCCTTTCTAGGGCATAAGAAGAAGCCACAAAAAGTGACTCCTTTTTGTGCCCTGGAAAAGGTACGATAGCTGCAGCACCATGGCTTTACAGTGTTCCTTTGGTTCATGATAGAGCTAACTGTTCCTGGCTAACTATGCATCAGACTGCATCCTTACCTACTAAAGTTTTTGTCAACACCAAAGTTGCTTCTGTCTTTGAGTATTTTGCAGGCATCTTCCAGTACTCCCTGAACTGCTTTGTGCCCGCTAGCCAACCTTTTTATTTATGCTCTTAGCTAATTCCTTGATATCCTCACATTCCCCCTGCTATTTATTTATTTACATTGGCAGCTCATTTTCAGGCTGTTTCTCCCACACCCTTTTAGGCTTTGCCACCATTTTACTTGATGGAGAGAATCTCAGCACGATACACTATGTGTTCTTTATATTCCTGTCATGACCTTTTATAACACTAGCTAATAATCTCAAGCATTGCTTAGATTCAACCCTCTCCTCTCCCCAGCAATGCTAAGAAGGAACATTTGTGCAGGAAGAGCAATCATCTGAAGAAACCAAAGAGATACACCTCGTGTTGCCAGCAATTAAAAAACAGAGGTATGTCTCTGGTTCCCAGCAGTTAAAAACAAAACCCTTCCAAGGAACAACAATAATTTTCAATAGCAACAATACTACTCACTATAGTTCTGACTATATAATTCCATATAAAAAGATATGACAAAAATAAACAACAACCCATGACAGAGGAACATGAAGACAAGCCCCTCCCCAAGACAACCCCCCACAATGCACTTTTATGGCCATGGCAGAAAAACAAACCATAATAGAAGGAAGACCATCAGCCTGGTCTAGGATTATCAGGAAATGTTGATGGAACTTTTGAAGCAACTTAGGAGCTCTGACATGAAAATCAGCTGCCCATTCTGCATGGTTTGGAGGATAGTCAGTCCTCCCCCCCCCCCGGCACACTGCGTTCCTCTGGGAGGAACCTACTACAACCTATTAAAACCAGGTTGGTGCAGACCTCCCAGAGGGCCTTTTCAGTGGTCACCCCTAAGCTATGGAATGACTTGCCAGATGAGATGCATCTTATTTCATCCATTGATGGCTTCAAAAAAGCCATAAAGATGCATCTCTTCTGGCAGGCCTTCCCGGAAAATCCCTGATACTTCTCGGCTCCAAATTCTGGTCGTAGAGTGATCCAGAGTTGCTTTGATTGTGAGTTCCTGCATGGCATGGGGTTGGACTGGATACCCCTTGTGGACTCTTCCAACTCTATGATTCTATGATCAGAAGAATGGGCAGATGCAGTCAGCTGGTGGTTGGGGTGGTGGAAAATGGGCATGTGTGCCTATAGCACTTTGTGATTGCCTACCCCAGCATAGGGCAATCTTTTCCAGCCTTGGATTCAGTTCCAACACCCATCATCCCTAACCAATGACCATATTGGGGATACAGTAATGGAAATTCTAGACCTGTAATCCTTTTCCTCACTCTAAAGTCTGTCATGGACAGTTGCACCTCACCATCCTGGTTCTGCACTGCAGAATTTAGTGAAGAGGATGACAGCAGCTGCTGTGTGGATGCTTGGAACATTCTTAATAACCCTGATTAAACAAGTTGCTGGCATAATGCAGCCTCCTTTCCATCCTTGTGGAGCTGTTTGACTTAATTTGTCATTTTTTTCCAGACCTCAGAATGTTTGTTTTGCTGCAGGATAAGGGGAAGAGGCAGCCTTGTTTGCTTGCCTTGGAGATGGGGCAAAGAGTTGGCAGAGGTTATTCATTTAACAAATGGCACAAAGGGAATGCTACAGGGGATAAAAAATGAAGACGAAGAAGACGGAGAAGGAGAAGGCAAATCCCTGCCTGAAGCATTCTTTAATCCTTCTGCTTTTGTGGTCTCTACAGAAGATTGAGCCAGGGAAAGCAGAGGAACAGATGCTGGCGAAAAGAGAAATTCTTGTGTTCACGTCCAGCCTGAGGGCCAGAGGAATGAATGTTTGGTTTGACACTTTCGTCTCTACTACTTAAAAATTGCAAGGGATGGGCTTATCAGTCTATCTTTGATCCTTGTCAGTTTCACATGGGTTCGTTCATAAGCCTGTTCTTGGAGCTTGGAAGTAAGCTGTTACAACTAACAAAATTCCATGCTAACTTTTAAAAATTCTGTATTTTCACACTGTTGCCATTATGACCACTAAACCTTTTCTGAAGTTATATTATTTCTGCTGAATTGTGTTTATCAAGAAAATGTATGTATCACTTTTTCCACATTAATTTCAAAAAGTGTTTCCTAAACTAAAACCAAATGACATATATACATAATATGTAGGATAATATAGTGAAAATAAAATAGGACAAAACTAATATTAAAAAAAGGAAGAGAAAGAAACAGCCTTGGTCCCTGCCTGCAATATTCCTTTTCATACAATCATGTACAGTATTTCTGACTTGACCTTAGAGCAACTACAGCATAGAATTAAAAAAAGAAAAGAAGCTAAAGTAGCATGCAAAATGAGCACAATTCACTAAATTACAATAAAACAGATCAAAAATCAACACTATATTGATCAATAAGATAATTTTGCACCACTAGCGGGAAGGTGGAGTCAAAGAGGGGAGAAAGAAAAATCAAAATACAGCACACACATTTGCTGGCAAGAAAAGGCCACAGTTTGATTGATTACAGCTCCTATATAATTTTCGCTCTCTATATGGATGGGATCCCACAAATTTGTTGACCCATTTGCCAACTGATACACCCCCAGCTTGGGCAAATGGGGCAAACCATGAGAATGGTGGAAATGGTGGATCTCACTGCAGTGTGAACCGTTAGTTAGTATCTTTTCTTGTCACATGGAGGGAAGGCCTTCTTGAAGGGACCCACAAGTTGTCCAGTGCCCCAAGTTCTCACCTGAAGGTCCCTTGAAAGACCATTTGTAGTAGTAATACCTCCTCTTTCCCATACTTGTATTGCAAAGATACCAATCCACCACAATAAAGCAATAATAAGATAGTGAATGTGTTGACAATGTTTTGTTTTTAAAAGGACATTTATTTGGCATGGAGAAGGCAAAGGTCTCAAGGAGACAGTCAACATTCCAAGAATAAAATTGTTCTTCAGCCCTATCAACTGGCAGCTGCCCACAGCCATGGCAATAGTTCATTAAATTCATAAACAAGAGAGGCCACCAGTAACAGAGAACGGTAGATGGAGGGGACAAACAGGCTGTGCTAGGGACAGGGTGTGCCATTCCTTTTATGCCCAAGTGCATGGCTTATGCTGACATTTCATGCATCCAATGACTCCACACAAGTGCCAGAAGGAGAAATCCATCTGTAGCAGAGTAAAATGGGGACCAAGTAAGTGACTATCATATCTTACAATAACATTATAGAACTACATACGGTATCACTGTTGGCTTTGCCACTGTGGTTTAACATTCCCACTGCCCATTTGCTCTGTGCTCTATTAATGCTTCTGATCTCATGTCTTAACACACTGGTAAAATTTTTACACTCTCCAGCAAATTTCTTACCAAGAAACTTCTGGTTAGAGAAAATAAATCATACTTTTGGGGAGAACTTAGAAATTGATCAGCCCTGCTTTCCCCCACCTGGTTTTATTCACGCGTCTGCTGTTTGAGGGAATTTGAAAACTCTTGGGAAGATCAACAGCCCAATCCAACTTTCTAATTACCTGATGTGCTTGTGGCACTCAGTCACTCACATAAGTTCTTCACTAGCAGCCAACATTTGGTGAGGATAATACCCCAAGACTTTTGGAACAAGATTCTTCCTGGAAAGATAATATGTTACATATTGCCCCAGACAGTGCCAATTATTAATAATTTCTAGAGGGAGTTCTAGTAGTTATTCGTCATCTGTGGCTTAGACCCAACATGCAAAAGAGATGAACATGATGGTTACCAGGAATAACTCTTGTTAACTTCATCCCTGTGCCAAAACCATTAAACAACACAGATCGGTGGTGGGGAAAGTGTGTGCTGCGGACTGCATATGAGCCTCCAGGGCCCCTAGGGCCCCATTTTTTTATTTTTTTGCAGGGGAGGAACTCATTTTAACTGAAACCACAACTGTACACCCCCTGACAGTTATAGGAGCAAACTCACCATGCTCCCAGGCTATTTTTTGACTCAGGAAGAGAAATGGGAGTTGCTTTAAATAAAGGATCTCCTGACCCTTAAACAACTCAGGGGAAAAACAGACCACCTGTTTGCGTTGCCACCCAGGTGGCTTCAGAGGGTGGCGTTTTGATGCCGAAGCTGCCCAGAAGCTGGCTTCCAGGCATCTTGGGGGCATGGTGGTTACAGGCCCCCAACATGCCAGGAAGCTGCTGCAGGGCCACAGAAGACCTGCTAAAGGTGGCTTTTCTGCAGCCGAAAAAGGAGCAGTTGAAAACTGCTCCTTTTTTTTGGCCGATGCTTCTGTGGGATTGGGGCCACATAGTACGGTTGCCACGGTCTCTCCCTGTTTCCAGGTGGTGCGACTTTACTCTGCCCCATCTGGGCCATTTATTTCAGCCCTCAGTCCCTCCCTATATGTGATAAAATTGCAACCCCTTGCATCTTTGTGATTGTTTCTGGGGGCATTTCTATCAATTGAATAAAAAGTTTATTTTTTTGTAAATTTCGGAGGGAAGGGTAAAGTGGAGGGATATGTGGGGGCATAGTCCTACAAGGTCCTGCAGGGGGTAATGCTGCCCTAATACCCCTGGCAGTTTCCTACTCTGTAGACAGAAAGTCATGGGATTGCAGGAAGTTACATTACAACTTCTACATCCTTTTACTATTGGACAAATATACTGGAACTAGTGCAAGCTGTAGGCCAAAACATCTGGATGGTGAAGGATACCCTACTTCTGCTTTACCATATTATTAATTGCTGATTCCAATCTCTCCATCCAGTTCCCTTCTTAAAATGCAATGTTTGTGTTGCTGAGTGATACACAGATTATAAATATGAGGGCTTACATTAGAAAAAAAGTTATTAGGGAACTTCCCCTCACCAGTTCTGCTTTTGCTTTTAAAAGGACATGCTCTATAGTTTTTTTTTGCTGAAATTGCTTCTTCTAAAGCTTCTTTCCTCACCTGGCTCATCTAAATCATTAGAATATGCCAATAAATAATGCCATTTCTATACGTCCAGTCTCAGATCTACTGTGACATGTGACATGGGATGATGTTATTGAGAGAGAAAAGCCATGCAAGTGTTAGTGTTATTTGATGATTGTGCCATTCTCAGGGATGGCACAAAGGAGAGCACAAACATATGAGCCTCCTGGAGAAAATAATCAGAATGACAGAACGTTAAATTAAAAATTAGACTGTCCTTCTCTAACCAGCATGCCTGCATATCTAACCTTATAGGATTATACTGAACATCCTTTCATAAGTGACTGTTAATGCTGGAAAGGATATTCCTCCCCTCCCATATAATCCCTGCATTCAAATCTGCTTGTTTGGTAAAATGCAATTAAAAAGTATTATTCTCCCCCTGTTTCTGCCAATGGACTGTCAAAATAGCATGAACACCGAAAACAAGATTTCTTTACCAACCCCAGATCTCAAAGGCTTGGGACTAGAATCTTCTATAAATCTATACTTAATTCCAGATTGGGGTCATTGTGGACAAATGTTCTTGTAAAGAGCTGCTAGCAAAGGTTCTGTACATAAAACAAAGTGAGAATCAAATGGCTTTTAAAATCAGAACATAGGCATGTATTAATATTTTTTTCTGGAGGAATAATTACATGCCTCAGATTATCTTTGTTTTGCTTTCTCCTCTTGCACAATTCACAAACGTATAAATTATCAACTGCTTGATCCATTGTTGTGATATAGGAAATGTTACTAGAGAAGTGATTATTTGAATATGTTGTATGAATATACATATAACAATTTAGAATAATAGAAGCAGAGTTGGAAGAGACCCCAAGGGCCATCCAGTTCAAACCCCTGCCTTCTCACAGAAATGTAACAAAGAAGTCTACAAAAATGTTTAACCTTTCTTGGAAGAAAGTTCTAGAGGCTGGGAGCAGCCACCAAGAAAGTCTTCTCCTACCATGTTTCCCCGAAAATAAGACAGTATATTATATTAATTTTTCCTCCCAAAGATGCACCAGGTCTTATTTTCAGGGGATGTCTTATTTTTCCATGAAGAAGAATTCACATTTATTGTTGAAAAAAAAATTATTATATACTGTATATTAAATACAAAAACTTTGCTAGGTTTTGTTTTCGGGGGATGCCTTATAATTAGCAATTAAGCAAAACCTCTACTAGGTCTTATTTTATGGGGATGTCTTATTTTCGGGGAAACAGGGTATGTATTATAACCTCCTTGAGACAGTGACCTTGCTTCTGTGGGGAAAGCAAGGAACATACTGTACTACTACTGCTACTTTTATTATACTAGTGCATTACTGCTGCTACTACTACTTTTACTACTGCTGGTGGTGATAGTGGTAGAATATAGTAGTTATATATTTACATAGTCAAAAAACCTATTGAGCTGTTGTCACATATGATTTCCTAGGATGGATTTCATGCCATACGCATTTATATGAGGAACAATAAATAATTTTCATAAGGCTCAAAATGTGTGTGCAGTGGGCAGGAAACCAATAGTTTATGAGGACTATAAATTTCAGCGGAAAGGCTTTAAAGTTTTTTGAAAGCTCTATTGGTCTTGTAAGTGTGGTGTTATGTTCTTGTTTTCAGTGACGGTTTGAACTGCAATAATGACAAATTGCATTATTCATGGTTTTTTGTCAGTCCATTTCTACCAACGTATTCAGGATAGGGAAGCCAGAGCTTGGACTGATTAAAAATAAATTGAAATTTAAAAATAAATGTATGGTGACCCTAAAGTGAACCTTTCACATGGTTTTCTGGGGCTGAGAGTGTGTGACTTGCCAAGGTTACCCAACAGATTTCCATGGCCATGTGGGGAATTGAACCCTGATCTCCAGAGTTGTAGTTTCATGCTGAAATCACTACACTGTGCTGGGTTCCAAAAACGAAATAATTACCCATAATTTGTTGTAACATTAAAAAAGTTTAAAAATCATTAAGGGTTTGAGTAAATATAAACATTTCAA
This sequence comes from Urosaurus nigricauda, assembly GCA_034509955.1. Lineage (NCBI taxonomy): Eukaryota > Metazoa > Chordata > Lepidosauria > Squamata > Phrynosomatidae > Urosaurus > Urosaurus nigricauda. The sequence continues at coordinate 16,599,241 of JAOEGL010000011.1, read as the reverse complement.
ATGATTTTAATGCAGGGAATGTTTTCTGTTTTGGGGGCATATTTAGAGACTTCAAACTACAGTATTTTAAAAAAATAGGAATAATGAGGTACTAATATGTTGTTAACAATTAATGGAATATATCAACTTTATGATATTCACTAAAGCATATAGAGTTAATTCATTAATATTCTTGTTAATGTCAATGGAGTTTATCATACGACGGAATTTGGGGGTATAATGCAATGGCAATCTGAACGCAATCATGGGGTTTCACGTAATTACGTATTAGAGTATCTCATGCAATTTCAGGCAATGGGGGATCATTTTCGGGCAATGGGAAGTCATTCTGAATGCATTCTGAACACAATTAGAATTCACGCAAATTCGCTAAACTAGCGAATTTGCGTGAATTTGAATTGACTCCATTCGAAATTGAGAGAAATTCATCCAAAGTGATAAACTCCAATGTTAATATACCCTGTTTCCCCAAAAATATGACATCCTGAGAAAATAAGACCTAGTAGAGTTTTTGCTGAATTGCTAAATTTAAGGCCTCCCCTGAAAGTAAGACCTAGTAAAGTTTTTGTATATAAATAAATATACAATATATAATAAATGTTAATTTTTTTTTTTGTTCAACAATAAATGTGAATTCTTCTTCATGGAAGTCATCCCCTGAAAATAAGACCTAGTGCTTCTTTGGGAACAAAAATGAATATAAGACACTGTCTTATTTTGCGGGAAACACGGTATCACCTTTAACAGTAATGATTCCAGACTCTGAGGTAAGTCAATTCTATTCCCTATGAAATTTTCTGTCTTATGCAAATATTTTGATTTCCCCTTGAAATTCCATAGTTGCTCTTACTTAGTGGAAATATCCAAACTCCCATGGATTTTCTCTGAAATTCAGGTGTAACCTGTAGTGGAATGAGGCATTATGGGAGAGGAGGGAATCTGGGATCAGGATGCCTTACATTTTTAAAAATAGCAACAAAAACAACAATTTTCTTACCCAATAAAGTAAACAACAATACGTTAAATATATAGCACAATGAAAATAGCATGTACACTGAACAGCAGAGGAGAGAGCCATCCTACATCACATTTTAACCTGGGGATATGGGGTAAGGAAGAGATTAATCCTTTCATATAGGGATAAACGAAGATATCTGTTTCACTTTCTGTCATATTCAGTTTAAAATTTCAACTTCTTTCATTTGCATTTCTGATTTAAAAAATTGTGAATATCTGCAATTTCACATAAAATAATATTTCAACCATCTGCAGTAGTCCAGTTCAATGAAGAGTTAGGCAAAGGTTCAGTTAATCATTAATAAGCTAAAAACATAATTCAGCTGCATTTATGGTATAAGGTAAAAATTAACTGTTGCATTTATGTTTAATTGTCTTTTTGATATAAGTTAAATGTCAGCACTAAAAGCCATACCAGGAAGAAGCTGAAAAATTCTATACATGATTATTACTGATTTCTTACTTAATCATTGATTCTTATGTAGATCCCAACAACATTTCTATGGTTAACAGATTCAAAATTCTTGGGCTTTTTATGTAGTTCTAGTGAACAACACAGGACGACCACCTGATGGAAACAAGGCCATCCTCTCTACAAGCTTCTTTTAACACTTTTTTTTATTTAAAACCTTTTAACTTTTGAATTAACTAAACCTCCATAAAATAACTGAGAATTTAATTCTAGAATCAAGTTGATGCTGAAATTCCAGCTTAAGCCAATCACTTTAGATAAAAACAAATTTAACTAAATTGCCTTTTTAATTATTATTATTATTATTATTATTATTTCTTACCCGCCCCTCTGAGCGAGCAATCGGGGCAGGGTACAACATATTAAAAACATATACAGTTAAAATCCTCCAAACATTTTGTTAGAAAATATCCAACTTATTTATTTTAATTAGTTAATTTCTATCTCTGGTTATTCCCAGTATGGGAAGAATGCTGTTCCTGCTCATATCAAGTGCTGCCTGCTGAATACTGCAAATGCCTATCCTTCACAAACAGTACTCCTATTCCCTCCCTTCCAAACATCAAAAGAAGCATTGCCCATTGACACAGCTGAGTGAGAAAAAAAAATGATTCGGAGAACAGTCCCCTTAGAGCCTTTGCTTGTTGTCAGTTTGGAATGTTATGATTAAAAGTTAATAAATTTTTCAGAGAAAGTGTGATCATACAATGCCCCCAAACAATGCATAGAAACATAAAAGGACATCACCAACCCATTCCCTTCTAGCTCATCCTGTCTTCACCTCAATTCCCACTCCTTGCTGCCCACATAAAATAATAATAGGATAAAAAGTATAAAAACAAAGAATAAAAGAATAAAAAAACCACTAACCCTGCTTGTAGTTGATAAACAAGGAAAGGAAATTAAGGAACTCCAGTTTACGAAATAGTGTCAAAGTTCTCTGAGGTACCCCTTCTATTATGCATTATTCTGTCCTTGCTGGGCAGATCATCTAATGTAGAGTCCAATGATCCGAATTTATCTGAGACAATCCCTACACAGATGAGGGGTTGGATTAGAGAGTACAAGTGATCATGTTTATGTTGGTGTGTGTTGGAAGAATAGGGTTTTGAAAACTGGACAGGTGTACCCTGTCAGTTTCTGGAGGACAGTAAAATCAAGATTTGCTGAAGCTCCCACCCCAACCTAGTGATTCAGGTATATGTAATGCACATGTCTGAGGATGGGATGTTGACACTGAGGTCAAAGTTCATTTAAATACAGAAAAGAGTGACAGTGCTAATTATGTCTGCTGTAGATTATTTTATACGATATCGATTTGCTGCTGGACTGCATAGCTTTTACCACTTTTTAAAAATTGCTTCTCCAATTTTCATGCACTGCGGGGCAATGATCAGTCTCTAGACAGTTTCCTGCCTGCATCAGAGAAGTTATACCCCCATTCTGTCTCCCAAGCTGCTTCACAGTTGGATGATCTGTTGAGCATTCTTCTGTTCTTCACCATAGGTGACTGGATCTGTCCATTCTTTTTCTGATCGATAGTGCTTAGAGGTTTCAGCTGTACCAACAGAGGCTTTAAAAATACACCTCCTCAGCAGTAACTTTTTAGTGGTAGTATTATTTGACAGGTTTGAAAGGACAAAGTCTTCTGTTCATATACGTTATGAAAAGAAAAGTCTTCAGAAATGTAAGGAAGAAAATAATTTCATTGCTTTGAGCACAGCCTGAACTGAAAGTGAAAACAATCAAGAGAAAATACAGTTGTTGACATTCTGTGGCTAAAACAGTTCCTGCTGATGGCCATTGAAACATGGCATTTAAGTTTGGCTGTTTTATAACTCTTAATAGTGGTGGAAAAATGCAGACACTAAAATGGAGGAGAGGTTTTTTAAAAAAAGAAAGAAAGAAAAGAAATATGAGTCAGAATGATATAGTGCTTTGAGTGCTGGACTAGGAGTGCTTTGAGTGCTGGAACACTAAGGTTTGAATTCTTGCTCGGCCTTGAAAAGTCACTGGGTGGCCTTGGGCAGGTCACATTATCTCAGAGGAAGGCAAGCCCCATCTGAACAAATATTGGCAAGAAAACTGTATGATAGGGTTGCCATAAGTCTAAGTCTGTTTGAAGGCAACAACAAAACAACATTCATCCAGTCATACTTTTGATCAACCTGATAAATCATAACACCAATAACAACGATGTCATGCTGTCCCAAGATAACATGTCCAAAACATAACTGCCTAAACAGAAGCTGTCATACTTTGGACATATCATGAGATGACATGACTAATTGGAAAAGATAATAATGCCCAGTAAAGTGGAGGCCAGTAGGAAGAGGGGAAGACTGCACTACAAGTAGTTTGACTCTATGAAGGAAGCCATGGCCCTGAGTTTGCAAGACTTGAGGGTAGCAGTTGTTGACAGTGTTTTGAGATCTCTCATTGAGAGGGTTACTGTTAAGTCAAAGTTGAATAGATGGCAAATCAAAACAAAATATACGTAGCATGGAATTTCATATATTTTGGGGCGGTTGCATATGGTATTTCAGAATTAGTACTAGGATACAAAATGTTGTGTGCCTGAAATGAATCTCTGTTCAATGCTCCTCAACTGTCAAAGGACAAAAATGGAATCTGGGGTGATGTGACAATGTGGCAACAAAACCTCTGACCCAGGACTTTTTCACACTGGGAAAACTGGGAGGTTATACTGGTCACAATTCAGGGTCATCCAAGGCATTAGGAACAATTTCGCAGTTGCTTTTCAGATAATGTTGTGCACAAACCAGTCAGACTCCAGACAGAAAGTGAGGTGAATCCAGGAATAAGAATTTTCATTAAAATGTCATGTTTTCAAGTCCAGTTCATTCACAAATTCACTCTCGTCACATAATAACAGTCATCTGAAAACCATGCCCCAGATTCTTCAGTATCCACGTCTTCTCTGAAGACACTTGAAAAGAAGTTGGCCTTGGAGAAAAAAGATGGAACAAAAATGAGCCTGCACCTTGCCACCAGGAGTGCATGCTTTATATCAGCTTCTCCCAGGTTAGTGCCCTCGAGATGTGTTGTTGTTGTTGTTGCTGCTGCTGCTGTTGTTAATTTCATTCATATGAAGGAAAAGGAAAAGGAAAGGAAAACCGGGGGGGGGGGGGCTTTCTGTCCAATGCCTGAGTTAGTCAGTTATGGTCTTCATGAATAGCAGATGCTGGAAAAGACATTAAACAATGGCCCCAGAGAGTTTCTACTAATCAGAGCAGACAACATTGGGTGAGAATGGCCAAAGGTCTGACTCTGCTCAGACAGGTTTTTATTTTTTTAAAAATTTTTAGTTATGTGATTGAAGTCTCCCCTTCTTCAAAATCGCACCCATGCATTTTTTCCTGTTAAGCATATGTTGCTTAAAGGACTTCTAGAATGGGGACTATTTCAGAGAGCAAAATATTCAATATTCTGACCTGTTTATCTATATAACGGATGTTCAGCTAGTTAATTGTGCTTGTTTCAGGGCATAAGCTAGCCAGTGTCTGATGAAGCTTAAGAGGAAACTTTCCCCAGAGGCTGGTTATTTTAACGCTTCCTACTAACATTCAACTCTCATGCCTTTTGCCCAAACATCTGCTTCTGGCTGCTGTCAGATACAGAATACAAGGCAAGACTACAGGGCTGATTTGGTTTGGCAATTTGTTATGTCTTGGATTCATTTCCCAACAGACCACCAACTACCGTCAGTTTCTTTTTTTAAACAGAACAATAACACAGCTGGGAAACAATGTCTTCTTTCTTTTTGTAGAATACTACAAATGGCTGCCCTTTTGAGCTTGGAAATAACATTTTTGGACAGGGGTATTCTTGTAGTCCTATCTCCTCCTCCTCCTTCACATAGTGTCACCATTGTACTTGGCACTATACAAGTACAGTCAGCCCTTCTTCTCCACAGATTTTTTTTTATCCATGGATTCAACTATCTATGGCTGAAAAATATTCAAAGAAATTATAAATTCCAAAAAGCAAACCTTGATTTTGATATTTTATATAAAGGACAGCCTTTTACGATGCCATTGTTTTTAACGGAACTTGAATATCCATGGATTTTGGTATCCATGGGAGGTCCGGCGACCAAATATTGTCATGTAAGCCTGAAGGCAACACACAAACCAGTTTCTTGCCTTCAGGCTTACAAGACAAGACACAAATGGAAAGGGGTATGGCAGTGTGAAAGGGGATTAAATCCAGCAGCTGCTGCTGGTTGTCCTCTCTCTCTAAGGCCAGGACAGTGGCAGTTTGGATAGAATCATAGTATCATAGAGTTGGAAGAGACCACAAGGGCCATCAAGTCCATGCCATTCAGGAACTCACAATCAAAGCATACCTGACAGATGGACATCCAGCCTCTGCTTAAAGACCTCCAAGGAAGGAGACTCCACCACTCTCCTAGAGAGTGTGTTCCACTGTCAAACAGCTCTTACTGTCAGGAAGTTCCTCCTAATTTTGAGGTGGAATCTCTTTTCCTGGAGCTTGCATCCATTGCTCTATGTTATAGCCTCTGGAGCAGCAGAAAACAAGCTTTCTCCATCCTCAATATGACATCCTTTCAAATATTTAAACAGGGCTATCATATAACCTCTTAACCTTCTCTTCTCCGGACTAAACATACTCAGTTCCCTAAGTCTTTCCTCATAAGGCATGGTTTCCAGGCCTGTCACCTTTTCGGTGGCCCTCCTCTGGACACGTTCCAGCTTCTTAACATCATTAGCAAGAAACAGCTAATGGTAGAAGAAAACTGCTCTCTTTCTCTGTATTGTGTATTTTTTTAGCAGCTTTTGCTTAGCAGCTTGAATATTTCAATAAGAGCATATATTTCAGTGCCTCTCATTTTATGTTGTACCAGACACTAGCTTTATTATTGTTCTCAGGTCCTGTTCCAAGCACCAGCCTCATGCAAACTTATAGCCTTTTACATCTGGAATGGTGAATGTTGAGCTCTCTAGATACTTTAGATTTTAATTCCTAGAAGCCCCAGACAGCATGGCCAGTGATAAGATGAATGTTGTAGTCCAAAATAACTAGAGAGCACACTCAGGAGCTTATCCCATGAACTGTAAACAGTCTCCTGGGCTACAGCTGGTATATGGGATGGAGGCAGGGATTATCACATACTAAATCACTGCCTGATAGACACCTGCCATCAGCCCAGGTACAAGCCAGGTCCTAGCCGTGCTCTGCCAGTACATTTTCAAAGTTGGAAACTTTCCAGTTTCTAAAAAGTGCTGGTGGAGTGCGGCTGGACCCCAGGCTGATGTCAGGTGGCTATTAGGTGGTGATTTAGCATACGATAATCCCTACCTCTATCCCTCATTCTGGCTCTATCCTAGGAGGCTTTAGATCATTTTAAAGTTCATGGGATAAGCTCCAATCAGGTTTGATTGCCCTCATGCCTGTTCCCCCCCCCCTTCCAAGTTCTTCCCATTCTGAGTATGAAGAAATATGTAGATTTAAGAAAATTCTTACAAAAAGGAACTGAAACACTCTTCATCTTTATACCGACTCAGACATCATATTGACAAATCCCCTGGTATATGGTGGGGGTTTTGCATCACCCTGGGTCTCAAAATGGTCAGCTGAATCCTCCTAGCACACCATATATAGTTGACAGTTTTTTGCTAATTGTGCAGGCTGAGTGTAAAGTTTTATATTTTTCAAGTGCAAACTCCATTTCCAACAGCCAAGCAACCCAGCAGCTCTCCTTTTCAAAGTCTCAACACTGACACAGGTGCTCTCTAACAGTAGCAGGGGGAGAGACTCATTACTTTGCTTAGCTAAGACTCCAGCTTAATTAGTAACATCAGCATCCATTACAGAACAAAAGGTGAAGGGCCATTTGTCTAGTGAAGTCCCATTAGACCAGCTTCCCACTACCCTATGCCTTGCTGCAAATACTAAATGTGGTGGCCTCCTTCCTTTGTGCAGTGAGTAGGTATATCTCTGTTCAAGCCCTGAATTTCCTGTGGCTTGTAGGTGGTTTTTATTGCTTGGCATAAGTTTTGCTGAATCTCATGAATTATATGAAAAGGTAATTCATGGTGGAGCTGGCATCTCCAACGGCAGGTCTGCACTGCAGTTTGCCTACCAGTACTTTCATAGTGCTTGTCAAATTGGTTGTTAGAATAATAAAACTGTAGAGTTGGAAGAGACCACAAGGGCCATCCAGTCCAACCCCCTTCCATGTAGGAACTCTCCATCAAACCATCCCCAACAGATAGCCATCCAGCCCCTGCTTAAAGATCTCCAAGGAAGGAGGCTCCACCACACTCAGAGGGAGTGTGTTCCACTGTCAAACAGCCCTTACTGTCAGGAACTTCCTCCTAATGTTGAGGTGGAATCTCTTTTCCTGCAGTTTGCATCCATTGTTCTGCATTCTAGTCAATGGAGCAGGAGAAAACAAGCTTGCTCCCTCCTCAATATGACATCCCTTCAGATATTTAAACAGGGCTATCATACCACCTCTTAACCTTCTCTTCTCCAGGCTAAACATCCCCAGCTCCCTAAGTCTTTCCTCATAAGGCATGGTTTCCATTTTAGTTGCCCTCCTTTGAACACGCTCCAGTTTCTCCACATCCTTTGTGAATTGTGGTGCCCAGAACTGGACACAGTATTTCAGGTGGGGCCGGACCAAAGCATATTTCCTGCTGGAGAGGATGAGGAGAAGAGCAGTTCTGGGTGGCTATTTTTAAGTGGGGGACAGCTGAATTTTTGAAAACTCTTGGGAGAGTGTGTCGTTGCTGGGGGCGGAGCCTCTGTGAGTCACATCTGTGAGTCACCAGGGGGTGGAGCTAGCAGTCTCAGAGCCTTTCTAGAAAGTTCCAGCTGGGGGTGGAGCTTCTGTAAGTCACTAGAGAATGGAGCTAGCAGTCTAGCTCTATATAACCTCTCCTAGAGCCTTTTTGAACCTTTCTAAAACATTTCCTGCTGGAGAGTAGGAGGAATAGAGCAGTTCTGGGTGGCTATTTTTAAGTGGGTGAGAATTTAATACAGTGGTCCCCCGCCTTACGAATCCCCCGGGTTGCGAAAACCCCGGGATCCGAAAGGCGGCGGACCGGCTTCCTATCCCTCGGGATACGAAAGATCCCCCGGGATACGAAGCGAAAAAAGCCGCGCGGCCCCTTTAAATGGCCGCGCGGTCCGTTGATTATAGCGGTCCCCCGGGAAACGAAAGCTTCCGGGTTACGAAAGGTAATCCGGAACGGATTACCTTCGTAACCCGGGGACCACTGTATTTGAAAACTCTAGGGAGAGTGTTTTGTTGGTGGGGGGGCGCGGAGAATCTGTGAGTCACACCTGTGAGTCACAAGGGGGTGGAGCTAGCAGTCTCAGAGCCTTTCTAGAAAGTTCCAGATGGTGGTGGAGCTTCTTTAAGTCAGTCGGGAATGGAGCTAGCAGTCTAGCTCTATATAACCTCTCCCAGAGCCTTTCTAGACCTTTCTTGCCCAGTTCCTGCTGGAAAGAAGTAGGAGGAGGGTGGCTATTTTTAAGTGGGTGAGAGTTGAATTTTTTAAAACTCTTGGGAGAGTGTGTTGTTGTTGGGGGCGGAGCCTATGCGAGTAACACCTGTGAGTCACCAGGGGGTGGACGTAGCAGTCTCAGTGCCTTTCTAGAAAGTTCCAGCTGGGGGGTGGAGGTTCTGTGAATCACTAGGGGTTGGATCTAGTAGTCTAGCTCTATATGACCCCTCCCAGAGCCTTTCTAAAGCTTTCTAAACCAGTTCCTGCTGGACATGGGGAGGAGAAGAGCAGTTCTGGGTGGCTATTTTTAAGTGGGTGAGTTGAATTTTTGAAAACTCTTGGGAGAGTGTGTTGTTGTTGGGGGCGGAGCCTATGCGAGTAACACCTGTGAGTCACCAGGGGGTGGACGTAGCAGTCTCAGTGCCTTTCTAGAAAGTTCCAGCTGGGGGGTGGAGGTTCTGTGAATCACTAGGGGTTGGATCTAGTAGTCTAGCTCTATATGACCCCTCCCAGAGCCTTTCTAAAGCTTTCTAAACCAGTTCCTGCTGGACATGGGGAGGAGAAGAGCAGTTCTGGGTGGCTATTTTTAAGTGGGTGAGTTGAATTTTTGAAAACTCTTGGGAGAGTGTGTTGTTGCTTGGGGGCGGAGCTTCTGTGAATCACACCTGTCCACCTGGATAAAGGATGCCATCTGGTCACCCTGGTAAAATGGAGGATGTTAAGCCTTGAGCTCTGGGCCCCACAACCGTACTCCAACTCCCAGAATTCCAAAGCTTTGAGACAGAAAAAGAATTAAGCCTTGATCTCTGGGCTCCACAACCAACTCCAGCTCCCAGTATTCCATAGCCTTGAGCCAGAAAAAGTGTTAAGCCTTGAGCTCTGAGCCCCACAACCAAACTCCAACTCCCAGAATTCCATAGCCTTGAGCCAGAAAGAGTTAAAGCAGTGCCAAAACGGGTTATTTCTCCATTGTGGATGCAGGCTGAGTGGCATTTGCTGATGTTGAACAGGGTTCAGACTACATGTCCTCTAGGATCCTATATATTCCTTCATAACAGAAGGAGGTTGGACTGGATGGTCTTTGAGGATCCCCCCAACTCTACCATTTCTGGTTGGGGAATTCAATCAAAGTTTATTTGTGTTCTTTCAACCCCTGCTATACCTCCTTTTGACGTGGTAATTGAGTTTGGAATGCAAATTAAATTAGCACCAACACACGTAATTAGCGTAATTATTCGACTTGCCTTTCGTTGTCATTCAAGAAATCTGTCAAGAATACTTCTCTAGCTACTGACAGGGAGAGACAAAATAACCTTTTGAAAGTGGGACTTTTGAAACCAATTTTTTTTTTTTTTAAAAAAATCTCATTAAGTTCTCAGGGGACGAGAAGAAAAACAAAGGTTTGTCAAATCACTACTTGCTAGTGACCCATGCTACTTCCTGTAATTCTCTTGGGCTCTGTATCTTCTTTCATTCCCTTTCTGGGGGCCTGGTCTTCTACTGAGACCAAAACAGGACAACAACAACAAAATAACAGAGGTCATCTAGAAAAACCATCTATAGCTATATTACGATGAGAGGGATGTATTTTGCAACTACCGACTGAAATCTGTAATCTGAAAATGATGAGTCAATAAAAAGTCCTAAAAAGTACATGAACCTTATTGATTTTGTTCCTGTCTGTGATCCAAAGTAAGTGGTACATTACTGATTGCTTAATAGCAATACTTTGTACATTAGAAGAAGCTGAATGTCTGGAAACTATAGATGGACTATTGTTTTATTGCTGCTGATATCTGGTTATGACAGAATGGGAGAAAAAATGGCATCTCTTGTTCCTTATCAGGGTTGCCAATATATTCAAAAATCCCACCCCACAAACAATTCAGTGCTGTTTATGTTCTGTGTGTGCATAGAATTTAATTCTCTGACCTGCGGAAATTATGTAAATCCAGTATATTTGCAACTGCTTATTTTGCATATTTTCCTTTTGTGTGGCCTACAGAAGACTGTGGAGCTGTGAAATCCTTCTTCTTCACCTGGTTTCTGTGATAGCACTTGGTCTCTCTTGTAAGCCATAAAATTTCCACTACTGAATTCTGAGTGGATAAGAGACAATTCTTGAATCTCCAGGGTACACATAGACACCTCTGTTCCAATGATGCCTGTTAAACATGTCCTTTCACAGCAGCGATATTCTGCAAGTGGTAGAGAAGATACTGAAATAATCCTTTCCGGAGCTTTTACAATCTATCTCAGAGACTGTAGCATTACTTTTAACTCTTAGTTACATTCATAGTTCCAAAGCCCCCACACCACAGTTCATGTTATAGATAGATTTTTTTAAAAAAAAATCTGAAAAGCCTATAGCTTTTCTAAATAACAAAAGCATTTACAATTCTATACTGTTTAATTGTAAACTCAGCACTCTCTAAGCAGTCTACGATCTGTAAGCCAATTGACCCCAACAAGCTGGGTACTCATTATACGTTATGTAAGTTACCTTTTAAAAACAACAGCAACTGAACATGAAGGATGCTGGGCTGTGACACAAAACACAGATTTCACCATCTCATTTTAACTTCAGCTTCAACAGCAAAGTTCAAGTCGCAGCATGACATAGCACTTACAGCTGTAAACCGCTTAGACACTGTGGTAGTAAAATGGTATCCCTTATATAAAAAGGCAAAATCAAGGTTTGATATTTGGAATTTATACTGTTAAAAAATATTTTCAAGCCTTGAATGCTTGAATCTGTGGATAAAAAAAATGTGTGGATATATCAGGGCTGACTGTATATGGTAAATTCAATTTGCCTGAGATTGCATGGAGGTGAAGGCAAGGCAGAACTAAACTAGTAATGACAAACTTGATAATTACCTGGTCTGAATATGAGTTTATTTGACTCATAATAACGCCTGGATGTACTACAGATGGAATATAATTTCCCTGAAATATTATGTAAATACAAGAGGTTTTTGTTATTGTTAATTTTCCTTGAGTCAACTTTGACTCATGGTGATCCTGTGGATGAGACGTCTCCATGATTCCCTGTCTTCTACCTCTCTGCTCAGGTCTTGCAGACTCAGGCCTGTGGTATCCTTGATTGAGTCTAACCATCCACTTTCTACTGCCTTCTACCTTTCCCAGCATCATTGTCTTTTCTAACAATTCATTTTTCCGCATGATGTGGCCAAAGTACGACAGCCTCAATTTAGGTCCAACACACACTGCAGAAATAATCCAGTTTAAGATCACTTTAACTGCCCTGGCTCAGTGCTAGGGAATCCTGGGAAATGTGGTTTATTGTGGCACCAGAGCTCTCTGACAGAGAAGGTTAAATGTTTCCCAAAATTACAGTTCCCAGAATTCCCTAGTACAGAGCCAAGGCAGTTAAAGTGGTCTCAGACTGGATTATTTCTGATCTGTGTTTTGGGCTGTAATAATTTTACCTTCCAGAGAGAGTTCAGGTTTGACCTATTCTATAGCCCATTTATTTGTCCTCTTGGCTGTCCATGGTATCCTCAGCACTTTTCTAAAGAATCACATCTCAAATGAATTGATTTTCTTTATATTGGCTTCTTTCACTGTCCAGCTCTCACATTCCTACATGGTGATGGATGATTCTTAATTTAGTATTCAGGGTGATGTCTTTAATTTTTTTGTAATTTTGTAATCCTGTTCACTTCTTTCATAGCTGCCCTCCCCATTCCTAGTCTTCTGATTTCTTGGCTGCAGTCTCTGTTCTGATCAATATTTCAACCAAGGTATGGTTAACCCCAGAATGAGATAATTCCAAACAGAACAAGAGACAGGGACAGAACACCAATGGGGAACTAAAAGAATAGAACAAACGAGAAGCATAAATAGAGATGTGGTCAAGAACACAATGGAATAAAATGGGATTCCAGGCAGTATACACACTTAAATATGAAAAGAATGTCCAAAGCTGTGTTACACATATCATAGTTAAATGGAATGTGAGAAACATGAGTCAAGGGAAGCTAGACATAGTTAAAAGAAAGAAAGAAAAGAAAAGAAACATATAAACACAGCAATACAAGTAGCGAGTGGATTGAAACGGACGGGAATGGGACATTTTGAGCCAGATAACCACATAGTATTTTACTCAAGGAGTGAAAAAAGGAGAAAGAATGGAGTGACACTAATAGTGAAGAAAGACATGGCAAAATCAGTCAAAGGATATAACTATGAAGCCAGATGGAAGTGTTTCTACATATAAGAACCTTTATCCTGTTGATTGACACAATTGATGTAGTAGTAGTGGGATTTACATAAATGCTAACTTGTCAGATACCAATACTTCAATGGATCTTATCTAGTTGGAATTATCAAGATGATTAGGCTCAAATGTGCATTAACATTCACATTTACAGGACCCACTTTCTGTTTAAAGGAAATTAACAGGATGAACCAATATTGTAATCTGGGACTCTTTTTTGTGAATGGGAGTGCAAATTAGAAGCAAGAAATTCCCCGAGAAAAGCATAAATATTGGAACAAGCCTAATACTGAACAAAGGAAAGTTGGCCCACCACCAAAGCTAGGCCACATATTTTCTTGCCCAAGGTGGAGGAAGATGTTGTCACCTATGTTTCATGTATATAAGCCAACTGGATTTATAATTGACCTTTATGTTGGCAGTGGATTGCATCTTTTCTGATGTCTGAGGGCAACAGGCAAGTACAGAGGATGCAGGATATGCTATGGGAAGATGGGAATAGCTAAGGGGATTAGCTGAATCAGATGGGTGGAAAAATGTTGCTGCTGTTGCCAGCATCTGTCATCTGCCTCATGCTAGGACTGCCCTGCTCACTACTGATTGAAAGAAACATAAGTATTGATTTAGTGGATTAACTCTGGTACCGGCTAGATCTTTGAACCATTGTGAAGACAGTAATAATAATAATAATAATAATAATAATAATAATAATAATTTCTAGCTTGCCCCTCTGAGCGAGCAATCGTAGTCTTCTTATATAACTTTCCTGCATGGGCTGTTTATCTTGCACCAAGGCAGACAAGTGCATCAAGCAGCAAGTTTTGACACATGCTCAAAATTGGGTTGGAGGTCTTAAGGTTATAGAGCAAACGAGGATCAGCAGGCCAGAGTTTGTGCTAAATTTCATATATTAAATTAATCTTTCATTGCTGATTATGGCTATCTAAATCTAAGAGGTTGTGGACAGACTGTTGGTCTGTCAACTCATCACTATTGAAAGGCTGCAGTTTTCTAAGATTTCAAAATTTAGATGAAGGTTTTCCAATTAACGGTTACCTGATCCTTTAAGCTGGAGACTGAATCAGGAATTGAACAAGGGGCAGCTTGAAAATGCTGCGTTCTACCATTTTCCTGGTTGGTCCTTCCTAGACTGGCCACATTTCCCCCCTGTATTTGAACATTACATACCAAGCCTGTTGGGGAACAAAAACAAACCAAACAAACAGACTCAAATTGCTTGGCTATTTGTGTATGCACCAGTTTTCTCTCCAAACAAAGAGCATTGGTAATTGATACAACAGCCAAACATTAAAATGCAAGAAAGAGAACAGTGCCTCCCCATTGGCCTTCTGATTTCCTCCCATTACAGCTGAGCTGACAACACAAGAACTTTCATTAAAGATGAACAATCTTGGTGGCAAAGGCAAGGGAAACAAGATAGCCCTTGTCTTAACTTTAAGGAGCATATCGCCCCGCAGCTCAGGGGATTGCACAGACTTGGTGGAATCACTGCAACTGCTTGTGAATGATGGATAAAAAGGGGAGAAAAAGATCCAGGCTTGGTCATGTAGGGAGAAGTTGCAAGGATATATTCCCCAACATTTCAGAAATGAAAATTAGTCACATGCTTAAGGGCTTGAAAAACCAAGTGTCACTCCCTAAATTGCCTCCCTGTTTGTACATTGCCAAAGGGCCTTACTTTTGCAGCACCTGCTGTACAAGATAACAGTTCATCTTGCACTGTAACTGGTGTGTGGCTGGTAAACTGACTACAGCAGTGATGGCAAACCTTTTAGAGACCAAGTACCCAAACTCAGTGGCATTCCTGCACCAGGTATTACCTGGAACTGGGGGGGGGGGGCGACTTCCAGGGGGAAAACTATATAAACTATATAAGAGACACCATTTTGCTGCGCCATTATATTTAATGGGACTTGAGCATCCATGGACTTTGTTATCTACAGGGGGTCTTGGAACCACCACCCACCAGATAACAAAGGCCCATTGTATTTCCTTGCGTATATTTTTGATAGTTCCCCCTCCAACCCCCCCCCCCACACACACACACTAGTAATTATGAATTCCTAATTAAGTGCAATATCCTTACCAAATGTCAGGATTATGGTTAGGAAACTTGTCACACTTACTTGTCATAATTACTAGTAATGGAGAGAGAGGATTAAAGTTGCATTTAAAACCCAAAATGTTTATGAGTACTTTGAAACAGATAAACCAGATAAAAACATGCTGTTTCCTGGTAGAGAAAGGGTTCTAAAGCACAAGGTATCCTTTGAGGGATAACCAATTAGTCTTTTGTCACAGAATATAATACAGTGAAAGAAAGGATGCATAATCTTTAAAAGTAATTTAGCTACACTTGTCTTAAATCCCAGACAATTTGGAGGTAGTGAAACTGAAACTTGCTTCCAAGACTCATGTGTAACTTCTCTGATCACAATGTTTGATGAACTGAGATTAAATACATTTAATCTATTGATGTACAGAAAGTGGAGATTCTTACTGGAATTTTGGAAGAACAGATGGTCGCTTTGTGTCTGTGCTAGGTGGGATGGATTCTCTGATATTTGATGAACCTGTCTCATGACTCACAAGAGAATGCATTGAACAAAGGACTTTAGGCTCTCTCCTTACTAAAAATTTAAATAGATTAAATTTCTTAGTGAATGAGAAGGGCCGCTCCACCCAAACGGCAATGCCATAGGAAGGTCATTTTTTCCAGATACTATATCATCCCCCAAAATATAGCCAGTGGTATCTCTCTAAGTAGTCAATCTACATGACAAAGAGAATACAACCAGCATTTCTCAGCTAAACTTAGCAACAAAGATCTTACAAAATAAAAACACAAAGGGACCATTTTCTTTTAAAGGAAAGAACACAAGCAATTGATGAATTCAGTCAGAAATCAGTTTCCTGGATAATGGAATCTTGATGTGCCAGTTACAGTACAATTTCTGGTACTTTCTTTGAAGCTTTTGAAAGGAAAATTGGGTGGTAATGGACATTTTATGTGGATTCAAAGGTTGTGATCTAGGACTCTGAATTACCTGATAAAATTGTGCAAAGCATAACAGATCATATCTTCTTTATTCCTGGCTTGTATCACAATATGTGCGGTGTGTTTGCTGTAGATTTAAAAAAAGGAAATCAAAAGAGGAATGTGGATAATTACTAAAAAAAATATGTTGTGTTTGCTAAAACATTTGAAAATGATGGTTTATATGAGTTAAATGTTCAACAGGCAAATATGACTCAAGCACAAAATAAGAAGAGTCTTCATGGGGCAAAAGAGTCTTGGACATCGTAATCTGAAATATACTCTTTTACTACAAAACCATAACTTGTCCACAAGTGTCAAGGTAAATCCATGAGATTTTAACAACACTAATAGGAAAACTAGTGTACCCACAAAGGAGGACTGAACTGGAGTGAAAAGGGTGGCTATTGAAGCTAATAGTTAGCAGTACTCCAAAATGTGTGTGTTATGCTGATGCAGACTAGTCAGAAGTGGTACAGATTACTAATACATCATTGTTTTCTTGTGTTTGTTTGGAAGTCCACGTATTTCCAACCACAAACAAGAAATAGATGTTTTATCTTCCACAAGATCTGAACAGGCATTCTGGGAATTTATACTGCTTCACCAACTGTTGAGTGATTTTGGAATAATATAATCCAATTCCATTTAAGCAAGACAACTAGAGTTACGTATGAATCTCTCAAGCAGAGATGATGCATATTAGAATCACAGAATCATAGAATTGGAAGAGACCGCAAGGGCCATCCAGTCCAACCACCTGCCATGCAGGAACTCTCCATCAAAGCATACCCGACAGATGGCCGTCCAGACTCTGTGTGTGGGGTCTGGGGCATAGAATGGCTATTGTTCAGCCTCTGCCTTGACATTTGATTACTCTGCTTGAGAGATCCTGTACTGTCTCTTAGAAAGAGGAGAGATAGAGAGAAAGAATTCTAGAAAACTAAGCCTGTGCATTGGCCACACAATACTGACAGAAGTGTATGTGTAAAAGATGGAAGAAAGAATGGAATAGTCTGAAAGATAGCATGGCTGGTAACAGCCTACAACTCTGAAAATGAGCACACAGCAATCTTTTTAAATGAGCTCCACTAGCAGAATGCTTAATCTTAAAAATGATTTTTTTTTCCCTAGAAAGACTGTGATGCAAACACCTCCAGCAGTGCTATCTGTTCAGGCTATTATGTGGAAAGAGTAACATTTAGTATCTGTGAACATGCCTTTACAAGCATGTTATATTTCCAAATTACCCCAATTTTGTCTGTTTCCAGTCATGACGGGGAGTGATTTGTGACAGAAGAGAGAAAATATACAAGGTTACTGAGAAAGGGTTCTGGTCTTGGGAAATTCCAGTGCAAGCTGACTTGATCTGCCTCTTACATACAAACTAAATCAAATTTAGTTATAATGCCTTGCCAAAAAGCCACACAATATATATTTTAGGATAAAATTCATTCAAAATTGCATACCTTTAGGGAAACATTTATAAACACAGATTTTATGATGAAAGTTTTGAGAAATAGATATTGAAATGTACAGTTGCACTATATACTGTTAATGTGGCTCCTAGTTTGATTTTAAGTTACACATTAATGAAGAAACAGGAAGCGAGTGCTTTATGCATAAACATTCAGAAGTGGCACAGTTTGATCAGCGAGGTCCAAAACACACAATGGCTCAATGCTAGGGATTTCTGGGAACTGTAGTTTTGGGAGACATTTAGCCTGCTCTAGCAGAGAGCTCTGGTGTCACAATAAACTAAAATTCCCAGGATTCCCTAGCACTGAGTCAGGGCAATTAAAGTGTCCTCAAACTGAATTATTTCTGATGTGTGTTTTGGACCCCAATTTATCACTAGCAATTGGTCAAGATTTTTTTTTTAAAGCAGAAACTCAAGATTATCAACATCAGTGAATAAGTTAAATGAGTGTATTATGACCTTATTTATTTATTAAAATCTTTAGATCCTGTGATCAAGTTTATTTTCTACAAAAAAAAAACCCAAAATAAAATATTTCTCAGGGTGTTAAGGAGAAGAAGATATATATATATATATATATATATATATATATAATAGAGAGGTTGTTTAGATGCGGTGAAGTAGCCTGCTGACAAATTGTCAGCTACTGTGAGAGCTCTCTTGTCCAGCCTGAGAACAGGATAAGGAGTGCTTCATTTTTCATCAGCATTTCTGAAATTTTTTGCAAGAATGTGACTGTGAAATGTATTTCTTTTCTCTTTGTGATGTTCAACATGAACATACATCAAACACAGAAGAACTGTGTTTGAACATACATCAAACACAGAAGAACCGGGTGATTTAATAGCCTATATGACAAAGCCAAAAATGTTCTTAGTTTTACTCTGTAATTTGTGCAAAATTTGTTCTGGCAAATACAAGAAAATATCTGGTTCATCTGATGGAGATGCAGACAATATTGTAGTTTCTTGTTGTCAGATGCCAGAATGGGGGAAGTAAGGCTTTAAACCCCTACTCATGGTTGCTTCAAGGCTTCTTGATTTTGGCAGGCTATTTTAGGTGGAAAAGTAATTTAGTTGTTGCTTTTATTAGACAACTGGGAATTAGAAACCCTTGCTGATCTACTGGAAATGGCCAAGAGAGCCAGCACTACAGCCAGATCTATGTTGTACCCATTCCTACACTAAATTATATTTTATCATCCCAACTCAGATCAGAAATCTACAGATTATTAGCTTTCTTGTACCCTATTAACCATTTCTTCCTTGAAAGATGTATTTAATTTATCCAGGAAAACAAAAGACTTTTCCCTATTTTCTCTTCTCCCCATCCACCATCCTCTGAAAGATTTGGAGAAACAAAGTGGGGAAGGTAGGTTTCCTTTTTGCAAGAAAAAAACAACAGAAAATTGCTTTACAGGTGTGGCTGGCTGACCCTCATCATAGATCAAACTAGCTTTCCGTATTGATCTCACAGGCAGAAACAAATGGAACAGAAGCCTCCTCTGTCTCTGATAGAAAGCATGGCTGGTGACTTTGAAACAATTTGAGATGTCTTGCTGCTCTAAATGGAGGTCTGCTGGCATCAAACCCAGTGTCTGGCATTTGATGATTGGTTAGTGAAAAGGTCCACCCACCCTCCTTTATTGGCAAGTGCCAATCTTGTTCTGGAAAATGACAGCATTCCTGGTGCTAAGAAGCCTACATGATTGTCATGCTTTTGACTGCTGTATTGTTTATAAGTTATCCTGACAGCAACTATTTTACAGTGGGAATAAAATGCCTACTCTCTGTGACTTGCAATATATATACCGCCATATTCTCTTTATCACCTATTCTGCTTGGAAAGGAAGTTTCAGTAGGGGTATGAAAATTGGGTAAACTGACAATGGAAATAAATAAATAAAATAAATAAAGATAGCTCTCCTGGCCATAGTTAAATTGTGTGATATTTTGGTCCTGTCCAACTTCATAACTACTGCCAGGTTTGAGCTCCAGCACTACTTGTGCAGCAATACACTGGTTCATTTTTTCCTCTTAAACAGGTTAGACCAGACTGTTTATTTTTGTACAAAAGAGGAAAAAGAGACACTAAAAAGAAAAGAGGAAGCCTTGGTGCTTGAACCTCAGGAGGGCTTCGAAGTGTGCAGACTTCACTGCATTGTGGAAAAATGTTCCTAACAGGCTATGTAAGCTTGGCAGCAAGGGCAGCCACAGAGGGGTTGACCTAAGAAACCAAAATGAAAAAAGCAAAGGCATCCTCTCCTTGATAAGGGGATTTGTGGAAGTTCCAGGCAACAACAACTGCATCTTAAGTAATCAAGGGCAAAACAGAACTTTTTGAAGGACTAAATTAAGCAGTGAGGTGAGCAAAAATGAACTTTTCATACACAATCCACTGGCAAGCAGTTGGTACATAGCTATTTTCCTTTTCCATGGAGGCAGAATTCTTTTTCATTTCACTTATTCCATAGTTTTATCAGTTTCCTGCACTTTATGTTTTACTTTGCCAGTTAAGATTTTAATAGGGTCTGCATTCATATGGATAAAGGTTCAAAGCTTTTGAGGATTCTATAAGTGTTGTTTCAAAGCAACCTTATTTTATAGCAATGGACAGAAACCCCTTGTCTCAAAACAGAAATTGGGTTCCAGTGTAAACAGCATCTGCAAACACTTGAAAGTGAGCTTATATTTACTGAAGCTCTAAATTGGCTTGGTTTGTGTTAGGGGTTCAGCACCTGTGGCCTTCAAGCTAATGTTAAACTGCAACTCCCAAGCAGCAAAGGAAAAATAAACCCCAGAACCCACCTCAAAAAGCACTAGGAATATCTGAGAGATAGCAGTCAGACAAGATGAAATTTGCTGTTCAAGTCCTGGCGAAAGGTCAGGGATGGAAAGATACAGCTGAGTGTCATCAGCATATAGATGAGTTTGCCTAGGGACAATGTGTATAGAGAAAAGAAAAGGGGACCCAGGACAGAGCCCTGGGGAACTCCAACTGATAAGGAAAGAGAGGAGGAAGTCTGACCGCCCATGACCACTGCAAAAGATCTATCTGACAAGTAGCATTTATACCAGTCGAGAACAGAGTCAGAAAACCCGAGGTCAGAAAGTACATCAACCAGGAGACAGTGATCCACAGTATCGAAGGACAGAGACAAATCAAGAAGAGTAGAGGCCATTTGCCTTGGCCCACAAAAGATGGTTTGATATCTTGGTGAGGGCCGTCTCTGTAGAGTGCCGTGGGTGGAAACCAGACTGAAAAGGGTCCAGGATGGAGTTGGCTTTGATAAACTCAAGACAGCGAGAATAAACTACCCGTTCCAGAACCTCAGAAAGAAAAGGAAGAAGAAATATAGTCCAATTTATCTTCTTCCTTTTTGGTACTATTTGGTATTATTTTGTACTATTTTGGTACTTTTTGGTACTATTTTATATTATTATTTTGCTATGTTTTGGCTGTTTTACTGTAAGGTGCCTCGGTCCTAATCAGTGTAGGCAGGATATAAATAAAAGATGATGGTGATGATGGTGGTGGTGGTGATGATGATTAGAGTGATATTATTCCTTCCTTTGATCTAGAGACAGAATCCTTATATTGATGCAGTCTAGAATCACATTGGCTTTTTTAGCTGCCACCTTACAGTATTGAGTCATGTTCAACTTATGATCCACTGGGACTCCTAGATCCCTTTCACATGTATTGTTGTCAAGCCAAGTGTCAACCTCATTCTATATCTGTGTGTAGTACCTTACATTTCTTCCTATTGAAGTTGATTTTATTAGTTTCGGTCCAGCTTTCTAATCTATTAAGGTCATTTTGAATGTTGATTCTTTCCTCTGGGCTACCCCTCCTAATTGGTGTCATTTGCAAATTTGATAAGCATGTCCTCTATTCCTTCATGCAAATCGTTGATAAAGATCTTTAATAGCACTAGGTCAGGAACAGAACCCTGTGGCACCTCACTGGTCATTTCTGTCCAAGATGAAGAGGGACCATTGGTGAGCATACTTTGGGTTCAGTTAGTTACCCAATTACAAATCCAGCTAACAGTAGGATTGTCTGTCCCACCGTTTACAAACTTGTTTTCAAGGAAATCATGGAAGATCTTGTCCAAAGCGTTACTGAAATCAAGATGGTTTATGGTTGGTTGGAGTTCCTCAAAACTCCATTCTGGGCCCTTTGTTGTTTTCTCTTTACATACTATCTTATCTGTTCATATAGGTTTTAATACTGTATCACATTTATGCCGATGAAACTCAACTGTACCTCTCCACTCCTGAACCTCAGATATTAAACATCTCATTATAGCATGTCTTTCCAATATTTTAGCATGGATGCTATGGCAAAGATAGAACTATTCATTTCCCCCCTGAAACCCTATTATATTATACATTTTCCATCACTGTCAATGTTCCCATTTATGTCATGAAAAAGCACAATCTTGACTTTGGAGATTATCAAATGAGGGAAAATTGAGGAAGAAAAAGGCATACTCTGGCAAAGTCACACAATTGTGCAGAAGATTTTCAGATGACGTTGCACATCTTAACAACTTAACCCATGAAGGTCCAGGAATGCTCCAGCAACAAATCATTCCCAGAACTTCCCCATGAATAGATTGTTGCTGGAGCAATCCTGGATCTTCACGGGCTAAGCCTTGGATAAGTGCAATGTGTTTGAAAATCTTCAGTGTGACTTTGCCAGGAGTATGCCTTTTACTCCCAGCTTTTTCCTCCGTCTGATAATCTCCTTTGTCTTTGACTCTTCTTTTGTCCTTTGTTCCTCATACTCAGGCTGTAGCAAAGTCATGTCAATTTTTCCTTTATACCCACACTAACATTAGATCTTTCCTCTTTGCTTCCTTCACCAAGACTTTAGCCCATGTTTTAGTCATTTCCCATCTTGATTATTGCAATCTTCTTTTGACTGGTCTTCCGTTATCTCATCTTAAGCCTTTGATTTCCATTCTTCATTCTGCTGCTATGTTTATCTTTTTGGCCTGTTGTTTTGATCATATTACTGTACTCTTCATTTGCTACCTATTCCCTCAGGATTCAGCATAAGCTGCTCTTTCTAACATTAAAGGCCCTGAATAACCTAGCTCCTCCTTATCTTGCATCTCTTATCTCTTCTACCAGCATGTTAAAAATCTTTGCTTTGGGAATTTTGGGATTCTTACCCAGGGGTTCCTTCTTCTTGGCTTGGCTTGATCTTTTTTCCTCAATGATGGGAGGAAATGCACAGCCTGTTGTCTTATTTACAGTGTGCCAATGTCTATTAATTATATTTTTGATCTTATCTGCCAGTGGGTCAAACGTGGCAGTTCAAAAATATGATAATGTTTGATATTATTTTTAGGTCAAAACATTTGTTGTCTTTATATTCTAGAGGCTCTGATAAATGAATGTTGTAACACCTTCTCTGGGAAAACAAAACCTCAAAAATTGATTAGCAATGGTGAAAAATTGACTGTTACACAAGCAATTTCCTTTCAGTCACAACAACTGCAAAATGTATAAATGGGATTTTAAAGAATGTTAATGACAGCTAGTATAGTGTAAAATGGAATTCCTACCAGTGCATTTCTTGTAGTTCAAAACAATATTTTTTTCCCAATAGAGAACCTCTCACATCAATAAAAGAGCAAGTCAATGAACTGATCATACAAACATGTAAATTTAATATGTTGAACTTATTGAATTTATCCAAGCATTTTTTTTAAAAAAATCTGAGGGTCTTTTAAATATCAAAAACATGTTATCAGCATATTGATGATAAAAAATAAAATGAGGGAAAAAAAGCTGATTAATTGAGGAATTTAAAATAACATTTTTCCAGATGAGTCAGAGAGAAAAAGACTGAGAGAGAGAGATGCCATGCTGGTGGCTGCAGGTCTCCCCATAGCTTTTCCACATACCTGTGAATAAAATTTTTTGATGTCCCATACAACCACATCCTTGAAAGTAGATATTAAATGATAGTTTATTGATGGTGTGAATTCTAGACATTATCTTAAATCCATTGGAGGACTCAAAAATTGATTTATTCAGTGCACAATGTAACCTAAGTTGCCTAATCAATTTGAAAAGATCAGTTCTGGTGTTAAATGCATTATATCAGGATGTTGGTACAAACAATAGCCCATAATTTAGTTCTCTTGTTTTCCATCTCAATTAATTAATAACAGCTAGGGGTTATGGGAGAAAGAGCTGAGCATCATCTGCAGAACTGTCCACTGTGGATCTGCATTAGCATCCAGCTAGCTTCCCTTTGAGATAGAGAGGGTTTTTGTAATCGTTTGTAGTCTTTTTCTTCTCATATGCAGGAGTGCTCAAGTGTTAACCACATATTATTTTAAAAGGGTTTTTATCCTTCAGTAGAACACATTTTTAAATGCAGTTTTGGACTGCAGTCATTTGGCTCTCATTCATCTTACACACTTATTTGATTCTCATTCAGTTGAATAGGATTTAGTTCTGACTAGACGTGAGTTTTCTGCCATATGAAGCAATTGTAATTCACAGGGGCCATGAGATTAACATCCCCCACCTCATCCACAGCCCAGATAACACTTCTAAGTCAGGACAAAAAGTGTCCTCTGTGTGTGTGTGTGTATGTATGTGTGGTGTGTGTATATGGGGAGGGATCATTTCAGTGGAGCCCTCCAGCCATAATCAATTTCCGTTTTTCTGTTGAGGCCCTAACTGTAACAAGACCACTCTGTTATCTTCGTTAAAAGTGCTTTTACCTTAAAGAGTCCCAAATTGATTTTTATGCGCATTAACCCCCATTAGCTCCCCATTAATCTGAACCAAAGTCCATCATATTTGCTAAAATCCAGCCAAATCTTTCTTGTTCCATCTCTTCCCACAGTTGTGGTGGCAGTAAAAAATAATAATATAAGACATACAGCTGTCTTCTCCCCACTAATAAAACAATAAAATACTCACTTTTCTTCTAAAGTACCTGCATGAAGATGGGGAGCATCAGAGGAGGGCAGAAGTCCCGGGCAGGACTCAATAACCAGAAGCAAAATCCCACCCAGAAATGGCCAAAAATCTACATTCTTGTTTTTAAAATGTGATAAGAAGTGTAGGCTCCGTTGTAAAGTTCTCAAGGTTTTTTATACCTGTTTCAGGCTGTCTTGAGTCTCAAACTGGGGAAAAGGTTAGGAGAATAATTAATAACAATAACAATTATAAGTATGAATTATTATACGTTTGACTACCAAAACCATTACTACTACTATTAATAATAATAATAAAAAGCAATAATAAAATTAATATTAATAATAATATCATTATTAATATTTTTAGCACACTTAACTGGAAGCAAATCCCATTGAACTCAGGTAAGCATTTATAGACTTGTCAGTGCCTTATTTTCCACTAAGATGTGAAATGCACATTAATAATAATAATAATAGAAGTCAAATGCTTTTACACCAGTATCGATTTTTGTGGGTTTTTCAGGCTATGCAGCCATGTTCTAGAAGTGTTTATTCCTGACATTTCACCAGCATCTGTGGCTTCAGAGAATGCTCACATGGAAGAGAGTGAGATATAAATATGTACTGTGTGACCCTGGGTAGGGAGGAGTGATTTCCATGTTAATCTGTGTATTGTTTTGTTGTTAAATGGCGAGACCTCAGGGTGGGAGGATATGCAAGAGGATTAGTGTCTGTTTAGTGACCATTATCTGCTGGGAAAACTCCTGAACATGGGTGGTTTTCATTTGCATTTTGCTGGGTCTTGATTTTAGTGTTTTTCAGAACTTGTAGCCAAAATTTGCTAATTTTAAGGGGTTCTTCTTTCCTGTTGACATTGTCTTGGTATTTGTGGATTTCATTTACTTTAAAAGGAAAGAAGAAACCCTTAAAATTAGCAAAGTTTGGCTACCAGTCCTGAAAAACACTAAAATCAAGACCCAGCAAAATGCAAACCACCCAGGGTTAGGGGTTTTTCCAGTAGGCAATGGTCACTAATTAAACAGACAGCCTGGGGACAGCAGATGAAAAAGTCCTTTAGGAAACCATTGCTAGTCTAGTCTTGGCCAGTTGGAGCAAACAATTCCCAGATGACCTGAGTGTAAAGAGTGAATTGTATGGGAGAAGGCAATCCTGTCGGTAACCTGGACCCAAACTATGTAGAGCTTCAAAGTTAATAACCAACACTTTGTACTTTATCTGGAAACTAATTGGCAGCCAGTGGATTGCTTTTAAGGTCTGTGTAATGTGATCACTCCTAGGTGTACCTGTTATCATTCTGGCTGCCATTTTATGAACCAGTTGGAGTTTCCCATTAGTGTGATCCAAACTTACTTGCAAGTAAAACTGTAGAACTGTTTAGGACCAGACCCCTGGACTAATTCACCTTTCAAATGGAGTTTTCATGGCAAAATTAATGGGGGGGGGGGGGGAAGTGCCTTTGCCTTCTACTGAAGGTGAGAGAGTGTGACTTGGCCAGGCTGTCCTGCTTCACATTACAAAAAGATCTATTCAGGAGTAAGGCAAAATCAACTTTATTCTGAGTAGGCCAGCATGCAGCCAGGTCTTTGTATTGTTTACTCATAAATAATGCACATGGTGAAGTTTACTTTGGAGCAAATGCCAAGTAGCTACACACCCTTTCAGTTCAGGACTTTCCAGATAGCCTTAAGGGAACTAAAAGAGGGAAGGGAGGATTTGGATTGTAAACATAAACACAATGAGAGTGATTTCCCTTGTCAAGTATGGATAAGATTTCATTTTCTCGACATGCATTCCAGAGACCCAAAGGAAAAGGTAACATACTGATCAGTCATTATCAGACAGATCTGCTTGTTTATACCAAACAGATTTTCTTGTTTTTATGGAAGCAGAATTAATAGCAGCATTCCCCCTGGTTTTAAGACCCTATCTTAACGGTTGTTTACATAAAATGCATAATACTGCACATCAAATTTCCCTTTGAAGTTGTTGCCCCATCATTTCATTTGCAAATGATGTAATATGAACACTCTCATACCTTGGTCAAGCAGGAGCCAAGTTTCAGAGTTCATAAAAAGCTTGATTCAAGCATCAAGAAACCAAAATCCAATATGTTTAACAAACAGTGATGTTAGATCAATGGAAGCATCTAGATAATGTTAAAAGCTGGAAAAATTACCCACTATATACCAGGTCCAAAAAAACTAGAAACCCCAAATGCAAGGTCCAAAAATAGTTTTATTAATACAGTAAAAGAAGTCCAACACTCACACAAAGGCGCATGAGCTAATGGAGTGTAGGTTAAATGGGAAAGTGTTTAGAAGGATTGGGTTGAACTCTACCAGATAAGAGGCCATTCTTCCCTAAGAGAGGAATAGATGCAGAGTGGATTGGACTCAGATTACAAATTCAGATAGCAATCTGAGGCATTTCATCTGAAATCTGACAGCATGCCTGCTTGATTCTAACTGAGACTGAAGTGTGATGGCTCCAACAGCCCTTTTTATAATGTAAACTTCTTGGGGCAAGTTCTCAGGATTTTGGATTTTTCCAGGAGGAAGAAAGATCAGAACAATGGAAACAACAGGGCAATAAATGCTGGCGTCCTAGATCAATCTAATGGCAAAGGCCTTTGATTTCCATAGGTTTGACAAATGCCAGGCACATCTTTCCCACTGTCAATCTCCTAATCGAAAAGATTGATTTAACTTTCAAAGGATACCTTTCTTCTTACATGACCTTAGTTCTTCCTGGTTAAGTCTCCCAGACCTCTGCATGGGCAGACTGTTTCTTCACACTGGGGTACCTTTTCCAGGGCTACATGACCAGGCATCCCTTTCATAATGGAGCTTGATATCAAAGTTTGATTAGAGGCAAAAGACACTAGAACCTATAATCAGTATTGGCCAGTGTTCTAATTCCATTTTCTGTATTGTAATAGACTTACAGTGTGTTGTTGGTCTTTCCATATATACTTCACTTTTGTAAAAAGTAGCATGAATAAAGCATTAAGGAAGATAACATAGACTTCCTTTAAAAGTGTATATGTGTGTGTGTGTGTGTGTGTGTGTGTATATATATATATATATATATATGAATGATGTCTAATTCTCACTAGTTGTTTTTATTGCCAGCAGGGAAGTGCCTGACATTCCACAGAGATGAGTTCCCTTAGTGAATTTTGCTGACAACTCCACATAATGTTTTCTTTACACAGACCCCTTGGTTTTGTTTTTCAAGAAGTTCATCACTTTCAAAGTTAAGAGTGAAAAAGGGATGAAAGTCAGGGGCTCTCTCCAGAGTTTCTGTAAGTTTAGACATGCTCATTTGCCTAGTGAGCTTGCTTGTGTGGGTGTGTTGGATGTAAAGTAGTAGTATCATAGTTTATGATAGTCAAAGAGGATACTGTTCAAGCACAACAGTCTGCAGCATAATAAGTGTGATGTGAAATATGTAAAGGCAATTCAGCTCCAGAGCTTTGCAGAAATTGCCTAATGAAATTCAACATCCTATTTGTAAAGAAATAAAGAGGGGCGGAATCTCATCATATTTCTCCATGGGGAACACAAATTTAACAAAGGTTTTTAGGGGTGAGATTCATTATAAATATCGCTAGCAGTATAGCTTCTTTCCTTTGATTTTGTTTTTTCCCCCCTGTAGTCGCTGCTGTAAGTGGGTGGCAGTGGTAGCAACTAAGTCAACTATGGCTTGAAGTGTGGTGTAGTATCCTTCTTTGTGATTTTTTAAATCAGAGGCTGGATGGCCATTTGTCGAAAGTGCTTTGATTATGTATTCCTGCATGGCTAGGGGTTGAACTGGATAGCCCTTTCAACGCTGATTCTATGAATATGGGTGCCATTTTTATGCTTATTACTAGAGCCCCAAGATCTTATCTGATCCAACGGTGATGGCAGGAATCTCACAATAAGTTCACTTCCTTGAAAATGCATTGTGGTGGTAGTGTGCTCTCAAGTATTTTCTTACTTATGGTGGCCCCAAGGAAAACCTATCACAGGATTTTCTTGGCAATATTTCTTGGGGGGGGGGGGGGATGTGCCATTATCTTCCTCTGAGGCTTAGAGAGTGAGACTTTCCCATTTTGGACTTCAACTCCCAGAATTCCGGATCATTGGTCAAGCTGAGTGGGGTTTCTGGGAGTTGATGTCCAAAATGGCTGGAGGACCAAAGTTTGAGAACAACTGTGTTAGACTGTTGTCTTATATCTGTTGCAACCCAAATACTCTGATAGAGCCTACTGCTAATACCCTTTCTGAGCAACCCTATGCCTGGTAAAATGCCTTCCACCATTTTAATAATAATAATAATAATAATAATAATAATTTTTATTTATACCCCGCTTTTCAGCCAAGGCTATCAAAGCGGCTTACAATTTGTTAAGAAGACATTTCCCTTACATAGAATCACTCTAAAAAATTTAATTACCATTATGTCCCTCAAAATATAATTGTCTACAATTGGCAGGCAGAGATGACAGAGAAATGTGTTTGGTTCACATTTTCATGTAAAATGACCTTATTCAGACAAGCATTCTTCATTTTTTGCACTTCTCTTAATCTTGCAATGCAGATCTCCATTCACAGATGTAATAACAAAGCATGTTGCAAAACTGTTGCATTGTTCTTGTTTGTGTATCAGCTGCTGTTTCCACTGCAACCTGCCACAAGGCACTATGGAATCACAATAGAATTGGAACATTGTGGAATTAGGCTGCTAAGCAAGCCCTGTTGAAGTTACAAGGCTGATGTTATAAGGGACAGCCTCTGCCCATGATGTCAGTAGACATGATATATTAATCCACAGCTACTCAAGAATATGCCATTCAACTCCCTATAGCTGCTGAGCACAGACAGAGGGTCTTTGGCAATCATTTATACAGTGCCTTTCCATATTATGAAATAATGTAGCAGATTCATCTCACAGAGCCAGAATTTGGAAATTTGTTGACTGCCACTTCCAAAATCCTTCAGCTGGTGTACCAACTGGGTTGGTCTGGGAATAAAAGTCAAAATAAATAATTTTCCACGGCCCGCACAGAACATTTGCGAATCTGTCTTACATGTGCCCCAAGCATACTCCAACCATTCTTCTAAGTCACAACTAGCATAGCATGCTATCTTGGGTAATAATTTTGGGGAAAGCCATTTGCCTGTTCCCTTAGAAGGCCATTCTGCTGCTTACTAGAATCTCCAGGGGCTCTTTAGCCAGGACAGAAAAGTACAGCAGGACTGTAAAGCTTGCTTGAATCAGTCATGGCAAGGTCCACACCAGGGAATAACAGGAACAGGCTGGCTGGACCTCTGTGGGATGGCACAGCAAGACTAAGGGCTTTTTCTGCTTTTGGGGAAAAAAGAATCAGGGGAAACTGAAGAGAAAGCAGATTTTAAAAAAAAAAAGTTAGTGGAAGGAAAAAGAATAAAGTTTCATAGTTCCATTTAATCGGCTCCCTGAGGCACTGGTCTTTGGAGATTATAAAGGACAAGCAGTTTTACTTTATTTTTAAATTTTGCACCCTTAAAAAGTTTTGGTACAAATGCCCAGAGAGGAAATCTGACTTGCAACCCTTTCCGTTTTTATTAGTGTCATTATTTTCTTCCCTATTCTCCTTTCTTTCTTTAAACTGCAACATTTTTTCTTTAATAAAGCAGTTCATCAGTGAATTGATACAGTCTTGCTTACCTTTTACACGCAGGTATGTGCAAAATATAAAATCCAATCTTCTATACAGCCCCCCGCCCCCTGCCGCCTCCTCTCTGCAATGCTACAATCCAAGTATGTATAATCTCCTTTGGAAAAGAAGTGTTTAACAATAGTTTCCTGCCAAACATGACACAAACCTGAGCTATAATGGCAATGTCACCAGCAGAACACACCAACCCACTAAAGTCATTTCTTTAATCTAATTTCTGGTGACATTAACAAGATCTGAACCTTTGACCTGCATGTGGTTTAATGATGTTACCAGACAACAGGGCTTTTTATGTATTTCACTGACTTTTGTGAGTTAATTCTCCATTTGATAGGCATGCTTCACCTGGGTTTTTTTAATAGTGCGTTAAGGCTTTTTGGGAGCTTCTTTCATAGAAAAGACATTGGCACATAGCTGCATTGTATTGGAATATTTACTGTTGTTTCTCTTGTTATTGAGCTGAAATTTACAATCAAGCTGATATGTACAGAATCTTGAGAAGTTTACATTTCCTTTTTTAAAAGGGCTACATTTTTAACCCCTCAAGCTATACAGACAGGTTTAAAAGTCATTGAATCATAGAATTTTACAGGTGGAATAAACCATAAAGGTCATCTTGTTCTGCCAGGCAAGACTACACAACCAAACCTCCATATAGCTACACCCCCAGTCACTGGAGCTCGGGCAAACAGAATTTGGCTAACACATGAGATGAACAGAGGTGTTTTGTATGGGTGTTTAGCAGGGGAGTTTTGAGGGGGAAAACCCTGAGTTCTGTTTCACTATCTACTTAAAACTATTGAATATGGGCAGTGAGAGAGCAGTCACCTCACTGTTACAGTCACCTGCAGCAGCTGTAGTATGTTTGTGCTCTTCCTGAAGGATGAAGAATAAGATCATGTGCAATAAGTTTAATTGTTTAGAGTTTTAATGTTTTTAATGTTAAATTGTATTGAACTATGTTAGCTTTTAACTGTTGGAATCCCGCCTCGATCCGAAGGGAGAGGCAGGAAATACAAATAAATATTATTATTATTATTATTATTATTATTATTATGTGGGTAGGTACAACTGCAGCAAGTGCAAGTTGGTTGCCCTGTTGGAAGAGATGGTCCAGCAACATGAGGCCTCCTTATCAACTGTGCAGCGTGTTAGGGACCAGAAGGTTTTCTTGGACGGAGCAGATCAGAATGTCCTGGTGGAGGAACTCACAGGGTTTGTCTCTGGTGAGGATGTCAGTTCCTATACACAGGAGGCAGGCAACTGGAGGAATGTGGCGCATAGAAGTAGAAGGACCAGGGATCATTCTATGAGTTTGGAGCAGCAGAATCGATTTGAAGATCTCTCCCTTATGAGGATGACGGGAATCAAGAAGACAGCAGTGTCAGTCCTCACAGAATGTGCATGAGATCTTGCAATGTTCAGCACATGGCATGGTCTCTGCTAAACCTCAGAGGCAGTATGTGGTGGTGGAAGGGGACTATGCTGAGAGTAGTTTGAAGGCTTACAAGATATCTTGAGAGGTGTGCTGCCTCCTAAGGGCAAAAATCTGTGATATATCAAAGAGGCTGACAAGGCTTGTCAAGTCCAATGACCATTTAGTCCTTCCTTTTGATTAACAATGCAAAGCATAGCCTTCAAAATTATGATCATGTCATTTATGAGGCTCTGGGAAGGAAGCTGAAGAACCTGAATGCACAGATTTTTGTTACATAACTTCTCCCAGTGGGCCCAGGAAGGGAGAGAAAAAAATAGTGCAACTGGCTTTAAAAAAGGCAGCTTCAAGCCACTTTTTCCTGCCCATCTGTTTCGCCCCTTACTGTCTCTTTACCTCCATCTCTATACCACTTTCCAGCTCACTCTCCCTGCTCTCTCCACTACTTTTAAATTCACCCTTTTCACAATTTTTCAGTCCTTACTGTTTTGCTTTTCTTTCTTTTCTGTCTCCTTATTCCATACTGCAGTCAGTCTCCAATTTGTCTCTCAGTGAATTGCATCATCACAGTCCCTTTTATTTAGTCTCTCAAATTCATCTCTGCTTCCCTTTTCTACCATTCTGCCACTCTGTACTTGTTCCAAAAAGCTCCACTATCTACTTTTGCTTTGAAAGATCAGCTTATGTGTTATTAGGTTTGTAAAGCCAACTAAAAAATGAAGGAAAAAAGATTTAAATTCCAAAGAAGAATATTTTACTGTATTTCTTTTCAGGATACTCTGGAAATGGATCCCCCAATAAATTCCCCTGTCACAGGGGGAAAACTCAAACCAAATTGGGGTATTGTTCCCCCTTTGGATTCACAAGCAGCTGGTCAGGTTGCCATCATAACTGGAAGTGACCTTAAACTCTTAACACAGCAAAGAAATATGATATAATAAGCATCAGTGAAATGTAGTAATAGAGAGGTAGAATCTATTTCAGAGAAATAGATCAAACAGGAAGGGAGGAGAAACAGCATTATATCTCTGTGAAGAGATCCATGACTTAAATCTGGAAAGCCAGTTGAGAGCATATGAGTAAAAATTAAGTGGGAGAAAAACAACAGTGATTTCATTATGGTGGTGTACTATAAATCCCCAAGCCAGACTGAGGACTTGTATAATGCCTTCCTGGAACAGATGACCTCACACTCAGAAAGGAGAGATGTAGTATTACTACTACTACTAGTAGTAGTAGTAGTAGGAAGTCAAACTCTTCCCAAAAAAAAATTGCTACTCTTTCAAAATTTAAGGCAAGAGTCATGAAATGAATTTATTATTTATCCTATTACATCAAGTTTCACTCCCACAATAAATATGTTTAATATCTAGAACCAGACTTCCAATTGGTACTGCATCCAAAAAAAATGGATTTATGTCCATGAAAGCTCATGCTAAAAGAAAAAGATGCTAGTCAGTCTTAAACCTGCTGCCACATTCCTTGTCCCCCACTCTCACTCTCTTCCACCTTTTATGCACAAGCTGAGACATTTAAGTATTAAGTACATTACTGGAGCTCAAAATGCCAAAAAGAAATATTGCAATCATTTTTCCTCTGGAGAAGATAACACATAAATTTACTTGGTTCAAAGTGTGCCTTTTTTGGCAATATATCAAATGGTTGCAGCCCCATCAGTCTGAATCAATTAGAAATTACTCGCTGGGTAAATTACATTGCAAAAGCTCTGATTTGTTAATGCTCTCCTTCAGTCTTAGAAGACTGAAAGCCAAAAAGTAATAATATGACAGAGATACCAAAATGTTCATTTTATTGAGATGGATTGGAACCTATTTGCTACAATATTTGCTTTTAATAATTTAATTTTTCCAACACTGCAGAGGAAGAGCTATAAATATTTGATTATGGAGCTTTTCCAATTGATGGTATGTTTGTTTGCATGGGTTGGCATGCTTTTTAAAATATATGTTTCTAAATTTAATATTTCCACTAGTTTTGAGTATCTCTCCTTTTTGTTCTGTGCATTTTTCTTTCTTTTTAAATGTTTTTGCTACTTTGTAATTTAGCTTTCTTGGTATATACTCCAAATGTTTACATGTTTTGTATAAGAAAATGCAATACGCAGCTATCAATCAAATTCTTTATGGTAGATTTCAGATACAAGTTAAGAAGAGATGAAATGCCCCCATCAGAATTGTTGTCTTTCTGTAGAGGAGTTCAACTGGGCCCCTCCTCTTATACACAATGACAAATCTTCTGCATGAATAGTAGCCATGGTCAAGTATTATGTTTAGGGAACCAATATAACCAATACAGTAGTCCATGCACTGGCAAACTCATGACTAGACTACTGCAATGCACTCTACACGGAAATGCTCTTGAAGAAGAATGAGAAGCTGCAGCTAGTGCAAAATGCAGCAACTTGGCTGCTGACTGAAACTTCCTATAAACAGCGTGTCTTAAAAGAATTGTGCTGGCTGCCAATCTGTTTTCAATGTGAAATTATGGTGCTTATCATGGCATGTATAGCCCTAAAGGGCATGGGACTACTATACTTGAGAGAATGCCTCTCCCATATGTATTCAGAGGTAGCCCTGTTGGCCATGCAGAAAAACACACCAAAATCTAAAATCCACAAGCAGATACATTTTGAGGCCAACTCCAAAGCATGAAACACATTATACAAGTTTTTGAAAGCTCCCTTGGCTTCTTCATCAGGCAAAGATGTTAAAAAGTCATTCAGGGGGGAAATAGTGACAATGTTAGAGTCACAGGCCTACATCCTCATATGTACCTGCCTAAGGAGTAACTGCTGGGAGGGGGTCCTCTTCCATGTCTCATCAGTAAGGTCAATACACAGTTTTGGGAAATGGGACGGGACCTTCTCAGCCATCAGAATCCCAACTGTGGATTGTTCTTCTCCTGGAGGCTCGACTGGTGCCAACACTTGCACCATTTAGGAACCACATTAAAACTTGCCTGTTCACCAAAGCACTTGAGCCTCATTAATGCAACCCAAAGACTTATTTATAGTTTTAAAACTTTTAAATTTTCAAAAATTGTTTTTACCTCATTACGGTCAGCCCTTGATATCAACAGATTCCTTATCCACAGATTCAACCAATCATGGTTTGAATTTTTTTAAAAAATATATAACTTCCAAGAAGCAAACCTTGATTTTTCCACTTCTTATCAGGATTTTTACTATGCCACTGCATTTAATGTGAATTGAGCATGGACAGATTTTTCCTGGAACAAAACCCCAGTGGATTCCAAGGTCCCACTGCATATTGTTTAATAGGTTTTAAACTCATTTAAATTGTCTTAGTGTTTTTATGCTTATTTGATCTGTTTTAATGCTATTGTAAGCTGCCCTGAGATTTCTTGATATTTTAATAAATAAAATGAATAAAAATAAATCTAATCAGTTGCACTATCTCTCTGGGATCAGTGTTTCTGTTTATTATGATGCTCTGTTCCTTCCACAGGCAGGCCTTCCCTCTTGCATGTCAATTCAGGATGGAATGGAAACTCATCAATTTCTATTTCGGGGGTAAATTTGGAGTTCCCAACATCTTGAGAAATTTATGTGGGAAGAAAAATGGTATACCAAACTTTCTTGCAAATTGTGGGAACTTTTTGTTGTTGTTCCTGGCACAGCATAAACTGCACAGTTTTTTAAAACTGCATAGGAGTTTGTGAAACTGTTTTTTTAAAATCAAAATTTACACTCACATTCTTTAGTCACTAAACACAGAAAACTGCCTAGCATCCCAAGGGGGGTGGGGATGGGGACACTCATCTGCTTACATTTTTTTACACTATATATATGTGGGGGGGGGGGAGTACAGAAAATACAAAACAACATTGGACATTATACCCAAGTGTTAAACATGTGTTTAACATTGTGATTGCAGACTTTGCCGGTTTGAAAGTCGCGTAACCAAAATGTTACACAGCAGGAAAAGAAATTTGGGCCAACTGAAGCTGCAGCCACACCTGTTTTATAAAGAAAACAGTTATGTTGCCCCCAAAAATGTTTCACAACAAACATGTTACACAAAATCCAGCAATGTTGCACAAAAATAAATATGTGGTTTTGTTGTACAATAATGCTGATTTTGTGCAATGTAGAAAAACAGCAATGTTGCACAACAAAAAATGTTGGGCAAAATCTAGCAATGCAAAATGGCTATGTGGTTTTTGTCATGCGATTGCTGATTTTGTTTTTGCTCACAGTGAAATTTGTACCGCCCTAGAAAGCCAATAAAAGGGACCACCCAACTCACTGAGGCCGGGCTGGTTGCTGTGGGAGGGTATGGGTGGCACATGGGGATGGCTGCTTGCCATGGCAGTCCCCGGAAGGCAGCAGTGCAGGCTGCCAGGGCCCCCAATTGGCTAGTGGGCAGGTCAGGTGGCACTTCCAGTCCAGGGACCAGACTTCAACTCTGAGGAGTTTATCACATGGGAGGAATTTCTCTCAATTTCGAAAGAAATGGAAGTGAGGCCAGTTTGGAATTGAGTAAATTCACTAGTTCAGCGAATTTACGTGATTGCGTATTGACATTGCATTGCATTCAGAACTGTTCGAAATTGCCTCCCAGTGCCTGAAGTTGCATGTGATAGTTTTTCACGCAATCATGCGAAACCCCACGAGTGCGTTCAGAAGGACTTCCCTTTGCCCGAAAATGTGTGTGATCAGCTTTCACGCAATAACGCGAAACCCCATGATTGCATTCAGATTGCCATTGGATTATACTTCCAATTCCCTTCATGTGATAAACTCCTGACGGTCCACTGGGAGTGGAAGTGCCGTGTCATCAGGCGGCAATGCAGGCTCTGAGCCCCTGGATTGGCTGGGCGTCTTCTTCTTCTTCTTCTTCTTCTTCTTCTTCTTCTTCTTCTTCTTCTTCTTCTTCTAACCCAAAGCTGTTTTGGATCCCAATCTGAGGAGAAAAGTGGGGTACAAAAATCACCGCCACCACCACCACCACAACAACAATAATTGTATTTCTCTCTGGGTTGGATCACTCTTGCTAGGAAAACCTGCCCCCCTTCCAGCCTTAAGGGATAGAGAAACAGGTTCACCCTTGATAGTTCATTACTTGAAAGTTGTTGATTAGAGTTTATATTGTTTTTGGCTTGACTAAAAGTTTTTGTTTCAACTGGGTTGCTGTTATCTTTTGGATGGCCATAAACTTTGGTTTTTACCTAAATTATCTTCTCTTATTATTACCCTTTTAATAATATATTATTATAATAAAAATAGATTATTATAGTGCAGTTGTTATCACCAATAGCAAATCACTCTCACACATTTGCCTCACTCATGAAAACCAAATAAGATAATTAATGGAGCTGTTTGAGTTGTTTCCTTTCTCGTCCACTTCACCTGTAGATCACCCCATTTCTTTTCCACCAACGATTAAAGTAAGCACATCAGCTTTTTTCCCCTATTGTCCTCACTAGATGTTAAACTAAGACTCTAAGTGTAGAGTCATTCTGCACAAAGGAGAGATCTTGTATCCAAAGGAAGTGACCTGAAAATGACTGAGAGGGGCCAGAAATTTGGTGCCCCCCCCAAACCCCGAGAGGAAGGCATTTTTTTGTGGGTGGGCGAAGAAAAAAATTCTTTAGATGATTTTCCCCCAAGCGTTTTTGTGACTCGGCTGGGACTGCAATTTCTTCACTTATTTTCAGGATGCTTTTGGGCTTCCAACAACAGCCCATCTCTCCTCCCCATTTTCAAACTACTGTTTTTTATATATACTTGCTGAATCTAGATGCTCTGCATTCAAAACATGATACCTCTCACTGTTTCTCAGCCATCCTGAGCCATTTGCCAATAATATACTTAGCAAAAGATGTCTACTTTGGAAAATGACTGCAAATGTATTGTTTGCAGGTTGTTTTCCCTGTGCCACAATTCACTTCCATTCAAACAAAATGGGAGGAGAGAGGGAAGTTCAGATTCTCTAGGAAATGTCAAACTTGAAGATGCCTCACTTCTGGAGAGAAAAGTATCATGATAAGAGACAATGGTTAGGAGATTAGATAGATGAAGATATTTTAAAGACTTGTAAGTAGATGACAAATGAAGTTCAAACAGCGTAGGTAAAGAATGAAGCATTATTAGTGACCGAAAGGTATTAGCTGTGGGAGACAGACAGGAAAAGAAAAAAAATAATTAGTATTGGAGCTTTAAACTGGCAGAGAGAGAAAAATTATATGCAATCCCTAGTAAGTGCTTGGATTTGTTGCTAGAAAATCCCTCCGAGTGAAACCCACTTCAAAGTAGGCTGCTTTAGCATTTTCTCAACACCGTCAGAAGCCAAACCAAAGGTCATTCTCTTTCTTTCTCTCCATGTTCATCTCTTCAGTCTGCTGATGATTTCCCCTCCTCTCCCTTTTGTGGTTCGCTTAGATTCTTTTTCCCTCAAACTTCAAAGTTTCTAAACTGTAAATGGGAAAACTTGGTTTAGTATTGAAGTATCAAGAGAGAAAACAAGTCTGCAGCTGTATCTCTTTTTTAAAAGATGCTTATTCTAGATGGGATTGCTCTATATTATCACATTAACAATTTATGTACCAAATTAACTGTTTATGCTATATCTGCTAGATGAGAATTTAGAGGAACA
Organism: Urosaurus nigricauda; assembly: GCA_034509955.1. Lineage (NCBI taxonomy): Eukaryota > Metazoa > Chordata > Lepidosauria > Squamata > Phrynosomatidae > Urosaurus > Urosaurus nigricauda. Next base: position 16,560,722 of record JAOEGL010000011.1, on the reverse strand, counting down.
TGGTTTCTTCAAACCCGCTCCCACTGGAAGCCATTTCCTGCTAAAGCATTCAGTATCCATTCCCACCATCTCCTGTGGACAGCAGCGTTCCCTGTTCCCATGAGCATCTGGCCTCCTGATCCTTTTTGCTTTCCCTTTCCCTTTTTCTGATTTTGGTAATTGATGCCATGGTCCAGCTATCTGCTATTTGTGGATTAATGTGAGTGTGATCTGGAGCTGTCCCTTCTACTCCAGCTTCTGCTACCCTTCAGCTGGGAGGCTGCAGAAGGCTGAGACCTAGAAAGGAATGCCAGAGGTTGCCTTTTAACTAACACAGACAATTTGTTCTTCGAGCGCACTATTGGCCTGGATCCAGACTTTGTTAAACTTAGAGCATTTAAATCAGTTGTGTAAATTATTAATGACTACTTAAGCCACATTGGCCAAGATTTTTTATTATCACAGGCAGCAATGCATAATTTTGTGATGACAGAACTATGTTGCTTACATGAAGAACAGCTATGCTCAAGAATGGCAAAAATGCACAACAGGTCACTGTAGAAAAACAGATCATTGCACAGTGGGGCTCCCACCACACAAACGGGTGGTGCAAAATGTGAGGATATTTTTACAGCTGGGTGCAGGGTACAAATGATTTTCCACTGCCCTCTGTTACCTACACAGGCGTGAGTCTCAGAGAAGCTCCACTACCAGTAGCAGTCTATCTTTAATAAATCGGGGAAATTTGTCTTGGTTTGTGAAGGGGAGGGGTAATGTCAGGACGAAAAATTATACTAGCACTCACTGCTGGAGACTCCAGGTATGGTGGACTCCTAGTACTTTTACTGGGAGACAATACAAAAGAACACACATACGAGAATAACTCACTCTAATAACCATCATACAGAGCTAATCGAAATGTAAAGGTGAAAGGGGATAGTGAAGTATGAGGGTTGGATTGAGAGGTTATAGCTACCTGTCACAAAGAATGATCCAAGAAAAGCAGGAATGACTCAGACTGGGAGTCTGAGAACAACAGGAGTGGCTCAAAATAGAAATACATATGAGATATGAGGATTTTGTCACCATTCTCATCAAAGGTTATAAGTCAAGGGAAGCACTGATTTAAAAACATAGCCAATGAAAACAATAACATAACAAACATCAAATCGAGGCAGGAACGTGAATTCTGATCATGGAGCAGCTTGAGTTTCCATGGACACATTCTATGCAAAAATGGTATAAAAGAAGGGGAAAGACAGAGAATAGCTCATTATGAAAACTGCTTCACTAATGCATACACAATGTATCCAGTTAACAAAAACATTTCTCAATAAATGAGTAAAAAAAATCAATTAAGGCAAAACTAAATGTCCATATATTTCATAAAACAGACTACTTAATCTTGACACTTCACTAACTAGTATATTGGTATACAAAATTTTGCCAGGGCTAGAACAGCAAGTCTCATCTTGTCTTTCTGCTATCTCTCAGTGGATGTGGCATTGGCGCTTGAAGCTCAACATGTGTAAGACAGAGCTTCTTGTCTTCCCACCTAAGCTCACCCTTCAATACTCCTTTTCTGTCTCTGTTGACGACTCTTCTATTCAACCGGTTCATCAAGCACAAAGTCTTGGTTTCATTTTTGATTCCTCTCTGCCGTTTATTCCCCAGATCCATGCCACCGCCAAGGCCTGTAGATTCTCTCTTTCCAACATTGTCAAAATCTGACCATTCCTCTCTACTGCCAAGATTCTAGTCCATGCCCTAGTGGTATTGCAACTAGATTATTGTAAACTTCTTCTGTAACCTTTGTCCAACTGTTTTCCATGCCAGCATTCTCTGAAAATGCCAGCCAAAGATGCTGGCAAAACATCAGGAATAAACTCATCTAGTACTTACCTGCATTCCAAGGTGTATCACAGTTCCCATAGTTATTATGCCCTAACTACAGAACTGTATATCAGAAGGCATACAAAGACTTTGGTTTACTCTGTGGGGGATTCCCAGGCCAAAATTTTCTTTGCTAGGTTCACAGTAGGCCATGCCTTTGTGTTGTTGAAAGTGGGAGCTAACTGAAGATAAGAGATCTTCTTTCTCTTCCACCTCTTAGGTCTATATCAATTCAATTTGTTCTATCAGGAGGGTGACTTGATATGATAGTGGCATATCAGTTTGTCCTGGGAGAAGGAAGATTTTGGGAATGTTGATAGCTCTTCAAAGACCCACCTTCAGGAGTGATGAGGACCCAGTCAAGGAGAGTGCATTATTGGAAGAATATAAGTTCATGGTTATTGCCCATCCACATGTGGCAGTTCTGTGATCATGTCATCCTCTCTCTACTCAACACAAAACCATTCCATGAATCCCTGTGGTATAGTCTCCTTACTCAGAGCATGTAGCAAAGCCAATGATTATATGGTATATCTGTGTTGAGCTATGGTATATTCTGCAGAGGGCTACAAATGAACAACCTTGAACAAAATTAAGATTATCAAGCGGTGAAACTGTAAGGAAAAATGAACATAAAGGTCAAGATGGTACTAGGTTTAAATAATGACGCCTGATTCCCCAATCGGCACCTTTGCTTGTTGTTCAGTGGCTGGTTAGGTCCAATGTTTCCTTTGAGTATGGATGAGCCTGCCCTGATCTCTCTGGAGCAGAATTACCAAAGTGTACGTATCAAACTTTACCAAATGCCCAGAAGATACAGACATAGAAGTAAGGAAGCATTAATTAATGCCCAGCAGTCATGAGACCAGACATGTTACGTTCAATAAAGCAACTCATTTTTATCTTGGTAGTGATTCTTAGAATATTAATAGAAGGCCTTCAGAAGTCCTAGTCTGAAAGGTAGATGTGCATAGACTTTTTATTGCCTATGGGTACAAATTGTTAGGAGAAATCTTAAAAACATCTTGTACTGTGATTCATTCTGTTCAAGAAGAAACCCTCTGATGTGCAAACATGTGTATTTTTCATGCATTAATGCAATCAACAGCAGGTAGGTTTCAGCGGATTATTTCCAATCAGTTGAGAAGAGATTTTCTTTTGTAGGCTTGATGAAAAATTGTTAATGTGTTACTGCACGATTTTATTCAAGGTGAAAATTTGACTTTAATCACTTTCAAGGCAATGTGAAAACTCCACTATCACTCGCTTTTAATAATAACAAAGAAAATGGTTTGCACTAAATCTAACATAATGAACTCAGCATGTTCATGGAGAATAAAGTGTTCTGAGCTTAAACCCTTCTTTTTAATCCATAATTCCTTTGGAACTATGTATTACATCCCCATGAATACCAGAAAAGGTTTATGATGAATGTTATTTTAATAAATAAATAAAAATGACGATGATGATCTACCTATATGTACCTCAAGTGAAATATGTATGAGTAAAGAGAAAGGTAACTGTGAAATGGAATGGGGGATAGAGAGGAAGGCCAGCTCCATCAGGCCTTGACTAAAAGAAGAAGAGCCCTCCCTCCAGTCCTTCTGCCTTGGTCCAGGCCTCTGTGGGAGAGCTGAAGTGCTGGACCTGATCCCCTTCCCCTCCACTATTTCCTTCTCCTTTTGTGTCGTGTCTTCTTAGATTGTAAGCCTGAGGGCAGGGGACCGTCTAACTAAGAAAGCTTGTATGTACAGTGCTGAGAATAGCAAGGTATTCCTATACTACTTCTCTACCTAGTCTGTGCTGTATTTTCCTATACTACTTCTCTACCTATTCTGTAGCATCCCCTTTTCTAATTTGTTTGCTATTTAGAGATGTGAAAATCTTTGTTTTTCTTTTGTTATATTTCTCTCAGTTCCACCTTCATTTTCTTCCCATCCCTGTACTATACTGAGTTGCAAGACTGCAAAATACAAGTGCATTTTTACATATTTTCCCCTAATATGCATAGTTACTTCATCATTTCACCAAATTTACATGTTTTCCTCATTGACCAAAATGTATATTTGTACGTATTTTTAAGTAGCACATTTTAAGTATTTGCATTAAAAAAGGTGTACATTAATTAATTCCTCTGAAAACTCTTGGATGCTTTCCAGGTGTGCAGATTCTTAAGATATGTTTCTTCTCAAAACAGGGCACAGAAAGGTGCTGAAAGGCTACTTTCATTGAGACTGTTGTTTGCAATTAGATTTTCTTTGGCAAATAAAGCATGCATGTGTGTGTGTGCGCGCACACACACACACACACAGAAATCCAGTCTTCTCCGATGCCGTGGTGGAATAAGCCTCAAGAGATCAGGTCCTTCAAAAGCAATGAACATCTGCAGCTCCCAGTGAGTCACATTCAGTTGCAGAGCCCCATATTATAATTGTGTTGTCACCTTAGGGAAGGCTGGTGTCACACCAAACAACGTACTCTGTCAGTTCATGTGGTGGCTGACATGTCTGATAGACAGGGCTGGGCTAGAATGGGATGCAGCTGCCAAGGACTGCAGCACTCGCATGAAAAGCCATAAAATGGCTGCCTGCTTCTATCATCTATACCTCATAAGTCTCTTTGGGTGATTAATGGGTATTTCCTCTATCTCCTCTCCTCTCTAGTCCCTTTCACTGTTTTATTCCTCTCACCAAATCCAAACGGAAGAAAGATGGTTCAGCTGCTGAAATGCTATGACATCAGCTTAAAAGAGGATAATAATTTTGCCATTTGTGTCACCTATTAAAGAGAAGCCTTTGGAGATTTGGGGATGGAAAAAGTCAAAAACTCTGCAGGAGAACTCCTTGAAAATGCTGTCACTCCTGTTGTTACAGTGAAAATAGCACACCCTTCCTGATAACTGTAAACACAGCTGTGCAATTTATTATCTCAAAAGATTGCAGAGCAGAGTTAAATAGGTTCCCCCACTCCAGCTGAATCAAATATCATAAGGAAGATTGATGCAGTGTCCTTCACTTGGCTTTGGGTTCCCTTGTGTGCAATGATACAGTTTTGCTAAATTCTAAACTCTAGCTAGAGTTCATGTTAATGAAAGGACATCCTATGAATGAAGGAACAACTGCTCAAGGCCAAACAAATTGCCTGCCCACCCCCAATCTATTGACATTACAGAAATTTCTTCCACATTACAGAAATAATGCAGTTGACCCCACCCAGGGTTCAAATCCTGGGTCACCCATGGAAACTCACTGGGTGATCTGAGACAAGTCACACTCTTTCAGCCTCAGAGGATGTCGACAACAAACCCCCTCTGAAGTAACTTACCAAGTGAACCCTATAATAGGTTTGTCTTAGGGTCACCATAAGTCAGAAACAAGTTGATGGCATGCAACAACAACAACAACAAAATTGTGCTTATAGTAGAAGTAAAACTGGATTATAATTTTTAGAAAGTTTAACATAGTCTGAGTTAAAGGTTTACAGAAGTGGGAAGTCATATAGGTAATGTTTATTTTGTGTTTGTGTTTTATATTTTATGTTGGGGGCTATGTTTGGTGTGTGTTTTTCCTTTTTGAAATATTTTATGCATCGGAAATATGTGTTTGAAAAAAAAACTTTCAAAAAAGGAATTCTCCTTCAGGCAATAACATATCTTGGGCACACACTACACTTTCAACACTCATCCAAACACAAAAGAAAGAAAGGAAAGGAGTAACACAGTTATGGCTCCATTATCCAAAATGCTCTGTCTCTGGTTTTAACCAATTGAATCCTTGCTAATCTTGCACCACAGGCAGGGCCTTCACTGTCAGTCTTAAAGCTCAGAAAGACTCATTTGTAGACTTGCTGTTCTTAGATTCTTTGTTTTTCTGCTTCTTAGTAGTAAAGGCTTATGCTCATCAAGCAAAATTAAAACAATACAGAGAACACGAAGTCATAAACTGTAATCGTAGCATGTTAGTGGAGCATAATAACCTATACATTTATAGGGTTCCCCCCCCCCATCCTTCTGCCTCCTCCATGTTGGGGTGTATACCTAAGGCTGTCTAATAGCTGGAGAAAGGTGGAGGAACTTGGCAGCATCCAGCTACACTTCTGCAGCTGGGAGAAAATGGATGCTGCTGCCAGGAGAGCAGAATCTAGTTGGTTCTGCAGCAGAGAGAAGATTGGAATGTCACCTTCAAAATGTTTTTCCCCCATTGTAAAACTACCACAACATTTCATGGACAGTTCCTCCTCCTTCAGCCACTACATAGCCACATTCAGAAGCTGCTTTCTACAGTGGCATGGGGTTATTGTGGAAGCATTGTAAATGCCGTGATATGCCCATGATCCAGCTGTATTTTGATAACAAATTTCTGGAGGCCAGCGTGGGCTGCAGAGGCTGTGATGCCTCACAACACAACAGACAAGGTGGTAGTGTGGTAGACAAAGGACATGTATGAAAACAATGAGGGAAAGAGCAGGAAGCATCCCCCCAACACACACACATACTTTGCATTTCTCACAGAAACTGAATATCACAATATGAGTTCTGGCAGCCACATCAAATGAGTCATTTCCAGGTGTTCCTAAAAATGCTTCCAGTCCACTCATATTGGGGCACTCCAAATCTTCTTGGGGTGTTGTGAAGGCAATGAAGTTACAATTAATCCTTTTTCATCTGTCTAGTCTTTTTTCATCTGTTTAGTTCTCAAAGCAAGCCACTACTTTGAAAATCCTTTTGGTCTTTCTAAGTTGCTATCAAGTCTTTATTTTCCATGAAATCACCTTGGCCCGAGGCTAGTTTCAACGTGTAAATATAACCAGGAAAACCTAGCCTTTTTTCTACAGCTGCACCAATTGACCTCCCTGCTTTGTGGGTAGCTGCGGCCCTCAGACTCTTGGGACTCTTTCAAACGGGAGGAATTTCTCCCAAATCCGAATGGAGCCCATTCGGATTCATGTAAATTCGCTAGTTTAGCGAATTTACATGAATCCCCATTGCGTTCGGAAGGCGTTCGGAATGTCTTCCTAGTACCCGAAAATAACCCCCCCTTGCGTGAGAACCTTTAATGCTCAATAACGCAAAACCCATGATTGCATTCGGAGTGACTTCCCTTTTGCCTGAAATTGCATGAGAAGAATTAATTCGCAATAACGTGAAACCCCAGGATTGCGTTTGGATTGCCCTTGCATTATACTTCCAATTTCCCACGTCTGAAAGAGTCCTTGGTCTGATCCCCTCCCATTGACTCCAGACTTTCAGTAGACTGTCCTGCTTTCCATGGATACTTCTTCAAGACAGTTAGGTCTTACCTCTCAATGCAGCCTTATACTTCTTTCTTTCACTTTTCCATTTGGGCTAGCTGTGTATGCTGTATGTTTGAGTAAGTCTATCGTGTATGTGTGCTCCTTCACACTCTTTCCAAATTTTTAGTAAGCAGAAAATGTTTAATTCTCAAGCATGTTTTATTATTAAAGGAAGTCATTTGTACTTTGGTACATAAAACACAGACCAATATGGCAGTACTGTACAAGCATTGTAACAATCACTTCTCATGAAGAAAAACAGCAAAACCCTCCTGCTCAACTGTCCTGCAGAGATATGAAAAATAAACCCTTCTTTCAGTATCCTTTCAAAGTGGAAGCCTATATCCAAGCAGCCTTCTTGAAACATGTTGCATTCTGCTTGGTTCTGGGCAGCATCCTGATTGAACACTTCAGAATGGTGACATTCTGTCTCTGTGCCTGGCCTCTGCTGTTTCAGCCCTAATGTTTCACCTCCACTCTCTCACCATCAGCGCTTTCCTGAACATGTCACATTGTGCTTTGTCAGCATCAATATCATAAGTGTCAGCATCAGCGTTTAACCATCAGCTGTTACACCATCTGGCACATGAAACATCAGCACAACAACATGGCTTTTTAACCTGCAGCACTCCTACCATCTTGTCTCCCTTGCTCTGCTGCCTCCCTCCCTAGTTCCCTCTAGGGAAACACTTTTTGGGAGCAAAAAGAAAGCAGATATATTTAAATGGCTCTTCTTCACAAGGGAAATTCAAACACATTCAACCCATTTTCCAATTCAGTTTACTTACTCCAGTGCTCAAGATGCCAAGGGCTAAATATAATTTTAGTCCTAACTAGAATAAACACGTTTTTAAATCATTAAGACTTAATGTAAGTGGTGGTTAACGAGTCCTGGTCATTTCAATATATCTACTTCATATTCATTATTCAGTATTTCCTGTTACTCTTGTTATCTCCTGGGACTAAAATTGGATTTAGATTTTCTCATAAAGTCAGTCAACTATCTCCAAACAGGCATCTTCTACAGCAATTCCCAGCATCCCACAGGGTTGTTTATTGTGACTGTTGTTCATGGGAACTATAGTCCCAAATATCTGAATTGTACAAAATCGCTCATCTTGGCTAAAGATGTACTGCAAAAAAGGCAAGGTTAACTTTGCCTAAAAATTAACTTCTCCAAACCCAGGGTAATGAAAAGTAGGCAGGGGTTTCCAGATGTGTCTATAGAATCATAGAATTAGTTGGAAGAGTCCACAAGGGCCATCCATTCCAACCCCTTGCCATGCAGGAACTCCCAATCAAAGCATCCCCAACAGGTGGCCATCCAGTCTCTGTTTAAAGACCTCCAAGGAAGGAGACTCCACTACACTCCGAGGGAGTGTGTTCCATTGTTAAACAGCCCTTACTGTAAAGAAGTTCCTCCTAATGTCTAGGTGGAATCTCCCTTCCTGCAGTTTGCAACCATTGTTCCTCGTTCTAGTCTCTGGAGCAGCAGAAAACAAGCTTGCTCCCTCCTCAATATGACACCCCTTCAAGTATTTAAACAGGGCTATATTGTTATTGTTGTTGTTATTGTTAATTAATTAATTATTAACCTTTATTTGTATAGTGCTGTAAATTTACACAGCGCTGAACATACAATTTGTATTTAGACGGTTCTCTGCCCTCATATCACCTCTTAACCTTCTCTTCTCCAGGCTAAACATCCTTTACTTTTAATAAAATCAATACAATATCTAGTCAGATAATTCAGAATCAGAATTAGACTTCCCAGCTCTTTAATTTAGTAGCAGAGAAAGTTGCCCTCTAATGGATGAAAACAGAGACTTTGAAGGTAACTTAACGTAATTGATTTTGAAGGTAACTTAACCTAATTGACATCAGGTGCATCTGGACATGGTGCATGCCATGATGCCATCAGCACGTATGCATATGGACAGCATGATTTTAAAATGGCAATGTCCATACATGCTAGGACTGGGGAGTGTGCGAATACTGCACACTCCCCACGAGGACAGCCCTTTTGGGCCATCTGTATAGGGTCTTAGTCTCTAAGGTACAAGATCTCTTTCCATACTGATTTTTCAGACTAACATGGTCATGTCTTTGAATTCTGCAATGCATTGTTGTCTTTTTTACCTTGATGGTCATGTTGGACCAAACCCAATCATCTCTGTTTATTGCTTGCTGGGATGTTACTACAAAAGAAGTTTCCAAATGACTCTTATAATTTACATTTCAGAACCAAATATTCAATGTGGAATAATCTATACCATGTATTTCCGTCAAAATTTAAAGGTTGTTTCAAGGATGAGAGCCAGTACAACAGTCAAAAATCTCCTGTACTCTAAGATGAAATCCTATACCCATGTACCTGGGAATATGCCAAACTGAAATCAATGTCGTTTTTTTCCCCCTGAGTAGACTTATACAGGATTGTTCTGATAGCATTTTAGATTTTGAATTAAGTTGACAGCCAGCGTGATGTAGTGGTCTGAACACTGGGATATGATTCTGGACATCAAGGTTTGATACCTCACTTGGCCATTGAAACCCACTGGGTGTTCTTGAAAACAACTTGAAGGCACACAGCAACAATTGTTAATGATAATAAAAAAAAACAATCTATCTCTTGTGAGTCCTTTAAAACGTATTAAATTTATATTTTAGCATCAACATTAAATAATGGCATTCAAAATTTGACTTTGGAAAAATTGTATTGAAACATTTTATGGCAACCTGACCAGTTGCTTTGGGAATTCTGTTGCAATATTAAGCGGCGGTCATGACTGCAAGCATACAACTCCTGCCCAAAGGGATTTCTTGAGCAGTAAAGGGCAAACTATAAAATAGTTAAGTCTAGAAGCTGGTGTGGCCATCAGAGAATCATGGAGGGTAGGGTAAATCTGAGTGCAGCAGTAATGTGCCATGAACTGCTAAGGCAGCTCTCAATGTGTGGACAATTTCCATGACTCCAAGGTCATTATTTTGGAAACTAGTACTTTCTTGAAAACATGGGGGATATTAAGAAAACCTCTGTTTCATTTCATCATGTCAATATTTTCTATTTTTTTCTATTAAATCATAGAGTTGAATCTGCAATGTGATCTGGTCCAAACCCTTGATTCATACAAATCTATTGCTACAACATCTATGAGAGGGCATCCAATTTTTACTTAACAACATCCAATAAAGAATAGCCCATCACCTGCAAAGATAGTCTGTTTTACTGTAAAACAAACACCCTTATACCACTAGGATTTCCTAATGATTAATCAAAATGTGTCACCCCCTTTTTTCCCAATTGAGCCTATTGGTTTGAGTCTTAAGCCCTGGATCAATAGAGAACAAATTTGCTCCATCATCCATGCAATAACACTGCAAATTTCTGAATAGTCATTCCTATTGTCTTTCAATGAAGAAAAAAAGAGAATGAAAATCTAGTTATAGGATTCATTGATGCACATAGCATCAGGTATATTCGACAATGAAACTGTCCTAGTTTGAAACAAAACCATGCCACCTAGTTCCACCACCCTTCCCAGGAAATTTTAGGAATTCAATCTACATAAATTCCAATTTTAATTTCCATAGTTCTTACCACCTCCCCTTATGCATGGATAAAATATTTTGTATCCACCAGCTTTTACACTACTTTATTTTTTATTTACCTTACTTTTTGGATTACTTTTTAAAAAACAAAAACAACAACCGACAAGTATATCTAAATCGCAGCCTGTAAGACTAAATGAATGCAAATGTATGTTTTTCTTTTCCCTTTTGTCAGAAGGAAACAATGAGCATCAGGTTCTCTCTCCCCCCCCCCCAGCTTTTTTTTTCTTTTTCTTTCCTGTTTTGGGCAAATTCACACAAATAAAAATGTATCATTAGAAAAATGGATATGCACTTTAGTCAACAGGGGAAATCTGTTAACATGCATGTTGCTGCTGCTGGAGTGTGCCTTCAAGTAATTTCTGACATGGCAACCCTAAGGCAAACCTATCACAGTGTTTTCTTGGCAAGATTGTTCAGAATGAGTTTGTCACCTCCGTCCTCTTAGTCTGAGAGAGTGTGGCTTACCCAGTGCGTAAAATTCAAATCCTGGCCTTCAGAGTCCTAGTCCAACCCCTTAGCCACTACAACACACTGGCTGTTAAATGCATACATTAGCAAAAGGCATGCACCAAAATGCGCACAAATTTCCATACAAAACAAGCATGGAGACAAAATGCAGATGGTATCCATAGAAACCCAATGAAATAGAAACTGGATGATTTTCACAACCATATTTTGTTTGTTTGACTTTTTTGTCGTAGTTGATAAAAGCTGTCAAAAGAGGGCTGGCCAGATAAGCATAAGAGGTCTCACAGCAAACAGTGGCAGCATACTCTTTGCATGAAACTGATCCATTTCTAGCTTGATTTAGGGACACAACTCACTTGCACTGATGGATGATCTACTCTGAGATTTAGATGTAGGAGGTGATTCTGCTGCATCTTTCAGAGGCGTTCAGTACCATATATTATGGCATCCTTCTGGGTTGTTTTACTGATGTAGGACTTGGGGGGAAAGGATGTGACGAAGGCTTGTCACTGTTCATTAAACATATAGGATTTTGGTTTCTCAATGCATGAACCAAGTCTTTTATGAGCTGTGAAATTTGGCACCTGTTTGACCAAGGTGTGAGAATTTTCATTTTATATCATTTGCAAATGAAGTGATGGACAAGAACTTCAAAGGAAATTTTGATGTGTAGAGTAAACAACCATTATGTAAACATAAACAACCATTCAGACAGGTCTTAAAACCAGGAAGATCTGTTTGGTTTAAGCCTTATCATCATGTTATCATTTTCCTTTGCGTTTCTGGAGTACATGCAGAGAAAATAAAATCTTATCCATACTTGGCTGGAGAAATTAGCCCCACTGTGCCCATCAGCCCCAATTGTGCTTATCTTTACAATGAAATTCCTCCCTTTTAGTTTCACTGGGGCTGTCTGGAAAGCCCTGAACTAAAAGGATGTGTAGCTAATACTGTAGTCCCATTCACTCCAAAGTAAACCTCACAATGAGCATTACTTGTGAGTAAACATTACAAAAACCTGGCTGCATGATGGTCTACTCAGAATAAAACATCTAGATTTTCCTTACTTCTGGGTATACTTATTTAGGATTATATTGTATTGTAATATAATGTGAAGTAGGACAGCCTGGCCAAGTCACACTCTCTCAGCCTGAGTAGAATGCAAAGACATATACACTGCATGTACTCTCCTCTGAATTAATTTTGCAAAGAAAACTCCCATGTGAAAGGTGAACTACTCCAGGGGTCAAGTCCTGAATAGTTCTACTTGCAAGCAAGTCTGTATCATGCTAATAGGATGCTAATAGTGAAAAATAAGGCATTGACAATCCTATACATGCTTACCTGCATTCAATGGGATTTACTCCAGTTAAATCTGTGATGATGATGATGATGATGATGATGATGATGATGATTTCAACTCACCTCCTTCCTGTAAAATGGGACAAAATAGACACAACTTAGGAATGAGACTTCAACACGATAAGAATAAGTTGGGTTTTTTAGCAATGCAGTAAACTCCTAATATGGTACACCCTCAAAGGCTGATGGAGCGTTTAGGATTCTGGAAAACCTTAGAGGGTTTCATGCCTGGTACCAATGATCCTGTTGAGGAATCAAGATCTAACCCGGGATATTGACATGTTCACTCCTAAATGTCCTTCCTTACCCATTCCTAATTGGGTTTCGTAGTATACAACTCTCTCAGGGAGCTGAAATTGGAAGGGCAATGATGGAAAACTCAAATTATATCTGACAAGACACGCCATACAGAACATCTTTGTTCCTATAAGGTGGCAATATATGAAGTGAAAAAAGCTTTCTGCTTTGCACGTATTGTGTCTGTAAATTTACTTTCAACCGAATGACAGCTCAGATAGATGTGATAGCCAGGAGGGCTTACTATCAGCTTCAGCTTTTATGCCAGCTGCACCCCTTCCTAGACCTGGAGGACCTAAAGATGCTAGTGCACATGCTGATAACCTCAAGGATGGATTTTAGCAATGTGCTATACATTTGGCTAGCTCTGTATCAAGTTCAGAAACTTCAGTTAGTTCAGAGCACAGCAGCCAGATTGGTTACCGGAACATCCAAGAGTAATCATATCACACCAATATTAAAACCACTCCACTGGCTGCCAATTGGTTTCTGGGCAAAGTACAAAGTGTTGGTTATTACCTTTACAATACTACATAGTTTGGGTCCATGTTACTTATGGGAGTGCCTCCTCCCATATAATCTGTCCTGTACACTCAGGTCCTCTGGGGGACATTTACTCCAGTCAGCCAGGATTAGGTTGGTGACTGTCAGCCAAAGGACTTTTTCATCAGCTGCCCCTCGAGAGTGGAATACTGGAAGATACTTGATAGCTGAATATGCTGTCCAAATTTAAAATAGCATTAAAAACTAATGTCTTCTGGCAGGCCTATCCAGATGATTTCTAAAATTGTGAATTTTAAACAATTTTTAAACTAGAATGTTTATGTGCCTTGCTTGTTCTTTAAAATTGATGTATGTTTTAACTGATGTTGTGTTCTTAACTAATCTGTTGATCTGTTGTTGTTCCTGGTCACAATCCATGGGGAGAGTCAGGTAAGATGAAGTTTATTATTATTATTATTGATACTACAGGGGCTGGCATAAAGCAAAGCACAGAACGAATTCAAAACAGAGAATGCTAGGATCACAGAAGTTAGGAGAGAACCCAAAGATCCAACCCACCAACATAGCATCCCTGCAAGGTGGCCCATGGTTTGAGTGCTAGTGTACAACTCTAGGAAACCAGGGTTCAAATACCTGTTCAGCTATAATCCAAGAGTCATAATCAAAATCCAGGTTTCCTGAGAGTCCAGCACTCCCAATAATAGTGGGTCTCCCCAGTTATTGTTGAAGTTTCTGGCAGGTGGACAAATTCCAGGTCAGTTGTGGTGGGGGTAGGGTCATCCTTTCCCACCTTTAACTCTCTGTGTCTGCGAACCATAAAACCATAATCATATTTTATAACAAGGAAGATGGCATATATTTATCCATGCAAATAACAAATTACCCAGTGTAATTTGAGCATATGTTTTCCTTCTCATCATTATTTGGGATTTTTTTTCAGGGTAGGGGAATAGGGCAGCTTATTTGGGTGAGACAAGCCAATGGAATTTTCTTGCTTCACAGTGCAGCTGAGAACAGCAGTTAAAGTCTTCTGCCTCCTTCAAGTTCAGAACAATAAAGCAATAAATAAATAAATAAATAAATAAATAAATTACTGTTTGGGGGCAATATTTTGCTGTGGTTCATGTTGTGTGTGTATTTTTGGCTGTATGTTACCAGAGGTTAGTACTGATAGAATGTTGCTCAGCCTCATAGCTGCTAATCCATGGTATTCCACAGGGTTCTGTACTATCCTCTATGCATTTTAATATTTATATTAATCTGCTGTGGGAGGTTATATGGCGTTTGGGCTTAAGAGAGATTAATATGTTGGTGACTGCAGCCTGTTCTGGATAGCATTACACTATTTTTGAATCCTGCTAGTGGCATAGACAGTTGTAAAGTTATATTATGCCTGCCTTTATCTTTTTATGATCATTGAATTAGGCATCCTGTACCTCTTTTGTCATTGACTACTTGGCAATGCAACATACATTTTGCTTCTGGTGGATCACTCCCTGGGCATCTCGTACCATAGGGCAGCCCCATGTAGAGCACCAGGCAACCTCTGGATGTGTTTCAGCAGCTGGATTCATGAAGAATAAAGTATCGTCCAGGATTTCCCAGGAATCTTCTGGAGGATGGCATCATGTTCACGAAATGGCTATGGGGGCATACACCAGCAGAAGGGACATAGAATCATAGAGTTGGAAGTGACCTCAAAGGCCATCCAGTCCAACCTCAGTCTGCCATGCAGAAATACAAAATCAAAATACCCCTGAGAGGTGGCCATCCAACCTCTATTTAAAAACCTCCAAAGAAGAAAACTCCACAACACTCAGAGTCTCAGCTCTTACTGTCAGGAGGTTCTTCCTAATAATTAGGTGGGATCTCTTTTCCTGTAAGGTATATGTTCTACATTCAAGGAACAAGCAAAACTATACTGGCATAGCTTTATGTTCTGCAAGCTTGATGTAGGATGTTGGTCCAGGTTCATAGCTAAGTCCAGTATTGTTCTTGTAAAGCCAGCTGGCTTTGCCCAGTTTGGGTTGGTGTGCTGCCTGCTAGTTCCATTCCTCGGGAGGCCAAATAAGGCCACAGTGCTTCATACCTTAATTGTCTCCTGGTTAATGTAATGCAGTCTACATGGGGCTGCCCTTGAAAAATATGTGCAAAATGTGGTGCTTCCAGCCTTTGTTGTTGTTGTTGCTGCTGCTGCTGTTGTTGTTGCTGCTGCTGCGGCTGCACCTCTTCTTCCTCTTCTTCCTCCTCCTCCTCCTCCTCTTCTTCTTCTTCTTCTTCTTCTTCTTCTTCTTCTTCTTCTTCCCATCACCTGTTGATGTATGGCGACCCTATGAACTTCATGGGGTTTTCTTAAGCAAGGAATATTCATAGGCGGTTTTGCCAGTTCATTCCCCTGAAATATAGCCTACAGCACCTGGTATTTGTTGATGGTCTCTCACCATAATACTAACAAGGGCTGATCCTTCTTAGCTTCCAAAATCATATAGGATCTTGTGCCTTTAAAGTACTTTGGCACCTCAAATCATTTCTGACTTATGGCAATCCCACTGTAAGTTTTCTTGGCAAAATGTATTCAGAGGGAGTTTGTCACTGCCTTCTTCTGAGGCTGAGAGATGCATTGTGATACAGCTACCACCTTTTACTGCAGCCTACAGAATTGTTGGTCTGGACAAACACCTACGCACACACATACACATATACACTGCAATTTCATTCCCTTCAACACTGTGTTTTCCAGACAAGAGCCTCTGATTTGATGCTATTAATCATTCCACCTCTCCTGTAAATTGTAGACAAGTTTCTTGCAAAGTTGGAACTAACACTTCCAGCTGTAACATTATTAAACTGAATCCCTGGTGGCTATAACAGGAATTCATGATCTCCAGCTTAAGAGGTACCTTGAAATATGTACATGTGCCTTGAAGAACTCAGAAGCTGAGCTTTGATTTTTATTCTGTGCAATGTGATGAAGGTAACATTTGATGCCGGAAGGATAAAGGAAGATGCTGAAACCAGTGTGCCAGCATGACAAATGTTAGTTATGCCCACCTCTGTGTTTTGTGTGTTTGTTTGTTTGTGACTTGTTTTGATTTGATTTTTGGTCAAGTTTCAGAAATAACCTCTGTGTATCCACAAAATAAAAAGTGTATTAACATTATCATTAAAGGATAAAGAAAATAACAGAGTGGAGTTATTTTCTCAGCAGGAGGAACTGTGGATTTAATTATACAACTCACATTTTGCCGTTCGATTCTGGCAAAGTGTTTATCCACAGGCAATTGCCTCCCACCAGTTGACTGACTTCTCCACCTGTAACTTAGTGCAACTGAGATTCTTTTGTATGTAAATAGTCACATTAGCATTTAATGCTTAACATTTTTTTTATATTTGTGCAAATTTTTGCACTAATATACTTTCCACCATTTCACAGAGTAAAATAGGGACACTTATTTTTCACCTGTAAAATCTTGTAGGGTAGGTCCTTCCAGAACCAAATGAAAACGTTCCAGAAAATTGGCAGAAAGGGTGTGTCTGAAATGCCTTGATACATGCTGCCCTGATAGGCAAGGAGGATTATCCCAGGATGGAAAGACCAGAACCTCAGCCACAGGGTCATAATCCTAAATATACAAGAAGAGAGGAATTTTCTCCAAGGCTACCACTGCTGGAGGTGGATTCAAATTGGGAAAGGTGGGGACTTCATTTTGTCATCAATAGAGTCATTCACAAAACTTACAAGAATTCCTAAAACTTTTCATAAATTTAGAGGGGAAGGGTTTTGTTTTTATTTTACAGAAAGTAATACTGTGAGATTTATCCATCTGGGCTAGAGGTGGATGGGCTATTTCATAGGGTCCAGGATTTGGTCTTCTTTCAGACCTTAGCCACAGAGAAGCCTAGGTCAGGGAATAGGGAATTTCAAGGTTAAAACAAACACCTACATGCCAGGCAGGCACAACATCATCAACTCCATGTGGAAGCAGACAAACCGCTTGAATTAACCAGTGCAGATGAGTGAATTTCCATTCATTTCAATTTTGATAAAACCTTATCAAAACCAAACTGACTCATCGGCCTTGGGTATCTGAAGAGGTTTGTCTGCTTCCACGCGGAGAGGATCATGTTGACATTCAAAGCTATTTTTATATGAGTCTGTCAAGATTCTCTGTACACCGCATGGACTCATGGACCCCTGCTCCTTGGTGAGAAAAAAAGTCATAAAAATTGCCACTCCTGCCCCACCAAAACAAGAGCATCAAACAATCACTTTATATGCATTCTACATTTCCCCCAAGAAGCCTGTCATTTGTAGTTGGGTGGATGGGAGAGAGATGATAAAACTTTTTAAAATCCATAAATTTCTTCAAAAGCTATATGGAAATAATCTGAGATTTTTTTAAAAAAATAAAAGCACTGTGGGAGAAAGGCAAACTAATAAGTTCATCTATTGCTACATTCAACACCGCATTTGTAATTATAGCAGTTGGACACTGTTTTAACTGTGAAACGTCTATCCTATGGAATGTGGAGTCGAAGGCTTTCATGGACAGCATCCACAGGTTTTTTTGTGGTGTTTTGGGGCTAGAAGAGTTTCTTCCTGATGTTTCACCAACATATTCAGAAATTTCTCTGAAGATGCTAGCCACAGATGCTGGTGAAACGTCAGGAAGAAACTCTTCTAGAACATGGCCACATAGACCCCAAAACACCACAAAAAACTATCTTATGGAACTTTGGGATTTGTAGTATAGCAAACTACATAGACTAGTGTACTCTCTTGAGCTACAGCACTAAAATTCTCTAAGAAAAAATGCTAAGTACCTTACCAAACTACCATAGGAAGAGCCATATGTACCGGTCTCACTTTCATGAGAAATAGATACATATGGGGTGAGATGAGAACCAAAGCAGCCGTGTTATATCTATTTACCTTGTTCTGTGTTTTAATGCCTTCCATAGAGGAAGCATGTGGCATATGAAGGACTGGTTCCCACTATACCACACCTTTGCCCACAGTCTTACATGATATTTTTGAAGACAGTCCAGACTTTGCGCCGAAAAGATGGGAAGAAAGCTACATTTTGAAATTAAAGGGAACAATTACCTCCCTTTATTGTCTCCACTTAAATTGCTCAGCTGCCATCAAACACATACGCTTTAGAAGAAAGCAATGGATTATGTGTGAAGGTTACCTCCTGAGAGGTGTGAATTTCACAGCAGCAGTAAAAATGTTAGCCAAAGAAAGAAAGAAAGAAAAAAAGAAAGGGGGGGGGACAGGAACTGTGATTTAAAACAGTGACAAACGCTTATGCTCCTTGTGACAGCATGCTCTAACTTTTTTTTTTATGGGGATAATGGCTCCACTTTGGAAAGAGATCCCGAGCATTATTTAAAGAGAGAAATAAACAATTTGATAGTGTTTTAACTCGTGAATGGTAAGTCTTGTTTTTAATATGAACAGAAACAAGTGAGCTGGTTGCCATGGCAATTCTTGTCTTACCTTTTAAGACAAAGGATACCTGGGAGCTATAAAATTAAGTCCCCTTCAACCTTTCCTTTCTTGTACTTAGCAAAGATTTCATCCCCCCCCCCCCGCCTCCTTGTTTCAAACTGTCTCTTGGCCTTCTGTTCTCACCTAATCCAGCCTAAAAATCAATTTCGATTACAAATTTGACCTGCAATTATTTTAATAGGATATTCCTTAACTTAATGGAAAGAACCATTCTGAATGGTACAAAGTGACCCTGTGGGTAAACCAATGGTCTGTGGTTTCCTTTTGTTAAAAAAAAAAGGGGGGGGGTGAAGGTTGAGGGAAAGTGGTGTTTGACCCACGCGGTAGATATTACTGCACTTGCATCTTATTCCATCTTAATTGGATTGTCCGGAGTGATGAATTTAATCTGTTATGAGTCTGGCTTTCTCTGTTCTCATTAGGTTTCTTCACAAAGCCGCTATTGCAGTCTATTTCTGAATCCCAGCATTGAGCTTCATTAATATATATATATATATATATCTCCTGTTACCATGTGAACAATGAAATACATATAACAGCATATCATAATCCCCTAATGTCAACCAATGGGCATTCTTTGTTTCATAAATGCAGCATGACTCATGGAAATACTGGGAAAGTTATAGACCTGTTTAGATCTAAATTAATAAGGGGTCATAGCAGGTAAAGTGATGAGACTCTGATCTCATCTCAAATTATTCTTGCTTGGAGCATGTCTTTTGGGAAAATTAGGTTCTAGACTGGAATAGCTTTTTAATATTAGATTTAAAACATTTCTATCCCACTCTTCACCCAAAAGCCTCTGTGAGTGATTCACAAAATGAAAAGGCAGAGGTCAGAAAAGTCCCTTTTTTTGGACTACAGCTCCTAGAAGTGAATATGATGGCTGGAGAATTCTATGACCTATAGTCTAAAACACTATTTAGGGTCTGATACGTTCAATTACATTCAATTTAATTTTTTTAAAGCAATCACAGGCCAGTCTACATGATGAAAATTATCCTGGTAGAATGCAAGTAGAATGTCATCCGACCATACACGATTCACACATATTTGTTCTTTTTCTTTTCTTTTCTCTTTCTTTCTTTCTTTTTGCAAGTGAGGGGAACAAAAAGTCCTCAAACTCTGAGGAAATAGGAATCATGGCTTTTAACCATAGTATACAGAAGGATGTGCATTATCAAACATGGGGCCATCCAGTTATTTGCATGGCTGTGCATTTTGGTAGTGGGCGGCCGGATGAGCATTTCTTTACCCACTTCCAAATGTGTTGGGAATTTTAATAGTTAAAGGCAAGGGAGGAAATCTTCGGCTCCGCATCTCTCCCCTTCCTTAGTTAGAAACTGTTTCTGTCTTCATTAAACCTGCTTTGCCTGAACAGCAAGAAGAAATAAAAGTTCACTTTTTCCAACACACACATGACTGGGTAGATGGGGACCAATGAGCACCACCACCAGCATGTGGTTTGGAAGGTATCTCAGGGTGCCTTCCTACTGGCCATTGTTTTCTCTCACCCACCGTCTGGGAGAAGGGAGGGTTATCATATCATTTATATTAAAAAACCTTGAGTTGTGCCTGTCAACCTGATAGAACTTACCAGTGAGCACATGATCCAAGCCTGATCTTAAGGTAGAGGTGGGAGTCCTCTTCCAGACTCCTGTTGTGGCCCATGAATCCTCAACTGGCTGGACAGCTCTTTTTCAGGCTATAAAAAGGGTAAATTGCCCCTCCTGGGAGCATCTAGGAGTGGCAATTAACTATTTAAGAAGCCTCTCCAGCATTATTTAACAGGCTATGATTTTTTTTTCAAAGTAAGTACTCAAGCCACATCCTGTATCCTGTTTTTCAGGAGAAGGAAAGTTTTTGGGAAAGTTGTGCAGCCCCTAAAGATTTGAGAACCGGAAGATTGTCCCATAAAGTTGTTGTAGTTGTCTAACTCTGTTAGCATGGACAGGTTTGTATGGATATGGGAGATCCTTTTGAATAATCAGGTACTAAATTATGGTGTGTTTCCCAAAAAACTGGTGTAGGATTGTTGTTATATATTCTGGTTGTTTAAGCTCCATAAGCAATTGGTTGGCTGCTAAAGTCTCCACCTTTAAAGATAGCTCACACAGAACACATGTCAGTAATCCAGTCTGGATGGATCCAGGGCTAATAGAGATACAGGTGGCAAATCAACCTAAATGATAGAAGGCATACCTGGTAGCAAGCACTATCTTAGCCCGAGTGTCTACAGACAGCATAAAGGTCAGGAGAACCTTACTAGACATTTCCGGCTCCCTAAACCGTTCCTTATAGGTCATGGCTTCCAGATCTTTCATCATTTTGGCGACCGTCTGCTGGACACATTCCAGCTTGTCAACATCTTTCTTGAACTGAGATGCCCAAAACTGGACCAGGTATTCCAGGTGAGGCCTGACCAAAGCAGAATACAGTGGTACTGTCACTTCCTTGATCTAGACACTAATCCTGTTGATGCAAACAAGAATTGTGTTGGCTTTCTTGGCTGATGCATCACACTGCTGACTCATGTTTAACTTGTGATCTACTAACAGTCATAGATCCCTTTCACATAAACTGTTGTCTAGATCCTTTTAGAGGACTGCAGATTTGCACAATGCCAATTTCACAGTTAAAGCTCTACACATTTAGATCAGCAGACTAACAAGAGGGGCTGGTTGATGTGAGGTTTGACAAGACTTTCCTTTCCTTTTCCCAGCCTTTAATGGCATCAAGACAAGAGGAGCAGCAGGAGGCCCAAGCACTGTCTTTTTTTTATTTCTCTCCTGCTGCTAATGTGATGATATGAATTCCTCACACAGCTCTATAACCTGCAGTCTAGGCCTTATACTGGCATAAGACCTATTTTCTTTTTATACAAAATTGAACATAAATCCATGACCTATTTTGATACTGATGTGTGTGTGGAGAGGACTCGTGTACATTTAATGGATGTGCTTAATTTTCCACTTTTGTACTATTATCAAGGTCCAGGAGCCCTTTCCAGATTTTATTCTGGCGACCCGATTAGGCAAGTGGTATTAAGCTTTAGAAAACAGGCATTTATCTGGATAAATTGACCGTAAAAATCCTGCCAGCCAGTTTACAATACATAAGGAGACCTTACAAATTCTTGCTAATGCTAATTTGTGATGCAATTCAGATCTTGTGGGGTAAGAAATCAGACAATTCCATTCTCTCCTGAGTGATGACATGTCAGCATTAAAAGTGGGAGACTATTGGCAATTGTGTTGCATCATTACTGCAGGCAGACAATTAAGCCCACTTAATGAGCAGGCTAGTCTTGATTACACCTGACTCAAATCCCAATTAAACACTTATGATGAGAACTGGAGAAAAAAGACGGGCAAAGAATGTTACAGTAATTCACCTGCAGCCTGCATGATGAAAGTGAGGAGATGCAAACTCTTTCCCAAAGAACTGTTAATCTCATGTAGTGTGACTGATGCCTCCAACAAACCCAATTATGAGGGGAAATGATTGGGTGAGAAAAATCTTTGGAGATAAATTTGTGCTGGGCAGGAGAAATCACCTATAGCCTTAGCACCTGTGTAGGTATGTACAGAGTCAAACTTTGATTTGATGGGAGGGGAAAGCAACAAAAATAAAATATTTATTTATTTACAGTGTAGTATAATTGTGATGTCTAAACCCACCTACTGGACTTTGTGGATCTGGAAATATTTTTTTGCTGCCTTCAGGAAGGTTTCAGAAGGGAGATGGTCCAGTGCCCTTTTTCTGGTTAGCATGTGCCATGTTATGGGTGTGTTAGAGTCAGAGCTGCACCATGCAAGTGTTTCAGTGTTGGTCTTGTGCTGTGCCAGAAAAGGTCGCCTTTGTGGAATATCTAATCTAACTATAGAAGGGCAAAAGAAGCTCTGACAAAATGCCACACCCCCACTCTGTCTCAATGCTGGCCTTTGATGCCAGTTTGTACAGCCTCTGACTTCTGTCAAGACCTCCAGTTGTGGGAATCCACCATCCTCTGCAGCAGTCCATTCTACTGTCCAATAGTGTCAGGAGGTTCTTCCTAATGTTAGTGAGATGAGAGTAGCTGTTCTTACAGTTTGAATCCATTCATTTGTGTTCACATCTCTGGAAAAGCCAAAAACAAGATTGCTCCAACTTCTACATGACATTATTCCAGTTATTTAAACATGGTTATCATGTTACCTCTCAGTCTTCTCTTCTCCAGGCTAAATATGACCAGCTCTATACACCATTTCTCATAGGTCTTGGCTTCCAGACCATTTATCACCTTGGTTGTCCTCCTAGGGACACATTTCAACCTGTCAGCATCCTTCTTGAACTATGATGCCCACAGCTAGACAAGGTTTTTCAGCTGAGGTCAGATCCCACACTTAATCTCTAGCTCTGACTCACTGTTCTTTTCCTGTAAAGGGCCTTTCAAGCTTCACAGTAGATAGAGATTTGAGTTTTCAAAAGGTTTTTCTTGTGTTCTCAAAATGAAGAACCAAATTGTATTGCTTTTGCTTTATTACCTTTCCTTTTCTCTGAAAGCCTGAGGCTGTTAGAGTGTAACTGGATAAGACTAATTTCAGAGTTTGCTGATCTTTCCTTCCATACCATCTAGACAGTGTGAAGACCACATAACTCTAAGATCATAATCACTCCTCTTTTCCCTACTTGCTTTTTATAAACTTGTTTGCCTGATGAAGAAAACTGTTGTGTCAAAGATTGCACATAAAATCTTGGGCTGTTCTGATTGTCTAATAAAGACATTACCACGACATGGAGTTTGGAATTAATCCAAATTGAGTGTGTAAAAATGTTTAACACATTGAGCTGATATGGTGTTAATAATTAATGGTGATGTTCCATTCCAGGCCTCCCCTCCCATGGATGCTAAAAATCAAGTCCAGTTATTATTAATGACAGTGCACTGTGCACACAGCCACACAGGCACAGCTACATGCATGTGCTGCTATTCAGGAGAATGGGATGGAGCCATCTGCAGATGCTCCAATCTGCAGATGTCAAGCATGTGGTTGGGGCAGGGGGACTGTAAGACAAAATGGCATATGATACTTGTTTGTGACAAGTGGCATGCTAAGTCTGGCTTCTCAAAATATTTATTTTGGAAGATTAAGTATCTTCTCTAACTTTCTTGCCTTCCACCTGATTACTAATGTTACAATCTACTTGCTGACTAGAGATGGTGGGGTCTGTAATACATCTGTGAAGTGCTTAGTTTAGAAAGGCTGTCCAAAAAGATGCTATTATCTTTAAAAAATCTATGCAATTGCATTTTAACACTGACATGTTATCACCTCCTCCCACTGCTAGCAACAAATATGCTGTTCACTCATCTCAAATGCCATGGTGAAACAGGTGTATCTCTCCTCTTTAAACTGAAGGATTGGGGCTCCTTTTAAATTTGAGTCACCTGGGCATCCAACTTGTGATCATAGTAGAAACCCAACAGGCAGAGCTAACATTAATACTCCATTTAAGCACTCCTAAGTATTGGAATCTTGGGATTTTTATCTGGGAGAATAAGTAGGTGCTCTGGTAAACTTTCACACTGTTTATTGTAGGCAATCATATATATACAAATATATACACTCGTCTTAGGGAAAAACACAGACATGTTAACATCTGGGACCTTGTTTTACATAGCATTTTATGTAAGGCATCATATATTCATTACATTCCAGTATCTGGCAAGTTAGAAGTCACATTTTCATAAGACTTTTTATCTCTGCATCTCTCTAGCAGTCTTCTCTATAATTAACATGTAATGAATATTGTCATCTTAAACAGTATAACTCTGCCATTTATCATCTCTTCTGTTGAGGGACTATATATCTTGAAACAAGCATCTGTGAATGCACAGGATTCCAAGGGTTAACATCCTTGAACTAAATTGAGCAGCACCCATTACATAACTATAAAGATCATAATGGATATTCATTACAATCACAATGGGAAATATATATATTTAGCATAGTTGTTTCTCTTACCAACAGTATCTATTTGCATCAGCATATCTTGGGCACTTTAGCATCTCAGAACAGCTTTATCTGCTTGGGCTGCATACCCATTGCTTTCTTCATTCATCAGAGACTGGCAAAGAAGTTCAGCCTCCTCCTTATAGAATTCAAAGATATAGCCATGTTAGTCTGTAGAATCAGTATGTAGAGAGATCTAGTAGCACCTTTGAGGCTAACTAAAAGAAAGAAGTCAGCAGCATGAGCTTTTGTAGACTTCAGTCTGGTTCTTCAGATGCACCTGAGGAAGTAAACTGAAGTCTGTGAAAGCTCATGCTACCAACTTCTTTCTTTCAGTTAGTCTCAAAGGCGCTACAAGAGCTCTCTATCTGATGAAGTTTGTTTATGTCAAACTCCTCTCCTCCAATAAGATTCTTGGAGATAATATAAAGTAAACTTTTGATTGCCTTCCATCAGATTAGATCAACCTGCTGTTTTTATTAGCCATTTACTGTCAGCCAAATCTGCTCATATCTTTGTTTACAACTGAATAGGTCTTCTGTCTAGAATTGGGCTGTTGCTAGGCTCTCAGTAACACACAAACACACACTCTCTAATACACAAACGCTTTATGCTTTCTGTCTTAAATCTTATAGCTTATAGATTACCTGAACCCATTATTTATGTTTTCAGGGCTTAAATTTAGCAAATTTTAACCGAAATTGGTATTCAAACTGTTTGAATGGATTGAGAATGGACCATCACAGAAAGGACACCACAGGGAGAAGCTCTACATTCTGTTGCACACAGTACTTTCAAGTAATTCAGTTTGGTCATTCAACTGTTCAAATTCAAGAAATAAAGGGATATGAAAGAGCTAGAAAAGATCCTAAAGAGTAAAGATATACTATCCACTGGGGCTTGGTTCCAGGATCCCCTGTGGATACCAAAATCCATAGATGCTCAAGTCCCGTTAAATACAATGACATAGTAAAATGGTGTCTCTTATATAAAATAAGAAATGTGTGGATAAGGAGGGCCAACTGTACAACTAAGGACTACAGTTAGAACCATACAAGCCACTGTATTCCCCATCACCATTGTTTATCTTGTGCACTGCCTTGGGTCCCTTTTGGGGACCAGAATGGCATACAAATAAATAAATAAATCTACAAATGTGGGAGCTGGACAGTGAAAAAAACAGATAAAAAGAAAATCAAGATGTTGTGCTGGAGAAGACTGCTGAGAGAACCATGGACAGCCAAAAAGACAAACAAATGTGTCCTTGAACTGACTTGAAATACCCTAGAAGCCAAAATGATCAAACTGAGGCTGTTACACATGGATGAGAAGGTAGGCCTCACTAGAAAAGACAATAATTCTGGGAAAGGTTATGAGTAGTAAGAAGAGAGGAGGACTGCACGCAAGATGGCTAGAATTCAGTTAGAGAGGTCACAGGCATGAGTCTGCAAAACTTAAGCAGAGCGGTGGAAGATAGGGAGTCTTGAAGATGTCACCAAGACTCGATGTCAACTTGAAGGCAGTTAATAACAACAACCAAATGCCAGTTGGAAGAAATCTTGGTTCTTTTAGGTGGTGTGTTACCCACAAAATGGGTGACCTAAGATCCCCAACAACAGTGTCAGCATCTCCTTGGTATTTTGCAGGAAATATGTGCACAAAAAAAAGGCCTGCAAGAAGTGGGTAACTTAAGGGGATCTTTCTACCTAGGTACGCCAGTACTAACTGCAGAGAGACTCCAGTTCAATGAATAAGAGTTTTATTTAGATATGTTCAAAAGTGCACATATTTAGATGTTTATTAGATATTTACATATTTATTAGATATCTAATAAATATCTAGACAATGAAGAAATAGAAATAGTAAAAGAATTCCCGTACCTGGGATCAAACATTGATACAAATGGGGACTGCAGTCAGGAAATCAGAAAAAGAGTAAGAATGGAGAGAGTGGCTATGAAAGAACTAGAAAATATTCTGAAATACAAAGATATACAACTGAACACAAAAGTTAGAATCATACAAGCCATTGTATTCCCTATTACCATGTATGCATATGAGATCTGGATAGTTGAGAAAGAAAATAGGGGGGAAAATCCATTCATTTGAGATGTGGTGCTGGAGAAGAGAGCTGAGGATTCCATGGACAGCCCAAAGGAAAACAAATGAGGCCCAGAGCAGATCAAGCTGGAAAACTCCCTGGAACTGAGGCTCTCATACTTTGGATCCAACCATGAGAAGGCAGGACTCATTGGAAAAGACAATAATGTTGAGAAAGGTGGGGGGAAGTATGAAGAGAGGAAGGCCACATGCCAGATGGACTTTATTAAGGAGGTCACGGGTCTGAGTTTACAGGACCTAAGCAGAGCAGTGGAGGACAAAGAATCTTGGAGATGTCTCATCCATAGGGTCACCATAAGTCGAGATTGACTTGAGGGCAGTTAACAACAACAAAAAATTCACGCAAACACACAAATCCAATGCAAGTTTAAGAACCATACAAGGCTAACAGAAAGGAAAGGTGTGAAAGGTTGGATAGCAAAGAATCAGAAAATATCAGGGAAGGAATCAGGGTGATAATGACTAGTCCTGAAGAGAGGATTCCATGGAAGATGGAGATTGGCTAAGACAGAGTCTGAGGGTTATACAGAGAGTGAAACTCTGGTCTGTGGAACAGAGCATTTGTCTGTGACAGCGAATTGGCCATGTATGGGGTATATATTTATATCCTGTCTTGCTCCCTCAAGGTCTACTTGGTGCTGTCCTGCAGTGTAACAAATACTTGATGGTTTCCCCATAGAATTAACAAAAGGACTCAGAAATGACTGGTGCCTTTAACATTGTAATAAAACATTTATTGGGTTTGAGACAACCTCTGGATAGTCAGATAGAAAATAGGGACACAGCATGGGGTGAAGAGGAAGTATGGTCTTTAACTGCTTTGCAATGGGACTACTTAGTCTTCGTTACAAGAGGATATGCTGAAAGCCTGGGGGGAGATTGGAGTGATCAGTAAACCTGTTTAACTTTCCTTGTGGTACTAGCTAGGTGTTCCACACATCTTTGGGCCAGCATGTCTTTCCCAACTGAAACTTCCTAGTGTTTCCAAAACATGTCTGACACTAGATAACAAATATGAAAATAGAACATCCCATATTCAGGGAGAAGGGTGTTAGGGTAAGCACAGGTGCATAACAGGTGCATGTAGCCAAATTCACATACTTGCAATACTGAATTTAGATTCCCCTCATACTCTGAGCAATACGTGAATTATTGTTTGATTATTTGATAATCTAGGCAGCCAAAGGAGAAAAGCAACATGTAATGAGTGTGAGAACCCTGAACAGGTATCGATCAGTGACCTTGTCACTTGATTTCTAACAACACCTGTTGTCAACTGATGGTGTCCCCTGTTTCCTTTTTTTCCCATCCTTTGTTTGTTTTGTGTAGGTGGATATAGGTGTAAAATGACTTCAGTGCAGGGAAGGCAGAGAAAGGGCATTTAATGTCAGGATATTTCTGTGGGTAAATACAAGGGGTGTTATTTGAGGGAAGGGGAATCATACTATTCTCAGTCTGATTCTGTAGTTTCTTTACTGTAATTAATTGATGACAAAGTGGGGAGAAAGATTTAATGAGATTTTAATAAAAATTAATAAGGACCAGAAACGTCACACCCTTAGAATTAGACTGTATGAACTAGTCTAATGTATAGGTGTAAGGGGAAAGGTGACATGGTCATCAGAGCAGCAAGGGAGGCAGACAAGTATAGTTTCTGAGTTTTCTTTTTCCTAATTCTCATCTCCACCAGGCTTGATTGTGCAGAGTGAAAGAAATGTTTGCATGTCCTCACAGCATGAGATAGAATTTGCTGTCCAATCATCTTAGAAGTTTGGCACCTTGTAGCATTGGTGCTGGAGGAATCCTGGAATGAATCCAAATATCAATCAAATTTCACATGGGGCTGGGTTTTACAGCGTGTTTCTGTACAACATAGGTTTTTTTTCCTTTTCCTTTTGAAAAGAGTATTTCCAACTCCATTTTACAATGAGGCAAATCTACATAAAAATCCATGGTTCACTGAAAACTTCTTTGTGCACTGAACTGAGGCCAGCTTTGGCTCAAGATAACAGTAGGGGGAATGACTTTGCTGAAAAATCTTAAGACGTTAAGTGAAAGGCAGGCTGGAGCTCAAATGGAAGGCTGAAGCCTTATTGGAAACTTGAAACTATATGGAAATATTTGAAGCTGTGATGACAGACTGTGCAGTTTGGCATCATAGGTGCCATCTTAATCTGGTATTATGTGGATTGTCCCATGGCTGTTCTAGCAAAATCCTAAAGTGGTGTGTCACCATTATTGCTTATGGTGTAATTCCAAGTAAAATATTGGGAGAGAAGAAAACACTTCCCTCTGAACCATAATGGTTCCTCACAAATAGGCAGAGCCAATACTACCCTTAGAGAGAGTAAGACAACTTGCTCAGGCAGCAGTAACTTTTAGAGTGAAGATGGCAGGCTCTTGGCTGTTTTCCTGAAATGCCAGCTGTCCTCCTCTGTTTGAGGTCAGAATCCTGTAGACCATACAACCTATACTACAGTACGGTTGAAGAACTATCCCAGTTACAGTTAGTAAGGAAGGTCAAGGAAAAAAGTGCGAAGGCAGGCAGGCTTGCTGCTAAAGAGTAAAGATATACTATCTTTAAGATGTACTACTACCCCATCATGACCTCCACGTTACCTGGCACCCTGAGCCTGGGCCTAATATTATTTGGCGAGGAGAGGACATGATGAAGTCCCACCCCATATACATGTGCAATATTTTCAGTTGGGGTTAATATGGTCCCAAAATATAGCTTTTGGAAACTGTATGAGGCCTGCTGGCAACCCTTTGCTCACTTCTGCTATAGTTGAAACTAAAATTTGACGTAATCCATTATTTACTTTAGAAATTAGTCTGAAGGTTGCAGCCTAAACCCACAGACTGCCCACCCCTGTTTTAGCCACTCTCTTGTGAATGGCACCAGACAAAAACTCCAAGGATTATTTTAGTGTGCATCTGCACTGTATAAGTATTACAGTTTGACACCACTTTAAATGCTGTAGCTCTACTCTATGGAAGCCTGAGATTTGCACTTCTACAAGGTCTTAGCCTTCTCTGCCAAAGAGTGCTGGTGCCTCACAAAACTAAAAATCCCAGGATTTACATGATTGAACCCTGACAAGTAAAGTGGTGTCAAACTCCATTATTTTACAGTGTAGATGCACCCTTAGTGTATAGGTGGAAAGGATTTATACAGGACCAGGGAGGTCTGCAGTTAAACTGGTCCAAAACTTTAAAGGTCAAAAGCAAGATTTTGAACTGGGGGAAGAAGCAAGCATGTCACCAATGTAGTGGCTTTTTGGAATTATAAGCTGTGCCCTGTAGATGCCAGGCAAGAGATGCAAAACTCTTCCAGGCAGAAGTAGATTTTCTGATTAGGTAATTCGTATACCAGGTATTCAATGCTAGTGCTTGAATTTTTACTCAGGGAAGGACAGAAAAGGGGAGGCAGTTTTCACATGATAAATGGGGCAAAGAGTGGAGCAGAAG
Organism: Urosaurus nigricauda; assembly: GCA_034509955.1. NCBI lineage: Eukaryota > Metazoa > Chordata > Lepidosauria > Squamata > Phrynosomatidae > Urosaurus > Urosaurus nigricauda. The sequence continues at coordinate 16,530,210 of JAOEGL010000011.1, read as the reverse complement.
TATTTCAGCCCTAGGAGGAAATTAAAGAGAACTTGGCAGACATCAGGGAGTCCAGGTTGAAAGTGTCACTTCTAAAAAACAATGGATGATGGATAAAGTGGAACTTGGCAAATGTAATGGCAAAGTGACAGGGAAGCATATGACTAATGAACATAAAGAATCACCTTTCAGAAAGGGATCACAACACTCTGAGACCCTACGAAAATGCAGTTTGTATCTGATGGTGGCGGGGACAGGTGTGAAAGCAAGATGATATGCAGAACAAATGTATGCATTTATGTATGTAAGTGTGTAGTCTTCCAGTCCTAGCATTTTGAGTCTAAAAGTTCACCAAGGGAGAGAAGCAATAGCAATAAATACAATGAGGATCTATTTCAGCCTTTTCAAAGTTTCTGAGTGCCAAAATATGCCCTTATAGCTGAAAAGATTACTTTACCTAAATGCATTCCAAATAACAGGACTATTATCTGCCTGGGAACTTCATCTCTTGAACAGAACTGCTGTGTTGACAGGATGGGAAATAAGTGGCCCTCGAAATGTTGGGCTGCAACTCTCATCATCTCTCAAATTCGAATATGTCCTGCTCTAGCTGCATTGGAATGGTAATGTGCTCTCCACCCATTTTTTAAACCTGTGGGCAACTTCCAGGAGACACATCAGCCTTGTGTGACCCTGTGACACCCTGAAAGGCTGATGTAGTTGTGTGCCTTAAAGTAATTTCTGACTTAGAGTGACCCCCTAAGACACACCTAGTGGAGGATTGGTATAAAGAAGTATGGAAATTAGCTATTAATGATACATTGACATGTGAATTGAAAGTAGAAAAAGGACTATTGAAAAGAAATGAATTTGAGGGGATTTGGAAAGACTTTGTCGAGAAAGTACTGAGAAAAGAAGATGGAAGACTACCTCCAGAAGATGAATTGAAATTCTGGATGGAATATAAGGATGGAGATGGCTCCGGGGAAAGGGGGCACTGAGGGGTTTATAAAATAATTTGTCAAAATGTAACAGAATGTAATAGAAGGTAGGAAGATACTTGCATATGGAATATATATGGGACAGAGAGCAACAATGAAAAGAAATGCCAGGCGATATTAGCCCTGTTAACATTTTGGCTACTCTTGGCAGGGATAGTATTGGGACCGTCTGGAAGAGGAAAAGAAGGTATTAGCCACAATTGTAACAGAAGCATTTTCCCTTTCCTTATACATAAGAAACGCCTCCTTGGATCTCTCTGTTTCAAGTCCACCATTTTAAACATTGGTCTGTACTGTTTCTGTTAGATCAGCTCTAACTTTTAAAATTGTATGAATGTTAAACATAGGGGCTGTGCAGATTAGAAGAAAGGGTTTCTCCTCCGGATCATTGTCGCAGCAACCTCATGGCTGTGATAACGATCAACCCCCAAAAGGAGCTGCGAAGTGTGGCCATGTTCTAGAAGAGTTTCTTCCTCATGTTTCACCAGTATCTGTGGCTGGCATCTTCTCTGAAGATTTACCGTAATTCAAATGAGATGTAACCAAGACATGTATCACCATGGTCAAATTTGGCTTCTCCAAGAAGAAAAGAAAATGAAAATAATGATCACAGGGGATTTAGCTATCTTTAAGGAGGTGATTAAAACATTGAAACAGTTCATGATTTTCCACAATTTGGCTCAGTCATTAATCAAAATGCAGTCAAGAAATCAGACGACTGGGACTTGGAAGGGAAGCTATGAAGGAACTAGACAAAATCCTGAAATATATAGATATAATTGAATACTAAAGTTAGGAGTGTCCATGCCATTGCATATCCCATTTATAGCTATGGTTGGACTGTAAAGAAAACTGAGAGGAAGAAAATCATATCATTTGAAATATGGTGCTGGACAAAAGTTCTAAAAAAGACAAATGAATCACTAGAGCAAATCAAATCAAATCGACCACTCCATTCGAAACAATAGGACTAAACTGAGACTGTCTTATTTTGGTCATATTATCAGAATACATAACGTATTAGAAAAACAATAATGCTTGCTAAGTTAAAAGACAGTAGGAAGAGCACATTCCAGATGGATAGGTTCAATTATGGTAGCCAGGGCCCTGAGCCCACACCAAAAGGGTGATTTGGAGATCTCTCATTCATGGGTCACCAAAAGTTGAAGTTGACATGATGGTAATGTTTCAAGACACTCCTTCCCACATCTCTTCTTCTTTTGCACATATACACATCACCTGCCATAGTTCTTATGTCAAGGTATTTATTTTAATTTCATCTCTGTTCCCCTGATTTCAAGGAGCAGCAGCAGAGAATTAGTTCTGTTTCAGCATGTTTTGCAAAATTAAGCCATGAAGACCCATCACCAGCTGAAAGACAGAAACCTTACCACCTAGCAGAGAAATTAATTCTTTGCTGGATGGACAAGGAAATCCTTTTTCCACATTATATCAATGTCTTTCTTTTCTTGTATGCTGCCAGTTCAGGTTTCCAGCAACACAATGGCCAGAGCTGTGAAATTTTCATGAGACTTGCCAGGCAAATTGAAATGATAAATGACATGACAATTGTGCTCCTTTGCTTGGCTGGTAAATCTGAAAGTCACACTGATTCATTCCCAGCCCACCCCCTTCAAATACGTTAAGTTTGTAACCTTGACCTCCCCTCCCCATATTTCTTTCATTCATTCATTCAATCATTTTTCCTTAGATCATTTTCATCATACAGAGAGCCGGTTAGCCATCTTTAAGTGAGCAACCAGAAATGTTTGAGGCTGGTTTGTGAGGAAGAATTGAGAGGCGTTGGCCTGATCTAGATGGGCCTTAAAGAGTGCGATAAGGACTCTTTAAGACGCCATTAGGGTTCGTGAGCATGCAGCTTTCACACACCATTTGTATGGCGTCAACTGAAAGGTATGACTTGAAGGTTTTGCTTTATATAAATATGCTGTGGAATGACAAGAAAATAATGGCGGGTTAACTTTGGGTGTGTTAACTGACATATATGTGATACAAGATATAGGCTAACTGATATGCATTTGATGTATTGTATAATGTTATCCATAGCTATATTTTTATGCTGATGAAATATATTGTTCTTACTAGCTGGTATGGGGTTTGAAACTAGTTGGTGTTATCTTGGGAGGGGGGAAATACAAAATGGTTGCACAGATTTAACAAACAAGTAACACAGTCTGTTGGTTAAATTAACAATTACATAGACAAAATGTGTGATGCTTTTATATATTGTTTAGGGAAGCGTTCCCAGGATTGCGCCATCTGCCCCAGAATGCCTCCTTTTAACTATGCATTAAGAAGCCAAGCCCTCCCTTCAGTCCATCTGTCTTAGTCCAGGCCCCAGAGGGAGAGAAGAACCACTGGACCTCATCCTCTTTCCCACCACCTTTCCCTTCTCCTTTTGTGTTGTCTCTTTTAGATTGTAAGCCTGAGGGCAGGGATCCGTCTAATTATAAGACTGTATGTACAGCACTGTGTAAACGTACAGCACTATATAAATAATAATAATAATAATAATAATAATAATAATAATAATAATTTTTAAATATGGTAACTACATAATCTAACAATGGGAGTTTCTCACAAGGGAGATACTGACAGCACACTTGCAAACTGTTCCAACAAGAAGGAGAAATAGGAGGTGTCTCAGAAAACCAGGGTGGATGTTGAAAGAACTTTCAAATGAGTTAAGTTTTAAATGGGAGATGTATAAGAAATGGAAAAAGGAGGAAATCACCAAAGAGGAATTCAAATAGCTAGCAAGTGTAGGGGTATATTGAGAAAAGCCAAAGCACAGAATGAGCTCAGGATTGCTAGAGAGGTTAAAAGCAATAAAAAGGAGGCCTTTTTTGGTTATGTCCATCAAAAAAGGAAGAATGAAATGGTAGGGCCATTGCATGGGGAAGATGGCAAAATGCTAAGAGGAGACAGAGAAAAGGCAGAACTACTCAGCACCTTCTTTACCTCAGTTTTCTTACAAAAGGAAAAGGGTGCTCAGCCTGAAGAAAATGGAACAGAGGACTTTGGCCCGAAAGTGCCATCCTGTGGGTGGAGTCAGGGCTCAGCATCCTGATGATGCTTGCACTAACTCTGCCCTATGGTGCCATTTTGGCACATGCCAGTCCAGATAGACCAGAGGTTGCACCAGAGCTGGGGACTGGGCCCTGCATCATCCAGACTCCTCACCAAGAGGAAGGGGTAGGCTGTTTTCTTTGGTTCAAGTAGGGTCTTCTTGCTCTCTTCTTCTTAGCTATCTCTTTTTCTCTTCTGTGTTGTGTCTTTTTAGATTGTATGCCTGCAGGCAAAGGCTGTCTTTTCCTGGCTGTATGTAAATCACTCTGGGGCACGTTATGCCTGAGGAGCAGGAGCAGGAGCAGGAAAAAATGCTTTAAATAGATAATAGTTCTTTGGGATCCATTTCTTACATTCAAGGTTGACCAGGTTTTGTGGTAAGGTTTTGTGTCTTCCTGGAGTGTCACCTAGTGAATGTTCCATCTGCGCATCCACTTCCTTGACCCATCCTGTCTTGCACAGGCAAGCTGCCAAATTTTTTTCCCTCGCTCAGGCATACCACACACTGACAATGTCTGAGTTGGCTGGGAGCAGATTCCAGCATCTCAGTAAGATCTGAAATTCCTCCAACATCTATTGTTCAATAATGCAAGTGCAGTACCTCATTGAAGGCAATCAAGGAAACAGTAATTAACACAGCAGGTCCCCAAACTGAAGCATGTTCTCCGGAGAAGCAGGATGGGGAAGAGGAAAACAGGCTGTTTGAAGAGAACTTTCTTTTCTGCACTGAAGATCCACTTTTTGCCACTTTACTCCTCCTCTTCCTAATTAGCAATTATGAATGCCTACATCTCTTTCAATGCATACCCTCATTGTCCTTTGCCCACTCTCCCTTCTGCTGAATCGCTCTTGAAATCCTCCTAAATTCAAACATCCTTTTCTTCCCCCCCCTCCTTTCTTCAATCGTTTTTTTTAAATCTACATTTTCATGTGAATATCAGATGAACCCTGCACAGAACTGGTCCAATGTGTTTTGCCATCTAAGGCAAAGAATTAGATAGCGACCCTGGTATTCCATGAACAAAATCCAGTCTAACTGACAGATACATTCAACCCTGGCAAGGGGAGAGGGTCTTCCTGGAAGCGACAGGCTTACTAAGTGGGTACAAAACACATGGTATGCAATTCTCTGCCATCTTGCTGTTACTTTCCAGTTTCTGCTGCCTGTGGTGATAAGCTAAATCTATTGAATGGCAGATTTGGCCAAAGGTCTAAATAGTCATCAGTGGCCAGCCAAACATTTCTGAGATACCAGAAAGCAGCTCAGAAAAACAATGTCTCTTCTCCATGTCTGCAGTTCAGATATGGTTGGTGGAAAAAAAAACCAGTTAAAAACACCTGGTTTTTTTGGTTTATAACAATTTTGTTTTTGTTTAAACCAGTTGTTTGTTTGTTTCCATTAATGTTTTAATAAAAAAGTGAATCCTTATTATATTAATACTGTGAAACATTATTTTATGTATTAGAAAGCTTGATCAATCATGTTTTAACATTTTCTGGCATCAAGAATCCAAAATTATTAGGCTTTCATATTATCAGCACTGTTCAATAAAACTTTGGAAATTATATTGACAAGTTGATAGCCTTAATAGAGGAGTATAGGACTACATCAATATAGGACTCAGAAAATGAAGGTCAGAAGTTATGGCTACTAGCTTAAATAATCATTGTTCTTAACTTTTAAAAAGGAGGTTGTTTTGGTTGAACTTGAGTTAACTGAAGGATTTGATTTTGAATGTCATTTCTTGCATGTAAAATAATGTGATTAAAAAGAAGTAACTGACAGTGGGTACTGGTCTAAGAATAAAAGCTGCCAATAAACTGTTAAAGTTACAATTATTAAATTCAAGCAGTCATTGTTGTTCAACAACAGCAACAATAAAGACAGGAGTTTGGTTTTTTTTAAAAGCCAGTGAGTTTAAACCAGCCAGTCTTGGGTTCAGAGGTACACTGTTTCTGAAACAGAGGGTTTCATTTCATGTTTAGAATAGACTCATACAACTGGAAGGGACCACAAGGAGCACCCACTCCAACCCTCTGCCATGCAGGAATACACAATCAAAGCACTCCTGACAGATGACCATCCAACCTCTGTTTAAAAGAATGTTTATGGCCAGTAAATATGATTTGAGTATGAAGTTCTAATAGTTGTTTCATTGCTGCATTATACAGTACTTGGGGATACATTGCACCAGGATACCTTGTTATTCTCTCCCTTTTCATTTCGGCATTTGTTTGTGAAACCCTCATGGTGTTTAACAAGTAATATAGGACCTTGTTTAGGTTAATAATGATATAGATAGCAAAATGTGTGATGCTTTTAAATGTTTTAAATATGTTAATTGTATAATCTGAGACAGTTTCAGAGGCAGGGCTTGTATTAATTGAGATTGCTGAATGCCTGGTAACGGAACATGTGGGAGTGTTTTTCTCTTGACGGCTGTGAAAGGCTTTCAAAGACCTGTGTTATCAACTGTTGTGCCATTGAAACAAGTAGATGAAGCTTCTCTGGGAAACAGGGCAAAACAACTGAAGGAAAACTCATTGTTTTGAGAAGAGTGAAATGTATAATCCTACCAATTGGGGAGGTGGATGTAAGGCCTTTCAAATGCTTTTATCTGATGTATGTGTTAGTTCTCTTTAAAGATTTCTTATTAGTAACTTCTCATTCTCTATGACTACAGAAATCAACAGCTTTGTGATAATTCACGGAAGCCTGATTGACTGTGTCTGTGGGGAGAGTTCAACTAGTTATGACAGACTAGTGGGCACACTTGCAGTCAACAACAACAACAACAACAACAATAATAATAAGTTTATATATCCTTCCTCTCCCTGTGGATAGAGGTGGGAGTACAACTTAAAAGTCAATAATACAATCAATATAAAATTCTGAAACCAATAACATATCAATCAATCAATAGCTAATACCACAATTACCATCTTACAGTACAGTATTTCAAATTGTCCAAGTGAGGAGTTGTTCTCTCAGTCTATCAAGATAGATCAGAAGGGTAAGCCCTGTGGAAGGGATCCGTCTTAATTGCCTTCTTAAAGGTGTCTAGAGTATTAATAAGATGGATCTCTTCCGGGAGGTCATTCCAGAGTCTTGGTGCAGCAGCAGTGAATGTTTTGTCAAAAGTTGATCTTAGCCTAGTATTTGGACATTCTAATAACAGCTTCCCAGATGTCCTGAGAATGCAGGGAGATTGTATAGGGAGAGGCATTCCCTCAAGTAACTCAGGCCTAAGCCATGTAGGACTTTAAAGGTAATAACCAACACTTTGTATTTTGCCCAGAAGCTAATCGTCAGTTGATGTAAGGATTTCAATATAGGTGTAATATGAACTGATCTAGAAGTACTTGTGATCAGCCTGGTTGCAGCATTTTGGATCGGCTGAAGCTTCCAGACTTGATACAAAGGTATCCCCATGTAGAGCGCATTACAGAAGTCTAACTGAGAGGTTACCAGTGCATGTATTATTGTCTTAAAATCCTTTTGGGCCAGGTAGGGGCACAGTTGGCGGATCAACTGAAGTTGATACCAAGCGCTCTTGGCTATCGCCTCCACCTGTGATGTTGGCTGTAGAGACAAGTCTAAGAGTACTCTCAAACTGTGAACTTCGTCCTTTAGGGAAGTGTGACCCTGTCCAGGGCTGGTTGACAAATCTCCTTCCCTGGGCCATTGGGGCCTATTGCAAGTAACTCTGTTTTCTCTGGATTCAGCTTGAGCTTGTTTTCCCTCATCCAGCCCATTACCGACTTGAGACAGGCATTCAGATGGCATCTGGTAGTATAGTTAATGGGTGGTTATAGATACTGTGGTAATGGATAGTCATAGATACTGTGGTAATGGGTGGTCATAGGTACTGTGTCTGTGTGATGGTGCACATGCATGGTGGGGAGGTGACAAAAATAATAATAATAATACAGCATGACTGTAAATTTTTTATAATCTTGGTTGCAGAGAGTAATAGAACAATATTATTCAGAATTTACTGAAATTTTATTAGGTTTCAAAAATCAAAGTTAATGTCTGCTGCCTTCCAAATATTAGGTATCTCCTTTGTTTAAAATATTTCATTAAACATTTTGGTCATATGATTCCTCAGTTGTTTTTGAATATCTTATAAAAATTATTCTTAAACCCATCTTGTCCTGGGGATTTCCCACCTTTCAAATAATCAATCACTTTCTCTACTTATTCTCTTTTTAACTTGAGCATTTAATTGTTGTTGTTGTTATTATTATTATTATTATTATTATTAATCTTTATTTATATAGCACTGTAAATTTACACAGTGCTGTAGATATAACCTTATAATTAGATGGTTCCCTGCCCTCAGGCTTACAATCTAAAAATCTCTTTGATCCTCCCACAATTTAGTCTGAATACTTATTTTCTGATCTCCCTTTTGCCATTACTTCCCATACTTTATTGTCTTCATATACAATTCCATCTTTGTACCCCTGTATCTTATTAATACTTTTATTCCTTCTTTTCTTTAAATACCTTGCCCAGCCCTTCATATTCTTTATATCCTAAGTGTGGAATTCATTCATTTTATATAACAATTTCTTGTACTGGTAGCTTGAGCTAGATTTTCTAAATCTTTTTTTTTTAATTTTACAGTTATATTTTAATGTTCTCATTATTATATTTTTGGTATTTTTTCTGTAATATTTCCACTTCTTTTACCAGATTCTGCCTATATAAATATTTCTTCTTCTTTAAATTTATCTCTGTTTTAATATATTTCCCTCTTCTTGTTGTTGTTGTATGCCTTCAAGTCATTTCTAATTTATGCAACCCTAAAGTGACCCCATCATGGGATTTTCTTGGCAATTTTTTTTAGAAGTGGTTTGTCATTGCCATTTTCTGAGGCTGAGAGAGGTTTTTGGAGTGGTTTAGGTTCTCATGCAATCTGGCACAGAACGAGGTGTGAACAAACCCACAGTGACTTGCTGTGACGTTTTCTGGACATCTGAAAGAGAATATCGCATGCACTTGTCACCATCTGGATAGTTTGGTTAATGTGGATCAGCCAGAAAAGAAGTCCAGACATAATTTGGCTTGATTTTGTTGAATGACTTTTGATGATTAAAGTTTGAAAATGTCACCAAGTTTGGCCAGCTACCTACCTATATATTCTTTTCCCTGTCTTGACTGGTAATATTGAGAATTCAATCAGCAATATAAAGGCTTCCTGGTGTGTTTGTGTGTTTCAAGTTGCTTTCATGGTGGTGCCACTGCTCCCAAAGAAACCTGTTTTACACTTTGATAACAAAAAGAACTCTTCTGTTGGCTTATATTCCCTTCCTGGGAAAGACGCTTGCTAACCATTTCTAAGCTCTATCCATTAATGAAAAAAATAATATCCCCCCCCCCCCCACACAATCAATAGGGGTTCAAATTCAGTTCTAGCACAGAAACCTCCCTGGATAGTGTTTACCAGGAGAGAAATAGAGGGGATAGACGAGTGTGTATCCTTTAGCTCACAGAAGTTTCTGATATCATAAATCTCATTGTCCTTTTGGAAAGGATATCTGAGGACAAAGACAGATGATGATGATGATGATGATGATGATGATGATGATGATGATGATGTACAGTATTTATACCCCACCCTTCAGCCCTAAAAGTTTTCAGAGCGGCTTACAATTATTATTTTTAATAAGTTGGTTCCTGCCCTCAGGCTTACAATCTAAAAAGACATGACACAAAAGAAGAAGAGAATGATGTTGGGGAAGGGGATCTGGTCCAGCAGTTCTTCTCTCCCTCTGAGGCCTGGACCAAGGCAGATGGACTGGAGGGAGGGCTCTGCTTCTTATTTCAGGACAGGCCCGATGGGCCAAATAAAAAGTTTCCAACTGCTTTAGAGAAATGCAGATGATGTATGCCCTCGGTACAACCAGATGTTATTCTGAGGTTGCCTAAGGCAGTTTTGGGCTGCTGGAAAAAGGAGCAGGGAAAGTCCACTCTTTGCAAGTGGCCAATTCAGGACTATGGTGGCAGCCCGCCTTCAGAGTGGGTCATACTGTCACCACAGGGATAGAGTGGACAGAGGCCATTCCAGACTGCTTGTCTGTTTGATCCTTCTGTTTATGGGTAGGCCAATTCCAGAAGGTAACTGGGTTTTAAATATTTGTTCTTGTTGTCAGACCCCCTGAGTACTTTTTAATAGTGCAACCTACCCAGTAAACAAAAAGAAATAAGTCTGAGACATTTCTGAAAAGTGCACTAGTAGGAAGGAAGATGAAACGAAAAGGTGGTGGCTTTGAAAGAAGGAATGGTCATTCTCATAACAAATAGTTTATTTCTCTGAAGTAACCAGAGAACTGCCTGGAAATCCTTATGGCTACTTAATAAATGTGGTCAAATTGGCAGTCTTGTAAGCTCTCCTCTCCTTCTAGGAAAGAAGTCACTTCTGGACTTTCTCCTGCTAACCTGAAATTAGTCTCTCTCTCTCCAGCAGGTGTATAGATTGCAAATGAAAGAAATATCTTGCATGGCATTTCCTTAATCAATGCTTAATCTAAAATTACAGTGCTGGAGTTTACAGAGAGGTGAGTTGGTTCAGTCCCTGGGGATGTGAATAGGAAAATAATGATATAATGCTGAGTCCCAAAAATCTAGATGGTGGTGAAAGTCAAGATATATCTGAGGGAGGAATCCATCTCACAATCACACAGTGTGGGGACAACTTTTCTGGCTTTCAGGGAAAAAAGGCCAGGTTAAACTGCATCATGGGACTGCACGTTGACAGAAAGCATGGAGCAGCAGACATCCATTTTAGTAAGCAAGCAGATGGTTGCATAGCTGAACAGTATGGGAGAGGCTTTCCACTTTAGCTTACAATGTGTACAGCTTCAAAGTATGATAAGCTATCCCTGCTATATTTGTACCCCTCTTATTCATTCTGCTGACTTCTGCTTTGGACATGTGCCCCAAGGTCCTATCCTGAATGCATCACTGGTTCCATATGTCTTCACATTAGTTGTTTAGGTCACCCAGTACAAGAAACAGAGCTTTTATCAGTTGTGATAAGACATCAATGACATCCTTCATCCCTTGGAAGGCCCATTTTCCTCACTCTTTGATTAGCACCCCAAAAGAATAAAGGTTTGCAAGGCTTTTGGAATGCTACAACATCTTAAAGCCATTCTTGTATATTCCAGTACTTTAATATTGTGTTTATTCTTTAATTGATGCTACTTTTATTTATTTCACCTTTTAGCATGGAGTTTTATTTTTAAATAAAGCTAAAAATATAGTCAACAAAGAGGAAGAGCACACAGAACTATATATCATGCTCACTAATGACGGGGAAAAGGAAGCTCCCTGATTAGTCCTTAATGCATCATGGCATAAGCTTATGTGACTATCTCAATAAAATATTTTAAGGAGAAGCTCAGTAGGTACTGATAGGCTTGTGAGATGCATAGAGGAATCATCGTCAGAGTATACTGTGTGTGTGCCTGTGGATGCGTCTGTATTTGACTGGGGTGGGATCACAAACTTTGAAGGGCTCCCACAGAGAAGATAAAAGGAAAGTATGGCATCACAATTTTGTTTATTTTTCACTTTTAAATATCGAGTTTCTTTTTACTTGGACTTGCAAATTTGAAAGATGGGTGTGCTCTTTCTAGATGTGCTTACTTAATTTTTCATGAATCTGAAATCTACTTTAGTCTTAGCTGTAGCTGAAAGGGGAAAAAATGCACTCATACAAGTTTTTATGTTTGCCATTGCTAATGGGGAGACCCACTCATGAGAAACTATCGGAGAAATTCTTCTCCCCTGGATAAATTTAGTGACATCCATTCATTTCTCTGCCCATGATTAGGATGGAGAATTAGGAATGGTCATTTATGCACTGCTCTAGCCTTAGCTCATTGGCTATCCCTCAACATCTCAGGGCTAGAGTGCAGTCTAGTCAGCTGGAATTACTAACTTATGAGTTGCATGGTCCTCTTTTATGTTCTGAGGCAAATTTTTTCTTGGGCAAGTGATGTTCAGCCTAGAATGTATCTCTGCTCCTGTAAGGAGATATCAAGCTGTTCCCAGACATTGCACACTTTGAAGATGTAATAATTAACTTTCCCCATATGCTTTGGGGGGGGGGGGGGAGAGAATATTTGAGTAATCTTAACTTTATAAATTTTATGGAAAATGGCCAGCTCTCCACCACTCAGACTAATGTGTTGATCAGTATTAGCTATCCACCAGATTTCATGCTTTTCTGAATGTTACAATGTGATTCTTGGCAGTTTAGACATACTAAAATATGTATTTAAAAACATATTTTGAGAGGATTAACAGAATCCTAGACATACGAAGGAATGAAATGGAATTATAGGTTAAAGACATGAAAAAGTGGCTGTCTGGAAATTAGAGAGATTCACTCACGCCCTAACTAAAATTAAGACTTGCTATCATAATCTAGGCAGGGAGAAATACGGGGTCATAGTCAGAATGAATGTATATCATAGTAATCCAGTTTATGGATTTGCAAAACCCCTCCACCACTTGAAACATTCACATAAACCTTAATCCAAATAACAAATTCAAAATTCATATTTTTTTAAAAAAAATCTTCATACAGTTGGATGTGTACATGAAAATAATACTACAGTAAATAGCACCAACATGGTGTAGATGTTTGTGTGCTGGACTAGGACTCTGAAAACCAAAGTTCAAATCCTCATTCAGCCATGGAAACCCACTGGATGATCTTAGATAAGTCTCACTCTCTAAGGCTCAGAGGATGGCAATGATAAACCTGCTGTGAATCAATCTTGACAAGAAAACCCTGTGATAGGCTTGCCTTAGGTTCACCATATGTCAGAAATAACTTGAAGGCACACAAGAACAACAACAGAGTCTGCACTAGTGAAATAAAGGAGCTTCTAACCACTTTGAAAGCAAGGTGCACACAGTGAAAGTGGGTTGAAAGTTAAACAAAACTGTGTTCTAGGCTAAAAACTGGAGCTAAAGAAGCTGGGGTATTCTGATGAAAGGCAGAAATCGCATGCCATCGCATGGACATATAAACAGCCCAGCACCAGTATGGGACTGCGGTAAAGCAAAAGTGTGATCACCAATTGTGCAATGGAGTAATTACAATATACACAAACCAGACAGTCCATAAGAGAGGCATGGGGTAAAGGGGAGTGAAAGGAGATGTTTGGGGGGACCTCCATGACTGTGCTTTGCCAATGTATCACTCAATACACTGATTCACTATACAGGTGGGGCACGTATGTCTCTGTGGCTGGTCATATGCGCAGGCATCCAATGGAATGGTATCTAGGCAGAAAGAGGGAGGAAAATGGAGGTTGCAGGCAGTGTGTTTGTGCAGTGCTATCCATGCATGGTGAGGAGTGACCAAAACAATAATCATGCAGAGTGTCTTGATGATACATGGTCCATGAGTGTTCAGTCCACCTTGGGAGTGAGCCATGCGAATAGCGGGGTTTTGATCTGTTTTCAGAAATCCAGGATCAAGATGCTTTTTCCTACTCATCTGCTCAAGCTCAATATCCTGGAACAATCATATAAATGAAAAACCTAATTTAGTTAGGATACAGGCCACTGCATTTATTTCCAATCACAGCAGAGAAGACTTGGGATCATGCCCTTGAGGTGACTTTGGTCAAACTAATTTTGCTTCAGATTTCTTGTCAATTGGACAGAATACTTCTTACCGGTACTCTCCCTCTCCATACTGTATTTTTTATTTGTTTGGATGAAGCTGCTGTCATATGTTGAACTTCTATTATGCTTCTCAATAGGTACAGTTAAGTCTCTGATGCTATTCATGGTCTTGGAACAGATCAACCCCTGATTCTTCCTATTCCTCTGTTTACTACCAGGATCCTAACTTTATATGTAATCAAGGAATAAAGGAAACCTAAGGGAAAAGTCACATAAACCTAGATGAACTGATAGTGTTTTGTAACAGTTTCATCAGAACCTTATCTCCGTGTTGGATGGCCTTATAACATCATGTGTTCTGTCCAAGATGACAGCTTTCTTGTATCTTGGTCCTGCCAGCTAGGTCCACTGGTCTGTTTTCATAAAAGGAAGGAATGAGTTGAGGGGAACCTTTTGCTCTCTGTAGCTGAGATTGACTTAATGGTGTTTTTTAAAATAGTTCTGCTTCTTCCCATCTCCTCAGGAGCCCAACCTATCTGTGTGCCTCCTGCACTTCATGTCTAGGAGAAATAATGATGGTGAGATAGCCTCCATCTATATTCCTGTAGTGAGACACGTGAAGATTTCATCATCCTTCTGGACCTCTGAAGGACCCTCAGGTGGTTTAAGAGGATGCCTCTTTCTTTAGTGTCTGGTTCCAAAAAAATAGTCAGATACCATCTTGCCCTAGCATGAAATAGAGGTGACATGGATAGGGGGTTGTTGTGAATGGAGGTGCTGGATATCTCTGTCTGCAATGTCAAAAAAAGAATATATGTAGATCTCATTTATAATATACCTGGATAATTCACCAAAGGATTCCAACCCTTTGTTTAAATTTCTACAAACCTTACCAACTGCTGTTTTGAGAAAAGCTGCTGGGAGACAGTTCAAAACATCTGGAAGGCCAAAGGATCCCTGCACCACAGGAATATTCAAAATGATGTCTATTCCTAAAGTTTATAACCATAAAATTTGTTATATGGATTTGTACAGCTCATAATCTTGGCTGTATAATGAACTGAACACCATCCTCCCACTCAGTTTTTCCTGTGCTTTGGATTTTTAAAATGAAAATTTGGGAGACATTCTGCAGAAGTATGGCCAACATTTTGAAGAACAAATGCCCAAAGCCATTGCTTTGATGATTCATGATCAAAAGTTCTTTAATGTCAAAACCTTTGCTCTTGCTGAAACATCTATTGATTGCTTTAAATCACATGACCATATCATTCAACCAAGAAGCCTTTTGTTAATAAATATTGTTACTCTTTGGGTAAATTTCTATAGATGATTTCTGTAGGTATTTTTCCACCCCCTTGTTCCTGGGTATGTTTGTGATGATGGTTAAAATTGCATCATTTTGAACTGCAGTTCTCAGGCAGATGTACCTTCAGTGTGCAGATATGAGTTGCGATGGAACTTTTGGAAAACAGATAAGGTTTTATCAAGACAATCAACAAGAAAAACTAATAGTTATCAAGTGGATAAAAAAATTAAAAAAGATAAAATATGAGTCAACAATAGCTTCTGAGTAGTTGGTGCACCAAGAATTGTTAAGCAAAGGCTTTGGGTAGAGTTGGAGCAGAAGGACATTTAGCAAGAAACAGGAGTATTGAAATCATCATCATCATCATCATCATCATCATCATCGTCATTGTCATCGTGAAAGAGTTACTTGCATTTCATATTAAATACTTGATAATTTTATTTCAGTGACACTCTTTTTCTCTGGATTTAATTTGCTTAAAATGCATTCAAGGAGGAGGTCCAAAAGAATTAAAGAGCACTAAAAAGCTTGCCAGAAACTCAGATGTTTATGTGTTGGTTATTCAATGCACAGAGTGAACTGGTGTGATTCTCAGCTTAGCTGGATGCATAAATTCAGTGCCAAAGTGAATTTTCAGGCAATATTTAGAGTTGAGGCTGAACAGCACAAACTCAGAAGCTGCCTGCATTAAAGGAAACCCTGCTGATGTAAGTGCATCATTGCTGTTACACTGTGAAAGCTACTCAGGCAGGTGTGCTATAACTGGGTGGGGGAGAGGTAAAGAGTTGTATAGACAACTTCTATAAATTATTGAAGGAAGTTTCATTTTGATAGTGATATGTATTGTAGCTTCCATTGGTACAGTTTATATGTTGTGGGTGTAATCCATTGTCATTCCACCAGGGAAATTTGAAGCCTTGGGCCTTCTACAGAAGGCTGGGAGAGGGATTCTAGTTCATTACCTTCAAGGAGGAAAAGGCTGGTGCTCTTGTCCATGTGCTTGGGTGAGATCTGAACTTTTTAGACTTTGAGCTATTGCATTCTGGGAGTCACTGGTGGGTGGAGCCAGAACCCCAATTCTACAGAAAGCTGGGAGAGGCTCAAATCAATGAGGTTTTGGAGAACAGAGGAGAAGCTTACCTGAGAACATTGTTGGAGGGGGGCTCTTTAAACTTTTCATTTTTCTTCTCCCTTTTATCCTTAAGGAGCTTGTGAGGACTTTTGCTCAGAGGAAGTGAGTCAGAGATTTGCCTCTGGAAGGAGCTAGTAGCCAGGAGCTCTCTACATAACCATAGGCCCATTGAATTGAACTCAATGACAGAGCTTGGGGACAAAGGTCAAGCTAGCAGAGGTTCTTTACCCTGGGGTTTTACAGGGGAAGCCCACAGTCTTGTTTCAATTTCAGTATGGAAATTGAAAGTCCTGCTGCAGTCACCTGCAACACTTGTGGGATGTTTGTCTTCTTGCCTAGGAATGTGGGGAACTTCATCTGCCCCAAGTGCAAGTTGGTACCCTTCGTGGAAGAGAAAGTCTGGTAGCTGGAGGCTCAGGTATCTGCGCTTCAGCATCTTAGGGAGCAGAAGCTTCTCCTGAGCAGAATGGATCTGACGGTCTGGGCAGGAACAGAGGAAGTTTCTGGGGTGGAGGCTGTCACTTCAGATACAATGGAAGTAGATGGTTGGAGGAATGTAACACAGAGAAGTAGGGAAACCAGGGAACGTTCTGTGAGCTTGCAGCTACAGAATCGATTGGAATCTCTCTCTGTAATCAGAGATGATGAGGAAGAGCATCAGGGACAGGCTTCAGGGACAGAGCAGGGGAACGTGGGAGTTCCATCGCAGGGAACAGTCGCTGCTAAGCCTCAGAGGCTTTTTTTTTTTTTTTGCCAATAGTCTGAAAAATTTGATCAGGGGGCTTTAAACTGAGTTATGTGGGGGAGGGAGGCAGTATTCTGGAAAGCAAAAGGGCTGGAGAATACAGTCAAACTGATATAGAGGGAAGAAGGAAAACAGTGCAAGCACCCAACAGTGGGAGGTAAAAAAAAAATTCACAGGCAGCAAGTAAAGGGACGTCTCTACACTGATGCACAGAGCATGGAAATAAGCAAGATGAACTTGAACTCCTAGCACAACAATGCAAACATGATATAATAGGCATTACTGAAACCTGATGGGATGAGTCTCATGATTGGAGTGTAGAAATAGAGGGATATGACATTTTAAAGAGAAACAGGTCAAACAGGAAAGGAGGAGGAATAGTATTATATGTCAGGGATATTAACCCCAGTGAAGAGATCCAGGACATCAATCCTGGAAACCAGATGGAGAGTGCAAGTCCAGGGCCACCAGATACATCCTCCATTTCAACCTCCTGTGAAAGCACTGTCTCATCCTCAGAGGATGGCAATGACAAGCCCCTCTGAACAACCCTTGACAAGTAACCCCTGGGATAGGTTCACCTTGCGGGAAGTCACACTCTCTCAGCCAAGAAGCCCCTGTGGGGTTACATGCAGAGTACTAATGCAATATAATACATGTATATGTGTACAAAAGCTCTGTTTGCACCAGCCTGTTGTGGTTTTATTTCTTAGGAAAGAGGGGAAAAATGACCCCTAACACCAACCCCCACTGATAGGATCCCCCCCCCAAAAAATATCAATCAAATCATGCACACTTTTGTCACACCAGTATTAAATAGCAATTTTTTTAATTATCTGTCATTTTTTTAAAAAAGTACACTGTCTAATGATGTTCCCAGGAGAACCCCCTCCTTGGCTTTGGCTTTGGCGGTCAGAGAGAGAGCCAAGGGATGGGCATGATCTGCCTCCTGCACATTATTAACCCTTCCCTTCCTGTGCTCTGAACTGAATAGTCAGCATCTTGTAAAAAAAAAAAGACTTTTTAAAAGACACACTAAAACCCCCGTTTCCAAAAGAAGTGGGTTAAATGCTTCTTCTTTTTTCTTTTTTTTGCTACACCCCCCCCCCCCAAACTGCACCAAGTCTACTCACTGCCAGTGTGAACGACCCTAAAATAACCCAGTCTCCATGCCAGGTTATTTCATTGTGTGAATGAGCCCTCAGAGTACAGCCTCTTAACCTCCTGAGTCTTGGATCCACTGCTAAATGGCCTTGTTGTATCTGATCACTTAATGATAAGCAATGTTGTTCTGTCTACAGGTGATGGTACAGGTGACTGTACCCTTTTTGAAGCCTCTTCTCTGAAAGGTTTTCTTATTCATTCTAAGGAAATTCCTTGTATTTTGGGTTGTGCAGCTTTTATTTTCGCCTTCCTTGCACCACTAACTCATTGGCACATGGATTTGCAAAAGTGGTTATGACTTTCCACAGAAGGATCCGTACCATGTATGTGTGATATCTGTAAGCATATGATATATTTCTCATTAGTAAAGCTTTAATGGCAGTCAAATCCAAAATCACTGTTGCATGTTGCAAATTGCATCCGTTTTCCTGGGCGTTTCATAGAAATGGTGCCATTGAACAAAACAAACAAACAAACAAATTCCTTAAAGTCTTGTTACTTCCGTGTAGATGAAGAGAGCAGAACTTTCAGTACATTTAGACTGTAGAGCACCTCTTTTTGGCAACGACAGCAAGAGAGTATGTTTTGATGCACATTCTTGGTGACAGCTATCCTCTTTTTCTGGATTGCTCTGGGTGTTGCTTTATTCCAAGGAGAACCGGGGGTGCTGCCAGAAATCGTAACCGTTTCTGCTCAAAATGAAACAACAGAAGATGGAGGAGAAGGAGGTGGATGGCAACAGCAACATAATGGAAAAATGAAACCAGGAATAGCATCTGAAATCACTTCAGCTTTCCTGTCAGTTCTGCAAATCATGGCAAAAAAAAAAAAAAAAAGACTGTGAAGGAGAAAAATCCTCCCCAGAATGACTGGAAATACCTAAATCAGTGTGGATCTAAGAAATTAATACGCAGAAAAAATTGTGGTAAGAAGTGTATAATAAAATAGATGAAATAAATGAAAACTTCTTATTTATGAACCTTCAATTTTGGGGGGTAGTTTGAAATGTTAGAAATAACTGGGATGCATTTCTGTATCTGCAAAACCAATCACAGGGACTCTAAAAACTTCTTTTGGGTATTTATTTTATATTTATGTCACTAGGAAAAAGAAAATATACATCTGTTGTTCATGAAGAACATTTCCTAATAAAAAAATCTTTGCTTCATTTCAAAGTTTTCTAAAAAGCTTATTGGTTTTTTTAAAAAGCCAACATAGAAATTCTTCTCCCTCTCCTCTCACAAAACTCGTTCACAAAGCAAAGTAGAATGTTTAATGATATAACAAGGATTCTTCATTGCACTGCTTACTCAGTATGATTACAAATACACAAAGTTCCTTTCCATTTTGCACATTTTCATCACATGACACACATTATTTATGCAAGTATTTTATATGATCTTCTCTAGCATTTGTTCAGAATGCTTAAATAAAAGGAAAACATTGCCACCCACCTTCCTGCAGTCTTTGGAATGCACTTGAAGTTATTACCTGTCCTCCTCTCCTAGTAGGGCTCCCTGAATTTTTAGCAGACAGAAATTCAGCTGTTAAATCTTTCCTCTTCATTGCATCTTGGTGCTGGCTAAAACATCACTTGTTCAATTTCTTCTTGTCACATAGCTCTTAAACCCCTTAGATCCATGGTAGGCCAAGAGAAGTGGTGGTGGGGGAGAATGATGAAATTCTTCTGTTAAATGGAGGTAACAATAATATTATATTTTATCATATTGCTGGACAAATAAATGAATGACTCCAGATGCTCTTTATGATTCAGTGGCAGCTGGGAGTTCACATGTCAGTGGCATAGTAAATCAACTCTGGGGTTAGATCCAACTTTTAAAAGGAGTTATCCAAAGTGCTGAATCTATTTTGTGATTTAGGACCGTTGAAACATTTTTTAACATTTGGACTAAACCCCGTAGTTGATTCACTGCTCCACTGACATGGAAGTCACCAGCTGTCACACCTGTTTTTCCTGGAAGCCATTATTACATTCACAATATTCAAACAGTTTGCAAATACCCTTTCGCTGCTATAAGATGTGGAAGTGAAAGCCTTTACCTTAGAAAGTGTTTATACTGCAATATCAAAACAATTTGTTTATTGATTTTCCTCCTAAGGAATTGTGGTATTCAAACATGTGGATAAAATTATGCACAAAAACTTGTAACTACAATGTAATAAAAATTGCAAATAATCAACTAAGTAATAATAATTATTATTATTATTTCTTGAAGAATGGAAACAAATCACCTAAATATAACATGAGATGAAATTTCTCAGATTATATTTTTCTGATAACATTTTTTTAGATTTTTCTCATTCTTTTTCCTTCCTTCCAGCCTGAGAAAAATAAGAGGTGCCCTAAATATTATCCACCATGTGTGTACGTGTGTGTGTGTGTTTGGTAGCTGCAATCTCTCACATCTACATATCCTGGTAGTTATTGTGTGTTGTGTTGTGTGCCTTCATGATGCAGGACAGGCTCCCAATACAGTGACTGCAGCCAAAAAACAACAAAGCACCTCCCCACAAAATGGAAGTTATACAACTCCCACTGCTAAGAGTAAGTCCCACATCTAAGAAACAGTTCATGAATTTCTTCTCTGCTGGAAAAGATTAAGTGAAATGGTCCCCCTTCTTTCTCTGCCCACAAATAAGGTCGACATTTATGAGATGCCATGTGTGCAGTGTACGTTACGTAGCTCTTTTTAAATTGCCTGAACATAGAAGAAGGTCTTAATCTGGCACTGAAAAGATTAAGAGGGGATTAGATAACAGAGAAAAGCGCTCCAATTGCTGATGTTAGCCATTCTAGTATACCAATATGTCAGTGCATTCCCCTTGTAAACAACAGCTATTCTTTTTGTCCCTTCTGGCTTCCTGAGGCATCTGATTGGTCCAATCTGATATTAGATTAGATTGACTTTTGGACTATTCCAGCAGACATTTCTAATGCCTTACTTAAAATTAGTTTTCAGAAAGCTCTTGTTCCACCTATTGCCTGTCAGTTGTTCCCAACATCTATACAGAACAACAGGACATTTTAAAAGCTTCCTGACATTATCACATTCTGGATTTTCCCCAGTCTATGCTAGTTCACTTCCTACTTGTGCAAGGAATAAGATGGATGTGATGACACACTTTTATGCTTTATTTAGTGAATGCACCTAGAAAGATTTATAGTGAGAGCAAGTACATTTATATACTGCTTATCAATGTGCTTATGCACTCCCTAAGCGGTTTACAATGTGTAAGATAATTGCCACTAACAAGCTGGGTACTCATTTTAGTGACCTCTGAAGGATACAATGCTGATTCAATCTTGGAGCCCCTGTCTGGTTTCGAACTCACAACCTTTCAACTATGAGTGTGCAGCTGCAGTACTGGCATTTAACTGCTGTGCTACCAGGTTATGGAGATATTTAAATCAGTAGCGTTCACATTTCCTCCACGGGTTGGTGTACTATTCAGTGTGGAAATAATGTATGACAAGTAATATATTACAAGTGATGTATTTACTTTTAGCCAGTTTTTTTTTTGGGGGGGGGGTACACTTAATTTTTTTTTAAAAAAAAATCATGCATTTAAAATTTAAATTTCAAAATTAAAATTAAATTTCAAAAGTAGTGCAGTAAGTATGAATGAATTAACTTCATTGGTGTAATAAGTAACAGTTTCTTATGACTTTCAAAAATGTTGTTAAGGGCATGATTAGAGGTATTTTAACAGGACGTTTTCAGGCTTTATGCCATTCCCTTATCAGTTCTAAGGTTCTCCTCTCCAAAATGCATGGATGTGAACAGAAACGTAAGAGGTAATCCAATAAGTGATGTAATAAACAATTCCGACTCATTTTAACACTGCACTGAGTTAAAATAATATTTTTCAAACACTGTAGTAAAATAAGAGTAATGTAAAAAGCATTTCTACCGCTAGGAATATGGACTATTTCCAAAGCTGCTGGATTCTGCATAGTGAAATACCAGATACTTGGAATGATTGCTACACACTGTCAGGAGCCATCAAACAGCCTCAGGCTCCATTTAAGCTTGGAGCTTGTGATAGTCTTTACTGGTTCTTTGTTTTGACCAACTGTCTCGTGGCTTGATCTCTTGCATCTAATCTCTCTTGACTTGGCTTCAACCTACCACTTTCTCTCTTCCTCTCAACAACTGCTTCCTTTTCACCTATCCCATGAGAAGAGATATATAAAAAATTCATTTTCTCTAAATATCTCATTTCCAGTTCTCTTCATCTCAAATTCCATTCAGCTAGAACTTTTAATTTTTCTTTAAAAAAAAATCTTGCCATGAAAATTCATGTGCATTTTTATAAATGGTTCTCTTAATGTGCTGTTTTCTATTCAGTTCTGCTCAAGTTGTATTTTCTTATGAGAAATGTTCCTAGTAAAATTAATATTTAACTTCATTTTTTAATCAATATCTGCTTTTTAAAATTTCTTCCTAAAATACACATAGTTGTACATCGTCTTTGGTTGGAGAAATCTCCCTCTCATTCTTCTGACAACTCTATTGTAAAATTTAGTGAAGTGCAAGTTTCAAGCTTCGGGAGGCATGCCGGTGAAAGGCCGTATTGTAGGCAATGGCTGCCGCGTCACCTGCAAAAGATCTGAACTGTAAAATGTTAAGCAGGTGACTATCAAAATGCCATGATCTCTCTGGAAAAGACATGGTCACCACCACCCTGAAAATGATCAAAAGAAAGTCCCAAATTCAATTATTTGATTTTTTGCTTCCTGCACACCTTACTCTGGCTAGTCTCACACAATAAGCTACCAGGCATTTACCTACCATAGGCTGCTAGGCAGAGTAGCCCTGTGAAGGCCACAGGATGATGATGATGATGATGATGACGATGACGACGGCGATGATGATGATGATTAGTATTATTATTATCAATTGCTCTCCCTTCCCAGTGGCTGCTGGCTGCAGGCACCCTTAAGGAGATGAGAACGGGAAAAAATAGTCAAGTGCTTGCTGCTCATGGCATCCACGGGCCTAATGGAGGCATTCACATTGCTCAGCTCTATTCAATGCAATTCTGGAGTTATGCTAATGCAGTTTAACAAAAAAAGAAGAAGAAAGTTTTAAAAAATCCCTGGTCTTTCTGAAATAGCAAACAGGAGGAGAAATAGAGGAACAGGTGGAGACACTGACACCAACTGATTGCCCTATCCTGAAACTACCACAGAAATAACTTACTGCACCCGAGGATTAGTGCAAATAAAAGGATAATTGGGAGCTTATTTATGGGTTTTCCTCATCAATGGAAGGTGATGGCTAGCCGCCCTTGGAGGGCAGGGCAGTGACAGGAGGGAGATGGTGCCATGGGACAGATATCACCAAAGACACTATTATCCAGCTTTTATGGCTGTTTAAAACCCATGTGTGATAAAGCCTCCACTTCTCTGTCTCTTGGCAAATGGCATTTTAATTCCAGCAGGAAAGTGCAGGAGAGTAAAGAGACCTGAATAAAGTTACACCAACTGGAAAATACAATGAGAGACACAGCAGCAGTTTACGTACACACTCCCAAACTGGCATTGTTTTCTGATAGCTTTCTTTCATTTTTGGTGATACAGAACTCCAGCATAACTCATATAAAAAGCTGTGAAGAGGATTTGGGATTAGTTATCATTGAGGAAGAATTGTGTAAAAATTCTGCAGGTGACAAAAGTAACAGTGAGAGGCTTTATGTATTATGTATTATGTCTCCAGATCACACACACAGAATATTATATCCACATCAGTAAATACATCTCAGGAGAAAGCCACTCTTGTTTACTGAAGAAGCAAATACACATAAAGGGCTCTATTCTTTTCAGATAGAGTCAATGGCAGTTTGCTTCTTCAAATCTTGCAGGAGCCATAATGAGATAAATTGAGTTGCTTTGGCTCAAAGGGAGAATCCTTGCTCCAGAGACAGAGATGGGGATTGCAGCCCTATATTCAGGATAATAGGGAATGGTTATGATGGACCATGGTATAGTAGCTTTAGATGATCCAGAAGCTGGAACTCCAGTAAGGAGTAAAAACAACAACAACACCAGGTCAAGACTGAAGGGAAAACCAAGAAATAGAAGCAAGAAGCAAGCTAGAAGCCAATGCGGGACCAAAATAGCAAAGAGGAGGAAATGTTTTAGTCTAAAGACCAAGAGAACAAACCAAAACAAATAGCTGGTTTCCTAAAGCTCAGCTAAATCAGGAAGCTCTCCTATTGGGCTTGCTGTCTTGGAGAATCTAATGGCCAGCATCAGCAAGAGGGTTTGGGGGTACTTTACTAATTCTGCTGATTGCATTTCAGTGGTTAGTCCTAAGGAAGGTGTTGCACATAGATACAGCGGGTTATAGTGTATCCAAATCTAACAGTATAATTGAATTGGCCAGCCAGGGAGTCTGACAGTAGGATACCTAGGAGGATCTTTGCAATAAAGCAGCCTCCTGGAATATTTAAAATTGGGGCAACAAAGGTGGAGATATTTCCTTCTTTCATTATGTTAGCCAATATTATTTTAGTTCAAGAAATATGCACCGCAGGGAATATTACCCTGGAAGGATTTTTATGTATCACTATAGAGGCTCCCCAGGTAAATCAAAAGGGTCAGTGAGGTGGCAGTCTAGCAGCTCTATTCTCCAGTGATACCACACCAAAGATCACCTTGGTAAAGAGGTGAACACATTTAACATTGGAGATATTATTTCATTCATTGTTGATTAATTTTATTCTAATAATGATCTGTATCATTATTGTTGGAAACAGAAGAAAGTTCCCTTTCTGCAAAGGCATGGATGATAGTGATGAAACAATGGATCAAAGTATTTGGACTCTTTCATAAAAGGCTAAATTGGAAGTATAATTTAAGGTCAATTCGAATGCAATCATGGGTTTTATGTTATTGCAAATTAACTCTTCACATGCAAATTCGGGCAAGAGGGAAGCCAATTCGAATGCAATCATGGGTTTTACCTTATTGCGAATTAAAGCTTTGCATGCAAATTCGGGCAGGAGGGGGTTATTTTCGGGTAATGGGAAGTAATTCCGAACGGAGCAGGGGTTCATGTAAATTCGCTAAACAAGCGAATTTACATAAATCCGCATTGGCTCCATTCGGAGTTGGGAGAAATTCCTCCCCGTTTGAAAGAGTCCTTTGTTTTTAAGTGTGATAAAGGTTTACTAGGCCACCTTGTGTCAGAATGGGTAATTCAGCCCCAGGACAATCAATCAGCCAGACTTATTGAAAGGAAGCAGAGCTTTATTGAAAGATCCAGAGTCAGCAATTTTCCACTTCAGTGTTTAAGCTGAGACTGTCAAACCCAGAAAAAAATCAGTACATGAAACCCCCATCATCCACTGCCCCATCCCTAGCAAAGCATGCCAACTACACTGTCCACCTCTTTCCTATAGTACACCTTGTTTGGGACAACTATGCTAGCAGATGGTCCAATCTTATTGCCCAGAAGGTGGTCTCTATTGGTTTGTCTTCATCCTTGCTCTCTAACCTAGGTCATGAGATGGTACTAAAATCTATCAAACAAAGATTATGGGAAATAATATTTTGTAGTCTTCACCTCATCTAGTTCACCCAGTGCTTTAAATATCCAATTTGTGGGACCCCTCTGGTGTGCTGCTGCCTATTTAAATAATTTGACAGTGTCAGATTACCACATACTGTTTTATAAAGCCAGGTGCAAAGCTTTCCCCTCAGAACTACTCTTTGGCAGGTCGTCCACTTTTGCAAGACTCTGCCCTTGCAAGTCTCATTCAGTCTAAATGATGTCATATATCCTATTACAGTCAGAGATATAAACAATTGATCTCTCCCCTACTGAGCTACATGCTGGGCTGCTTGGAAAAGTTTTATGTCAAAATTTTGTTAGAGGATATATGTCCAAATGTATATTTTTCAGTCACTAAGGCCTGGCACAGATGGGCAAAAAGGGGCATGGTGGCAGTGATACTAGGCTTAGGGAGGCCGCACCAGCCACACGCTCCCTTACCTTGGTACATGTGGGTGCCACCATGATTGCGCAGCCCCACCCACATGTCACGTATGTCGGTGACATCACACATGCACCACATCTAAACGGCATGGCATGCACATGACATCACCACACTGCCCTGCAGTGCTTATGGCGTTGCAGGTATGCTGCAGGTACTGCATGTTGCAGGTATGGCGTTGCAGGTACACTGTTTCTCAGTGCTCCTTTCATGCTGCGCAGCTGCACTGTGCCATTTGGTTACTGCAGCAAACAGGGATGTCTCCAGCCCGCCTTTTCCAGGCGGTCTGTCAAGCCCTTAAGTTTCTGTCAATGGTCATTAAGACCAGAGAGAGTAAGATATCAAAAATTGGCCAAGGTACAATTCAACTACATTGTGTCAAAGGAGGGAGTCCAACAAATGTTCAATTATATTTCTCCTTATATATTTTGATTTTATATTTACATTTGTAGGGTATTTTATTTACCTACATTCCACTTTGGTTGTTTTTTTTTTTAAATCTACATTTAATACTGTAATCTTTGCTGCTTACCCTGCTGAGTCTTTGAATTGTAAAATAAATAATTAAGTAATTAAATACTGAGCCTTAATTGGCTAAATTTGCCAGCATTCCATTACTATTTTCCACCCCAAACTTCTAAAGGTGTGATAAATAACAATATGTAAGTCAATCTGGGAGCTTTTGTGGCTGAAGAGAGAGATATAAATACCCTAAATAAATAAATTATAATACATAATACATTCTTACACCAGTGCTGATGCAGGTGATTAGACTTTCCTATCTCCCTGGTGGCTGTATTGACCAGCTATCCAAGAATTTAATATGCATGTCTTAATGTAAAGTTTCTATTACAACATTGGGACACTTTCTGTGAAATGTCTCAATAATTGGATACACTTTTGACCCATCCAATGATTACCAGAACAAATCCTATAGTCCTAAAATTTAATTTATTGGGAGCCAATCAACAGCAAAGAGTATAATTACCATCATATCTGAATACCTGCAAAGGAAGGTAATAATAGACACAGTAAATCTAGGAGAATTTCAGTGTGTGTGTGTACCAGAAGGGTCACACTTTTAGATTATCCTTTGCTTTGGAGCACTGACTTCCCCTCTTCTGATGAATTTCAACAAGCCAAAAAGGCTTTATCATAGCAAACTTTCCAGTGGGGTGAGGCTTGTTGTGCAACCTAAGAGTAGAAATATCTGTGTTGTCAAAAAAAAGTGCAAAAGCACCAGGATGGGTTCTTGTTAACAGGAAATGCACTCATAAACCTAGAATAAATTTATCAAAGGGCAGTTTTGTACTGCCAACTTTGCCTAATTTTATTGCTTGGGCCAAGTCTAGATGATTTCCCCATCTTCATTGTGAAAGCCAACAAAATACATGATGATAACCACAATGAAACAGCAATTACTGGGAATAAAATGGAGTGACATTTTCTCACAAATGTCACAAATGTCAGAGGGATTTTGAGCTGGCAAAATAGGTAACAAGGAAACACATGCAGCAAAAGTCCCAAATAGCTTCCAATTTGTTATACTTGATTGACTATGTGTATCAGTGTCCATACACCCATATAAAGACATAAGTAACTTTTCCTAATCTGTGCACTTTGGGCAAACACCCCCCACCAGTGCAGTTTTTGTGCCCATTTGTCACGCTATATGCATGTCTGTGCACATCTTTCCATAATGTGAGATTTTTGGACCATTTTTTTTTCAGTTGTCAGCTGGACTGCAAAATCTTGAAAAATGGAAATATCTGTGCTGGTGCATTCCAATTCATTTTTAGGGTTTAACAAATGTAAATCTGGTATGTTCATACAAAATCTGTGGACCTGAACACATTTGTCCTTTATTCCTGGATTGAATCAGCATCTCCATAGAACAACACTGTAATCCTGGCATCACAAATTTAAAACTTATAGATTGTCCAAAGTCAAAGAGCTTTACAGTCAGATGAAATCTGAATTGGAGGTGGTTGGGGGTGGTATTGTACGCAGATAACACTTGGGGCATAACATCATAGCCATCTCATTAGGAATAGATGCTTCGTATTTGTTTACTAGCATTCTGTCCATCTGTGCTGTTCCTGAATCTTAGTTCCCTAAAGCATTCTGTTTTTCTTTTATTTTTTACTTTGCTGCATTTGGTATTTGTTTTGCCGGCTTGAGTCCCTTTTCTGAGAATGAACCATTGCTGTTGTGTTGGCGCAATGCCTGTCTTTATTATCACCGAAGAATTGTGCACAACTGCAATTCCAGCTTACTTAATTATCATGAAATAACCCATGTTATTTTAGCAGCAGCAACAGGGTAACGTCAAGGTAAATCTGTCAGAGGCAACCATAATTACACAGTAAGTCATTTTAATGCATTTGCATTACAAGCTGATAATGCCACTGATAACTTGTCTCATCAGTGGCAATCTATATGTTTCGGATACAGAGCATAAGACTTGAAAGATTACAGTGGCTGCCTTTGTCAAGCAATCCGACAAAAGTGTCAATGTCTTTTCCATGTGAAGGTGACAATTTGGACTGTGCTGAATCTTTGTAATCTTCTTTCTTTCTTTCCTTCTTCTTCTTCTTCTTTAGTCCAGTTGTTCATAAGTCCACACAAGATAATGTTTTGTTGAACAGTGATGCCAACTGTTTCTGTCCACCCTCAATATTCCAGTCATTCTGTAGACATGGATGGGACTTCTTAACTGATCATATGGCTGGTGGAAAGGCTTATACAGGGTATATAAAGAGAGTCTGCGTGATCTTTTTCTTATTTAGTTTGGGAAGCTTTTGGAAGTGCAGGGGTTGTGGACATGTAGCTCAGACACTGTACTGTGCCCTAAGTACTTGTTTATTCATTTCCCACCTTTTCTCCAGTAAGCTCCAGTCCATGGTCCTCCTTGTCCACATTGAGGCTCCCAACATTTGAGAGGTTGGTCAAATTGGGCAGGGGAGGGACTAGCCTAAAGTCACTGAGTGAGTTTCATGGTTCAGTGGGGCCTTGAACCTGGACCTCCCAAGCCCAAATCCAGCACACTAACCACTCTATAATGGCTCATTTGGACTGAGTAGTAAAGTTCCCAAAGGATCCTGATTTCAACAATCGGATCACTAACTTTATACAATAGTCCATTTCAGTGCTCTATTGCTAACTGGAATGTTACCACTGAAAAACAAGAGGCAACATAAATAGGTTCAGGGGAACTTTGAGATGTGCAAAAATACCACCTGGAATAGGATGAGGAGGCATACTCCTCGCCCTCTTTCTTGTTTTCTTTGCATCCTCTCAAGATGGAGATCAGTAACTTTTCATATCCTGCCAGGTGAACTGATGCAGCCTCCATGAATGCTCCATTGATATTGACATAAGAGGAAAATCAAGAAAATAAGCCAGCATGCAGTCTAATACTGCTGAGAGCTGGCAGTGTATAGAGGAAGTGAATGATACATGGGATTAATAGAATGTTGATGAGAAATTTGAAGATGAGGTTCAGGGAATTAGCTGATCTTTTATGACATAACTAATTACTCAGGCAATAAAAAAGCATTACATTGATTAATCATTTTTGCCTTCTTGGTGGGAGGCTTAGTGAGCAAAGGAAAAAGGTGGCATCTTACAAGACAGGGATTTTGGCCAACCTGCATTGAAATTAAAGGGCTTAGTTCATAGCACACAATAGGAATATGAGAAATGGAATGGCCCCTTGCCCCCACTAATTATTTATTAACTATGAAGCTCATTTCCCATTTAGGAGGAAGCTATCCGGGTGTATATTTTAGTTTCCTTCTTTTAAAATCTGCATAGAATTGGGATGAGATGGACATTAGAGAGACAAAGGAATGCAGATTGCATCTCTTCCATCCTGTTAGCAGTGTTAAAAAGAACAACAGAAGCAATTTAAGAAACTATTCAGAATAAAAGGTGTACTGGGAGCTGTAAGTTAAAAGCATGCAAAGGTACAGGGTTCTCCCCAAAGCTTGAACAGTTACTTTTGATTATAGCTCTCAGGATCTCCATGGCCACTCCTACCCCCACCCCGCTTCTTTTTCAAGGCTCTGGGTCTTTCTTTTTGTGAAGATGTGATGTCAGACTCATAGGAGTGCTATGCTTATTTTCTCCACCCATATTCAACTTATCGGTTTGTAGGGAAACCCACATATCACAAAAGAGAAGACATATCCAGTGATCTCTCCTCTAAAGAAAACCAGGTCTTGGTGAATATGCTCCAGGAACTTTGTGGAGAAAATGAGGATTGTATAATAACACAAAAAGAAAACAGATGGACCAAATGGAGCAGCTTCTCACTGCTTTGGGGACTGGCATTAAGATGACACACATCCCTGAAGCAGCCAGAAGCCACTCCATGGTTGCCTAAGGTAGTCCAAAACTTCCAACAAAGGGAGTAGATTTAACCCCCCTTCTGATGGTGGCCCATTCAGGACCACCACTGTAGCTTGCTTTGGGAGCTGGCTGACTGGTTGCTGTGGTCCCAGAGCAATCATGGCTGGAGAAACTGCTGCCAGAGTGGCCCCTGGCTGCTCTCTTTGGCCTGTCTGCTTTGCCTCTAAGGCATCTTCTCATAAAATGCATAATTAATTAATGTAATTTATGAGAAGGCTATGCAGGGGGATTAGACTAGGAGTCCTTGGAGGAAAAAGCTATCATCAATTTATAAACTTGATTAACCAAACAGAAGTCAGAGACCTCCCTTGATTTAGACATTATACAAAGGGCTGAGAAAGTGAGGGCTGGGTGTGGAACGATGGCAGAGTAAGGTGAAGAGAGTGGAGAAAGGGAAGAGGCTGAGATAGCACAGATCTAATGCTCTGTCTTCACCTAACGTAATGACCTTGGATCTCACAGTACCTCTCAGCAGCTTCTGGCCCTTCCACACCAGGTCTCTTCTAACATGCTTAAAGAATAGCTTAAGCAAGATTTACTTTAACATGCCAGAGGAAGCCTGAAAGGGTGACATCAGCAGGAATAAGCTTGGTGGATAGTAGAAAATCAAGAAAAAATAATGAGACAGAATCAAGCAGAGGCGACAAGTGGTTAGTCAGGAGAGAGAAAGAAAGGGAAGGGCTTAACAGATGTAAGGAGGGAGGGCTTCAAGAACTTGGGGTGGTAGTGTTGAGGTATGAGGAAGGTACACAGGAGTCCCTAGCAGACAGCCCAGAGGATGGGAGAGGGAAACGTATTTGTAGGTAAGTACCAAGGAGGACAGGTGGAAGGATAACACAGAGGGAAGAAGAAGGCTGTTTGGCAAAGTTCAGAGAAACATAAGTTCAGAGAACATAAAGGGATGAGGCCTTGGCTATAGCATTGGGTGGGGCAGAAGATATTGTTTACTGTTCCATCTAAACTCCTAGAGAGGGGAAATGCCTGAACTGTATTCTGCCCCAGTTGCTAATTCATTGTTAATAGGCTTATGCCACTTGTATAAGGGAGGGAAGGGGGTATTGGGATTTTGTATGGAGTTTAAATATGTAAGCTGCCTCGATTATCTTTGATAGAGAGGCAGGATACAAATAAAAATTGTATCATCATCATCATCATCATCATCATTATCATCATCATCACCATTAAAGGACTATTACTTGCAACCTCTATGCCTCAAAGCGATTCCATTTCATGAATCCCCAAACCATGGAGGTGGTTGGCAGAATGAGAGGAGGCAGCACTTGACTAATGAGGAAGAAAGACTAGTATGGGAAGGGATAAAAGAAGTACATGCCAAAGTGCCCCCTCCCCACCTCAATTCAGCAGCCAGAACAAAAAAGAGTCACTTTTAAAAGTAGGTTTATTTATTTATTTATTTCTAAAAAGTGCTGGGTGATAGATGTGAACCAGGCCCATAGTAACTGAGGGTTACCAAACTTTGCTTATATCTTGTGTGAATCGCAAATTTGCAGGATGGAAGAACAGGCATAGATTCTGTTGAAGACTTTAGCTCTGTTTAGCTCTGTATGTCACATGCACTGTAAGTCATATGCACTTTCTTCTTAGATCTGACATTATGCTGTTGAATCTAAAGCCTTAAATGAAAGGTATTCTGTAGTCAGTATCATATGCACTTGCAGTAAGTTTTTAAAAAACCAAAACTCTGCCCCAACAGAGGTGAAAAGATTAAACAAGCTAGTTTGTTCTGGACCAGATAAGATAGGGATTCAGCATTATCATTTTCTCTGATTACTATCATGTGCAGGTAATTATACTTCTCCTTTGCACATAATTAAAGCAAAGGTTGATTTCTATTTATTCTTCACAGTGGTGAAATTATCAAGTTACTTCTTGACTAATTATTTTCTGTAGCATAGCAGTGTAGCAGATCACTGTCACATCCCATTTAGCAAACACAAAATAGCTCTGAATAAACCTTCTTGCAGTCTGGAACTTTTATGATATTAATTTGTAAGGAGAAAAATCTTTAGATGAATAAAATCCCACTTGCAAATTAATTCCCTTTGAAAGAATCAAATTGGCATATCTTTATCTAGTTCACAATCATTTGTCTTTTAAGCTTTCTCTATTTTTTTTTTAAAAAATGGTTTATTCAAAGTTAGTTTAATTTGTTTCCAATCTACAACATGGTTGTTTCAATATATTTCTATGTCTTAAGCTATATCAAGATAAGGTTGTGTGTCAAGATAAGCATTACCTCTTTGCTTGTACAGTTATTTTTAATGGAAAGTCTTCAGATATGCTTTACTTTATTGACAAGCCCAACGTGTTTTGGAAGAAACCTCCTTCTTCAAGGACACTCATGAAAAGTCCCTCTTATTCTGGAAGGAGGAAGGCAGAGTGAGGTTCCACTGAAGAATGATATTCCTCCATTCTACCCTATAAAATGTGTTTTGCTTATTAATAAAGTATGGGCATGTCTACATGGGCTAATTATACCAGTTTCCCCTTGCCCTCACTGTGACTTGTCTACATGACACAGAGCCAAAGCTGCAATTCAAGTGTGGACTATCTTCACAAGGGAAGCCTAATTCTGCATAGAATCTGCCCTATCTCTGGCTAAACATCTTCTTTTGCTCCAGTTGTTGTTGGAAAATCTGGAGCATTTCAGATCAATGCTGGGTGGCTGTTTACACACATGTCCCACTGTGCTGCCTGGTGCTACTGCTATTGGTGCAAGTCACTTCCTTTGTGGTCACAATGAGGTGCCCAGCCATGCAATGTTGCCTTGGAGTGCAAAAGTTACTGGGGGAAACAGGGGCACTCTGGGGCCAGAATACTCTAGGAGCAGCCTGCAGTATTCTGGCTGGTGTGGATGAGCTCTAAGACACATTTTTTAAACAGTTCCAGCAATTGGTTCTTTTTAGGTTTCAGTG
The DNA here is from genome assembly GCA_034509955.1 of Urosaurus nigricauda. Taxonomy (NCBI): domain Eukaryota; kingdom Metazoa; phylum Chordata; class Lepidosauria; order Squamata; family Phrynosomatidae; genus Urosaurus; species Urosaurus nigricauda. The sequence goes on along the minus strand of JAOEGL010000011.1, from coordinate 16,496,761 downwards.
ACACTTGCTGTTTCTCCCACCTTTTTGTATTTTAAGATAATTTTCACTTGAAAAAAAACAATTCAGGTGCTGCTGCATGTTAGTAATTTATTTCATTTTATTCTGTTCCAAAGAACATTTGAACTTAAAAATTTAGCTTTATGTACATATAAGAGAGCCTGCAATTACACCTCTAATGTCTTCTATGAAGTGTGCGTAGTTAAATTGATGTAAGACAACCTATTACATTTATTTCTTGTTTTATTGTATGGTTCACAGACAGACTCACATTCAGCTAGTCAGCAAGAGGTTTAGGCCCTGTGCAGAAGAGGGGCATCCCAGGGCCACTAGGCAGCTCAGATGAATGCTGCTTTTCTAATTCCATGATGCTGCTTTTGTCATTATAGGAGAAGGAGAAAGAGATACTTACATTCCAGTCCCCTTGACATCCTCAAGAGCCTGGAGGGTGAACCAAGCCACCCCCGAAAGCTCACCATGCTCCTTTGTAATGCCAGTTCAGTTAAAAATAATGCACACATAATCTATGATCCCCTTAAGAATGAGGAAGCTGACCTGGCATGCTTAACAGAAATTTGACTGGGGGATGATAGAGGTCTGACATGGGCACAGGCTCTCCCAGCTGGGTATTGTGTTAGTGAACAGGGGAGGAAAAGTGGGCAGGGGGACTTTTCAAAAAGTGCAGGAGAAGTCCAGATTGGGTATAGGATGCCGTGATTGGGTACAGGATGCCTCTTGGTCTGGGCACAGAGGCGAACTATAAAATCCATGTTTAAAAATTTCCATCCTTTGCCTAACTTGGGAGGGAAGGACAGAAAAGGGCAGCGTGATAAACTCCAGAGATAGGCACCTTCAGTGGGTCCAGTAAGCAATTTTCATTTCCTATGAGCTTCTCACGTTTTGATGAACAGACTGTCCAAAATGCTCCCCCCTCCAAAAAAAAAAAAAAACCAACCAAATTGGAAATGATGAGAAGTCAACTGGTTTTCAGTGTAATGTGACATTGATATGATAAACCATGCTTCTGAAAATGAAAGTAACTGCTTCATTGATCCATTGATTAACACTTTGATTAATGCTTTCATCTAATTAATGCTTGGAGCCCTACATTTTAATCAACAATGGGTTTAAATGAGAACTATGCAAGGGTTAGTCTTCTAAAGCCAATGGGAGTTTTATAGCAACTTGGTACATGACATTCAGTTTACATTCTAATTGAAGTCAAACTTTGCTTTGATTAGATCAGTTTTAAATGAACTAATCAAACTAGCTGAACTAATCAAACTTGAAGTTTGACTTCAGGAAAAAAAATGTGTTGTGAATTAATCCAAGCTCACATTAATTGAATTTCTCCAAAGGGTACACATCCTTTAGTATTCATTGATGGTAGTGATGTTATTGTCACAGTTAGGCACTTCCACGTGAAGAAAAAGTCCAGTTCTGTCTTTTGTCAGTGCTAGCACCAGGGTTTGACACACCATCATATTTTGGAAAAGAGATGCCCTGGAGAAGATCTTCTAATGTCCATTAGATAGTGCAGTCAGAGGCAAACTGTGGCTTTCTGAGTGTTGTTGGACTCCAACTTCTATTAGCCTTAGTGAGCATAGCCAGTGCACAGGGATGATGAGATGTGTAGTCTAACAACACTTGGATTGGAGACAAGTACCTCTTCCCCATATAGCAAAATCATCAGGGTAAAGGATTGGGAGAACATGCCATTTTAAGACATTATGTATTATGCCATTCTAAACCACATTATGCACATACTGTAGTTCACAAATCTGATACAATGAGCCTTCCATAAATTAGCATCAGGAATTTTTTTTTGTAGAAGTTATCGCAAAACCACTCTGTTGCAAAAGCAAAAGCAAGCAATATTTTGATTTTGCGATCAATTCCGTAGCAAGAAAAAACAACAATACACAATTCTGATCTGGCATTCCCACCCCACCTCTCCCAAACTAGTGTCAGGAAACCCTGGACTATTTGTGTTTGCCCCAGACCTTTCCTCCTCTAATTGATTGAATGAGGATCGGAAACGCATTCAAATGTGAACGAGAGTCATATAGCCTGCATTGGACTTCACAGCAAACCGTAGTGGGAATGACCCCTTACTATAATTTTTGAATAAATTTTGTTTTTGTTTTTTGTTTTTAATTTTTAAATTTGTATTGCTTTAAAACACACATAACAGAAAAAGGGGGGAAAACAGACAAATACACAAACACATATCAATAGACATATATATACAACAGTAAAAATCATACATCCACATGGCTAACATGACATGACATCAACTAAACATAAACATAAACAACATTCTTCTTGACAAAAACAAACAACAAAAAAGCAACTTTGTGAATTCCAACCAATTTTTCCATAAATATCTTCCTTTTCGGTCTTATTCCAGGTTATAGGTAACATCCTTTACCTACTTATAATTTTTAAATAAATTTTGGAGGAATTGTGAGGTGCCAGAGGAGTGGAGATGAGCAAACATTGTCTCCGTCTTCATAAAAAGAAAGAAGAAGCAGGGAACTGCAGGACAGTCGACCTCACTGCAGTACCAGTAAAAATATTCGAACAGATTATACAAGAATCTGTTTCCAAATATCAAGACGACATTGCAGTGATTAGCGCTCTATTCCATCTGCCATGGCCCTGGCCTCAAAGAGAGAGGCGGGGAAGAAACATCTCCACCAAGCCTAGCCCAGAGACTGAAGAATGGCCCTCCCTCCATTCCATCTGCCATTGCCATTTGATGAGCCCTCCTTTTGCCATCTACATCATCAGAGGAAGAGAGGCCTGCCAGCACCATCGGGCCTGGCCTGAACTAAGAAGAAGAGCCCTCCCTCCAGTCCATCTGCCTTGGTCCAGGCCTCAGAGGGAGAGAAGAAACTTTGGAGCTGATCCTCTTCCCCCCTCCCCCCACCATTCCCTTCGCCTTTTGTGCCGTGTCTTTTTAGATTGTAAGCCTGAGGGCAATGAACCGCCTAATTAAAAATAATAATTGTAAACTGCTCTGATAGCCTTTAAGGCTGAAGGGCAGTGTATAAATACTCTAATAAATAAATAAATAAAATTGCTGTGGCCTCAGAGGGAGAGAACAACCACTGGACTTGATTCCCTTCCTCACTGCCATTCCCATATGCTTTTGTGACATGTGTTTTTAGATTGTAGGCCTAAGGGCAGGGAACTGTCTAATTAGCAGTTTGTGAGCCACTCTGACAGCATTTCTAAAGATCGAGGTATAAATACAAATAATAATAATAATAGAAGCACAAGTTTTTCAAGAACAAATCCTGCCAAACTATAAGGTCAATAGTTTAGTAGACGGTAAGAGTACTGTAAATGCAATTTATCTGGGTTTCAGCAAGGCATTTGATAAGGTTCCCTTTTGATTAGGAAACTGATTAAATATATAATTGATGGAAACATTTTTTGATGGATCCATAAAAGGTTGGAACACTGTGCTCAAACAGTTGCCCTCAATAGCTGTGCTTCAGACTGGAAAGAAGTCTCAACTGGAGCACTGAAGGATTTTGTCATTTTTATTCATGACATAGATGACAGGGCAGAGGGAATCCTTATCAGTTTTGCAGACGATACAAAACTGGGAGTGAAACATTGGGGTGAAACAGATGGGCAAAATAAATCAGCTTCACATGCCTCCAAAGCAGGTGGAAACCAAAACAAAGCAGCACTTGGGGGCTAAAAATTGGAACAAAAAGAAGCTGAGATACTCCAGCTTAGCTTGGAAAAATGTGCCTGCATATGAACAGTCCAGCACCAGTGCAGGGCTGCAGCAAAGCAAAGCCAAAAGCTAAAATAAATTTTAAAAATGATGCGACAACTGCAATGGATGCAATTACAACATACACAAAGATGATGATTGTGTTTTGTGCCATGATTGTGCTTTGTCAATGTATCACTCACACTTTGATGCACCAATACCCTCTACTGGCTGAGCATTGCATGTGCAACTGTGTGACCAAAGGGGCAGCCAGGCAATGGAATGGCATCTGGGAAGATGTGGGAGGTACTTGGAGGTTGTAGGAGGTGTCTTTGTGCGATGGTAGACATGCAATGTGGGGAGGCAACAACAAAAAATTACCCAACAGTGCAGCTTGACACCGCACTGTGAGGTCTGCCTGCTTGTGGGTATTCAGCCCACCTTGGGAACAGGCTATATAGACAGTGCGGTTTTGACCTGATTTTGGAAAATGCAGAATCAAGCTGTTTTTTCCTGCCTGACTGCTCCAGCCTCTTGGAAGATAGGAACAGAATTTGAATTTGATCAGCAGTATACTTTTTGTTGTTACTGCACTTGTGCAATTTGCCTTTCTGGGTAGTGGTTCATAACTTCTGTTCTATTAAAGTTCGGAAAGGAGGGAAAGCAATTCTTTCCCTTTTTGTTTTAGAGGGAAAATCTTTTCAAAATTAACTTATCTCTAACACTTTCAGTAGCTGGCATTTCCAACGGATTTATTAATGCCTGAACTAATCTTTTAATTGTGTACTCTACAGAGCATCATCTGTATAGTGTAAAGAAAACAATTGTGGGTGGAAGGAAAAGAAGAGAGAAATTCTTCTCTCTGCATGTCACATCTATGAGCAAAATCTTTTCTTGCTCTTTCTAAAAATAGAGTATCCAAATAAATATAAAAATGGCTTTTTCTCCACCTGCCCTAGCACTGCTTGTAAATGTGCACTTGAAAGTAAGCCTTTCTGTGGAAAAGCTCAAAAACAGTGATGCTCCAGCTGCATCTGTAGTTCTTAGCTCTGTTGTAGGCTTAAGTACTCATTGTAAACTTAAAGGATACAGGAGGATTTTGAGCAGCTAAAACTATATTATCCAGGTAATGCATTTGCCAGTAAAATTGCTCACAGTATGCAGTAAGTGAACATACTTCTAATTTGTTGAAGATATGTGGGCTCATTAGTACAAACACTTTCCAGGGTTGGTATCACCCGGTGCGGAAACTCATGGTGTTATCCCCTCCGCAACTTACCTTCTCCCATACCACTGTCGAGGCCAGAATGGTTTAGGCCGTTCGTTTTTATCTGAAAACGTGTAGTGGAGGTACCTAAGAGAGAATCCCCCAGCAGGGCTGAGACAAAAGTCAGAGGTATCAATTGCTTTCCAAGGGGTAGGATATAAATAAACATTATTATTATTATTATTATTATTATTATTATTATAACCACTTTGTATGCAACTTTTATTAAAGCATATAAGACAAGCAAATAATCTAAATACTATGCAAATAAGACAAGGAAATAATCTTAAACTTAAGTATCAAGAGAAGTCTCTTTCACACACACACAAACACACAGGCAGGCAGGCAGACAGAGACTCACACACATGGTCCCTTTACCGAACAGTTGGCCAGTTCGTCCTCAAAGGGTTGGATGAAACCTGTAGCCATGGGCAGGAACCAAAGAGCGGCTGGACATTCTCCTCTTTTATATGTTCTTCCTCTCATCTCCTGAACAAGACATGGTTTTTCTGGTTGTCATTTACAGTTCATGTTCTCAGTTCTGAGAGCTTGGTCCATGTTATTGGAACACAAAGAATGTTATTCTAATGCTGATGCGAGTTAGTCAGGAAGATGTTCACATTGTCAGTTGTGATACTTCGGCTGATGTTACAGAGAGTGTTATGTCCTTGCGGCTCAGGGTACATTCTGTTTGTGCAAATTCCTTTTGTTTTGCAAAAACTCTCTTCCCTGGCCAAGACAACACATGAAGTGTGAATGCACATGTGCAATGGCACCACATGCTCAGCTGTGCATTGGAACCTTGAACTGAATATGAAAATTCTGCAATGCTCAAAAATTTCCAACTATCTCTGTAGATCAATGTGCGGGTGCACAAGATAACAAAACAGTTCTGACCCCAGTGCTCTGTGATCAACTGATCACCTGTGTCCAGCCTTCTTGTGATGAGCTTCATTGTGCTTAGCTAGGGTAGGCTGCCTCTGGGACCCTCCTTGCAATTTCCAGCTTGGAAACTGCCAAAATTTGCATGCTTCTGACATAGCCCTCAAAACTATGTCAGGAGTAATGCAGAACTCTGTGGAGATGAATTAATATTCTTTTTTTAAAAAGATAATGGATTCTTTTGATTATCAAGAGAGAGATGAAATGTGAATGAAAATGAGTCCAGAGCTAAAGTTTTCTTCCATTTCTGGCACTCTGTTGATAGATTCTTTGGCTGCAGGTCCAGTGTATGTTTTGACGATTTAATTGGTGTTGTGTGAACACAGGATAGATGTTCACCTAATTTACTGCTGGTACTGGTTCTGCTGTATCCTGAGGGGGCCATAATATAGGAAGGAAGCATTGCTTCCTATCTCTGCCCTCACTCTGACTTTGCTTCAGTGCCAGATGATGTTTTTTCGAAGTCAGACAGAATAAGGCTATGAATAGTGAGGACTGCTCTTTGCTTTACTTTGACATCTTCTATGTGGAAAACACTAAGCAAACTGCGCTTAGACAGGCTCCAGCATATGCTAAAAATGAAAACTGGTTTGTATAGTTTTTTGAATGAGTTTTCACAGCAAACAGTGGTTGGGGCCAGAGTAAAAAGTAGGCAGGGCTACACTTTTTACAGTATATCTCTGTCATCTATCTGTCATCCCCCTTCTCTCTTTTTCTGTCTTCACTTCCTCTCATTCTTTTCTTCCTTCTCTTTTTCTTCTTTTCAGTACTTCTTTTCCTTTCCAGCGAGTCAACTCTTGGGAAAAGAAGGATTTCTTTTCCCAGAGGTCAGAAATGAGCACTTCCAAAACAGTTTTGAGATTAGACCAATGGTGATATGAAATTAGGCTAAAGCCACTTTATACCCACCCCTGTTTCTACATGCATTATGATTGTGTGTGTGTGTATGTGTGTGTGTGCTTGTATTCATGGTTTGCTTAATTCCTCTGGACATTATCAGACAACGTAAATTGGAAGTATAATCCAATGGCAATCCGAACGCAATCATGGGGTTTCACATTATTGCATATTAGAGTATCTCACGCAATTTCGGGCAAAAGGGAAGTCATTCCAAACGCAATCATGGGTTTTACATTATTGTGTATTAGAATATCTCACACAATTTTGGGCAATGGGAAGTCATTTTTGGGTAATGGGAAGTCATTCTGAACGCATTCCGAATGCAATTCGAATTCACGCAAATTCGCTAAACTAGTGAATTAGAATTGGCTCCATTTGAAATAGAGAGAAATTCCTCCCATCTGATAAACTCCTCTGTCATATATACAGGATAATCATGTCTCTCCTCCATTGCAGTTTAGAAATGCATGGGCCCATAGTCACGTGGACTGTCCAGATGAGTACATGTTGAAACCAAGGATTTCCATACTAACCCTCTGGCCCTCATTTCTTCTGATACCAGTTTTTTTCCTTGTGTGTTTCTGTGTCAGCTCTGGTTTGCCTCAATGGATGCTGAAGCTTACAAATTGCATACTATATCTTGGCATTGCCACCAATGGAGTGATTTCTATAGTGATGCATTTGCTGCCTTGCTGAATCATTTTTCTGTACAATGGACCATATTGTATAATGAGAGGGAGAGATTTGTGAAGGCAACACGGAGGACTTGAAGCAATAGATTAGGCTCCTGCTAGCAGACTCCATGTTAATACAATGTCAGAACAACAGTAGGAATGAATAGGGTGTTAATATAGTGACAGCCAGCAGGAACGCTGTTTACATGAATTATTTAATATAACATTGCAATCACACAAATATTATCCTTGTGACAGGCTAAGACCATATGAGTATGAGCACTCATTATGTTACATGGAATTCAGAAAGCTCCTCCAAAACTATTATTTATGTAGCTACAGAACAGGTTCAAAAAAGCCTAATTTCAGGTCTCTGTGCACTACAATATTTTATGCAATAGAAAGATCTGTAATAAGAAATAAATATATCAAGCCCCCCATCTGCTTTAAAGGTATGTTTGGCAAACTTGTTTCAACTACTTATAGTTAAAATATAAAAGGTGTGTGGCATTGCTCTTGTGCACATTTTTATCCAGCCAATATGCAAGAGGGCAAACATTCAGTGTTTTAACAATCAGCTATGTCCTCCTATAGCATTGGTGTACCTATAAAGGGGGTGAGGTTGCCCCATAACTTTTCTGTTGTCCCCCATCCCCCAATCCTACCCACATGTACATCTTGAACATTTCATGGTTCCTGGAAGCTGTTGAGCATATATAGTCCTGATCAAGCTCCTTTTGAAAGGTTCTTCTTTTCTTTTGCTTTTAGTTTCTTAATTCTAAATATAGTAGGAGCCCTACAAGCCTGTAGAAACTTTTATGGATGGATCAATTTCCCTACTAAACAAACCAACATTAAACTGCTCAAGTTTTCTGCCAGAGGAGAAAAGTGGAATCTCTTATAAAATGTTGCAGTGTATCTTCATTCTTGTGATGACACAGAAGTCCAGCACTGGCTTGGACACAGACTCAGAAGCTAGCAAAGGAGACACCAGGCACAAATACAACTGGAGAATGAAAACTGCTTTGTCCAAGCCAACATTGGCAATGTCTTAGTCTAGGTGCCATACTGAGATAGCACATCCTTTCTTAAGAGCAATACAATCCATGAAGCCAGTGTGCTAATGTCAGAGGCACACCATGAATGCCCTCTCCCAGTATACTACAAGCCTTAGGCAGCTTGAACTACTTCAGTGCTGTCACAATTATATTGGCAAAAACTGTACATTTGCCTCTGAAACCTTCTGAAAACTACTTGGCCATGCTCTAGGAAGGCAGCACAAAGCACGTCCATAAAACTGCATTTAATAAGGTAGCTAGGACAAAAGAAGTGGACCAGAATGTCACATTAATAGCTGGTGCTTTTGGCCTTCATAGCATATAATTGTTTTCTCTGTTTTTCTTATTGTGCAAGAAAGGTTTCTAAAGTGGTTTGTGATTAAAGCAGAGAACAAACAATCCATCACTTTGGGTTAGTCAGCTGCATTGACATGATGACCTTAGTACCTCACCAAAATCATTTTGAAAATAAAATGATATAAAATATAAAATTAAAAAAGTTGATCACTGTGACATCAAAGAAGGAAAACATTCCCATTTCACCAGGTCCTTTGATCATCTAAAATAATGACTAGCAAGCTATTTTTGAAAGCAGAAAAGCAGACCGTAAAGGTGCACCTTTCAAAGAGATGCTCCTATCATTTTTCTTTTCACATGTAGCCATGTAATACAACATGAAATCTAGCATGGTGTATTATGTTTTAGTTTAGTATTTATGTAGGAATTTATCATGGCAGTTTCCAAAATGTGTTTCATGACACTGATTACCCTGCACTTACTTGGAACCTGGAATCTTGGAACCTGACCTGATCCAGTGTTCCAATACTTCTAAGATAAGCCTCAACTTCTAAAGCATGGGGGATCTCTGGCAAAGTGTTATCTCCAGGCCCCTCTCTGAGAAGGCTCATTTTCTTCAGTGCTGTTTCTTTTGCCTTTTTCTTTGTCCTCTCCTTGTGGGCCCATGCCCACCCAAAGATATAGAGCAAAGCCAATGGAGGGGCTTCTGCTTTTAACTTTTACTCCTGTCACTACCTATCTGCTTATACGGGAGAAGTGAAGAGACAGCAGAGCAGAGAAGCAGCATGGAAAGGGGCCCCTGTGCTTTGTGATGATGCCAGCCTCTCAAGCCAATTTGGAAGATTTGTCCAAAAGAAAATTAGTAAAAGTGTACAAGTCCAAAACTGCTGGTCTTTCATAGAAATGTGAAGTGTTGGGCTAATGGAAGGTATACTCTGGGGTACCCCCTCCACTCTTCGAGTACAGGTGAAGTCCATGAACTCTGTCCTGTGCCTCACATTAATATAGCTTTTATCTTGAAAATAGTACAGAAGTCCCTAGAATGCAGAGGTGATAGACTGCACAAAATGATAACAGAGACCTACATAGGAGCCACTACTGATCTATAGTAATAAATGTCTGTGTGCTCTTGTCTAGTGTGTGGATGGTTTGTAATCTCAAAACTTTGAAATCTATTATATGCTTCTTCATTCAAGGCACTCATATTTGTATATGTAGAATTAATTAAAAACAGTGAAAAGTAACAACAAGGATCCTAGGCTGACACATAAAAAGATTTGCCTTAATTGTCCAGCATTTTTTCCCTCTTCCCATCCAAAATGATTCAGGTTTTTCAGGGTGGGCTAATCTTTAGCAAGAACAGAAGCACAGCAACCCCACAGTTGTCCCCTATCAGTTCTAGCAGAAGTACCCAGATTCATTTAAATATCCTAGTGCTCATTTCTTCCCACCAGTCTAGATGCCAGAAACCCAAAAAACCCAAGCAATCTTCACTTCCTCTCACTCACTCACCTACTCTTGCTCCTTTTTTTACTCATGAAGGTAAAATTGATTTTACCTCATCCACCACCTGACCCTAGTAATTTCTCCCTCTTTTCTTTTTATGTCATATATCCTCTACACTGTTTTGTTCCCACAGGTCTTATTATCCTCTAGCTTTCTGTTCTGCTCATTCTCCACTCCTGCTACCAAGCAGCTAGCGCTCCTCCTGCCCCACACCTGCAGACGTTTGACAAGTTCAGAGGGCCTGCACAGAGAAGTAGCAAACCCACCTAGAATGTTTTCATTGTCCTGCACTAGCCCATGAAAGTTGTCTAAAAGCCTTCTGGAGAAACCATTATGTTAGATCTGACTGCAATGTCTTCACTGCTGGTTGAGAAAGTCTGCAATGTAGTGGCTGAAGATGGTACTGCAGGCTAGAGACAGATTCAAATTAATTGATATTAATTAATTAATGGCCAGAATAGATGGCCTTGAATGGGTGGCTTGAAATCATGCCTGCCAAAGACACATTGGGGCTACAGCAACCACACACCATGACTTCAATCCACATTGAACCCAGCCCAAATAGGCATGTAAAAGCTTTCCCAACCCCGCTGTAGCCCCAGGGTGGCTTCAAGATGATCCAGTGGCATGTAAACTGGGTGGCTACCTGGATGTCAGGCAGTTTGGAGCATGCGTCGTATAAATGCCGCATCCTGATGATGCCTGCAAGTGGGCATTAAAGGGCCATTTGTTTTGGTCCTAAGTCATTTTAAAAAAAATAATCAAATAACTGCTAGGTGCACACCTCTGTAGTGTCTTTAGTGGACATACCAAGGAGCTTGATAGACTGTGCCGAAGGGGCAGCAAGACACCACCCCTTTCCTAGCTCAATCAGGGACACGGCAACCTCATGCCACAACCCCAATCCAGACTTTGAAGGGTGCAAAAAGAAGCCAAAAAAAGTGGCTCCTTTTTACACCCACAAAAGGGCACCATAGTTGCAGTGGCAGGGCTATATGGCACTCCTTTGGCACTGTGTCGTATGGATGCAGCGCTAGAGGAGTATCATGATGCTGGATGCTATGTGGAGTGGCATGTGGCATCATGGCACCTTGGGAGTGGAGTCAGGACTTATGCCATCTGGACATGATGCCCTGACTTCTTCTTCTGGCCAGCCTTTCAGGCCAGTCTGTATAGGGCCTAAGTGTCATATTTCTAGGCTTCACAGTCTAGGAATTATGATGGAGATGCACACTCCACACATGAACACACAGAATCTCATTCATTTGTACTGATCAACAGTTCTCAAGTTTTGGTCTTCTGAATGCTTTGGACATTGGCTCCCAGAATCCCAGTGCACATAGCTACGCTGGATTGGGCTTCTGGGAGGTGAAGGCCAGAACATCTGGAGGATGAACAGTTGAGAACCTCTGTGTGATAGTGGCCTTCCTAAGACTGGCCCTCAGTTTCTAGCCTTTGATGCCTGCCACTCTCACCTTAGCCCAAGCTCCACCTTCAGAACTCCTCCTTGGATATGGGGTGACTGGCTCTCCGAGTGATCTTACTATGGAACACTGTGCATTAGTTATATTTTGTGTACAAATTATTTCTCAAAGAATATTATTTGAATTGCTGAAATGGAAAACTGTAACTCAGTAGGTAGATTTCTGTATGTTTTGCAGGCCCCCTAAAAGCGAGAGAGTTGTGGGTGGGACAAAACACAAAGCTGTTTTTCAAGAATACTAAAGAAGGTAAATTCCATTTATATTAACCACGCAACAAGTAGTTCTTTTCTGCTGTTGATAGACCTTGCCTTTGTCTCCATTGTCCAGTCTTCATCTCTCTGTATCTTCTAGCAAGTAGGTACAACTTGTTCAGTACAAACATTGTGGTTTATAACAATTTGTCTTGAATCAATAATTTATTGTGAAATTCAAGCTTTTTTTAAAAAAAATTAAAGTTACTTAGTAGCCTAGATCACAAGACAGATCTTCCAGACAGAGTTTGTGCTTGTGTCTTTTTAATTTGTCTTGACTAAAGCATACAGGATTCAGTGATACAACAAAAAACAACAAAAAGGCTCTTTTGAGTGATGAACAGACATAGGAATAAATCTCATTACTGGTGAGATTGTTTTTGGTCAAGATAGGTGATCTCAGCACACTGAGATGGCTTGTTGAAGACTCTTCAGCCCCCATGAGAGTTCTTACCTCAAGTACAAGAATAAGGGATCAAACAATCCTCCCCCCAATATATTCAAAAATTTATGAGAAATGTCTCTGTTTTTCATTTCTGTATCTAGGAGCAGGGTTAGCTAAACAAGTACAAAAGGACAGGCTAATTCATCTGACAGACCCAAAGAACCTATCCAATGGTACTACTTTTTAATATTCCATACTACAAGGGAATATTACATGCTCCTTTAAACTTTGCACTATTACAGAAATGTACAGAACTGTTACAATCTACGTAGTATCAGCTCTAGTGTTAACTAAAATATGCCAATAACTATGGAAAACAAAATGGTAGCCAACAGACTGTAAATGTTCAATATTCGTTCCCATTCACACACAAAAAAAGGAGAGACAAAAGACTGCAGCAATTATAGGACCACAGTGTTAATCTCCCATACAATCAACATTATGATTAAAATCATGCAATACAGACCCCAGTCATACATGGAGAGAGAAACCACAGAGGTGCAAGTGGGATTCAGGAAAGACAGAAGCACTAGGGGCCACGTAGCAAATATGAAATATAATAGAAACCCCATGAATAGATCTCTGATTTTTTTTAAAACATGAGAAGAAAATGCACCCCCCTTCTTTTAGGAATGAGCCCATGGCTTTGTGGGCATCAGGAAATTATGCTCTTCCTCTTCCACAATTTGGCTAATGAACCTGATTCCTAATACCTGCCTTGTGCCCATGGACTACCACATGCTAGTATTCATATATAAATTTTACGTATGGACAAAGAGCAGGTTTGAGGCATTTTAGCTGGTGGAAATGCAGGAGAAAGGGTTAAAACAAACAAACAAACAAAAACAAACAAACAAACAAAAAGGATTCTTTATGTAGACGCCCCTCCTCCCCAGCTACCAGTTTGAAACCCATAAATGATCCCTATTCAGAGACCCCTGTTATCACATCTAATTTGGGATATAAGCATGCTATTTTTGTTTGTTTTTTAAAAGACATGCTTGAGTGAAATCAATAGGATTTCTTCCCAAGTAAAGAATGTTTAGAATAAGGGAGCAAAATAATGTATTGTAACAGCTGGTTTGCATTTGTATATCTGTCATGTCACCTACAAGCTTCACATTCTTGCTTCAGTGACTCTCAGGGCAGTCATTTTCTTTAAGGAGGAGAAAGAAAAGGAGGAGGCTGTAGTCCATGTGCTTGGGTGAGATCTAATCTAATTTACACTTGAGCAGCCATTGCATTCTGGGAGCCAGTGCTGGGAGGCTACTTAAGGCTACTCAAGGCTAGCAGAAGCGAATTTTGATTTTTTTTTATCTAGTCAAGGAGGTGTTTAGAGAATAGAAGAGGAGCCGGCCTGAAGCATCAGAGGAAGTGAATCAGAGACTTGCCTTTGGAAGGAGCTTTTAGCCAGGAGCTCTCTACATAACTATAGGCCCCGTGACTTGAACTCAGTGACAGAGCTTGGGAATAAAGGCCAAGTCTAGCAAGGGAAGCCCACAGTCTTGTTTCAGTGCCTCCTTAAGACTTCTCAGTATGGACACTGAAGGCCCTGCTGCAGTCACCTGCAACACCTGTGGGATGTTTGTCTTCTTGCCTACAGAGGTGGCGAACTACACCTGCCCCAAGTGCAAGTTGGTAGCCCTCTTGGAAGAGAAAGTACAGCAGCTAGAGGAGCAGATATCTGCACTCCAGCATCATAGAGAGCAGGAGATTCTCCTGAACAGATTAGACCAGAATGTCTTGGGTGAGAAACAGACAGAGGAAGTTGTTGGGGCAGAGGAGGTCACTCCACATACAACAGAGGTAGATGCTTGGAGGAAGGTCACACACAGAAGTAAGGAAACCAGGGAACGTTCTGTGAGCGGCTTGCAGCTACAGAATCGCTTTGAATCTCTCTCTGTTGTCAGAGATGATGAGGAAAAGCAGCAGGGACAGACATCAGGGACAGAGCAGGAGAGCCTGAGAGTATCACGAAAAGGAACGGCCACTGCTAAGCCTCGGAGGAGGCACGTGGTCGTGGTGGGGGACTCCTTGCTGAGGGGTACAGAAGCAGTGGTTTGTGGGCCTGACAAGATGTCTCGGGAGGTGTGCTGTCTCCCTGGGGCAAAGATCCATCATGTGACGGAGAGGCTGACAAGACTTGTCAAGCCTACTGATCAATACCCCCTTCTTTTGGTTCATGTGGGAACCAATGATACTGCAAGGCACAGCCTTCAGAATATCAAAAGGGATTATGAGGCTCTGGGAAGGAAGCTGAAAGAGATGGATGCACAGGTTGTCATCTCATCTCTACTCCCCGTAGAAGGGCATGGTCCAGGAAGGGAGAGGAAAATAGCAGAGGTGAATAACTGGCTCCGTAGATGGTGCCGCCAAGAACAGTTTGGATTCTTGGATCATGGGCTGCGGTTCCATGAGGAGGGACTTCTGGCAAGGGATGGACTGCATCTCACGCCAGTTGGCAAAAACGTTTTTGCCAACAGTCTGAAGAATCTGATCAGGAGGGTTTTAAACTGAGTTATGTGGGGGAGGGAGACATTATACTGGAAGGCAAAAGGGATGGAGAGAATAGTCCAAGTGGCATAGAGGGAACAAGGCAAACAGTGCAAGGACCCAACAGTAGGAGGCAAAAAAATGTGCAAAAGCAGCAAGTAAAGAGGACACATGGTCTTAAATGTCTCTACACTAATGCACAGAGTATGGGAAACAAGCAGGAAGAACTTGAACTCCTAGCACAACAAGGGAAATATGATATAATAGGCATCACTGAAACCTGGTGGGATGAGTCTCATGATTGGAATGTAGAAATAGAGGGGTATAACCTTTTTAAGAGAAACAGGCCAAGCAGGAAAGGAGGAGGAATAGCATTATATGTCAGGGATATTTACACCAGTGAAGAGATGCAGGAAGTCAATACTGGAAGCCAGGTGGAGAGCATCTGGATAAAAATTAAAGGAGAGGGAAATAACAGGGATGTTACTGTGGGAGTCTACTACAGACCCCCGACTCAGGCAGAGGAATTGGATGATGCCTTTCTAGAACAGATAATCACATACTCAGAAAAGAGAGATGTAGTAGTGATGGGTGACTTCAACTATCCTGATATTTGCTGGAAGTCAAACTCAGCCAAATCCTCAAAGTCTAGCAAATTCCTCACTTGCCTGGAAGACAATTTCATTGTTTAAAAGGTGGAAGAGGCAACAAGGGGATCAGCCATTTTAGATCTGATCTTAACCAACAGGGAAGACCTAGTTGATGGGGCGCAAGTGGTTGGATCCTTAGGTGGAAGTGACCATGTTCTCCTGGAGTTTATAATACAGTGGAAGGGAGAAGCAAGGCATAGTCAGACACGCACTCTAGACTTTAGGAGAGCTAATTTCAATAAACTTAGAGAAATACTGGGAGTGATCCCATGGTCAGGAATACTAAAAGAAAAGGGAGTTCAAGACGGATGGGAGTTTCTCAAAAGGGAGATATTGAAGGCACAATTTCAAACAGTTCCAATGAGGAAGAAAAATGGAAGATGTCTCAAGAAGCCAGGATGGATGACTAAGGAACTTTCAACTGAGCTAAGTTTTAAACAGAACATGTATAAGAAATGGAAAAATGGAGAAATCACGAAAGAGGAATTCAAACAAATAGCCAGCACATGTAGGGGTAAAGTCAGAAAAGCTAAAGCGCAGAATGAACTCAGGCTTGCTAGAGAGGTTAAGAACAATAAAAAGGGCTTTTTTGGATATGTCCGCAGCAAAAGGAAGAAGAAGGAAACAGTGGGGCCACTGCGTGCAGAAGATGGCAAAATGCTAACAGGGGACAGAGAAAAGGCAGAATTACTCAACACCTTCTTTGCTTCAGTCTTCTCAGAAAAGGCAAAGGGTGCTCAACCTAAGGATAATGGAACAGGAGACAGAATAGAGGAAATTCAGCACAGAATAAGTAAAGAGGTAGTACAGGAATACCTGGTTAACCTAAATGAATATAAATCTCCAGGACCAGATGAACTACATCCTAGAGTATTAAAAGAACTGGCAAATGTAATATCAGAGCCATTGGCAATAATCTTTGAGAACTCCTGGAGAACAGGAGAAGTCCCAGCAGACTGGAGGAGGGCAAACGTTGTCCCCATCTTCAAAAAGGGAAAAAAAGAGGATCCCAACAATTATCGTCCAGTTAGTCTGACATCAATTCCAGGAAAGATTCTAGAGCAGATCATTAAGCAGAGAGTCTGTGAACATTTAGAAGCCAATGCCATAATCACAAAAAGCCAACATGGGTTTCAGAAAAAGAAGTCATGCCAAACGAACCTGATCTCTTTTTTTGATAAAATTACCAGCTTGGTAGATGAAGGGAATGCTGTGGATATAGTATACCTCGATTTCAGTAAGGCCTTTGACAAGGTTCCCCATGACATTCTTGCAAGCAAGCTTGCAAAATGTGGGATAGACAAGTTAACTGTTACATGGATTTGTAATTGGTTGACTGGCCGAACTCAAAGGGTGCTCAACAATGGCTCCTTTTCATCCTGGAGAGAAGTGACCAGTGGGGTCCCACAGGGTTCTGTCCTGGGCCCAGTGCTATTCAACATCTTTATTAACGATTTGGATGACAGAATTGGGGGCATACTTATCAAATTTGCAGATGACACTAAACTGGGAGGAGTAGCTAATACCCCAGAGGACAGGATCAAAATTCAAAATGACCTGAATAGACTAGAAAGCTGGGCCAGCGCTAACAAAATGAAATTTAACACAGAGAAATGTAAGGTTCTGCACCTAGGGCGGAAAAATGAAATGCACAGATATAGGATGGGGGACACCTGGCTGAATGAGACCACATGTGAAAGGGATCTAGGAGTCCAAGTAGACCATAAGCTGAACATGAGTCAACAGTGTGATGCGGCAGCTAAAAAAGCCAATGCAATTTTAGGCTGCATCAATAGAAGTATAGTTTCTAGATCAAGGGAAGTTATAGTGCCACTCTATTCTGCTTTGGTCAGGCCCCACCTGGAATACTGTGTCCAGTTCTGGGCACCACATTTCAAAAAAGATGTGGAGAAACTGGAGCATGTCCAAAGGAGGGCAACTAAGATGGTGAAGGGTCTGGAAACCTTGCCCTATGAAGAACGCCTTAGGGAGCTGGGGATGTTTAGCCTGGAGAAGAGAAGGTTAAGAGGTGATATGATAGCCCTGTTTAAATATTTGAAGGGATGTCATATTGAGGAGGGAGCAAGCTTGTTTTCTGCTGCTGCAGAGACTAGAACGCGGAACAATGGATGCAAACTGCAGGAAAAGAGATTCCACCTCAACATTAGGAGGAACTTCCTGACAGTAAGGGCTGTTCGACAGTGGAACACACTCCCTCGGAGTGTGGTGGAGTCTCCTTCCTTAGGGGTCTTTAAGCAGAGGCTGGATGGCCATCTGTCAGGGATGCTTTGACTTGGAGTTCCTGCATGGCAGGGGGTTGGACTGGATGGCCCTTGTGGTCTCTTCCAACTCTATGATTCTATGATTCTATGATTCTATGATTTGGAACATTGTTCGTATTTGTCTCTTTGGGGGGCTTATTCCATTCCTGGCTACACAAAAGGCCTGAGAGGTGAATGAGCAGTTGAGTGGAGCAACTGAAAAGCAGTAGAGTACAAGCTGAGGAGAAAATCTTACAGAACCTTGATTATACAAGTCAATTTGCTGTTTTGCCCATGTAGCTCCATAGCAAAATAACCTTAGTGGAACAGCATGTGTGCGTGCATAATATATAGCTGAAACCAAACTTCTGGCTGATTCCAAATACAGACAACATTGAGATTTTAAGCAGCCTCCAAAGATGAATTATTAATAGATAATTTTGCTCTAGGGCATTGGGTCATCACACTTTTTCCTTAACATGCTTTTCAGGAATTATTTTTTAAAGAATACAGCATAGAGCAAGAAAATGAATTAATAGGTGGGATATTCCCACAATCATTAAAATAAATGTAGTTTTGTTATCTATCCATCTATCTCTCCCATTAGTATGCAACTTCCCTTTCCAGGGGCCGAACCAATTGATGATCGATTAACAATTTGCTGTCACCATAACCCGAAACGTTTGGTGCAGTGACAGGAAAAATGACAAATAGCTTATTTTAGAAGCAAATGGAAATATATGAATTCCCATTGAATCATAGAATCATAGAATCATAGAATCATAGAATCATAGAGTTGGAAGAGACCACAAGGGCCATCTAGTCCAACCCCCTGCCATGCAGGACGTCCAAATCAAAGCATCCCTGACAGATGACCATCCAGCCTCTGTTTAAAGGCCTCCAAGGAAGGAGACTCCACTACGCTCCGAGGGAGTGTGTTCCACTGTCGAACAGCCCTTACTGTCAGGAAGTTCCTCCTAATGTTGAGGTGGAATCTCTTTTCCTGCAATTTATATCCATTATTCCGCGTCCTAGTCTCTGCAGCAGCAGAAAACAAGCTTGCTCCCTCCTCAATATGACATCCCTTCAAATATTTAAACAGGGCTATCATATCACCTCTTAACCTTCTCTTCTCCAGGCTGAACATCCCCAGTTCCCTAAGGCGTTCCTCATAGGGCATGGTTTCCAGTCCCTTCACCATCTTAGTTGCCCTCCTTTGGACCTGCTCCAGTTTCTCAACATCCTTTTTGAATTGTGGTGCCCATGTCAAGAGATCTACTCTAAATGGAACTAATGTTGGATTTAACCTGTGGCATCTGCCGAGGGGGGATGCCATTTTTACTCAAAAACAAAAAACAAACACACACACACACACACACACACAAAGACTGAAGATCAAATCAAACTAGCTGTCATGGGAGATTTGTTTGTGTGATTCCTTCATTCTTCCTTCCACAATGGGATTTCCTGAGACATGTGCTTCTGCAATCAGACCTGCAAATGAAGCTTGTGTTTACCTTCCAGTAATCAAATTATACCAAATACATGATACACCTGTGTGGAAAACAATGTGCAATGACAAACAGGCATCCTTCATCTCTTAAGCTAGTGCTTCTTCTAAATTCATGGTAAACCTATCACCTTATATGGTCTTAATTCATCATATCTTCTTTCCAATATGGGACCATTTCATGCTAAATCCTCCTTTGTTCTGTCTCGTAGAACCATACCATATGCTCTACAAGTTTATCATACTTTCATTCATTTCTTTTATCTGTATGTCTAACTTGACCAGTGTGTAAAACTTTACCTAGCTTAAGTGGCTTTGGCTATCAACCATTAACTTCATTTGAATCTTCTTCCCCACCTCTACCCCAAACATCATACTAACGCACATGTGTGCATTGGTGAAACACTGAAAAAGAACAATTCTGTGATAGTTATATCTCCTTAAGATCACTTCAAGGTAGCTTTCTGCAGTGTTTTATCAGTTGGCACATGCATTCCTACAACTTACAGGAGGAAATAAAATATAAAGTGTGAAGGGACTGAATAAACTGAAAGCATCAGCAAAATTAGCACAGTGCCTCCCAACTTATGCTATGGCCCACTATGCTCTTTCCTGAGTGTTGCAGAACTAGACAATTTTGCTCATTTAGAAATGCCATTTGGATTGGCAATAAGAAGAAGAGTTGCTCTTTTTTGCTACTAGTAGGCTGTGAGAGAACTAAGCTGGAGTTCAGCATGGTGCCTTCTGCACCCTGTCTCCAGTCTTCAGTTTTGTTTGAAATAATCTTACACATTCATGTTTGATCTAGAGAGAGGACAGAGAAATGAGTGGCTCAAAGAACAGCTGGATTGTATCTTCAGCATTGTCTTCTTCCAGGCAGCCCGCCCCTGTCACGAGAAAATGCTTCAAAAACCGACAACTACTTGGATAAGGCTAAGGGACTTGTTGAGAAGAGATTTCACTTGTAAGGAAGGTAACTGTCTGCACGGAGACCAGGTGGCACTTTACTTCTGCAAAAGACTGTAATTTCATGCAACAACATGTGTTCCTAAAGCCTCAGCACAAACGTTTTCCTGTCTCCAGAGTCATCTAACCTCTGTAGTTGAACATCTGATTAGATTTTTAGAATATTCAGCTAGGCATCAGAGAAAAGGCTATGTCAAGCATATCCTGTTGTGCATTGGTATTACAAAACCAAAGTGTAAAGATTAAAATTGCAGGCAAATTAAATAAATCTAGCATTCCTCAAGTAGCATGCAATTGTTTTTTGACTTATTAGAAAGCACTAAGCAGTATGGAAAAGCACTAAGCAGTGAGTAGAGCATGTTGGTTAAAAAAAACAATCAGGTTCCCTGCCTTAAATAAAAGTACTTTCCATTAGTAAAAGGATGGGGAACATTCAACCCTCCAAACCTATTTGACTTAATTTTCCACAAGCTGCCGCTAGCATGGCCAGTGGTATGGAGATATGGGAATTATAGTCCAAAATGTCTAGAAGGCCAAAGGTTCTCCATTTCATAAACAGCAGAAATCCATACAAAATATATACAACCAACTGAATTGAATTGCTAGACTCTTTATGATCAAATGCAAGGAGAACCACGTGGCCATAGTTCAATGGCTGAGCACAGGTTTTCATTGCAGAAGGTCTGAAGTTCAGTCCCCAGCATCTCCAGGTAGGACTGGGGGGGGGGGGGGGAGACCCCTGGCAGTAACTCTGGAGAGACTCTTCCAGTCAGTGACTAGGCAGTTTTAAGCTACAGTTGGCTATCGATATCCGCAAATTTGCCAAGCCCGTGTTGTCCCCAGAAACATGGCTGAGGGGCTGTACAGATAGGCCAAAACATGTTTTCCCTGGCCTAGGCCAATATCCCCAGGATGGGATCAGACAGACTGGTTGCCAATCCAACGGTCTCGATCCAATCCTGACTCAGGGGGCCTTAGTATGTTGTTACTCAAATTGCTTGGTTATTGAGATGGCACCCACATATTAATATATAATAGGGAACATTAAATAGCTCAGATAAATAGCAGTGATAGTACTCTGGGTAACTTCAAACAGTCAGGATTTTTCCTTTTCATATTGGTTCTGAAAAACTAGAACGCCATGCAGACTGGATGGCTCCATGCACCCCATACCTTCCTCCACTATAGCTTCTACTGAGAAGACCACTGTCATGGATTCTGATGTGGAAAGGGGGCACCTGGGCATGTGGGAGTAGCCAGGCATCCTGTTTCCGTGTCAGAGCCTGTGATGGGGGTCTTCTCAATAGTGACGATGAAAAAAGATAAGGGGCACATTGCTGTAGCAAGTCCATGAAGCGGTAGAAGGTGTGGGTAACACTCACCCATCCTCACACCAACCTAGGGACTGACCCAGGTCACTTCCCCTAGTCAGGATACCATGGGCTTAGCATGTGCTGTCCTGGTCTGCTTGCTCAGCACCTTAGAAATTCCATCTCTGCATCCAGCTATCAGCATCTGAAAATGGACGTCCCATTTTGCTGCAGACTGAGAATCATTAATTGGTTTCATCTCATTTAAAGCCATGTAAACTAGCCTCTGTCACTCCATCCTTTGGCAGCAAGTTCCATAAATTATATATATTTACGTCGTAGGTTTAGGACTGAATGTAAACTGTTACTTTTAAAAAATCATTATAGTTAAATTTCCAAGGCCCATAAAATAGCTAGGCTCATCCATTTTCAATACATATTCATGGCATTTTAAACAATAACATCTTTGGATGATGTTAAACAATAATATCTTTGGATGATTGATAGTGATGGCACAGGTTTTTATATCTGGATCAGGGCATAGATGTTCCACTAGATCCACTCACCTTTTTGTGGAAGCAGCCGGCAATCACTGTTATATCTGTATCACTCTCAGCTACATGATTCCTGGTGGTGTAAACAAATCCAGAATCAGGATCTGTGCTCCTTGACATGCTGTCTTTTGCCTCTTTGGTTGCTTTCCACAGCCCAGCATGACAGATCTCATCTACAGTGTTTCATAAGAGCATCACAAACCTTTATTTGCTTTAATATTCTGTTGCTTGTTTCCAAACAAGCAGATGCTACAAGGGATGCCACCCAGCCAGTTGTAAACCAGTGTGACCTTCTTTTAAATTACAAAAAGAAAGAACAAAAGAAAAGGAAAAAAAGAAAAGGGGAAAAAAAGAAAAGGGGGGGGGGGAGAAAAGGAGATTGGTATCCAGCTGTTGAATTTTTTAAAACTTAGCCACAATGCAAGAAAACAGGATGTTTTACATTTGCTGCTGTGCTGGATTGGTGGTTGTACTGGTATGGTAGTACCAGGAGCAAAGCATCAGTATAGTAGGCAGAAAACAATACCAGTTGCATCTTTTAGCCTAGGGCTTCTACTACTGTTAGGACATTCTTATCTATAAAATTGATAAAAGCTGTGAGTGTATATTCACAACATTGGAAAAACCCAATTATAATTTAAATTTGCATACCTCTCTCTATCTCTGTAACACACACACACTAACTACAGAAAATGTAATTATATGTTAGGCTTCAGGGTCCCCAGCACAAAATGAAGAGATGCAATAAAAGGAAGGAAAAGGAGGAGGAGGAAATAAATGCAATACAGTCATCATATGCTTCTCAGTATACATGCAGGATCAGAGTGTGGTGGCTGCAATCTTCTCAATGGGGAAGCGAATCCATTCTTGGGGTTTGTTTGAACTTTACCAATATGCACAGTGTATCCACTTTAGCTCTTCAGAGTTCACACCAAAACCCAGAGTGGAGTCACCACCCACAATCACAGTGCCACTGAACTACTCTTTGTTGTTGTTGTTTTGCTGTCAGGTTGACTTTGACCTATGCCAGATCTACAAATACAAGACTTCCAATAGCATGAGTCTTGTCTGCTCAGGTCTTGCAATGCATGGACTGCTGTATCTATGTGTGAATTTCCCCCTTCTAGCCATATGTGTATCCCTGCTTGAACCTGACACTGTTTATACATTCAGTTGGGTATAATTTGTAATTACTAAAAGTTACCCTTTTCTTTCCATTTCTCCGAAACCTGACATGTCATTTTAAAGGTCCCTTAATCATCGAATCATCGAATCATAGAGTTAGAAAGACCACAAGGGCCACCCAGTCCAAACCCCCCCCCCGCCATGCAGGAACTCTCCATCAAAGCACACTCAACAGATGGCCATCCAACCTCTGTTTAAAGACCTACATGGAAGGAGACCACCACACTCTGAAGGAGTGTGTTCCACTTTTGAACAGCTCTTACTGTCAGGAAGTTCCTCCTAATGTTGAGGTGGAATCTCTTTTCCTGTAGCTTGCATCTATTGTTCTATGTTCTAGTCTCTGCAGCAGCAGAAAACAAGCTTCTTCAACATTACACCCCTTCATATACTTAAACAGGGCTATCATATCACCTCTTAAGCACCTGTTCTCCAGGCTAAACATACCCAGCTCCCTATGTCTTACCTCAGTAGGCATAGTTTCCAGACCCTTTTATATTACTTCTAACTTTCTTTCTTTCCAAATCAATCACCCAACAAAGATCCAGATTCCATATTGTAAACATCTATTTATCCTAACTTATCTTTTCTGTTTCTCTGTTGATTCAAACTAAAACTAATGTAGCTATTTGAAAGGCCCCATAATACATTTAGAGACATGGGATTTCTCATCCTTGTTTTCTTTGGTAGGTAACTACTAATATATTTCATAATCTCAATTTTTTTTTCTTTCCTGCTATCTATTCTTTTATTTTCTTATCCTGAATTATTTCCGGAATTGTCTGAAATTAATGTAATAGTCTTGGCATTATAATCAATTTAAATGACCTTATCCTGGTCAACATGTTCCATTTTTATGTGACCATCTTTATACTTGAATATTCATATTTTGTCATACTTGGTTATAATTTCACTGTCTCATATTGTCAATGTTTACCATAATATTCATCCCAAAAATTTCATATGTTAAACTCCTAACTTTAACCTCATAATTTGCTAGAATTCAAAGATGTAGCCATGTTAGACTGTAGAATCAGTATGTAAAGAGATCTTGTAGAATCTTTGAGACTCACTGAAAGAAAGAAATTGGCAGCATGAGCTTTTGTAGACTTCACTCTACTTCTTCAGATGCTTTTCTCCAAAAGCATCTGAAGTAGACTAAAGTCTATGGAAGCTCATGCTGCCAATGTGAGTCTCAAAGGTGCTACAAGATCTCTCTACATGCTACAAGATCTCTCTACATTTGCTGTATTTTCTTCTATTACTCCGATTTTGTATTGAGGAAAAATTTTCTGATTTTTTCATATTGATTTTAAGTCTAGAAATCCTCTCAAAGTTTTTAATTATTGCTTCCAATTTGAATATTGCTTGATAGGATTTTTCTGTCATAATCAATGCATCTTCTGCATATAGATTGATTTTCCATTCCTCCTTTTTATAACTTCTCAGCTCTTTTTCCTTTCTTATTCAGCCATCTGTCAGGAGTGTTTTGATTGTGCATTCCTGCATGTAAGGGGTTGGACTTACCCCCCCCCCCCCCGGAGTGTGTTCTCCAACAATGCTTGGTATCCCCCCTTTGCAGGGTAAGATACCAGATTATTTTCAATCTCTTTCATTGCAAGTGTTAAGGAAGGCTTTTTTATTTGCTAGATTGAATGTTGATTGATTGAATGAAAGTGAATGTAAAGTGGACAAAAATGACACATTTTTACTTTCGGGAAGTTCTGATAAGAAAAAGCTGTAATTTTTGCCCCCTTTACATTCACTTTATTTTCGCATTACTTCTGTTTTGAAGAAACGTGTGTGAAAAACCTCCCACATTTGCAGATTTTTTCTCATTCTAAAATCCCATTTCTGAGTGGGATTTATCTAGTGTGATAAGGTCCTACATTATTCTGCATCGTTTTCCATAACCTTGGTTTATTGACTTTCTTCTCTGGTGGCGCAATGGTTAAATGCTTGTACTGCAGCCACTCACTCACAAACCATAAGACGGTGAGTTCAGTACCAGCCAGGGCTCAGGCTCAGCTCAGGCTTGGATCCTCCTGAGGTCACTAAAATGAGTACCCAGCTTTGTTGGGGGCAATTAGCTTACCGTTGTAAACTGCTTAGAGACTGCTTAGGTGGTATGAAGTGGTATATAAATGAAGCCGCTATTGCTATTCTCTTTATTTGTCTGCTTCGGAGCACGGCACTGTTGCATAGCCAGCTCTTTAGCTGGACTCTTGGAATGAATTCTGAATTCCAGCTTCACTAAAGATTCAGTGATGGTTGTCAAAAGCCCATTACATTCAGAAAGATATTGCTTGATTGCTTATAAATCATTACTCATTGCTATAGCCTGTCCTGTTTTCTATGACTCACCCATTGTTTTACTTATGCTAGGATCCATTTCTTCAAAGCAATTGCCCACCTCATCTTGTGTAGAGTGTTTAATGGAGCCACTCATTTCACCAAATCCTGGAGTAATAGCCCCTGTTTTTTCAGCAATTGCAAATTCCTCAGCCAGGTTAATTCCAGTTGTCTCATAAGAATCGAACAGTATTTGTCTGTGATCTACTGTTCATTCTAATTTTGTTTTGGAAAACAGTTCAAGCACTCAATTTTTATATTTTGATCACTGTGAAAAAATATGTATTAATTTCTGTTTGTTTATTCAGATTCTTGCTTTGCTTAAGAGGTGGGGGTAGATGTGGTACTCAACGTTCTCCATTGTTGTCTAGTTAGGGCCACCCTAGTTGCTGCTGTTAATGGGGGGTTCTCCTTCCAGGAGACTATTATTTCTAGCTATATTATTTTTATTATCTCCTTGCTATTTTATTGACAGTAAACACCTTTGTAATTTAGTTTGCCTTCATAGCTTGATTACTTTTGTGCTCCTCTTCTGCTGGCTTTTATCCTCTGCTTGATCTTTCAGCTCCTACTCCTAGAAACTTCATATGTTTTCTTACTTTTATTACATTACTTCATCCACTTCTCTTTATCTCATATGGGTAATTCTGTAGTATTATATTCAATAGGTCCAGGTTATGCTGAGAAATCTGTCAGTAGCTTGTAGCTTGTATAGTACTATTATCTATGCCAGTTGTAACTTCCTTTATTTCTTTATTTCCAAATAAATATTCTTCGTGGCATATCTTTGTTATTTTTGTTTAGCCTTGCTGTTGGCACGGTGCATATCCACTCCAGGAATAATTCAACAGATTTAGTGAGTTAAAGTAGTGAAATTACCACTCACTGAGTTTCACCACTCTGCTATCCCACTCCACCAGCTTCCCAAGGCTTTTAGCAACTCAGGGTTTAAATCTGTCACTGCTTGAGTTAAAGATCACACTACTTTCCAATGTGAAATGAATCCTTTGGGGTTTTCTTTTCTTTTCCTGATCAATCCACAAGGAAAGGCATCTAACCTTCACCAAAGCACACGTGCAACCACAGCAGCTAGATATTCTTATAATGTTTCTTTACCTATTCTCAGATGCAACCTACTCTGTACATTTTGTTTTATTTTTTTCCAAGTTGAACCATTGTTTTCTTGTTTCTAGAATACAGAAGCAAAATATTGAGTATTTCTGCTTCAAAAGAGAGCCAGCATTATGTAGTGCTTGGGGTGTTGGACTATGACTCTCGAGACTAGGGCTCAGCCATGGAAACCCACTTGGTGACCTTGCAAAATTCACACTCTCTCAGTATCAGAGGAAGGCAGAGGTGCACTCCCTCTGAATTAATCTTGCTAAGAAAATCCCGTGATAGGTTTGCCTTAGGGTTGCCCTCAGTCAAAAATGACTTGAAAGTACACAAGAAAAATTAACTTTCAATTACTCTGTATGCTGTAACATCCTTTTGCATAACAAAAACAAAGTACTGCCCCTACATTAACATTTCACATTCTTCTCCAGGCAGTATTCACAGTGTTTCCTAGTTCTTCTTCTTGCTCACACACATCCTAGTTTTTATTTCTTATTTTATTTTTCTTTACTTTTTTTGCAAGACTGAGCTCATTGTGAGCTTTAGCCCTCCATGATGCTGATTTCTTTAGATTCCTTCCACATTTCTTTCTTATAATTGCTATTGGTGTGAACTGGAACTGGTTCAGGTAATGAGGCAAGCAATAGCTTCTGGACTACTTGGAAAATTCCTGGAAGCCTGGTTAATCCATACAGGGGGAAGGTGAAGTACATGTAAACATCTTCTGGATTATTGTCTAGTGAAGAGCTAGGAAGGGCTAGAATTGAATTAAGGCTTGAGCTGTTTTTGTTGGGCATATCAGAGGAGACATGTAAAGGTATAAAGTGATGCATTATATGATTATAGCAACAAGACTGTTGTTTGCCCAGAGTCAGAAAACAGATTGCTTACCTACAGAAGAGAACTATTAAAGTTCTTGAGCTGGCTGAGATGGACAAATTAGTGAGGTTCATCAAAGAAAAATAATTGAAATTATTTTTAAGATTGGAAATTATTTCTGCCTTACATGAAGAAGAAAGAAGGAGAGATTATGGCCATGGAAACTGAACCTAGAAGCTATTTTGTTTAATTATTTAGGTCAGCAGTAATATAAAAATTAGACAGTAATATAAAAATTATTGAGAAATCATATATACTGAGTGTTAGAATTTTGTTTGAAATGCTGGCAGCCAATGGAGGTGTTGCAACAAGACAGTTGTGTGCTTCTTATAGCCAGCTCCAGTTAACAATCTGTCCACAGCTCTTTTGGAAAACTGACATTTCTGAGCACTTTTCAAAGGCAGCCCCATGTAGAGTACATTGTAGTAATCCACACTGGATGTAACCAAGACATGTACCACTTTAGCCAGACCTGACTTCTCTAGGAATGGGCTCAGTTGGTGCACAATTTTAATTGTGCAAAAGTGCTTCTGGGCACTGCCAAAAGCTGGGCCTCCAGACTCAGAGCTGAATCCAGAAGTACCCCCAAACTACGAGTCTTAGTTTTCAGGGGGAGTGTAACCCCATCTAACATAGGCTGAATCCCTATGCCTGGATCTGTCTTTCCCTGAATCCCTATTTATGGATCTGACCAGGAACACCTTTACCTTCTCTGGATTCAGCTTCAATTTGTTTGCCCTCTCTAGTCCATCACAGCTGCCAGACATCAGATGGGATCAGCTTCCTTGGAATTAGGTGGAAAGGAATGATAGAGCTGCACATCATCAGTATACAGGTGATGTCTTACTCCAAAACCCCCGACAACCTCTCCCAGAGGTTTCATAGAGATGTTAAAAAGCCTAGGGGACAAATCTGAGCCCTGAGGGACCCCACAGGCCAATGGCCAAGAAGTTGAACAGGAACAGTGCCTCCAAGCACCATCCCAGAGAGGCAACTCAGAAGGATACCATAGTCGACAGTATAAAGTATCACAGTCTAATCCTGAACAAAAATAGTCAAAAATAAACCATTTGCATCTATCAAAAGACCATTTGGGGAAAATGTTTATTTTTGTTCAGGATTAGACTATGATCGTTTATACTGTCAACCATTTGGGAAAAATAAAATTTGTTGCTATCCCATATAACTAATTTATAATTTAAATAATAGTTTAATTTCTGAATTTAATATTTAATTCTTGAATTTAATTGCTTCTTTTCTTTAGAGTATTTCTAAATTGAACCTTGTTGTATTGTTACAGTAAGAATGGGAGAGGGACGTGACGTTTTCTGCTTTGTGTTCCAATGTAGCTTGACTGGCATTATTTATAACATCCCTCATTGACTTGAGTCTCTCTCTCTCTCTGCATGCTATTTTCTGTTCCACCAAAGACTGCAAATGTCTTCAGCCAGTCCTATATTTGGGAGAACCATATATGTTAGCTTGATCTCCTTGGAAGATGAGCCGAATCTAAGCACTGTTAATCATAACCGAACAACAAAATCTTGCACCTTGTTGGTTTGGTGCAGTCGTTTTAGAAGGCCTGAAATGTAAGACTCCATTGCTGGGGCCTTACTACAAGAGCTTCTTCCCATATTTGCCTGAGGCGCATCCACTGCTGCACAAACATGCTGAGAGACAAGACCACAATTGTAGCACTTTTGATGACTTTTTTAAAAAAAACTGTATTGATTGAGCAGCTTTGTAATTGAAAGCAGTAATAAAGAACCTTCCATTTATTATCTAAATCACGATTGTCACCAGCAGAGAAATAGGCAGCTTTTTATTAGTCCTAATTTCTGGCATGCTGTTAGCCTATTAATTATTTTATAGTTCAATTCATGTCCCATCTCTCTTTTTCTCTTTTTTTTTCTTTGTTTGTTATACACATATTCTTTAGTTTTCAATGACATGAACTAAAAAAGAAGGAAAAGATCAAATAACTAGAATACCCTAAGAGAATGGGGATGCAGGCAGAAATTTTTGTGACCTGTGCCTCACTTCCTCTGTGTAATTATTTTTTTCATTTACCTGTAATGAACTGAATTGATGAATTGAATGACAGTTCAATACAATGCAATGCAATGCAACAGATTTTGACCAAAAGGGTTGGCTGTTAAGTCACTTCCTGTTAAGATCTGCTGATACAGTTTTATTCCTGTTGAAATAGGTGCTTAAGGCCATATGATGTTTTAGGTTAACCTGAAGGAACTACAGGTTTTGCTGCATCTTTGAGAAATGGTTGGACATTTTCCCCCTCTCCTCTGTGCACCAAGACAGTAGATAATGAAATTATACCTTTAATTTCTCTGCATGCCATTTGTTCTCAGGATTGTAAAAATTTGAGGAAGACTCCCCTGGAAATGCAGGCTATGTAACAATAAGAGCATCTAAATTCCTTCTTCTTTTTTTTAATTTCTTCAACTCCAGTCTCTTAGGTCTACAGTTGGAAGTGTATGTTTGTGTGAAGGAAATAGAGAGCAGGAGGGATATTGCTTTTAAAGACCATACTTCATACCCGTTTCATCCTTAATGACATTCTGTTTACAGGACACCTCTGGCTTTCTGCAGCTTAGCATCATCTAATACTTTCTTCAAGATCCACATGGATTAAACAACCTGCCAGGTTTTATTTTTGTTTTTTGTTCACATCTCCTTCCTCTTTCCTTGCTTCCCTTAGTGTCCTAATTTTATTCCTTATTTCTCGGTAATTGTATTCAAAACTCTTTCTTTGTTCTTTGTTTGCTAACCTCCACTTTTAGGTTTTTTTTTTCCAGACAGCTTATCTCTTCTTTACTCCTTTTGATTAAAGTTCTCAATTCATTTAGTATCTTTCTGTTTCTCCACAGTTGTTCTGAAGTAAGAGCTGTAATGCACTGCAGGGAATATGTGTATTTACTTCATGGTGCTCCCAGCCAAGGAAGCTTTCAAACTGACTCCTGAGCTGCATAATGCACTGGGGCAGGGTTGGCGGGTGGGGGAAGATGAGGGGGAAAAATTCTTCCACACATGGTAAAACATTTCACTCTCCCTCCTATTCTTTGCTGATAATAAGCAGCAACCTTTCTTCTTTGGCCCCATGAGGGTCTTTAGAACTTGCATCTTCTTTGGCTTGGTTGGTTTTGTGATGATTAGATAAACGGTCGAACTATCTGACTTCAGGATAGTAACACCCCCCCCCCTTAACCACAGATGAATGATAATGGGTTATGCGCACGGGGGCGAAATTTATGACTTTGTACATCTTGGATTGTTTTCGCTTACAATATGATGGAGGTGATTATTTGGTACAGATCAGCTGGAAATTGTGGGGGCAGAAGAGGTTATGATCTTGGCTTGAAATTCTACTGTGATTTTGCTTTTTTCCTTCCAGTGAAAAAGAAAATGAATCAGAAATGCTTCTTTTCCTTTTTCAGAGCAAGAGAACAACTAGCAAGGGGAAAAAATGGCTTCAGCAGGTTTCTAGGTTTTCTTAGCTTGCGCACTCTGTGGTCCTTTCATGCTTTGCTAAATCTCCTAGACATCATTTACACAGCTGGGGTTGGTATATCATGTTCCTCCCATGCTTCCTTTTTGTGATTATCAAACCAAGAGCTTAGAAAAAAAAATAATTTTTTCGGACTGCATCTCCCAGAGTTGAGAGCAGTTGTTCAAAGAATAATTCCAAATGACATGTTAATTAAAAGACCTATGGCTAAAAACAGATAATTATCCCAACTAGAGTAGATCCACAGAATGAATGGGACTTATGAAACTTATATTGTTTTAGCGGGACTACTCAAATTGAGATTAACACTTGGATTTAGCCTCTACTTACCAGTTCTCTCTCCCCATGCCTTAAAAGAAAAAACCAAGCAAGGAGACCATGTTCTTCCTTAGGACACTAGTGTAGGAGTAAGAGGGTTTTAGCTCTTCCATTTTTACTGTATTTTTGATCCCACTGGGGCCCCCACTGAAATTTTCAGAGATGAAAAGTTATCCATTCACTTCAGCAGGAGACTGCTTCCTAAGAAAATTACAGGTATATGGGGTCTCCAAATTGGAATGGGACTACAGTGGAGCCAAACAGTTTAAGTCTCCCTACTGTTATGCAGTGGCTTAATGGTTAAGATGCCAGCTCTGGTGATCAGAAAATCGGAAGGATTCCAGATCCCAATTATGCAAGGGCCTTTGAAAAGCTGAAGGCTGAAAAGATAAAAACAAATGTACATATTTTCCATAAATACTGAATTGGCCATGGGTGTTCAGACACTGAGAGAGAGATCAATCCCACTAATCATGTTTACTTGGAGTTAAGTCGTACTGTGTTCAATGGGACTTTCTTTGCCCCATTAAAGGGGACTCAGAGGGGTTAACAAGGGTTGATTCCATCCCATAGCACTGAAGAACTTTATTGATTATAGAAAGGTAGAATGATACATAATGATATTTGCAAAGTGGTCAATTAGACATGAAATAGGCCATAAAAACCCTGCATTGTACAAAATAAGAGGTGAGGAAGGATAAGGGGGTTTGCAAATAATTTGCTTTTTTATATAGATGATTGTTATATAGATGAATGTTGATGATTACATTATATTTAATAAAAATAATTTAAAAAATTGATAGGCCACCAGTATAAGAGAAATAGAAGCCCTTCTTCACATTATGCTGATTGTGCAATTATCATGGAATTTGTTTGCTTAAAATATTGTTATGCTATCTTTTACTCCTAAAACAATTTAAAACAAATACGAAATAATTCTTTTTAAAGCAGCAAAAGTAATTAATTCACTAAATAATTTTTAAAATAAGTTAAACAACATACTCTTTCTTAAG
Organism: Urosaurus nigricauda; assembly: GCA_034509955.1. Lineage (NCBI taxonomy): Eukaryota > Metazoa > Chordata > Lepidosauria > Squamata > Phrynosomatidae > Urosaurus > Urosaurus nigricauda. The sequence goes on along the minus strand of JAOEGL010000011.1, from coordinate 16,464,077 downwards.
GAGATGTTTCTCAAACCACCAGGAATCATGGGACGGAGGTTTGGTGTCTATAATATGTAGGCAATGATAGCAGCTATTGGCTCTAAAATGGCAGAAGAGTAATAATCCTTGAAGAATGGTGAACAGTGCTTCCTCATCTTTCTCTGCTAGCCGGTTCCTGAATTATGATCCATTGTACTGCATATAACTCTGCAAATTCACAGATGTAATAAAAAGAACTAGACCATTTCCCTGAGCTGATGGAATGATGGAAGGAGGAATGGGGGGGGGGCATTCCAGAGAACAATAAAAGGCCATATTTGAGTTTTTCTTCTTTTCTTCAGCTTTTCCATGATTAACCAACATTTCCCACTGTGTTCTGTTTGTGTACATTGTAAACAGAGGCAGCCATAACTTATTCATCATATTTGCCTTTTTGTTAAATCTTTCATATTTATATTGATAAGTTTGTTCACTAGGGTGGTGCATGGGGGTAGACTCTATTTATGTATATTCATTAGTATGTTACTAATTAAAAATGTGTTCCATTAAACTTGTTGAAAAAGAAGATAAAAAGGAAATGAGCATGTAAAGAACCCTAAGGCTATGAAACTACTTCCACAGTAGAGTTGTTCTAGCTAATGCAGTAAGTGTGTCAAATTCAAGAAACTGATGCTTACTGCACAGTTGAAAACAAACTCTGGATGCTAGATCCGGCAGCTGTATCAGCCTTGTTTTGATGATTCACGGCAAGGAATCAAAAGAAACATTCAGTCTTCCTTTTGCCCCTAGGATAGTTTGCTCAGAGGTTTTCTCAGAAGCACTGTACAGGCCCTGGCTGCATAGAAACAATTGTCCCTTCCCCTTTCTATGTGAAAATGCAGCCCATGTTGACTTCCTCTTAGAGATCAAAGACAGAAGTGTTGTCATTCAGAGAAGAATTAGTTGGAACTAAATGACAGATCTATGCCAGGAAACATGGTCTCTTTTAGGAGTACTTCTTCCTAATCCAGAGTAAGGAACATGTGGACATATACCAATTTTAAACTATTTCTCCCAGCAATTCTGATCAGCCAGTAATGAGATATGAGCTATAGGTTTTTTTTTCCTTGACATGCTGATGTAAACCTGCCTTTGCATTTTCTTGACCTTCTTCTTCAGCAATCTTTTCATATCTCTGATATTTTTGGCAAGTATTATGGTGTCATCTGCATATCTCAGATCTCTCCAGTTTTCATGCCTCTCTCCTCCAATTCCAATCTTGCTTTTTGTATGATGTTCTCATCATACAAATTAAACAGATAGGGTGATAGGCCTTGCCTGACCAAACCATTCAGTTTCTCCTTATTCTGTTTTAAGAGCATCCTCTTGTCCTGAATACAGATTACATATGGACTATCAAATGCTGTGGCACACTCATTTCTTTAAGAGTGATCCAAAGTTTTTCATGCCATACAATGAAGTGCTTTGCTGTAAGCTATAAAGCACAGGTTGGTCTTCTAAAGGAATTCCTCACTACATGCCATTATCCAGTGTATGTTTGCTCTGTGATCTCCAATGCCTCTTCCTTTCCTGAAATCCATTTGAACATCTGGCAGTTCTCACTCCATATATGGTAAAAGTCTGAAGTAGAATTTTAAGCATCACCTAACTTGCATGAAAAATTAATGCCACAGTTCTGTGATTACTTCAGTTTCTGGTATCTCCTTGGGGATTAGAATATATATGGAGCATTTCCAGTCTGTGGGCTAATGTTTTGTTTTCCAAATTTGTTGACCTACTTTAGTTAGAATTAGAGTAGATTCTACCATAGATTCTGTCTCTGTAAATATGGATAGCATTTGAGGTTCATCTTCATATGGTTTTTCTTCAAATGATCCAGCCATTCATCATTTTGTCAATTTTATATAGTTATTCTGTGTATTGTTTTCATCATCTTTTTTATTTCTTCTTGGTAATGTAAAATGGGCGTAGAGTACCTCTACTCTTAGATCAAATTTTCTCTTGATTTCTTGGCTCTTGATGAAGAGGTATCTTGTTCTTCCTTTTTTGATATTAGCTTTTGTTTCATTGCATTGATTATTATAGTAGTAATCCTTATCCCTGCACAGAAGTCATAGTACATTTGCATTGAGGGTTCTGGTCCTATTTCTGGTACCTTTCATTTTTGCTTCTTTTCTATTCTTGACTGCTTGTAGAGTTCCATCTGTAATCCATTGAGGCTTTTCTTTCTTTTTTGCCAGACATTTTTTTTTTTTTTTTTGCTTTCCTTCTATCATTTCACCAGCTTTCCTCCAACAATATGATGGAAAAAGCCTTCGTGAAATCAAAATACACTACACTCTCATTGCAACATCTCTCTCTCTCTCTCTCTCTCTTTCTCTATCTGTTTCCATTCAAGAGCGCTCTTAATTGCATAACCAATTCTCATGTGATCTGAAGTCACCAAATATATGTGTGGATTAACTTAGTGAACATTGTTGCTCAAGGTAGAAAAGTCAATGGCAGACAAAGGGGCATATACCCTTCCCCCAATTCACCATGAATCAGAGTAAACAATCAATGAGGCTAAGATTTAAGTTTTAAGGCCCCATCTTGTAGCTAAAGTGAACACTGTATTAAGTCACAGTATTGTTTTGTGCATTATTATCATATAGTAAATAATATGGAGTTCTTCCTAAGAGACATGAATCTAATTATTCTTTTTCACAGATGACCATTCTGCAAGTGGTGAAGAATTTCTCAGCATACTACAGAATTATCTAAGTTACAATCACATTTGAATGAGGATGTTCTTAATGGCTAGTGGAATACTACTTTTCATTCAAAGGTAGGATTAATTTTTTATGACTTTTTCATCAAAGTTTAACCATATTTCTAGAATGGGTAATTTGTGTTTTCATTATTTCAATAGGCTATTTATTCTGTTCTTTGTACTCTGAAATATTAATGATTGCATGTTTGTGTTTATCTTCCACGCTTTATTCGATCCTTCTAAATTTGTGTTCATTTTTAAAGTTCAACTAAGATAATTTAATTATAGCCAGTCTTTCCTTATTAGGAAAAAGTGGGGAGGAATCTGAAGAAAAACATTGACAACCCTTTACTTAATACTGATGTTATGTGAGAAATTTTGCAAATATGCTATGAGTGATTTTTTTGTTATTTCATCATGTAAAACTAACAAAGATATGGGTCTGCAGCATCTTTTCAGGTGTAGAATGAAGTGTTGTCCTTAGTTAATAAATGCATGATGGTCATTAGTGGTGTAGTGAAGCAGGAAGGCAGAAAAGCATAGGTCCAGATTGTTTTCACAAATACAGCAATGGCATCGTCCATCTATTAGAGTGGTAAGGACTCTATATCCCAAAGATGCCAAATTTCAAACAGGATAGTATGGGAATGGGGATACAAGTCAGATGGGGATACAAGGTGCCCTAGGCCACATTTTAGAGATAGGAAATGGCAAAACCATCTATTAGTATTTTTTGCCTATGGAATTCATGGTGTCACCATAAGCTGATAGATGATTTGAAAACACACACACACCTTTAGGTTGTATTTGCCATTTGAAGCTTGCTGGGTTGATTGGCTGAGGACTTGCACATGATTCATTTGTTAGGTATGCGAGGTTCAGATTATGATCGCTTTGTATACTTCACATAGATGTCTATGGATCATTTTTCTGAATCCCAGACTCTCCTTTGGGGTTTGGCTGTGAGACTTTCATGATGAGCCTTTATATATCAAAATTTACCACTGTTCATAGGGTGACTTGTGATGTTTTGGATTATTCATTGGCTGGATGGCCCTTTGTCTGGGGTGCTTTCATTGTGAGTTTTTGCATGGCGGGGGTGGGACTGGATGGCCCTTGAGGTATTTTCCATCTCTATGATTCTATCTATTGGGGAAAAATATTTCTCTATTATGTCCAAAATATTCATGGCCGTGGCACTTCAGCTCACTCAATTGGCATCAGATGTTCCCTACCACTTTGTTATCAGCTTGAGTGAAAGCACCTGTATGGCTTCATGTCACATACTTTACAGCAAAAATGATCACTTGCTATTCACTTCCTGGAGGAAGAGATACTGTTATTCTCCACTTGGTGGAACAAAGTTAAGTGTTTTGCAAAGTATTTCATTTGGTACCATTGTTTGTACACGTGGAGCTGAAGTACCTGCTGCTTCCACTTCAGATAGCTTGATCCTTTCTGCAGAACACCTAGTATCAAGTACTTCATACAGAGGAAGTCTCTCTACTTACTTTTAGTTAATGGCAGCTGAATGTAGTGTATTGTGATGGATCACTTCCCCCCCCCTACACATACTTGCCTTTGTTGACATCTCACTATAATCACATCACAACAGTGGACAGAGAAAGTTGACAACAGACTAGAATTGATTTGTCTGTATCTGTTAAAGCACTTCGTTCCAAACAAAAGAGGATGAATGCTTAATTGTATACCTCAAAATAGGCTATACAGTTTAAATTGTGAGAAAGTTGCTCTGATTTGGAAAGCTGGCCACACTGTGAATTTACCAACACTTTTTATGATCTCATTTCTTAAGTTAAAATGAGTTTGGTATTTGTGACTTTTCTCAATTATTGTTCAGAGAGAGAGAGAGGAGGTATCTGTTTTCAGAGAAATATCTCCTAGATCATAATGTTGGAACATGTGTGCTGATGGGGAAGAGTGCACACACATTAATTCAATTTAATTAATTTATTATATTATAATTGAAAATGGTGTGTTTTGCTTTTATCTTTTTTTTGGTATTATTTTAAATGTGTTTTGTACAATTTTCAATGATGTCCTTTTCAAACATAATTGTTTAATTTTTTTAAAAAATTTTAAAGTAGGATTTTAGCTGAATTTTGTTTTAAACTATTGTAAGCCACTTTGGTTCCCATGCCAGGAGAAAGGCATGGCATAAAAATAAGCAAGCAAGCAAGCAAACATTCCATTCTCTCTTGGAAGTTGCAGATTTGTTTCACTTGGATTGTACTGGCATGGTGTTCACATGCACAGGCTATTGATCCATGAGATGAAATATGCAAAGTTATTTTAATAATTCCCCAAACAAGACTGTCTGTTTACTGACATTATTTCTGGGGGCCTTTTCAGAATTATAATCTTCCCAAGGTGGCTCTCCAAATGTATACATATACATCAAGCTGAAAGCTGCATTTTACCTGGCCAAGGTCCAGATGTGACTTTAGAGTTTCAGGTTGTCCAGAAAAGGGCCTTTAGGGCTCTTTTCAAGATCAGTAATAATGAGTCCCGGTGTACCCCATTTGGGTACATTTGGCATAGCATTCCAACATGGGGCAAGAGCAAAAAGTGCCTTCATGCCTGCCAGTATAGCTGTTCTCAAAGGTGGGCTTCTGCTTTTGGGCAAGTAAGCTGATATGGATGCAGGTACACTTTCTCCCATTCAAATACAGGAAGGTTCAAAGTGATAAATTTTACCTAAATAACTTCTGTATTAGAAAACAATTTTATGTGATTCAAGTTTCCTTTGTTCCCATAAAAAACTAGGAGGAGCTTAGGGGGAGCCCCTAGTAATCTCTGCACAGAAACACCTCCTTTGCATGCAACTGGTGCTGCCAGTCACATTTGTATGTCACCACTCACCTCACATTCTTAAGGGTCTGTCTGAAAAGCCAGACAATATTACATATAGATTGTGATCCTAACTGGGGAGATTAATGGTAGCTTTGATGCAGGCGAATCAGTCATACACACAACCTAGTCTATTAACCCTCTAAGCTCCTCATTGGCAACTCATTTGTGTTCTTTGTATTTGTGCTTAGCAAGTTAGAGGTAATCTATTGACCTCTCCCCCCAACATTGTAAAGCACACTTGGAGTTTTTGTTCTGTTGTAGTGATGCTGTTTTGACGGGCGATAGATGTGCATTGAACTAATACAGGCCAGAAATGTGGTTATAAGAGGAAAAGATAGTTTCCTGGATTGTGATTCTATTGGTTCTGTCTTCTAACCATCTGGAGTTATATAAGCAATCCAGTTCTAGTAAGCTAACCAATGTCACTTTCTTTTTAATTTATATAAATAGGCTTTGAGCAATTTGTGTGGAGGACATAAATGCCACTGGCAAAGAACAGAGTAATATTAAATGGAGTAGAAATAGTAAGATGGCTATCTTACATCCTGTCATAATTCACCCACTGAATGAATCCAATGAACAGCAGGAAGACATTATAACTGGACAACCCGATTGAGAAGGAGGAAAGGATATAGTGCCAGGAAACTGTTGATAATGTTCTGTAGGAGTCTGTGGAGCTGGAAGAGACCCAGAAGTCAGTACTTCCCCCATCCTTCAGTGAACATAGAAGGGTGAGGGATATCAAGCTCAGATTAAATACCAAATGCTAAACTAATTAGGCACTAATCAGACACAGGCGACTTTGAAGGAACTGCCCATAAATATCTCAGTTGTGTTCTTCCAGCCTTAGTGCTGACAACTGACTCATCTGCTGGCACTACTCTTTGGTGTTTCTGTCTTGTCTTGATTTTAGGCTGACTATGTTTGGACTGCTCTGCTGACATCCTGTTGTCAAGTGTACTTTGACTTCTGGACTGGCTAGTGACAACTCTTGTCAATCTCTTTGCATCCTCCTCAGATAACCTGTGACTGGACTGGAATGACCATTCCACATTGCCTACTAGCTTAATTGGGTACTTACTGATGTGTTCAGGACAGATCCTATAATGTAAGAAACTTGATTATTCTTATAATTATTCCAGCTTGTAAGATAGGTTCACACTTTGATGATGGCTATAAATTTGCTCAGCTCCTTTCAAAATCCTCGCAGTCGCTGTGACCTTCTCTCTCCATGACTTCCTCAGAGTGTGATGAAAGAGGGCCCTACATTTTCCCTTTTATTGGCTTTAAATTTACTGCTCTTTAGTTTCACTGAATAAATATCTGACTCTGAATTATTGGAATAGGGATGAGGATAGGGAGAGAGAGGGAGATGAAGGAAAAGATGGATCAGTCCAACCTGTAGATAAGTCAAACAGTGGCTTTAGAAATACTTGTTAGTGTTCCCATTTTTATGAGAATGTGGGATTTGAGTTGACTAGTGAGATTGCTTCCTAACAGAACCATGAAAATAGTATCATGGCTTCCTGCCTAGAAAACTGAACCAGACAAACCTGTTGTGACCATCTTCAGAAACCCTGCTCCAGGGTCACTCACATTCAGGGTGAATGTCCTTTTCCACTCCAGGGATGGAAAATGAAAGTACTTGTATTCTAATTCTATTTCACTCTTTTCTGACAAATCATATACTTTCCATGTGTCAAGCCAATTTCACTTTCAAGTGCAACAGGGGCATGCAAGAATTCCAAACCATATACCGTTATCCATTTTAATATTATATTTCCAAATCATTCTTTTTATTAATGTACAATGAATGAATGAGCAGGCACACATGCAAATGAACCTGGATCTGATGATGCTGAATAAATAAATACTAGTGGCTATCAGTAAAAGTGTAGGATCTGAAACCTCATGCTTATTAATTAATTAGGATTTGTCTTTTTCCTGCTTTGTTTCATACTAGTGATATGTCATGATTATCTATCATGTTGTTTTTTAACTGCCCTCAAGTTGACTTCAAATCATGGCAAACCTGTGGATGAGACATTTCCAAGACTCCCTGTCCTCAACTGTTCATCTTTATTATGGTCATACACCAGCACAGGTAAAAAAAGGGGATACAGAATAAAAACACACATTAAAACAATATTTAAAATGTCCTTTTAAAATCCAGTGTGACAGGGGAAGATTGGTATTAGCCTACTGCGGAGGTCATTGCCTAATGGGTTTTAACCACAGTTCCACAGACTCCGGCAATATTATACATTATATTAGGGTTGGCGTTCAAAAGCAACACAGAAGTGTAAAAATTGACTGGTGTGTCCTGGATGTTTATACAATAAAGGTGAAATAAGGCTGAGGCAGATGTCCCTGTAGTATGAGCACTGGAGTAATACATGCTCTGTTGTCTCTATTTGTCCAGAGTCACAAGGGCATAATCTGTCTGAGAAGGGGATCTTCTTGTATCAGCCTCCAAGGACAGCTGAGGGAAGGGCATGACATTTTGCCAAAGTAAAGGCTCTCTGATGTTTTGGTATTTCAAGTTTTGTTAAGTATGCCATAGTAGATGCTAAGTATCTGATGGAGTCATTAACAACAAAAGTTGGGGCTCTAACTAAATTCTCTATCATGTTGTTTGTGAACAGCCCTTGAGTTGACTTCAAATCATGGTGACCCTGTGGATGAGACATCTCCAAGACTCCCTGTCCTCAACTGTTCTGCTCAGGTCCTGCATTTACAGGTAGGTCTGCAGCCTCTCTGACTGATTCTACCCATCTTGTGTATGGTTCCTCATTCTGCCACCTTCCACCTTTCCTAGCATTATTGTTTTTTCTAATGAATCATGCCTCCTCATGATGTGGCCAAAGTACAACAACCTCAGTTACATCATCTTGGCTTCCAAAGAGAGTTCAGCCTTGATTTGTTCAAGGAGCCATTTGTTTGTCTTTTGGGCCATCCATGGTATCCTCAGTACTCTGCTCCAGTACCACAGCACAAATGAGTTGATTTTCTTCTCTTCCAATTTCTTCACTCTCCAACTCTCACATTGGTACATGGTTATGGGGAATATAATGTCTTGGACAATTCTAATTTTTGTGCTCAGCTATATGTTTTTACACTTTAGGGTCTTATCCAGTTCTTTCATAGCTGCCCTTTCCATCCCTAGACTTCTGATTTTTAGACTGCAGACTCCGATCTGAACAATATTTGATCCATGGTATGGAAAACTATTTAGATTTCCTCATTGTCTAGACTGAATTTCTGTAGTTCCTCCATTGTCATTATCTTGTGCCAATTTGGAACCATTCTGTTTCTCCATACTCTGTTCTAACAGTAGCCTCTTGTTCTAAGTACAGATTTCTCATAAGGACCATCAAATGTAGTTGTAACCCCATTTCTTTAAAAGCATCCTGTAGCATTTCATGATCTATGCAGTGAAAGGCTTATGCAGTGAAAGGCTTTGTTACTGTCTATAAAACATATGCTGATTTTCTTCTGGAATTCTTTGGTATAAAATTTAATTGTGTTTCTGTTTAAGTTTAATAAAAATGATTTTACCCCCTCCCCCATTGCAAATTCAATTTTTCATTCCAAATTAGGGGGGGGGGAGGAGAGAAGATTTTGCATTTATGAGTGAATGTGCATGCAAGTGACATGAATTAGAAATAGATTGCTTTATTTATGTTATAAATATCATTTGATATCTCAAGATCTTCAAGAAGTTCATATTTAAATGAACTGTAACAGCCTATGATATAAACAAAAAAGTTACACACACATACACACACAGAGAGAGAATTAGATGTAAGTATACAAATAGCATAAAAGTAATTTCAAACATAATGTAAAATAATTTCATTTTTTAAAAATTCAACAATCAGTAAATGAAAAAGAGCAGTGATAATAATTATTGTGGAGGAAATGCCTGCAAGTAGGGAGACTTTACTAACCGATCCAGTCACTTTCATTAAATTTGGCTACCTACTCAATCTATCTCCTCTAATTTCTTTTTCTTATTACCTGGCATGGTAAGGGTTACATTTTAGTCAGGAGGCTGACATAGCTGTGTGAGCACAAGCCACTCTGCATGCCCTCACTGCAATGTGTATCTATAAGATCAGGTTGTAAGTGATTTTGGCATTACTGGAACCGATTGTTCATCTGCTTAACCTTCCACTTTCCTAAAAGAACTCCCATGGCCAGCAGCCATCCCACTGCAGGCTGTGAGCTGTCAAATCGTATCAGCTAAATGGGGTTAAATCTGGTCAGAAGTGGAAAAGAAGATGCCCAAGGAATGCCTACAATAAATGTAAGAAACATGTGAATATTGCTGAGTGCTTTCAAGCGATGCAAAGGAAAAATGATTATGTGTGGTCTTTGGCCTGTAGTTGTAGACTGAAAGCATCTATTTATGTAAAGGTGCAGCTGGCTGGATCTTGGCAGGTGATATTTAGAACACACACACATCTCTGGAAGTTGGATCAAGCCAAAAATCTTTTTTCCTTTTTTCTTTTTCATAGATGTCATAAAATTACCTTCTATTTTTGACCATATTCAGCTTTGGTTAGGTTTCAAACTGAAATAGTGTAAATGAGTAAGGATGGCTGCTTGATATTCCTGCTTCATCAGCAGGCAAAGAAGTGATGTAGTGTAATGAATGTTGCCATAGGATTCTGGAAGAACAGGGTTCAAATCCCACTCTGACATGGAAACCCATTTGGACGTTATACTCTCTCAGTCCTATAGGAAGGCAATGACCAATCTCCTGTGAAGAAATACTGCCAAGAAACAGCTTTGATATGCTTGACATAACCTGGAGTCAACTTGAAGGCATATAACAACAAATTCTTCCAATATCATTCTACTATCTCTACCTCTATCTATCTATCCTACAATATAATATGGATTCAGTATTGTTTAGGGCATGCAGGCAGAAAATAAATATTCTCATTCTATTCAGGAAAAAAGAATTTAGCTAACCAACATTTTTTTTCTAGCTTATAGAGATGAATAATGAAAACAATGAAAGGATGGGAAGCATCACTCCATTTGCTGTGCAACAAGACCAGACCCATTTGGTTCCTTTCTGCCCTGAAGTGTCTCTATTTTGCCTAGGCTCATAAGAATTACGATGCCAGTTTTGGTGCCAGAATTACTTGGTTTCTTCTTCTGTCCACACCCCCCTTTTCTTTTGTGACATGTTTTTTAGATAGCAAAGCTAAGGGCAAGAAGTTTTCTTTTTATTGATCTTCTGTAAACCCATGCTGGGAGCCATTCTGACTAAATAGTTTGGTAAATATCTTTTATGTCAATAATACTTAATAAATAAGAAGGGAGGGCTTTGTTGTTTACACCAAAAATTGGGTTGGATCCACAGTTATGCCTGTTATTTCTCCAATTAGCAATTCATAGCAGACAAAATTGCCATTTCTCCAGATATGGCAATTTCTCCAGATATGTTTTTGGGAGAGCCTTTTCCATACTCATCTCATAAGGAGGCCATCTTAACAGTGTCCATATTTGAGTAGATAACTTGAAAAAAAAACAAGTCCTTCAGCAGAATTTCAGCGCCCTTGAACCAGAAACCAAGGCAACAGTTAGACCAAAAGGTTGTTATGGGGAGGGAGGATCGTTTGCACCTTGTTTTTTATTTGTGCTAAGCAGGCCAATTTTTGACAGCATGTTTCCACCAAAGATTAAAGATTTAGAAAGAAGGAGACTTCCCTTCCTTATCTAATTCATCTCAGACCTAAGTTAGTTTGTGGTGAAAGCAAATTTCTCAAAATGCTTTTACTTTCCATGGAAGTTTGGCTTTTCAGTGCAGGCATACATCTGCTGTCATTTTAGCAAGAGTTTCTGCAATTACTTTTGTGTTATCTAACAGCTGTTCTTTCTCTACAATTTCTTTAAGCTCCATATTCGGGTTGTCTACTCGTAAGTTATATCAGTGTCTTTCTGAATGCACACTTTTAAAAATGGATTTTAGTTGGGGAACCCTATCAATCATATTGTCAAAGCAGTTTTATCATGTCTTCCCCCTTGCCTTAGCCATCTGCAGAAACATTTAAAGACCAGTTTATTTGGAGATGCTGATTCAACCTTTGATGTTTCCCTACGTGGATATAATATAATTGTCTGTAATGTGGCCTTTTATGAGCTTTAATTAGGAGACTATTGAATGCATTTCAGTGGCTGTTTTGTTAAGTATAATGGTCTTCTCTGTCCTGAAACAAAGACGCAGTTTATGCTAAATTGTATTGATCATGATGGCATTCAAAGCTATAACCATCTTGATTTAAAAGATTCTGATTTTGACATTTACATTTCCCCCTGACCTTTTCCTTTCAACTCTCCTCTCCATCCTTCCTTCCTCCCACATCACTAAACATTACCTCCTTCCATATTATCCCAGATGAGATTTCTCTGCAGGAACAAAATGAGTAGCAGGACAAAGAGGAAAAGCAAGGCAATTTTAATGGAGTAATACCAGAAGATATTGACTTTATTGAAGAGTATACTTAAGATGGTTGACTGAATGCACTGCAGAGAAGAAGAAGGATCTAATTTCTGACCTTGGTCTGGATGAGGGCCAAGAGGAGTCAGAAGATAGCATATCCCAAGAACACCATATCAGAACACCATTTGAGGAGAAGACATAGCTGGAAGAACCAAAGTGACTTGAACCGTACCACTCTAGACAGACCAAGACCCCAGCTACTGACCTGATAACATAAATGAATAGGGGTCCACAACTTCCTTACTTATTAATATTTGACTCACCTGATAGGAACAGGAAATCAAGTGATACACATAAGTGACTGTAAAGAGGAAATTATAAGGTTTGTTGTCATGTGAATTGGCCCTGACATTGACTCTGGCTCCATGGTTCTTGGATAGGATCATTTTTCTTTAGTGGTGTTGGACTGAAACATAGTAAATAACTCTTTGAAAATGTTTATCACTGCAAGGACTAGCAACAATTCCTCAGCATTTTCTAGGAGTTAAGTAGCTATTTAGAGATGATTATATTTTATCAAAGCCAACATGTGACACCTTTCCCTCTTTCTTGAATTCTTCTTGTTGGCATGCCAGATTGTCCTGACAGTCAAACCATTCCTAGTCCTATGGATAAATTAAGAGTTCTGCTCTGTTAGTTCCAAAGTATTCATCAATAAAACAGAAATTCTATGAAATATATTGCAGCAGGTTCTTGAGGGAAAGCGATGCCTAGCATGTTTTTCAACTGTCTTTCAACTGTCTTTATTTTTTATTAATAAACTGTTTGGCTTAATGTACACCAAATGATATACTCTATCAAACTGTGTTGTTCCCTGATCTTTATGTACAGAATATGACCCACTCCTGGAATATATATATATATATATATATATGAGTGTGCGTGTGTGTGCTTTATTTATGGCATTGGATTTTTATTACCTTTTTACAATTACTCAAGTTTATTTGAACTTTCACCATCTGCCTCATGGATCTTCTTTTCTACTGAGTTTTCCACAGAACATATGAGCTGCTAAGAGGAATGATGATTGCTCCAGGAACTCACTCTTATTCTCTGGTTCCTTACTTTGTTTTAACCAGCATCAGCAGGAATCTGCTGAATAATTAGGATCTGGTTTTTAAGCCAGAGAAACTAAAAAGAAAATGAGTCAAACAACCTGTTGGTGACTATGCCCAGCACTGAGACTAGCTGCATCTTCCTCCTCTAAATTATCTTTTCTCCCTTCTCCTTCCCTCAGTTAACCAGCAACTGCTCCATGGGCTTGACATGCCAGGGCAGAGGGAGAACACGGAACTACATGGCCAGTTCATTATGTTTTGCTTGCCTCTGTTTTCACAAGTTAGCATTCCAAAATGGAAAACTATTGTCAGATAAAAGCTATTGTCATCAGACAGAGTGGATGTCACAGAAAAGCATCCAAAATTCCATGAATGAACCCAGAGAACCCTGTTAGATACTTTCCACAGCAGACACTTTACCTCTGAATTTTGTGGTTGCTATTCTCCACAGGCAGAACCTTCTCTGCATTTTCCAACAAATGATCACAGGAAGGGTTTTCATTTCCTCCCAGAAATCTTGATTCCTTGTTCTCCTGTATTTTCAATTCATTTCCAGCTGAATGGCAGCCCTAAGGAGAATCTATCAAAGATTTTATAGGCAAGAATTGTTTAGATGGGGTTTTGTCTTTGCCTTTTTCTGATGCTGAGAGAACATGACTTGCCCAAGGTCACCAAGTAGGTTTCCATGGCTCTGCTGGTATTCAAACTCTGGACTCCAGAGTCATAGCCCAATACACAAACCACCACACCATATTGGCTGTATAAATGTTATGTGTATTTTATGCCAATTTGTATTTTATTTTACTTTGTCAAATTTTACCTTATGGTAAAAATTGTCTTTTTTTTTCCTTTTGTGTTGGTCTATAATAAATTATTGGTTGAGATATTTTTTACAAAGATTTTTTAAAAAGAGGCACTAAAGTGCAGCAAAGAGAGAAGCACACATCCATGCACACATTTTTGTGTGGAAAGCAAACAGCTCCCAAGAAGGATTTTATGTAGTTCTTTCTGCATCCACTATGTAATATACTCAACTGGGATCAATGGGCATAATTTAAGAAAGCTCTTTATGGCTGGCAGTGAAATGTAGACTTTAGTCATGATTTGGTATTAGCAACTGACATTTGCTCTAACACTGCTGAAGTAAAGCATTCCCTGATGGGGTTTTAGACTGGTTTAACTGTGACAGCATCTCCCAAGGAACTCTGAGAATAATATTTTTGTGAAGGTGCAGAAGCTTCTCTGTTGGAAAGCCTTCATCTCCTTACAGAGACTACAGATTCTCAGAAAACCCTGCAAATAACTGTGAGGATTAAAATAGGATTATGTCTGTAGTAAAGACCTGCTTTTCAGTCTATCAGTTAAGGTATATTTCTAAGGCAGTTAGATCCAAAGTCTGTCTTTAATTCCAAAGTTCAGACTGGAACCACTCCTTTTTCTTTCTTCTTGTATTTGCTTATTGTCAGAGTTGCCCCTCAGGGCTCTCTCTCTCGTGTTATAGTTGAGCCTGCTTAGCTATGCTATACCTATGTTTGGATTTTAGATATAGTGGAAGGGGGCAAGCGCCTGCAAGTAGTTGTTGTGTGTGAAACAAGGTCAGATAGTATCTGGCTTTACATGGGAATGGAATGGGAAAAGCAGGGGGCAGGTGGATCTGGAGTGAATATAGAATATAGATGGAGGTTGGGAAACACGGAGAGACCCTGCAGTTTGTGATATCCCATACAGCAGCCCATGCAATTTTCTGGAGGTTGAACTGGCTCCAAGTCCATAACCTGCACCTTGGCTGGGCTGTAAATTTTGTGAGCCAGGGGTGTCAAACTCATGGGGTGTGGTCTTTGGCCTGGAAAGCCCTGGCAGGAAGAACCAGGGCTCGCCCTTGACTCAGATCTAGTCACTGTGGGCAGACCGATTTCACTCTTAAAACGTAGATTATAAAATATACACAAAGATCCTGGCAGAGAGGCTAAAGAAAAAAAGCCGATTAAGAACATCTGCAAGATGTATCCTAGCAAACCTGGGCCTGACTGATATGTTCTGTAAACTTAGATTTTCTAAATTTGGTTAACATTGCTCTTTTCTATTGCTTTGCTTTTAGGGATTGCCTTTGCTTTCTTTGTAAGGAAATGGGGGAAGCTGTCTTTGGGTGGAGGGATGATCAGAGTCATTCCCCCAGGGCTTCCTCTCTCATGTTGTAGTTGGACCTGCTTAGCTGTGCTATAGCCATATTGAGAGCTTATAGGGGAGAGGGCAGGCAGCTTCCAGTAGTTGCTGTGTGTGAACCAAGGTCATATAGTATCTGGCTTTTCATGGGAATGGGATGTGAAAAACAGTGGGAAGGTGGATCTGGAGTCAATATAGAAGTGAAACTAAGGGGTGAAGCAGATTGGCAGGAAGGAACAGCTAGAAGCCACTCCCAGCCCAATCATCCCAGTGCCATGGCAAACGCACTCTGAAACCCTGAAGGGCGTCTCCTTCCATGGTCACAAATAGGCGAGGAAAAGATCCACTCCTTTTGGGGGAAGATTTGGGCCAGCGTGACCCCAGGGCAGATTTTAGGTGCAATGGGGGCATGTGTCATGTAAACAACACACCCTCAGAACAACCAGAAGCTACTCCCATATCCCCATCTGTTTGGGGCCTGTACCTGTTATTCAGTTCTGTCGCAATATGTGCTGCTGTGCTGATATATTTCATTAATCTTTGGTTTCATCAGTGTGGCATGATCATCAAGTTAGAGAGAGACAGAGCATTACATTACACTGAATATTTTTTTCCTCTTTTTCTAAATGCAATTGTAATTTTGAAGAACGGTTTATTTTTATCTATAAATCTGTAGGCAAAGTAACATTGACAACTAGTGACAGATATACCAATAATAAACAT
This sequence comes from Urosaurus nigricauda, assembly GCA_034509955.1. Lineage (NCBI taxonomy): Eukaryota > Metazoa > Chordata > Lepidosauria > Squamata > Phrynosomatidae > Urosaurus > Urosaurus nigricauda. The sequence goes on along the minus strand of JAOEGL010000011.1, from coordinate 16,448,008 downwards.
TAGTTTATGCAAAAAAATTAAGATTCTGAGTCACCATTACTTCTGTGGCCAGTGCCTTGGGCTACGCTAGTAACCAAGAGTATCTCATGTGCCCAGAGAGCATAATTGAAAATGTCACTCCACACATACTTTCACACATACTTTCACACATACTCTTTTTTTAGTTAGGGGAGCCCCAAAAAGTAGTGGCTGGTATTATTTCATTTAAGAATATATCACATGCAGTTTGGGAAGGGGCATTCTGGTGAGAGAGAAAAAGGGCAGCTGCCATCCCAGCCATCAATTTCCATTTACTGTGGCAGAATTTTTAGAAATGTTCCAACAAAGGTCTGGCACTGCTATCACCACTTCTAAGTTTTGGCCCCTTTTTCCTAGAATGAGTCGGATGATTTACCCCCTTCAAAAGTAGACTCCTGAAGGGTGGGATGGAAAACCAGAATTGGTGACTGTGACTTATTTGTAGTCAAAATGTTTCTCTTGAGAACTTTCTGCTTCATTCTAATGTATGTGATTTTAAATTGCTGCTATTTTCTTGCAGGTGCACTTTTGAGCTGATAGCTTTGCACAGGAAAGAGAGTGAAGAAACCTCACCATTCTCTTCCCGTTCATTTCCTCTACTCAGTCTTAGTGCCTCTCTCTCTCTCTCTCTCTCTCTCTCTCTCTTTTAATTGTAAATAATCATTATTTGGAGACAGTTCACACATCTATTATGCAACATTTACTTTGGACTTGAGATAATAATTTCAAGTTTTAAAAAAGAAAACCTCAAAGCCCTCCAAGGATTCTTTAAAATCAAAAGACAGTGATTTCTCCAGCTCTCCTCTCTTCCAACAGTTAACATCTGCTGGTACTCAGAGCATTAAATGGGCTTCCATACTGTGTTCATTATGATAAGGACATTGTAAATGAAGTGATAGCTTATGGTAACAAATAGCACCTGACATCCCGCGCTATCCATCCAGTAATGTGAAACAGATGCAGAAGTCCACACCCCTGATGAGTTCATTAGCTCAGAGAGAGAGGAGAGGAACATGGAAACAGACACAGATACATGAATTGGAGGAATTCAGAAGTGTTTTGACTGTAATAGGGCTAGAACAAAGACATTTATTCATACACAGCCAAGCCATGTAGAAGCTAATGATGTGGAATAAACTGCGAAATGAGAGGCAGTCATGTGGGTAACAGCTGGAGGAGAGCATAAGGTGACCTGGCAGGCAATCGGCTGACCCATCGCAATCTGTCTGAGGGAGGTACAGTGGTTAGAGTGCCAGTTTAGGACGCAGGGTATCCAGGTTCAAATGCCCACTCAGTTATGGAGGGTAACCTTGGCCCAGTTATTATTTCACAGCCTAGCCTTCTTCACAGGGTTTTGGGAGAATAAAATGGCAAGTGACAAGAAAGAATAAACCTGAACGATGAAAGAGGGAGGCAAAGCTGTGTAACAAAGGATGAATCCTGTTTTAGTTTATAAATTATTATTGTATATTTTATCCATTTTTTCAGTCTAATGTCTTACAAGTTACATATTATCAGTTAAAAACAAGCAATCATGCCTTCATGCTTATGTACTTTCCAGCATTTCACAGCTGAAAACTGGGATACATGTAACCAAACAACATCAGTGTGGTCAAGGTGGAAAAAAGTATTTATGAGGAAGAACGCAAAAGCCTTTTTTTTCCTGAGCCTTCTGGGAAGGACAAAATTCTGTTATCTCCTCTCCTACCTGCTGAGTTAACTGAGTGTGAATTACTTTTGCATATTGAACTCAGTAGGCAGCAATTGAAATAAACTGAAGACGAAGGCAGAAAGTGAGAGAGGAAAGAGAAATTGAGATATTTTGAAAACAACGGACAAAGTGGGATGACAGAGGATTAACTGGGACAGCAGGATGGTAAGTGTTTACTCTCTAAAAGTCATGTCACAAAAGAAAAAAAAATGCAGGAGGGAAGATGACTAAAGCAAACATGGACTTCAATTCTTAAGGTTCCACTTTAATTCTTATAAGAACTAGTTTGAATGGAAATAATTCAGGGAGAGGAGGAGCTAAACAGAATTATTCTCTTGGCAGAGCTGTTGGAGCGTACCCTACTTCCATCTCTTCCTCTGCTATAATCTGATGAAATGGCTGCTGCAACATGATAATTTCAGGGAGTGATGGCCCAATGGAGCATGATCTTTCAGTAAAGCAAATGGAAGGCCTTGTGTAGTGATTATGGGTAACACAGTGAAATAGATAATACCAATTAAATAGTCATTGTGAGCAGTCAGAAATGGATGTCTTTGCTCTATGCATGTAAAAGATTACAACCATAGACTTGATAGCTGGAGCACGAATAACTCTTGAGGAATATTTGGAAAACAGGACATGACTTTGCGAAATTCTTGGGAATTGCTTAGTCAGACTGTATTTTGGGTGGAGATGGTGCCTTGAGTTGTGCAAGCTCTGCTGTTGTTTTAATGTTGGCATCCTCCCCCCCCCCACACACACAAATGCTAACTAGGCTACAGCCAGGTTTTTCTTGGTAAACCTAAACCTTTTTAGGATTTGTGTAGGATCCCTACACAATATTTCATATGTTGCTGTTAAGGTGTAGGAGAGTTTACTAAAATAGTCCTGGTCAGATTTTAGAAGACTAGTTATTATTATTATTGTTATTTCTAGCCTGCCCCTCTGGACAACAACAATTAAAATAGAACAATCCCATGCCCCACCTCTTTTATTCTCTTTTATATATCTTTACAATAGTAAAGTATTTAGTAATTTCTTAATATTTTAAAACATTTTCAAAAATATTAAAATCTCCTTACTCAAAACCTATGTGTAGAGGATCCATGCTGTCCACATTTGTGCCTCTGGAGTGTACTGTCTGCACCAGAGAGTTTTTTAGTTTGTGGAGACTGAGAAACAGGAATCATACCCACACTCTAACCTGAGGATTTTGCCTACGATAGACTGCCCAGTCACACCCAGCCAATTTCAAAGCCCGAATGTATTTCTAACTCTATCCCAAGAGCAGAAGAGAAGGGGCCTCGTTACAATGCAAGAAAGAAGTTAGATAAATGAAAGAAGGTTCTGCAGTAATCAAAGTGATACCTGAAAAATTTTACTACTTTCATTTTATCACTGATTGTTACTTTTTGTGTTCTTGGATTTTGCCCATTCCTTTGGTTTTCATATCCTTGGCTAAAATTCTGTAGCTTAAAATAAATTGGCTGAATTTACCTTAAAGAAAAGATCCAATACATTATCTAGCAAAACATTTAACTCCGAAGTGGTAGAAGATAAAATAGTCCTTCTGTTTGCTAAGGATTTGATTTTGATTAACTGTGGCTGTTCAGATTTCCCCACAGTTGGATTTCAGTATATACTTGGTATAATCTCTGTTCAAGGGATGGTTACGGTTTGGGCCCAGCACAGATTAAAGGAAGGGGGGTGATATTGTGCAGGGGTTGCTCGGAAAATATAAACTCCATATAGATGATTTTATAAACTCTCCTGTTATAGAAGCTGCTGGTGTAGCTGTTCAGAAGGATACATCTCTGAAATATAGTACCCAAATTGCTAGATCATTGAGATGGCACCCATGAATTAATAAATAATAGGGAGATTTTAATAGCTCAAATTAATGGTAGGAAGAGAACTATAGGTAACAACAAAGATCCTTTGTATAACAGGTCCAAGAACTAGAATGTAAACAAAACTAGTCAATTGCTGCTGTAGTGGTTCAGTAATCTTTGTTTTAGTAGAATTGGTGGGTGACCATTAACTTTGGCATTCTTAGTCCCATGACAGCATTTTAATTTTGTACATAAAGTCACATAAAAATACTTCCTTGGTCTGCAATAACATCTGTGTCCCCCAAGAAAATTTCACGCAATCCCCTCAAGACATCTAGATGTCCCTAGAATAGGCATTGGGACACATAGCTTTTCAAATGTGGAAACACCCATATAACATTGGTCTGTGACTTAGAGCTTCACTACATGTGTCAAAAAAATGGTCTCACCGTGACTTCACAGTGGGCTATCCAGATGATGTATGGCATCATTTAGGTTGCATTCGGGTCTTTCCAGGTATATGATATGTGATAGCAGTAGCTTCTCAGTGGCAAAGGCGAACTCCACTATTACCTGTCCAGTAGTGGTGATGCCAACCCCAAACTGCTGGCTGGTTTGTTTGTATTTTCCTAAGTAGGCAAGCATCCAGATGGCCATTGTGACTCTTTTCTCCATTGAGATGGCTCCTCTTAAGACAGTGTCGGCTGTCTCCAATTCTGGACAAAGCTCTTCTACTAACCTGTGGAAGAGGGAACAGGGCATTTGGAAGAATATCTGCCATTGCTCATCTGACCTTATGTACATGGCAAACCTCTGCCCAGGTCCAACCACGGGCACCTTCCCTGTACCATCATGATGGCAGATGCAGCACTGCTATGTAGAACGGCTATGGCCATTGCTATAATGACTGTCTTGCTCTGCTACATGGGATCACTTATCTCAGTGCCTGCGAGTGTTGATCTTGCTGTTGGGGGCTGTGATCTGCTGGCTGCTGTACCTACAGATTACAGGGTGAGTGCCAATGCAGGCAACACATGCCATGGAGTGTCCATGATCTCGCTAGCTGGCCCTGTCCTACTAACGTGTGTGGCGTTTGTGCAAAGGTGTGAAACATCACACAAATGCACAGATCGGGGTGATAATGATATATCTGGAGCCCATCTCCATGAAATGGAATGCCATGATCAAATAGTTAATTTGGTTATTAACTATTCCAGGACAAAGTTAATAGTCTTCTAAGATGAAGCACCTTCATAAATGGCACTTAAATGGTCTTTTGATTGAGTAATGCCACAGCTTTAAATAGCTGGAGGTAAATTTTTCTTATAATGGAAAATGGAAATGTCATTTAGAGGCAGCAAATCTTCTAGCCTGGAGGACAGTAAAAGCAATACTGACCTTTGCAATGGTGAATGGAGGTTCCCTGGAAGGCTGCATCTTTAAAATCTTTACAGCCAAAGCTTTGCCACAACTGCTATATGGGGTAGAGCTATGGGCACAGGGTCATGCTGCAACCATAGAGACCCTTCAGAATAATTTTTGAAAGAACTTATTCTGGCACTTCCTCCAGAAGTTCGTTCCTCATTGTTATATTTGGAATCTGACCCCTCCTTCTATTAAGGCAAGAATCCATAACATGTCTAAACTTCATGGGGAAAGTCTGATGAGCTCAGAACAGTATAATTAAGCAAAACAATGTTTTACTGAGCAACATGATCTGGGTGGATGGGCCCATTATAGGTCTTCATTGTCCTAATCTTATTTTGAAGATGTCTAGACTTCTATAATCCATAATGACGAATATTTTATCAGAGATAGAATTTTTGAGTTTGATTCTTATGAAAATGTGCTTATCAGCCAATAGCAAGTTTTCTGCCTGTTGTTGTTGTTGTCCTTCAAGTCCTTCCTGACTTAACTAGGTATGTAAAAATATATAAGTGAATACCAAAGTTAGAATCAGCCATGCCATTGTATTTCCTATTCCTATATATGGTTGTGACAGTGAAGGAAGCTGATAGAAAGTCAACTCATTTGAAAAGTGGTGCTGGAGAAGAGGACTGCCAAAAAATAATGCCTGGTAAAGTGAGAGACAGTAGGAAAAGAGGAAGGCAACATTACAGGTAGATAAACTTGGTCAAGGAAGTCACAGAGCAAGATTTTAGCAGGGTAGTTAATAACAAGATATCTTAGAGGTCTCTCTTTCATAGGGTGATCAAACATTGAAATCAACTTGACAGCAGTTAACAACAAACACTATTAAAGAGGAAGGAAGGGGTCCTTGGACCATGTGGCAGAGGAGATTGATTGCCAATTAGGTTCTTGTAACATGGAATGGTAGCTTCAGCTTCATTTACCCATTTCAGTGAACAGAAAAAGATGAAACTTACTCTGCTTTTGACAGACATCTTGCCTCAAGACAATGCTGAAGTTCAAGCTAACCATGCCATATTGCTAAAATAGTACATTTCTTAAGGATGTTGCTGAAATTTCCCAGCATTTTGGAGCTTATGTGAATATGTAAAGTCCTAAACACACATTAAACTAAAATGGTTCTCATTAACTGAATATTATGTAAACGTCTGTGTCAAACTAAGAAAGGAGTATCAATTCCCTGGAGTGTATGTAAGCAGCATAAACTCAATTGCCATCAGATGTTAAAAGCTTTGCCTCAACATAAAAATATGAGCTAAATCCAGAGCTGCAAGTGTGTTACTTGGTCAACTCCCTGTAGAGCCATCCAGGCCCTGTGAAATATCTTTCTGAAAAATGAAACACAAAATCATCTGGGCCAGACAAAGTATATTAGAACAGGAGGGAAGCAATAGTGGGAAGTGAAAAGGACAATCATGTGTATTATATGCCCAGACAAAGAAGCATCAGGAAAGATTGAATGTAGCAAGCATGAGTTAGGACAAGTGTGAATGTGATTGCTCTGAACTTCACTACCACTATATGAAAAATAATAATAAGTAGAACTGCAATTGTCAGAAACAAGGTTCTGAGTGCAAGCCCAGGCATTCCCAATGATCCCAGAGAAATCTCATCTATGTGTGCTTTTATAGTTGTTTAGTTCTGAATCAGCAGTCTAAAAGTGTGTTTAAACACTGCAGGTAACCATTTCCACAGCAACAAATAGGAAAGAAATCAGGTTATAGTGAGGGCACCCAGTAAGACTCGGCTACTGTCTTCTCTGTGACAACGTAAACTGATTTCTTTAAGAAAGATGCTCAGGCAGAAGAGAACAGATTGCACAGAACATGTTCTGCATGCAAAAGAGAGTAAAGAGATAGAAGGAAAGATAGTATGGGATAATTATGCATGAGGAAGAAATGCATAGAAACAAAATGCTGGTTAAAAAAAAGCATTATGTCAGAAATGTTCTTGTCTTATGTTCCCAGAAATAAGAAGTGATTAGATTTCTCTCATTCCACACCTTTATAGATTTGGTATTTTGTTCTGTGCGGCATTATATGCTTAAATATCAGAGACTGTATCAATACCAGCTTTTGAGCTGCTGTAGGTATTTTCTCTTATGTTGTGACCAATTGTTTTGGGGAGGGGCTTTTTAAAATGGCATTAACAGGGAGTGTATTCACATTTATAACTGTTAGCACTACTGCAATGGCTTCATTCTATGGAATCTTAGGATTTGTGGTTTGATGAGGTCGTGACAATTTTGTGCTATATTGCTCTAATACTGCAGTTCAGGTAAGGGCTTTAGAAAATTCTAAATACCTCTGCAAACTACAAATGCCAGCATTCTGTTTGACAAAGTCATGGCACTTAAACCGCTCCTAATGTAATTGTGCACAGGATTAGAGATGGAAATAATATTGGAAGAGATAGTCAAATGCCAAGGACAGAGAAAAGGCAAAACTGCTTAACACCTTTTTTTTGTTTTTTGAAAACTGATTGATACATATTTGTCTATGGGAAAAACAGCAAATTGAGAGCATGGCCACATCAACAACTGCTAAAGGCAAAGGAAAGGAGATCAACCTTTACACATCCCACAAGACTCCCCCATCTCCCCATCATTTGCAATTCAAGAACTGGAACATGCACAGTTTTCATTAATTTCATTTGAGTGAGAAGATACTAGATTGGAGATTTGAGTGACTGAAATATCTAACATGTAGAGGGACTGTGGTAGAGTGGTTTGACTGTTGGACTAGGATTTCAAAAGTCCAAAGTTCAGATCTGCACTCAGCCATGGAAGCCAGTTGTGGGATCTTGGCCAAGTCACTATCTCAGCCTCAAGAGGAAGGCAATTGAAAACCTATTCTGAATAAATCTTGCCAAGAAAATCCTAGGGTCAAGGAATTGACTTGAAGACTTGACTTGAAAAATCAAGGAATTGACTTGAAGTCCCATAATAACAACAATAAAATTTAAAAAAAAAAGATATATTTTCCATGCTCTGGATAAGAGCCCTTAAAGTACGTTGGTGGTACTCTTGATAACATACATGAAAAATGTACACATTCACTGAGGGAAAACTACTGATACCTCAGATTGCTAGCTGCTAGTCAGAAGAAACAGCATTTGGCTAGATTGACAAAAGGTTAGATTTGACATGAAGGAACGCCATTATGGCAGAAGGAAAATGGACAAATTAGGTTGGCTTTGCTGCACTAGAAACTGAAAGAGAGCTATAGAATAGCATTATTTTCCCATGCTTTGTGGTTTTGCTACCCACACAAAATATTTGCCAGCTCATAAGTTTCTGATGGGGTCTTTTATCCTCGTCCATGTTTCTTAAATTACTATTATAATTACTATTAGTAAAGTGTCAAGTTTGAAGTCAATAAAGCCCCATAGCCCATGAAAAGATCTACACAAAGAGCATGATTCATCCAATGACATTTAAGAGGCAGAGAGGAGTAAAATTAGTGTATTAGGGATGGCTATCAGTCTAGAGATAAGGATGCAGCAGAAAAACAGCTGCATTATTCCTGGATCTGTAGAATATATTTTAAACACACTGGATGTATACCACATGATGTGGCCCGGCCTCTTCTTTTGTGAAGCTACAAAGATGTGATGTGGTACTTTTAAGTTTTATTGGTCTTTCTGGTAGCAACCAATGGAATGTAGCAGGACTGGGAACACCTTTTGTAGTAATGGCTTATCGTCTCATTCCCCGGGGGGGGGGGGAATACTGTACCTATTTTTAGACTATTTGTACAAGTGTTTGTACAAATTTGTACAAGTGTTTGTGAGGGGCAGTTGCTGCGGGGCTGGGGGAGCCCCAAGTCAGCCACTGACGGTGCGCCGTGCTTCCCGCCGGCGGGAATCCTGTGGCGTGCCTGCTTCCTGCCGGCAGGAAGGCAGGCACGCACGCACACTGCTGGGTGTGCGCCCGCTCAGCCCTGGAGTCCAGATGCCTGAGAGGGCGCAGCAGGGATCGGCCTGGCCACCCCTCCTCCTCCTCCCTTGGTGGCTTGCCTCGGGAGGAGGAACGCTTCTGTTGGGCCTCTAGTGGTGGAGGCAGTTTGGGCCGGTGCACTGGGCGTCGTGCCCTGGCCTTGCTCGGCAAAAACAGCAGCAGCAACAACAACCAAACTCATGTATCCACCTGGACAGAATGTAACGCTCTGCCTGTGCAGTTTGCTGGGCTGCCTTCTGGTCCTAAGTCAAGTAACATCCATGGCAGTGGTGTGCACACCTCATGGCAAAGAAGTGGTTGGGGAAAGCAGAGGAACCACACCAATGTTTGGCTGCAATTCTGTAACTGAGCAACAAGGAGAGATTTCACTTTTCCAAATCCCCACTGACTATCAACATACTTGGTGCGGATCCAGGAAAGCAATGTTTTCATTGCCCAGCTGAAAAATTGCTCTGGGGCCCTCATCCTTGCCCATATGCAAAAATATTTCAACTCTCCCCCCCCCCCCTCCAGTGGGTGCTGCTTTCTTTCTCAAGGTGTTACAAAGGAGGTAGCGGATACCTTTTTCCAACCCTTCCATAAAAACGACATACATATGTTATCAGCAGGTTTCTCACCAAAATATTCTTAATAATGCATTTCTGAGCCCAACTGAATTCAGTGAAACCTGTTCCCTGGCAAGTGTATAAGATTGCTGCCTAATATGTATAACTTGCTATAGCTAAGAGGGTTTCTTTTAAAAAAGAAAAGACAAAAGCAATTGGATTAAAAGCAAGACTAATTAAAAGCTTATAGGAGAAGAAAATCCATTCATTTGAGATGTGCTGCTGGAGAAGAGCAGTGTGTCTCTAGGGTTGGTGTCACCTAGTGCAGTAACTCAAGGTTTTCACACATACTTCCTTTGACCTCTAACATACCAGACCATACAGAATCTTTAGTAATATTTTTTGTACTAATGTTACCCATGAGCAGGTGGAGACTCCCTTTATGACAATTGGCTGCATGTGGACATGCCAAAAGAATGAGGTGGGGAGAAGGAGGATAGAATTCAGATGACCCTAGGGTTTAACATCTGCTGCTTTGCAAGAAATGCCTCACCAAATTCCTTCCACTTTTTTTCCTCCAAACTCCATGGCTAAATTTAACATTCTCTGTTGATTTGGTTTCTGGACTCAGCACACCTGACCTTTCTTGATCACCTTATTTGCCCCACATGCAACATAATTCTATTATCTCTTAAATGGGCTTCTTCCCACATGGTTGGATCTTTTGCTCCCAGTTGCACATACATGGCTATATTTGACTTATGGCTAGGACAAAAAACTCCTTTGCTAAACACATGGCTCCTCACTCACCACCTCTTCATCCTCCTGCCATCCTTCCCTCCAGACACATCCACCCATCTCCACCCTCCCCAGATGGACAGAACCCTCCTTCTTCCATTCCTTGTTTGCATAGTGCCAAAATGGCACCATTGTGGACACCGTTTGTAGCAAAGGCAGGACTATCCAATAACAACTTACTATCAGATGTTGGGGAGGCCAATCTGAACTTACTGGGAGTGATGTTTGAATTAGAATTTATATATTTAGGTTGAAAGAGAGAGACAGGGTTTTCCTTTTATTCTCCTGTCCTCAAGTTGGTGTAAAACTAGAGAGAAGCTGATGATGCAGTTAGGAAGAGAAAAGTAATTGGCATAGCTACTGAATGATGCCTGGATGATGCTGGATGAATATGGATCAAGAGAAGAGATGAAGTAAAGGAATCATTCAGTGAATATAAATGCAAACATAAAGAAGAAGTAGCAGGCAGAATAAAGGGATGAGGGCACAACAGTAGTAAACAATGGATTGCAAGGCTCAGATTCTATTAAAAGTAATTCAGAGAAACTAATAAAGGGCCAGTGCAGTGAACTAATGAAAAAGCAAAAGTGACAGAAGAAAGATTGGAGAGGTAGTGAGACTTTGATCTTCTGCTTGCCCGAGAGCTGTTCTGTTGACCTGATCAAAATAATGAGATACTAAGCAGTCAGCTAGAGGAAAGGTTAAGGATACAGTGATGGCTGGTAAGTCCAACCCAAGGACTATGGATGATCATCTTACAGCTGTGTAAGTTGACTTGGCACATGAAAGGAAAGCAGAGACATACACTTAAAAGCCAATTCAGAGATGGGCCAAATTGCAGTGAAAGGAGAGCAATGAGACAGCTTTTTTCAGCACTGTTGTTGGTGCCTGGTACTGACAGAAGTCAAGAGCTACTTCAAGTGTTTATTGCACAGCATTTTGTTCATCTTATTGTTGGAATAGAGTCTTTCCCTTTGCTCTGTATGCCATCCTTTCCACTTCTGAGATGGGATTAAAATTCAAGAGATACCGTGAACATATAACATAGGGACAGACGTTTGTACAGCAGTATATATTATCTTCTTACCGGGAAATCAATAAGAGTGGAATCATTTTATCATTTATCACCCAAAAGGTGCTCACCAATGGCTCCTCTTCATCCTAGAGAGAAGTGACTAGTGGGGTGCCAGAGGGTTTTGTACTGGGCCCACTTTCTCAATGATTCCCATTTTGAGAGAAAGGCAGGATATAAATCCAATAAATAAATAAATTGTTGGAATAAATGACATCCCTATCAAATTTGCAGATGACACCAGATTAGAAGGGGTTGCTAATTCCCCAGATGATAGGATTGGAATTCAAAATCACCTTTGATTAGAAAGCTGGACCAAAACTTACAAAATGAATTTCAATAGAGAGAAATGAAAGACAGGGGAAAAAATGAAATGCACAGATATCGGATGGGTGACACCTGGTGACAACAGTACATGTGAAAGTGATCCAGAAGTCTTACTAGACCACAAGATGAAAGGAGTCAGCAGTGTGATACTGCAGTTAAATAAGCCAATATGATTCTTGGCTGCTTCAATACAAGTATGGTGTCTAGATAGAGGGAAGTAATAATGCCACTTTTTTCTGCTTTGGTCGGGCCTCACCTGGAATACAATGTATAGTTCTGGCCACCACAATTCAAAAAGCATGTTGATAAGCTAGTGTGTGTCTAGAGAAGGGTTTGGAAACTATGCCCTATGAGGAGTAGCTTAGGGAGCTGGGTATGTCTAGCCTGGCAAAGAGGTGATACTATAGCTCTGGAGTTTATCACACAGGGAAAATTGGACATTTAAATGGGTTAGATCCTGTGTAGATCCAGCATATTAGACACAAATGCACAAATGGTTTTCTCACGACGCTGCAAGCAATCCACTCAGAATCCAACAAGAAGGAAGCATGAACCAGCTAGCAGGCATTTTCAGTAAAATATTGTGAGTTCATTTCCGTTTCATTCATGCTATCACTTTTTTGGTGCAATTGCTCCAGTGTGAAAGTTATTTGTGGTTTATTCACAGGATTTTACTTGTTGTCAGATGTCTCATAATTCTTGGGGGCGAGTTTACCTCTGGGCTTAGTTGAAAACAGCTTCTGTGGCAAAGAATGCTTTCTTCTGCATTTTACCTTCTCTGTGGAGTGTGTGTGTCTGAGTGGTTTGTGTTGTTTTATGGGAGGTTGCAACAAAGCACCTCAGCCTTCCTCTAAAAAAATCTTCTGGGCAAAGAGTGAGTGCTTTCCTCCCCATTTTCCCTTCTCTCTGGCATGTGTATATGCACTCGGAAATGAAATAGTTGCTTCTCACTTCTAGTGACAAAACTGCTGCTTCTGTACACATGCACAAAAATGTTATTTCCAAACCATCAACGGGATTTGTCCGCATCAGTGTGAAAAGCTTTGAAATAGCATGGGATTTGTCATTTTATTAAGATATTTAGCCTTCTCTATCAGAGAGTTCTGGTGCCACAACAAACTACAAATCCCAGGATTCCTTCTATTTTCTGCCTTCTACCTTCCCAAGCATTATTGTCATTTTAATGAGTCATGTCTTCTCATGATATGCACAAAATATGATAGTTGGGTCATCTTGAGTTTTTGGGATAGTTCAGGGTTGAATTGCATTATGACCCATTTATGTGCCCTTTTAGCAGTCCAAAGTATCCACAAAACTCTTTACTAGCACCAGAACTCAAATGAGCTGATTTTCTTCCTTTCACCTTTCTTCACTGTCTAGGTTTCTGTCAGAACAGTCAGTCAGCTCTTGGGTCAATCAATGAGTCAGGTTTGAGGTAAAACAAACAGCACTTTATTGAAGACTACAAAGACAGCACTTGTAACATATTCAGCTTCTAAGCTGAGACTGCCCATCTCCAGCAATTACACTAAATAAAATTCCCAGCAACTCCACCCTGAACATTTCTCCCACTCTCTTCCCATCTACAAAATCCCCCTTTCTAATATCTATTTACTTCTGATAGAATCCAAGGATTCTAATAGTTTCACAACCGTACATAGAAATCAGAAAGAAAATGGACTGAACACTACTACCTTTCGGATTTAAGGAGATAACTTGACACTTTAGTATCTAGTCTATTTCCTTTATAGCTGAACTACAGTATACCATTTCATAATTTTGGAAATGGTCCTGTAGCAGGAAAGCAGTTGTTATACTATTGTTTCACTCTTCTTTCTATTTCTTCTTTATATTTTTGGAGAGACAAGAAGCAAGATAAAGCTTCCATTTGCTATCATCATTGTTTGCCTTCAAATCATTTCCCACTTACAGTGACCTTAAGATGCTGGCGTTTTCATGGAGTAAAATGGCGTTTTCTTGACAAGATTTGTTCAAAGCTTTTTCCTTCTTCTGAGGCTGAGAAAGTGTGACTTGGCCATGTGGGTTTGAATTCAAACCCTGGTCTCCAGAGTCCAATGCTCAAAGCACTAGAACAGGCTGGCTCACTAAGCTTATTTCTATTGTTTGCAGAATGATTACAAGTGCCTTTCCTAGCTCCAGCAGAGATGCCCACTCTGAATTTTTCTATGAAAGAATTGGTCAGCCCTGATATCCGTATTTTAGTTACTTTTCCATATCAACAGTGGTGCAAACAGAGGGAATATCACCTCACTTCACCTCACCTCGCCTCACCATTTCAAGGTGCAGAACCCCTCTGCTTGGACCACAGGCTGCCCCCATTCTGGACTAGTATTGCTTTAAGGAGTTTATCAGATGGGAGGAATTTCTCTCTATTTCGAATGGAGCCAATTCAAATTCATGTAAATTCGCTAGTTTAGCGAATTTACATGAATTCTAATTGCATTCGGAATGTGTTCAGAATGACTTCCCATTGCCCGAAAATGACTTCCCATTGCCTGAAATTGCGTGAGATACTCTAATACGCAATGATGTAAAACCCATGATTGCATTCAGAATGACTTCCCTTTTGCACGAAATTGCATGAGATACACTCATTCGCAATAACGTGAAACCCCATGATTGTGTTCGGATTGCCGTTGGATTATACTTCCAATTTCCGTTGACTGATAAACTCCTAAGTGAGTTTTCCCCTCCCTCACATCTGGTCAGTAGCTAGCTTCAAGAAATACAAACAATCTCTCCAGCCAGCATCACCACTAGTATAGCAGAACCCATAACCCACATGTTATATGGTGTGTCAATAGAAATCAATGGTAATGGTTGAACACAGCATCATTACTGCAAGACAGTAATCCAAAATAATTTAGAAAATATAAGATGTAGAAGCACAAGATACATGACAAAGGAAACTAGTGATTACTGATATGAATCTTGTACTTTGCATCAAGAAGACGTGACATTAGCAGCCATAACAATAATTTGCCTAAAATTTAAAGGAGAAGAAGAAATACACCTTTTAACTGTTCATGTAGCCCTACATGAAAACATGAGAAAGCACATTAAGAAATGTTGACACTCATGGGAAGCCTTTGGGGAGACCTAAATGTTAATTTGTGGAGCATTGTTAATTCTTGGGAGCAAGACAGATAGATAATAGAAACAGTTCAAGACAAGAGAACGCTAAGGGATTAATTAACGAGGTTGCAATCTTGTACTCATTTAACAGAGAGTCAGCCCACTGAAGAAAGTAGAACTCACTTTTGCATAGACATGTATACAGACATGAACTGTAGAGTCTTATTTAAGTTTGCAGAAAAGAGGTATGTGGCAGAATCTTTCCTGGCAGGATTCATCTGCCCTTTTTCAGAAGGGACAGGACTTTCCTAAACCCATCTATTTAAATTATAGAAAATTAGCACTTAGAAAAATTAGTTCCCTATATGATAGAGGAAGCCAGTGTGATGTATTTGTTTGAATGTTGAACTACAATTATGGAAACCAGGGTTCAAATGCCCGCTCAGCCAGGGTGCCCCTAGGCAGATCACACACTTATAGTTGTCATAGGGCCTGATCTAGATTGGCAAAAAGAAGTGTGTTCATGGCTGCATGAAAGTCTAGCCTTTAGATGAGAAAAAGGGAAAGTGTGCCATGAAAACACTTTTTTTGCATTTTAGGGGAGAAGTGCCTTTAAAAAAGTGCTGGCTTTCCCAGCTTCTTTTTTAAAAACTGCAGAACAGCACAGCTCCATCTAAAGGCTGCGGTGCAGCTGCTAAGCATTAAGGAAAAGGCAACTTCATGTCACACTTTCCTGCCAATCTAGAAAGCCCCAATAGTCAGAAATGAATTAAAGGTACGGCATCAGGCCTTTGCTGAAGAGGCTATTGTTCTAGGGCTCCCATTGGCATATATGGTGTGACTGCTCCTTCTGGAATACAATTATTCAAGCACTTCCTTTATACTGAAGATACTAGTTATGAAGGATTTCTAAGCTATGCCTGCTTGGTCTTTTTGAATGAGATAATAACAGCCTTTTAAGTAAAGTCCTTGTAATACTTTGCATCATAGCAGCTTGATTGGTAATAATGTGTGGATAGAAAGAGGTCACAATTATTTACTATTCTGTGTGATATAAAAAGATACACTTTACTGCTCTTTTGGAAAAACTGTATGACAATCTCTTACAGAGTAAAGGAAATGTTAAACCAGATGAATTTTATTTAAATTGTTGGCTATTCATTCAATACTTTAATGAAAAACAGATACTAGTGCTCCAGATAAATATAGAATAGAATGGCAAAGATCAGTACAGTTTGAAGGAGGAGGACTAATTTGGATAATTTGGACTGTTTTATCTTGTTATGGACTCTGTCAGTATAATTTTATATTTTATATGATAGTCTGGACTAGAATTAATTTTACACCAATCCTTTTATTTTGTTTATTTGTTTTAGAATTGATTCTATTGGGGGGGGGGGTAATAATGGGGAAAGGATTATTGTTAATTTGGTTTGATGTTATGCTTTACAACTGAATAAAGTATTTCATTTTTAAATAAACATTGGAATAAATGCAAAGAAACTACATACAAATGTAGAACCACACACACATTGTTTGCAGACATTCTCTCTCTCTCTCAAAAGTGCACCTAAAATATACTTTTTCACTATCACTTCCATTTCTCCAGTCATGTTCACTTAGGACGTTATCACAAGGGAGGAATTTCCTTCAATTTCAAAAGAAATTAAAGTGGGGCCAGTTTGGAAATGAGTGAATTCGCTAGTTCAGCAAATTTACATGAGTGCATATTGATGCCGCATCGTGTTCAGAACTGCCCAAAATTGCCTCCCAGTGCCCAAAATAGCATGTGATAGTTTCTCACGCAATAACATGAAACCCCACAATTGCATTCTGAAGCACTTCCCTTTGCCCGAAAATGCATGTGATCAACTTTCATGCAATAACGCAAAACCCCATGATTGTGTTCAGATTGCCATTGGATTATACTTCCAATTTCGTGTGATAAACTCCTAAGCAGGGAAATTAAAAGGGCATTCAGTTCATGTGGAAAGTCTGTGCCATGCACATTAAAGAGACAGAATATTTGAACAGTTAAAACACACACACACAGAAATACCGTTCTCCCTGCAGTTGAATACATAAATACAACTGCAGGGAGAATGGTATTTTTATTTCTGTCTATTAAGTCACTTAGAAGTTACTTACTAAGCGATAACACACAGAAAAGGGCTGAGTCTTTTGTCTACAGCTGACAGTTAAATGGATGTCCATAACACAACTGAACCACTATACAATCCAGTAAATGAAAAAAAAACTTGTAATATCGATAATGATTTACATAATTATAATTGAGAGAATGGCTGCTCCTTATGGCAAACAGAATCAAAAATATCCAAAACCAGAGGCAGTTGCTTTACATTAATTTATATGTAATATGAAGTTTTAAACACCTCGGTATTCTTTTAAAAGGTCCCTATGACTGATAAATTATGGACAGATTTTAGGGGTGGGGAAAGAGGGAAGAGGTAATTTCCCCCCACTACTACAACGATAATAACCAGATTCCATATCTAAACTATATCTGATTCTTCAAAAATAATCCTCTACTTTCTGGCTTTTATATATGTAGTTTCCTGGAACCAGGTCTGCCCATGTAACATTGTTTAAGAGCTCCCCCCTCCACCCCAAAAAGGTTTTTTTTTTTTTTTTAAAGAAAAAGGATAGAAGGTAAAATGCTGATTTACACCTTTATGACTATGCTACAATAACACCTTTTATGATGGCAGATTACAGAGTTCTGATCCACCCATGATAGTCGGTTAATATATCTCCAAATGCAGTAAGCCAATAACAGCACATGAATCCTAGTGTAAACCACTCTATTGCACACAGATACGTGACTGAAATATTCTGGAAGTACAAGAGGATTAAGCAAATTACACTGGTCTATTGGGATTCTTCTAGTCAGTCTTCATATCATGAAAAGCTATAATACACCAAATGGCAAAGAAGTTGAGGGCAGTGAGGAGGAGCCGTGCCAACATGTAGCAAAAGGCAGCAAACATGGATGTCATGATGGTAGCAATACTGATTCTGAGGCAGTCTGGACCATGCATTATCATATGGGGAATGGTGGGCCAGATTGTGCAGGATGGTTATGATAGTTCTTTCCTGTGAAAATTTATTCTATTTTATGCTTACTTTGTGTACCTGAGGTTTCCTACAAATACACAAAAAACACCCAAACAGAATTATAGTTTGAATCAAGGTGCACAAATCTTTTGAAATGTCTTCACATAGACTGCAAAGCCCAAGCAAGTAATTTGCACATTGCGGGAGAGTTTAAAACATTAGACTTGGAAAATAATATACTAGTGCTGGCTTTTAGAAATTGGAAGATTAATGCATTGCTATAAATGTTGGTAATCAAAATGGTTTAATTCTTTAATTTATATTTAATTTGTTACTTGAGTAATGAGTTTTTCAAACAAGCCATAGGTTCTACAATGAATATGTGTGATTTTTCACTTGCACAGCACAATGTGAGCAATAAATATACTAAACAAGTATGGAGTTTATCACACGGAAGGGAAGCGGCCAACTCCCATGCAAAAAAGGGGATTAAATCTGGGGAAATCCTGCAAAAGCGGGGTTGTTTTCAGACAGCATCACACACTTTGGGTATTAATGCGACATTAACCTGTGCAGAAAGTGGGCAAAATCGACTGCTTTTTTACTTTCTGAAAAATCCCAAAAGTAAAAAGAGGCTGATTTTGCCCACTTTTTGCACAGGTTTATGTCGGGTTAATGCTCAATTAGTCCAACGTGTTTGAAAACAATCCCACTTTTGCACAATTTCCCCGGGGATTTAAATCAATTTTATCCATGGGATTTGGGCACTTTGCCTCCTGTGGGATAAGGTCCTATGTATGGGTTTATTGAAACACACTCCAAAAAACAACAACCACAACCAGAATAAAATTAATAATAGGAAAGGAGATTAGAAAAGAGCCACTATGCCTCACCAAGACTCCCAACAACTCCATACCAACCAGTAAAGATGTGTTTTGGGGGGAACTACAGTAGATCCTTGGTATCCGCGAGGGATCCATTCCAGATCCCCCCCCCCCACGGATACCAAAATCTGTGGATGATCAAGTCCTATTGTCCTCAGTGGTAGTGTGGCTCCCTCCCTGAAGTCCGCCATGTCACAGCAGGGGACTACCTCTTCTCCGTCCTCCTCCTCCAACTCTTCCTCCTCTTCCTGCTGCTGTAGCCTCTGCACAGCCACAGCTGTCTCTTTCTCTTCACTCCTCCTCCTTTTTTTCTCCCTCTCTCCCCTTCTCCCTTCTCCTTCTCCTTCTCCTCTTTCTTTCTGGGCTCCTACCATGGCTGTTCCCTTCTCTTTCTCCTCCTTCTCTTCCCTCCTCTTCTTCGACTTCCTCCTTGTCTTCCTCTGTGCTCACTTTTCTCTCTCGGCCATGTCCATTCTCTCCTCCTCTTCCTCCTCACTTTTCCTCCTCCTCTTCTCCCTCCTCTTCCTCTTTCCTCCTCTTCTGCTATCCCTGCCCATGGGCTTACCATCTGTGGATGTTGGAATCCACAGATGACAAGTCTGCAGATAGGGAGGATGGATGGTACCTTCTGCTCCTAAGCAAAGAAATCACTTATTCCCCTTCTCACCCAACCACATTTCATTCCTCCATTACAGGAAGAGGGTTGCCATTTTTATTCTTTCCCTTCCACTTGCTTGTAAAATCCAGAAGGCAGCAGACAAATTAGAACAAGACAGCCAGCACAGAGTCATATGATGCAGTTAATGCAATCATATGATGCAGACCTTCTTTTCTGAGGCCTCCCAACTTCTTATATCAAGCAGAAGAAAAGCCTCACCACTTCTTAATGAATTCTAACAATCTAAAACCACTAAATTGTTAAAGTGCAGGAAAAACACAAGTATCAGTAAGTCTATAGATATCTGCTGTTGCGGAATCTAATGAATCAACATTAATAGATTAACTTCGTTTTCTGCACGTTCTCTACTGTTGCAGTTTATAATCACATAAAATGTTTGTAGAAAGCAATAATGCAAATTTTCCAAATCTCTCCCTCCCTCCTTCTCCATCCCACACATGCATCCATACCCATAACCCTGTCTGTTTCTCTGTCTAGCTTTCATCAAATAACTGCTTCTGTCACAAAGATATTGCAGTAAGTAATTGAACTTGAACTTTTCATTCCTCCTTTATCTCATGTTTATTCATGAATCTTCCAAGGGAGAATGTAAAGGAAATATAGATACAAGTCTAACCTCAGAAATAATGTATGCAAAGGGCTCTTGTAGCACCTTTGAGACTAACTGTGCAAAAGAAATTGTAGCATAAGCTTTCATAAATTTGGCCTCTTCCTCAGGTGCAACAGAAATGTCACCTCTGATTCTCTCTGTGTTTGTTTTGCTTTATGTTATTATTAATATTTGGAAACAAAATTGCCTGTAATTTTTTAAAAGAGTCAAAGATAGTTGCTTTCAGCACAACTATGTTGGATATTGAGTGGAATAGTTTGTTATGCTGCAGTCCCCTTTATAGAGCTGGTCTGGTATTCATACTGATTTGTAGCTGGGAAAACAAAATGTTTTCTTTAAATCAATAAACATTAAAGCTACATAATAATTAGACAAGTAATAAATGGCAAATGGCCTGTTTTAGGTATTTACAGTGGCAATTCTAAATGTCTCCTGTGTTTTCCAGTGTACGTTTTTCTCCGGTCAAAATATTGACATTTATAATCCAAACCATGATTATGGTCTATGAAAGGCATGCAATAGCCAGCCAAGCTCCCACACAATCGAAAACAGAACTTAGAGTTCATTCCTGACAGTCTCACCTGAGCCCCAAGGCACCAGTCCAGTTCTGCTCATATGCAGTAAGTTTCACATAATAACTCTATGACACAGTGTCTCTGAAAATGTAATAATGTGCCAAATCTGTCTTCCAGTTTCCAAATTTTTCCTTCCAGTGAAAAAGAGGCTTCCAGTTGCTGCTGCATTCTCAGGATGCTTTTGAATATCTTTTGATAGGTTGTTCCTTTCTTTAAAATTATTTCCTTTTCTATTAGTAGGCTGTTCTTCCCTTTTTTTAAAAAAATTGGGATGCTGACATCTTAAGGACTGCTTCATCCCACATGCACACATTACAGGCTCTTTTGTTTGTTCCTCTGATTTCCAACATTCAGCAGGTGAGAATTCATCCCGATTTGGTAAACACATACCCCAGTGATAAAGGTTTGACACTAATTTGTGTTAGAATTTGATAAATTAAAACCTTGGAAATGTAAATCATGGATTCCAGAGAGAGATAAAATGTAATCTCTAAAATATAGTGCAGGAAATTATGTGTATTAGAATGTATGTGAGTGAGACAGAAAGAGAGAGAACAAAGAGGAAAGATAGAGGCAGGCAGAATGGTTATTCAATTGTGAAGAAATTGCATTTCTGTCAACATTGAGATATGAATAAATTTGACTGCTAATAAATCCAGAGCAGGTGCAACAGCTAATGTAATCTAATAGAATTATAAAACCACAGAATCCTAGAGTTGGAAGAGACCACAAGGGTCATCCAATCCAACCCCCTGCCATGCAAGTAGACACAATCTAGGCATTCCCAACAGATGGCCATCAAGTATCTGTTTAAAAACCTTGAAAGGAGACTCCACTACTCTCCAAGGCCAGTGTCTTCCATTGTTTAACAGCTCTTACCATCATGAAGTTCTTCCTAATGTTTAGGTGGAATGTCTTTTCCTTTAGTTTAAATTCATTGCTTCGAATCCTGTTCTCTGGAGCTGTGGAAAACAAAAGTTTGCTTCTTCCTCAATATGACATCCTTTCAAATATTTAAACATGGCTATCATGTCATCCCGTAACCTTCTCTTCTCCAGGCTAAACATACCCAGCTCCCCAAGCCTCTACTCATAAGGCATGCTTTCCAGATCTTTCATTGTACTGGTCAACCTCCTCTGGACACATTCCTGTCTGTCAACTTCCTTTTTGAATTGTGGGGCCCAAAACAGGCCAGGTGAGGACTGACCAAAGATCTAGATACTACTCCTATTGCTACAACTTAGACTAATACTGAAATATTAGCTGCCACAACACATGGTTCAGCTTGTGGTCCACTAAGACTCCTAGATCCCTTTCTCATGTACTGCAGTCAAGCCAGGTCTCACCCATCCTATATCTGTGCATTTCACCTTTACTATCCTGGTTTCGTATCCTAGATTTTCCCCTACTGAAACCATTTTGTTAGCTTTGGTCAAGCTTTCTAATCAATTAAGGCCATTTTGAATTCTGACCCTGTCTCCCAAAGTATTTGATACCCTTCCTAATTCAGTGTCAAACTCAGCCAAATCCTCAAGGTCTAGCAAATTCCTCACTTGCCTGGAAGACAATTTCATTGTCCAAAAGGTGGAAGAGGCCACAGGGGAGTCAGCTATTTTGGATCTGATCCTAACCAACAGGGATGACCTAGTTAATGGGGTGTAAGTGGTTGGATCCTTAGGTGGGAGTGACCATGTTCTCCTCGAGTTTGTTATACAGTGGAAAGAAGAAGCCAGGCATAGTCAGATATACATTCTGGACTCTAGGAGAGCTGTACTTAGGATGCTTTAAGATCAGAATATGAAGAAACAGAATGTTTCCCAGTTGGCAAAGTGGTCAGGAAAGTCTTCATTTTATTACCCTAACTGTTCATCTTGTTTGCTGAAAATATTATACTTGGAACAGATTTAGACATGGAAGAAGGAGGAAGGAAGCTAGGAGGAAGGAACATCAAATATCTAAGAGATGCAGATGATACCATACTACTAGTGGAAAGCATTCCAGATATGGAACAATCACCAAAGAAAATCAAGAGAAGAAAGCACAAAGGTAAGCCTAATG
The DNA here is from genome assembly GCA_034509955.1 of Urosaurus nigricauda. NCBI lineage: Eukaryota > Metazoa > Chordata > Lepidosauria > Squamata > Phrynosomatidae > Urosaurus > Urosaurus nigricauda. The sequence goes on along the minus strand of JAOEGL010000011.1, from coordinate 16,425,339 downwards.
TTAAATATAACGACGACAAAAATAATGACCACAAAGGATTTACATAAATTCAACCTAGATAATGAGAAAATCAAAATAGTTAAAAATTGACCGTACCTTGGATCAAACATTGAACAGAATGGAGACTACAGCCAAGAAATCAAAGATTAAGAATGGGAGAGCAGCTATGAAAGAACCAGAAAAGATCTTAAGGAGTAAAGATACATAGCTGAGTACTAAATTTAGAATTGTCCAATCCATTGAAGAATTGACCATTCCCTTACCATACTTTCTTGAGGTTCTGGGACTTAAGAATGCTTAAGTGGAATATTGGTGTTAACTCTGCCTGTTTGGATTTTGCAATCATCATGAGTTGGCTGCCTAGGTGGCCAGAAGGTGGTAACAGGACCCCAGAAAGAATCCAGATTATATTTAAAAAATTGGCAAAAGAACCTCAGTCCTACAGTCTAAGAGAATAGGTGTGTGTGTGTGCCCCACCTGATTTCAACTTTTTCGCCTTTTAACAAATAATTGCTTCAGATGACTTTGGGTTAGAGTACCAATGGGGCTGATCTCTATTATATTTCTCTAGTGTTTTTTAAAATATACTATTGTTGTTGTATTATTACCACCACCACCACTACCACCACCACCATATATGTTAGCCATCATGGGGTGTAAATATTTTTTAAAAATCAATTAATAAATAGAAGCATGACTGAAATGGGACACTGAATGCACAGATTCTAATTGAGTCAGACAAAAAAATCCTGTTTAATCAATGTTGCTGAAACATGACCTCTGTTACTGCATTGCGGAGGGAAAGGGAGGCAGGAGGGTAGGACTGAAGGACTTGGACACATTCTGACTCTTTGAAAAAGATCTGGAATCCATCATGTTCCATTTAATTGACAGCTAGTTAAAGCCAAATGCTCTCTGATCTAGTTATATCTGTAATTTTTGGATGCTTTTACTGGCATAAGATGTGTTAACACCAGCTAGCCATAATTAGAAGCATGTGTACTGTATCAAGTTTGTTGCTGTTTGCTTTCCAACATCCTGCACAACTGTTAAGAGTTCACCAGTGATGAAACAGCTGTATTGAACATTCCACACGATTGAATTAAAGACTTTAACACCCTTCCTTAAGTGAGGGAGTCACTTTACATTGAAAACAACTGGGAATCTCTGACTTTGCATAGGAACTGGAATGAGAAAGAGAAACATACAGGATGCAGTTGGTTGCCAAAGTGAAATAAAATAAAATAAAATATAACAACGTGTTGCCAAAGAGACAAACTTGTAAAAACTGCAGAAGTGCTTTGGGTGGGTTAGATTTACAGCAAGTCCAAATTAAGTGTGTGAAACTGTTACACCTTACTCACTGAGTCTGCCAAATATGGGGATGTCTTAATTGTTAGGGGATATCTCTATAGCTATACAAAGTTGAATTTGGTGCAGGAAAAACAGGATGCAGAACAATTTCCTCTCCAGATGGTTTATCTGCTGTTTCCCACAACCCAGTCCAGCAAAGCCAATGGATAGTTGGCCAAAGATCACCCATTCCTAGTGTCGATTAAGACATCCTACTTAGTACAAAAGTCTGAAGATGTGTCTTTTCAGCATCTATTTAAATAGAAAGATAGTTATCCCTGATAGTTAACTGGAGAAAAAGTGGAAATGGGAAAACTAAGGGCTATATAAGGGTGGGCGGAGCTACTGCCAAAAAGTTGCAAATAGAGTTTTGCCCAGTGATTCCAGAAGTTTCTGAGCTTCGCTGCACAGGTGCAGAATAACCCATTTGTGTGATTTGCATTGACCATGGAAGAAGAAATAGTAACAGTAAAACAGTTCTCATACCTGGGACCAAACATTGATCAGAACAGGGACTGTCAAGTCAAGAAATCAGAAGACTAAGAATGGGGAGGGCAGCTATGAAGGAATTAGAAAAGATCCTAAAGAACAAAGATGTACAACTGAACCTGAAAGTTAGAATTGTACAAAATTTTGTATTCCCTGTTACCATGTATGGATAAACCTGGACAGTTAAGAAAACAGGAAGAAAATCAATTTGTTTGAGATGTGGTGCTAGAGAAGAGTGGTGAGGATCCCATGGACAGCCAAAAGGATAAACAAATGGGTCCTAGAACAGATAAAGTCAGAAATCTCCCTGGAAGCCAAGATGACAAAATTGAAGCTATCATACTTTGTTCACATCATGAGAAGGCATGACTCATTGGGGAAAAAAAAGACAATAATGTTAGGAAAAGTGGAGGGAAGTAGAAAGAAAGAAAGTCCTCATGCGTCTATGATTCTGTGCTAGGTGGATGGACCCTATTAAGCAGGTCATAGTTATGAATTTGAAGGAACTAAGCAGAGCAGTGGAGTATAGGGAGTCTTGGAGATGTCTGACCTACAGGGTTGCCATGAGTTAAGATCAATGTGAGTGCAGTAAACAACAACAAATCTCTGAATTAAGAATAACATTTCCCCACATTTTGGACCTAGGAAGCTGCCTTATATTGAGTCATATAGCCAGTTACTAGCTACGGTGACTAATTACTGTTTTCTGGGGTTTCAAATGGAGTAGTGGTGGATTGTGCACTAAGCAGGAGGGGATACTTCACCCTGAAACTATGGCAGGAGGTGCTTAGTCCATGATCAGTCCATTGAGAGGGCTCTGCCTTAATCTTCCCCCTTAGAGTTGGTAGGCTTAACCTGACATGTTCTGAATATAAAGCATGTGCTCTAACCAGACCTAGGGCTTTCCATTCTTAAGAACTGGGAAATATTCTGACTACATGGTGAAATAAACAGACAATCAATGTGTGTATTGCAACGTGTATTGGGATCCAGCTGGGGATAATTTTTAGTTGTGTGAATCAGCGCTGTTTTTATAACTGAGTTAAATCAGTGTTAAAACTATGCCCTTTCAAGTCCTTTAGCAGTCGGCTTTTCACCCCAAACCTTTGATTTGCATCATTTTCTTTTCCTTAAGACCCCATATTGTGTTTTGCTTTCACCCACAACCTGTTAATTATGCACTTCTTGCTTTTACTCTACAGTCTCTCATTTTAGGAGTTTAAATCACAACCTTTAATGTTGCTTAAATGTAGAGTTTTGCCTGAATTGCCATTTTATGGCAACAATAAACTTGTGTTTAGATGCATTAACAACATTGGGCGATCACAAGGCTATTTTACTCTTATTATGGATAATCACCACATTTATTCTACCTCCCCACTCCACAGTCTCCATAGTGGCTATTTGTTGATCTACTGAGGATAATACAGCTGACTGCATAAATGTAAATGTGCCCTAAGCTACACATTTATGTTTGGGAATGCACAGAATCTATGTAGAGCAGCTTACACAGTAAGGAAGAAAGCTTCTCCTTAGTCAGGATCTCTTGAGATGGACCAACTGTAAAACAGAGGAGATGCTCTGGATCTGTGATCAAATATTACATTTCCCCAAAACCTAGTGCTGGTGCTGGGTTTAAAGTTTTCAAAGAAACATGTTTCACCAACATTTAAACCTAAAATAATATCCAGAGTGCCCTACTTTATGTTGCTAATTGCCATCATGTTGGCTTTGACTTATAGTGATCCTGTGAATAAGAGATCTCCAAGCCATACAGTAAGTAATAGCTGTTAAATCAATCTTGCAAGCTCAGGAATGTGGCTTCTTTCTTTGTGTCAATCCACCTGGAATGTGGACTTCCTCTTTTCCTACTGTCTTTCACTTTGTCAAGAACGATCATCTTTTCTAACAAGTCATGACATATTGTAAAGACAATTGTGATTAGTCCTGTTAAGTTTTTTTTAAACTGCTTTCTCTCTTAAAATGTTTGAAATCATGCAATTGGGGCGGCTATCAATACACCTGCTATCACCTCCCTTGCTGCAGCGGCTATTGAGTAATCTCTGTTCCAGAATCCCATAGATTGGAACCAAGATCTGCGGTCAGTAACATATCAATGTTAGCAAGGCCTTAAAGTATTCCACTTCTCCCACCTTTCCTTCTTAGTTCTTGTGTGCATGTGTGACTTGCAACTATTCCCCTAATAAAAATACAAAGCCTATTTGGATTTGCCTCTGGGGTTCTGTGTGATTCAGACCTGGTATACATTTGGGTTACTATCCCAGGCTGCATATTACCCCAACCCAACTCACCTTTGAGCTAAGTACCAAATTCCTCTAAAACATATTAAGTTGTGGGCATCCTCCCCGAACCCCAACATTTTAGGTAACAAGGATGCTAGGGATGTTTTAGTGAGAGATCCTGCACTGAGCAGGAGATTGGACTCAGTAACCCATGGTTCCCCTTCCTAGTCTAGGATTCTATGATTCTATGTACCAGTTTGATACATAAAGAAAATTGGAACAGACATTTGAAGAAGCGAACTTGTGCCCCTCAAAGCTTATGCTAGAAATATCTTTTGCTCAGTTAGGCTCAAAGGTGCCACAGGATTCCTTTATATCATTCCCCCCCCCCCTTTGAAACAGAATAACATGGCTGTGTCTCCGAATTGTTCCAGAATGTTCCAGAAAATAAAATGGCACTTGTTAGTAAGTATCATTTTGATGGTATACATCATGCCCTCCTCCAGGTTTTTTTGACAATGATTCAGCGTTTGAGGCATGCTAGGAAAATAAAGCAAATAATAATATTAATACAGTACTTATAGTAGTACAAGGCCAGGAACAAAACACACCCTATTAAAATGACAGTGAGAAATGAAAACAAATGCCATTTCAATCCATAAATAATGCAATGATTGTAATTTTAACAAATGAATAATGAAACAAATGGTGTTTTTAATAATGGGAATGAATGAAGCAATGGTCCTTTTTTTTCTTGCAAAGTCCTATAATATGACATTCACACATAACCTGGCAAGTTCAGAAATTGGATATGGATTTCTACATATTTAAATCCCTTTCAAGCTTGTGTAAAAACTAGTTGAAAAGGGCAAGGGCATAATGTCAGGGACATGAAAGCATGACTGAAGCTTCCAAATAGGTTGAGATTTGATTTTTCCAATTCAAAATTACATTGAGAGTTCCTTTTAAAACATATTTTATTATATTATATTTCAAGACATAGGTATGGGCTCCTCTCACAATAGTCCCCTGCTGTTCAATATATATTCTTTTATTAATCTAAAAGCTGAAAAGGCTCACTACCTGAAGTGAACTTTCACATTGAAGATGAACCTTTTTCCCTGCATGTCTATCTACCAGAGATGCAGCTACCTTTTGACTTTAAAGTATTTGACAGTTGACTGTTAACTCCTACCTACCCATATTTTTAACTGCAATATTCCTCTGGTGACAGAGGATTTTTGCCTTGTTGATCTTCCAGCTCTTGGGAAGTTACTTTTAAAAATAATTAAAATATACAAGGGAAGCTTCTTTGATACTGAGAAAAAAAAATCTGACGAAGTGGACTTGAGTCCATAAAAGCTTATTCTAGAATTTTCTTTTCTTAATATCCTTTATATCTTTTTATGCCAAAACAAACTAACATGGCTATGTCTTTAAAAGTAAACCATACTATTAAATTTTGAAGGTATCTAGTTACCATCATAGTAAACAAACTATCATTCAACAGTTGCAATATCACAATTCACTAACAAATCACCTGCATAGCCATAGTTCATTAGATTATATATTTGTGAAGGCATTTGAGGCCAAAAGCAGTGATGACACAGAGGGAAAATTCACAGCATAGACTTCAAATCCAGACCAAGTACGCTCAAGAGGTGTGCTGTCTTCCTGGGGCAAAAAATCTTCAATGTAACTGAGAAGCTTATAAGACTCATCAAACCCAATGAATGCTATCCCTTCCTTTTGGTCCATGTGGAAACCAATGATAGTGTACAGCACAGCCTTCGGAATATCACATTTTCTTGACATCATCATCCAAAAAATGTAAAATTGTTTTATAATTTAAAGAATGATTCACAGCCCATTCCCCATTAACTTCTATCTTGTCCATAGGCAATACCTTGTTTTTTAATGCCCCCCCCCAATTGGACCAGTGGATCAGAACACAGCCTAAAGGAATGCCTTTTGACACACTGACCTCTCTTCCATGCTTAGCTGTAAACCTTTGCTTTTTAGCTTTTTAGGAGCTTTTCTAGTTCTTTCATAGCTGCCCTCCCCATTCTTAGTCTTCTTCTGATTTCTTGACTGCAGTTCCCATTCTGATCAATGTTTGATCCAAGGTATAGGAACTCTTACTATTTCTATGTCCTCGTTGTCTAGGCTGAACTTGTGAAGATCCTTCATGGTCATTATTACATGTTCCACAGTAAGCCTGCCTTTGCACTTTATCTTTCACCTTCCTCAGTAGTTGCTCCAGGTCTTCCATGTTTTTTTGCTAATAGTTTGGTATTGTCTGCATATCTTAGATTGTTAATATTACTTCCACCTATTCTGCTTTCCTATCTATTTGAACTCTCAAATTGCTACCTATTTAGAAACGGGTATCAGTAATTTTTGTTTTAAAAAGATCCTCCTGCCCTCAACTGTATAAGATGGAGAAAATATGTATCTTTTTAGCAGCACATTTCATATTTTTCCAAATGTCTTCTGTTGCCTTTAAACTTTTAACTTTTTTCTCTTTTTCTGTGAAAACGTGTGCAGTGGAGGTTTCCTGGTGTGTCACTCGGCTGTTTCTCAGATATGCCAGACATATGTCAGCTCATCTATTTTTTTTTTCCACCAGGCAAGCAAGAGCAGATAATCAATAGCATGGCATACACTTCTCCAGGTGGGAGGAACACACACATATTTAGCACTGTAAGACAGAGAGAAAAGCAACTGGCATTTGTCTGCTAGCAAAAAGCTAAAGCATGGTGCTCTCGCCAAAAAGGTAGCAAATGCCAGGGCTTAACACACTAGAGAAAAATGGGTTTTAAAGTCAAGGGGGAAAAAATTCTCTTCCATTGAGTAAAAAAATCTTTGCTTCCATTTTTGTTTTTATTGACGTTTATATTGTACCTTTCTATAAAATACCCAAGGAGGCTTACAATTGAAAAGACTGAAACAATACACAGTAATAAAAAACAGACTAAAAAGTAATAGCAACAGAAAATCAATTTTGTTGTGTGTCTACTGCCAATCCAAAAGGGAGGAGTGATGGGGCCAAGCTGGACTGCTTTGGATCCCATTTTGGGGCAAAGGGAGAATACAAGTGCAGAAAATGAATCAGTCAGTCAGTCATCTCCTGAGGCAGGTGATTCTACATACTGAGACCACAACTGAAAAGGTCCTGTTTACAGGTTTTGGCTGCAGGTGAGACTCAAAAGCAGGGCTTCAAAAGAGAGTCAATGAGTCAGACAAAGCATTAATGCCTATAAGCACTTCAAAGTCATGGTTCTTTACTGGTCTAAACAGAAATGAGAATTTGTCCTGCTTGTAGATAAAAGTTGTTGGGGGGGGGGGACTTATGCTACTGAACCAGATAGTGTTAGTGTTCCCTGTACACTGAAAAGTTTCATGTGATACCTGAAAACACAGACCAGTTACTGGTACTTCTAACTCTGAAGGCCTGTGATTAGTTTGGGATAGAGTCTGGACACTAGCAGTCTCTATTGTGTCTCATTCTGATTTGTTCGTGATCTCTGGCTTTTGTATTCTGATTCATGAATTCAAACTTCTGGATTTCTGGCTCCATTGTGGCAGGATAAGCAAATATCAAAACTACAAAGGGGGACAAGGAACCACAAAATGAACCAATGGATTCAAATTACAAGAAAATAAATGAACATTTTGGAATTCCTCCCTGAGTCCTGGACAGAAGGTCGAGATGCAGGACATGTCCATGGAGATTTTAGTCACAAGTGATGGATTCTGACCAAGTTGGTACATCATTCCTAGTTCGTGACTTCTGTCTTGCTGTAGCTAGCTTTTGATTCTTAGGATTTTACTTCTAGTTCTTTGCTCTCACTCAGTAACTGCCCATAGCCCAGTCAATTATAGATCAACTGGAAGCCTCGTTCCTTCTGTTTTTCTCTTTCCCAACTTTCAGCTGTACAGGAACTGTTTTGAATATGTGCTCAGGGAATGAAAGAGCTGGACCTGGATTCTCAGGAAATGAAGACATTGGAGGGGACACCACTAATGCAGAGCTCATTTGTGGTTGTCTATTGGAACTGGCTGTATCTAAATCAAATTATGAGCCACCTACAGTTCCAAATAAGACCATAAAATATCACAGAATGAAAACAACAACAACAAATGAATCTAACCATTGCAGCCTTCCTATTTCAAATAAACATATTTAGAAAGCTGTGATAATTCAGAATGCAGGAATGGAGACAGATGTGTATTAACACCCATAACTCAAAACCTGTACAGCACTTTGGATGGCCGCAACATATATTGCCTGACAAACAGGCTCCCTAGGCAAGTTTTGGATGTTTCAGAAGCATGACAGAGTACAGGCTTAGCCAAGGCAGAAGGGAGGAAAGCATAGCAATTATGTTCCTCTGCTCTGTAAAGGTAGCTGAATATTGAAAAAGAAAACCGGTTCTTATATTTCAGATTCTGATTCACAGCCCTTGTAATTAGTATGTTAATACATTCATTTAGCTATTCTAGCCAATGCAAAAGAAAACCTTATCATACCTACCTCATCTCCAGGATTTTTAGAAAGGTTGCTAATATGCTATCCAGATAAAGAAATAGGCCACATGAGCAAACATGCAGAATATCCTAAAAGATGGGGGGCAATAGAATGCCCACACAACAAGAAAAGATAATGAGGAGAATTTAACAATTGCAGGCAGGCTGAAATTCCCCAAACACTGCAAATATATATATATATATATATATATATAAGAGAGACTGACAATATAATAGGTAGGAAGAAACAGCGGGGGGGGGGGGAACTCTGGGAAGGGAAGAGGAAACCAATATTTTGGAAATCACCTGGAGACCTATCCCCTCTTTAACATACTTTGCTATTGGGAGGCTGGGATTATTGTTCCTAATACTACTGGTCTCTTGATCCATGGATCAGGCAAGAGTTCCTCCCCAATTCCAGTTTGATGATTTTCAAAATTTTGACATTAAATTAGGCATGTAACTCCTTCTTATTTAATTCATAGAATCATAGATTTGGAAGAGACCACAAGGGCCATCCAGTCCAACCCCCTACCATGCAGGAATTCTCGATCAAAGCATCCCATCTAGATCAGATTTGTCTGGCATGACTTGTTTCTCTGAAACCCATGTTGACTTTCTGTGATTGTGGAATTGCCTTCTAGATGTTCACAGACTCTCTGTTTAATGCTCTGCTCTAGAATCTTTCCTGGAATTGATGTCAGACTAACTGGATGATAATTGTTGGGATCCTCTTTTTTTCCCCTTTTTGAAGATGGAGACAACGTTTGCCCTCCTTCAGTCTGCTGGGACTTCTCCTTTTCTCCAGGAGTTCTCAAGGATTATTCCAATGGTCCCATATTGAAGGGCCATTGTGTTGTTGATGAACACTTAACGTATACACATTCTCTGTTCATGGACATCAATTAAACATCCAATCAGTACCAGAAGGTCTTTTCCCTAAGCCCCTTATATAGGGCTATTTTTGGAGATGGAATACTTTCAAAAGGTGACTTAAAGTAGAGACAGCAATTTCAATTTTATAAAATGTCCCAGAATGACAATGTTACAGGGGCTTCATCTGCACTGCAGAAATAGTGTTGTTTGACATCACATTAGCTGACATGGCACAATGCTATGTAATTCTGGGAACTGTAGTTTTGTGAGATGTTTAGCCTTCTCTGACAGAAAGCTTGGGTGCCACAACAAATGGCAAATCCCTGCATCGAACCATGACAATTAAAATGGTGTCAAACAACATTATTTTGGAAGTGCATATGCGGCCAACACATCATGTGAAACTAAAATGGCATCTCCCAGGCTCATCTAGTCATGCTCCACAGAATTCTCCTGTTCTTGATGGCTACTGTTACGACAACTAAACAGGTGAGAGACACTGATGGAATAGGCCCATCTGAGGACACCAAGTTAATGGGATCCTTAAATCTGAAATACTGACATTGTTCATTATTTCATTACTTTTCAATGGGGGGCCTGCCCATGTATCCAGTATTTTTCTTCTGCTGTTATTTCAAAGCAGTGATGGGACATAAAAAGCCATTTAAAGTTTAAAGTTTAAAGATCCTGCATAAAGCTGAGCTGTGTTTTGTATGCAGGAGAGCTGTTGCATGGAACTAAGGTGTGCTTTGCAAGCAGGAGCACTGGGGTTTTCTGTTGAGTAGACGTGAATAGAATTGTTTCAGCCATGCTAACTCTGTCCTTGACCCTGATTCATGCCTGTAGCTCTTCCCACTATTGGGAATCTTCCCACACCTGTTTTAGACATCCAGAATTACCCTAGATAACTGTACAGTTCACACAGGGAGGGAACAAGATCTTTTAAGTTGGCTACTTGAAGCCTGTCTACTGATTAAGGGCAAAAGCATTCATCTTTGTCTTAATGTAGGTGCAACAAATACAGTGTTTCTCCTAGGGGAAACCAAAATCCTCAAATGTAGGCCAGATGAGATGTGCTGGCCTGATGTGACTTCATAACATACATTGCTTGGTGGTCTAGCAACTTACTTTTGTCCACCCCCCCCCCTTTTTTTTTGTCTTCCTGTGTGATTTTTTTTTTTTAAAGCACCAGGCAACATCCTCTAAGCAGCATCTGTGGATAGATTTGTTTTGACAACTGCAGGCTGCTGTCTCCACTCTGGCTGTTAAACACCACATCACTCTGCCTCTAGTCCTGAACAACAATTGCCTCCGTTTCAGAATTATGGACCAGCAGGATATTGGCAAAAAAATAAAACAAAATGAAAAAACAAAACAAAAACAGAGGGAGAAAAATATAGGACAATAACATGCAGAATATAGAAAGCTGCCTTAAAATCAGTATTTTTTTCCCTCTATCTTTGAAATGAATCCAGGAGGCCTTTAGGTCTAGTTAGGTTTAGTTAGTCTTTAGGTTTAGTTCGACAGTGGAACACACTCCTTCCTCTGAGATTGTGGTGGAGTCTCCATCCTTGGCGGTCTTTAAGCAGAGGCTGGATGGCCATCTGTCAATGGGGATGCTTTGACTGGGAATTCCTGCATGGCAGGGGGTTGGACTGGATGGCCCTTGTGGTCTCTTCCAACTCTATGATTCTATGATTCTAAGACTCCACCACCCTCCAAGGGAGTGTGTTCCACTGTTGAACTGCCCTTACTCTCATGAAGTTCCTCCTAATATTGAGGTGGAATCTCTTTTCCTGCAGTTTGTATCCATTGTTCCATGTTCTACTCTCTGGAGCAGCAGAAAACAAGTTTGCTCCCTCCTCAATATGACATCCCTTCAAATATTTAAACAGGGCTATCATATTACCTCTTAACCTTCTTTTCTCCAGGCTAAATTGTTCCTCATAGGGCATGGTTTCCAGACCTTTCACCATTTTAGTCGCATACATATACAAATACAAATCAGTGAAGCTGTTTCAAGAAAGGATTTAAATATTTCCTGTAACCAGTCCCAGTTAGTTCTCTGGGCACCTCATTTGGGCTCACTGAGGTATGGGGTAGGAGTAGCATGTTTCCCTTGTTCATTGCTCAATCCACATTTGAATCCAATACAGCTTGCCTGCGCCATATGCAGACTTGCAGTACATGGATTTGATAATAATAATAATAATAATAATAATAATAATATTTATTTGCCCTAAAGGCTATCAGAGCGGCTTACAATCTAAAAAGACACGACAAAAAAGGAGAAGGGAATGGTGGTGGGGAAGAGGATCAGGTCCAAAAGTTCTTCTCTCCCTCTGAGGCCTGGACCAAGGCAGATGGACTGGAGGGAGGGCTCTGCTTCATAATATAGGACAGGCCTGATGGAATTTGGCCAGTCCTTTCACTCCCTCCTAGGCCAGGCGGTGTTGTCATGGAGGGAGGGCTCTTCAACTTGAGACCAGGCCTGATGGTGCTGCTAGACGGTGTTGTCATGGAGGGAACTTATGTATACAGAAAACCCAGGAGGACAAAACAGTGTGTGCGTTTGGGCGTGCCTCCATAGAAACCAATGAGATTACAGCATACGCATTTTTCCCATTCACAGGGAGTGGGTGGGTCTGGAACGGATCTCTGCATGTTCCTAAACAAAGGATAGATGGCCATCTGTTGGGGCTACTTTGATTGTGTATTCCTGCACAGGAGGGGGTTGGACTTGATGGCCCTTCCAGCTCTATGAGTCTATGTAGTTTGTTGTGGCCTGGCCTATAGCTCACAAAACTACAAATCCCAGAGTTCCATAACATTGGGCCATGATTGTTAAAGAAGTATCAAACTGCATTAATTCTGCAAGCTAGATGCAACCTCAGTTCCTTTCATTTTCTCTGAATTCTACCTTCACGTTCTCTCTTTCTTCTGAGACCTTTCTTCCTACACTGAAATTCATGCAAATTTTAAAACACATTTTCCTAATTCGCACACTCATTTATGCAATTTACCTGATTCACACAACTTCCTTCGTTGATGGAAGTGTGTTTCTCTGTATTTTCTGAAGCTGTATGCATTTTAGACCTTCACATTTTAAAATATGCACAGGTATATATTATTTCTTAGAAAAGCACCTTAGGTTTCACAGATATGCAAATGCTTGAGGTAAACTGCACTTTTCCCCATGAGATGTCTCAGGAGTATAAAAATCTCAAATCTAATGATATTAACCACCACCACCACCACCACCACATACACATATATTGGCATCTCTTGTACCAAATATAATGCCCAGTTTTATAATTGATACAGCTGCCTCATTCCTTGTTTGAAGACCAGCTCTTTGCTTGGACTCTAAACAGCGTGTGCTGTTCCCCATATGCAATGGCTCCCAAATCACACTCATTTGTATTACTACATTTTTAATATAATGATTGATACATCAGGCTCTGCAAACTGACTGTCAGACTAATTCGTATAATATTAGAAGAGTGTAGGGGAGGGGGTATCTAGAAGCGTATGGTAGGTTTATTAATGTACTCTTTAAAGAAGAAAGACTAATGAAATCTTCAATCACGCTCTAATGAATCCTAATGAAATGAAATACTTATAGGTGGTGCTCTCCATATGGACCCACTTTAGAATGAAGGGATGTGAGCCAAATGCAAAATATTAACCTAGAGTTTTTAGTGAGGAGTGGTAATGTATGTCACCGTCACCAGCTATTTTCTTTAAACACTCCTTTTTCAAGTTCTTAAACCACAAAATTAGAGTTTAAACAGGAAGAAAAGGAACATTTTGACATTTCTTGAGCCCTGATGGCCTCTGTCCAACAAGGTGGATGGGAAGATTCACCATGGGAATGCCTACACTTACCATAAAATCCAGCAAGGCCTTGGGTTTTCCAGATTTGCAAAAAATCTGGGGTTGTCTACACTATTACTATGGAAATCAATGCAAATTGTGACAAATTCTGCTTATGTGGCCACATGTTTCTTCATTCCAAAGTCACTTCATTATAAAATGGAAGCACACAAGCCAGTTTCCCTGAACCATTTTCAACCACATGCCTGCAGTCACTCTGCTTTACTCCCCACTCCCCATCTGTCCAGAATGTGCTTTTTTCCCCTATTCCCAAACACTATTCTGCCTCCACTTTTACTACAGTAAGACTAGCATTTGGCCACCACTAAAGTTAATCCAAGCAATTAATTGGAAGTGCAAAGATGCCAGTATAAGTATCTACAAAGCAAATATACATATATCCAGTTATGCACACAAATGCATTACCTTTTAAAATGGTGAACAAGATGCTTGAACTTCCCATCTCTTGAGAATTGTCACTTTCTGGTAGGAATTATGGGACTGCCAAACCCTGTCTTGTACAAACCAACAACATTTGTTGGATATGTTCTAAAGAAAGATCACTTTTCACTTTTCCACATGTGGTGAAGGTAGAGGGTCTGGAAACCATGCCCTATGAGGAACGTCTTAGGGAGCTGGTGATGTTTAGCCTGGAGAGATGATATGATAGCCCTGTTTAAATACTTGAAGGGATTTCATAGTGAGGAGGGAACAAGCTTGTTTTCTGCTGCTCCAGAGAACAGGACATGGAAGAATGGATGCAAGCTACAGGAAAGAAGATTCCACCTAAACATTAGGAGGAACGTCCTGACAGTAAGAGCTGTTTGACAGTGGAACACACTTCCTCAGAGAGTGGTGGAGTCTCCCTCCTTAAAGGTCTTAAAACAGAGGCTGGATGACCATCTGTAGGGAATGCTTTAATGGAGAGTTCCTGCAGGGCAGGGGGGTTGGACTGGATGGCCCTTGTGGTCTCTTCCAACTCTACATTTCTATGATTCTATCATTAATGAGGAAATAGATATAGTAAAAGAATTATCATACCTGGGATCAAACATTGATAGCAATGGGGACTGAAGCCAAGAAACCAGAGGAACATTAAGAATGGGGAGGGTGGCTATGAAAGAATAAAAAAAGATCCTGAAATGCAAAGATATACAACCAAGCACAAAATTTAGAATCATGCAAGCCATTGTATTCCCTGTTACCATGTATGGATGTGAGAGTTGGACAGTTAAGGAAGAAGATAAGAAGAAAAACAATTCATTTGTGATGCGATACTGGAGAAGGATGCTGATGAACAGCCCAAAAGCCAAGCAAATGAATCCTAGAAATCAGAAGCCAGAAATCTCATTGGAAGCCAAGATGATAAAACTTAGGTTGTCATACTTCAGACACATCATGAGAAGTTGCAGCTCACTGGAACAAACAATAATGCTACGAAAGGAAGAAGGAAGTAGAAAGAGAGGAAGGCTGCATGCTAGATGGATGGACTTTATTAATGAGGTCACAAGTATGAGTTTGCAGGAACTGAGCAGTGCGGTGGAGGACAGGGAGTCTTGGAAATGTCTCATCCACAGGGCTGCCATGAGTCAAGATTGACTTGAGGATGGTTAGCAACAGCAGCACAACATTATGATCAAGGCAAAACTCAGAATCCAAAGCTACACCACAGCAACAGTAAAAAGTGTCATACTGCAGAAGTAGGAAGATAAATATTGCTATTCCCTCCCTACTTGAGTTGCAAATCTGAGCTGCGTATTCAAACAAAGGAGAAATAGACATTTGAGCACCAAAAATCCTCATAATAAAGAACTGACTATGTAATAATAAATCTTTAATGAAATGGCAAAGCTCTGTGTTATTTTGGAAAGAAAGAGAGACTACCCACTTCATTGTGTCAGTGACTGTCTCTGCAAGTACCACATGGAATTATTTATTTATATATTTATTTATTTTAATGATGACAAGCTAGAGAAAACCTGGAAATCATGCCAAGCTGAGAAAGGCTTTTCAGTTTGTACAACTTTTTGTCAATATACAAATTTAAGGAAGGTTTACATTTTGTGACTGCATTTTAAAGTCTTGCAGCCCATATGGTTGATTTGCAGAGACTGGTTTCAAATGGGAAGACTCATCCTTGAAGCCTCAGGGAAGATGTGGTGGGGGAATAAGCCAGAAGAGATTCCTTTTCATTTGCTGCACTTACTTTGAGAAGAGGAAGTAATAAATAAAAGAGCACAAACATGGAATGAACTCAAAGGACATGAAATATGAATATCAGTTTTTCCAATATTTTCTTGACTTCATTCTTGCTCCACCTACAGCTTCTCTCCACGCCCCACTCTCCCTTTCCTTTCTTTTACTTTGGCAATGAGATTTTTCTAAACACCTGTGAATACTTCTCCTTCTCCCTAGCTGTGTTTCAAATGTTCTTATTATGGAAAGTGAAAAATAACTGTCAAAACTCTAAACAAAACCCCAGCACATCAAAAATTCCCTCTGCAGCATCTCACATGGCAAAAGAAGACTTGGTTTCCATTATACCAGACAAGCAGAATAAATAATTTAAAAACATAATTAAAAATGTTAATAATTAACAATCCCACTGCACTAGGTCTATCAACAGCATATTCTCTGAGCTTTAGAAATGCTCATTTTGTTCTACTGCACAGACCTCATCAAGAGAATGATTTGAATCCCAGCACAAAGGAGATATTTTCACTACATCTGATGGGAAAACAGGGCTGAGCAAAGGAAACCCCAAGGACTGGTGGGAAGAGACTGTGAAGATCAGTGCAAATGCTAAACTAAGATTCATACACGACAATACATGGGCAAGTGAGAAACTTACAAACCAAGTATCTGTTTAGTTAAATGTGGTAGTAAGTAATCTGTATTGTAGTAGGCAATCCCACATTTCATGATATCGCCTTTTCCGTGATTGAGAAATGGAGGTGGGCTGCTTGAGTGTAGAGGCAGAAAAGAAATCTGGGATAGCTTCTGGGTGCTCGGGGGGTATGTAGTGCCAGAAATCCATGCCCATGAAGTGGCTTGAGGGGCCCACAAGGACACCACAAGGGCCCCCCATCTGAACAGCTGGGTGGCTTCCAGGCATCTTGGGGCATCGAAACATCATGCCCCCAAGCTACCCAGAAGCCTGCTTTTCTGGGCCATTTGGTTGGCCCCCATAGTGAACCTTTTGTCAGAAATTCACACATTGGTGAGACTCACAGTACCTTTCATATGTACATAATCATATACGTTTATTGCACAGGTCTCCAGGCGCGCAAGTAGAACAGAAGAAAAGGGGCCAGGATGAGAACAGAACAGGTGAGGGCCACATTTTACCACACACCAGAATGCTTCCAATGCCATCAGGAGGCGATTTCCTCTGGTTTGGATGGGGAATGGAACGGAACAGAATGGGGACTTCTGGCGCAGTTCAGCGCGTTCTGGTGTGCAGTAAAATGAGTCCCTCACCTGTTCTGTTCCCATCCCTGCCCCTTTTGTTCTGTTCTACTTGCGTGCCTGGAGCCCTGTGCAATAAACTTAATAGAGCTGGAGAACACCACAAGGGCCATCAAGTCCAACCCCCTACCATTCAGGGAGTCACAATCAAAGCACCCCTGACAGATGGCCATCCAGCTTCTTTTTAATATCCTCCAAAGAAAGAAATGCCACCATTCTCTAAGGCAGTGGGGAAGCACTACTCTAAGACATAGTATTCCACTGTCAAACAGCTGTTACTGTCAGGAAGCTTTTCCTAATGTCCAAGTGGAATCTCTTTTCCTGTACTTTGAACCCATTAGTCTGGCTTGTATTCTCTGGAGATGCAGCAAACAAATCATGTCTCCAGTTTAAAATACAAAAGGCTAAAATGCATACAGTTCACAACATTCAGAAGCATACTTTAATCAGTGAAAAAATATGGAAAAATATAGACACAGTGATGGTTGGGTGGCAGCGCAGCAGCAATTTTGTGTGCGATAAAACCCATTTTCCCCCATTCTAGTCCGATCCTGATCGGGCTGAAAAGTGCATGCGATAAATTCCTGTCTTTTCTTTCTTCTCTTAAGCTATGTCATTCGTATTGGATATGATGATAATATTGGTTTGGTGGATTTTGTTGCTTTTGATTATAGTCATGTTCAAGTAGTATCAGTGATGTCCATATAATGCAATGAGGGGATATGTATTAGTATGTGATGGAACATATTATGTTTGTACACAGTGGGAAGAGAAAAGAATGCCTGGCTTGATAATAAGCATATGTGCGGGGGAGTAGTGCTGGTACTAGCAATTGCCAAGGTCAGTCTCATGGGAAGAAATGGCAGGGGTTAGAGAAAAGTGGAGTGTGAGTGGGCAGAACTGGGTGTGTGAATGTTTTGAGGAATGGGCAAATAGGAAGAAAGCCCAAGAAATCCTGAGAAAGCATATAGCTCTCTATAGGCTTGTAATGGGGGCGGGGGGTGGGGTTGGGCATGGCAGTTCAGTCTGCAGAAGTCAAGTTGTTAACTTCGTTTTGGTTTCTGAATAAGAATTTAGTGGTTATCACATGGATGACTGGTTTACTGAACCAAAGGGAGTGGGCAGGACCCTATACATAAAATATTTCTATGAGGGATATTATTTGCTGCACAGGGAATGCCTATTTAGGGAATACTGATTTATGTGCAGAACAATCATGTGTGAATTTTGCACAAATTATGTCCCAAATTGCAAAGAACCTTCAAAAACTGCCCAGTATTTGAATGCTTTCTTATAGGGGAAGAAAATTGCTAAAATTGCTTCAAGAAGAAAATTAGTGAAAAATTACATTGCTATTGCAGATTTGAAAAGCCTCTTCACTATCCACTTTCTTATAGGATTTGTGAGGAAAAACCAGTTCCATTTTTTTTTGCCACCTGAATTAATTGACTTGGGAGGGTTGGGAACCATAAATGCTTTGCACCCGAGCTGGAAAGGATATTTCCTATGAATGCTTCTTTACCATCAGATAGTCTGAATGAATTACAACTGTAACAGTAGAAAAAGATACCCTCATAGAAATCACTTGGCTGAAGATGTACACCTGTTCCCTGACACTGGTAACACCAAGAGAATTAAGTTGACACCTATTGGCAAAGCATTATCCTTTGTGTTGTTTCTTGATCACATTAAGAGTCGTGGGATGCTGGGAGAGTGGGATGTAATGCAGGACAGTGGGAAACTGGCTTTTATATAGATTGATCAATAGATCATTGCACTGACAGTAACAGTTTTACTGCAACTATAAAGCTAGACCATGCTGCCTTTTAATCTACTATCTAGCTTCTCATATGGAAACACAGATGAATAGATACAAGGTCAGTGTAAAAAACTTGAGGAAAACATTCTTTGCGTGTTTTATAGTGAGGGTGGTTTTTTTTTTTTTTTGCTTTGTTTTTTACAGCCCACTAAGCATTTCTGAGATATTCAAAAACTTTTAAGTAGAATTGCATGAGTCAGTGTCACTGAGTGAGCTTGGGAACTTTTACCCAGGGATGCAGGGCAGCCTCTCTGATGCAGTGGAGCAGAAGCATTTTCCACTTGAGATGGCACCAAGTGAGTAAATATATTTTCTTAAAAGAAAAAAAATCCTCCTATCTGTACTGTAAATGCTCACTGTATATAATCTCAGTGGTCTTTTCTTTATGCATTTGCAGAGATTTTCTCAGTATTCAGTGAACTCCGCAATAGAGAACAGGCTTTTAACTCAGGTAAGATTTAAATTTTCTTCCTAGGCTAGTCTTAAGAAAGACATTCCTTACTCAAGCTGCATCTGAACTTCAGAATGAATGCAGGTTGACATTACTTTAACTGCCATGATTCAATGCTATGGAATGTTGGGGTCTGAAGTTTTCTGAGATGCAGTATTTCCCCTTCTCTGTCAGATTGGTCTAGTGCTTCAACAAATAACAAATCCCAGGATTCCATAGTATGGAGCCAAGAAAGTTAAAGTGGTGTCAAATTGCTTCAATTCTGTAATGTGACAGCAGTCTCAGTACATATGAGAATATGAGCATATGTACACAGAGCCATACACAGACGTTAAATCTGTGGATTAATATAACAGTGACTGAGTAATTGAGATTTGAACATTTGAATCCATTCTGTATAATGCCACTGAAAAGGAATACATTAAATGAACAGTGGATTAAATTGAACTTAACACACACACACACACCTTTTCTGGAACCAGAAAGATAAACTAAGAAAACATCCCTTGCCAAACACTCCCAATGTACACAACTGATGCTGGGTTGCAACCTCCCTTCCTCCCCTCCCCAGCTTTGATATTTATGACTAAATCTACATAAATCTCAGAATGACAATACAAGTGAGCCTTAGCAATCAGGAAAAATATTTCTAGCATAAAGTCTTTGAAAAAAAATGCAAATTGGTCTTTGGAAGCAAATGCATGCATGCACAGCCCAACAACAACAAATGATGCTTCAAGGAGAAGGCCAAGGTAGGGACAAATCATCTTGCTCTCCTTCCTTGCTTTGCATCTGGAAGCCAGCTCTGATTAGAGGCTCGATCAGCCCTCTTAGCATGGCAAAAGAGTATTTTCAGCAGATATTTTTCAGGGATACAGGCAAAGCCAAAACATGGAACAAGCACAATACTGGGGTCACAAGGACATAATGATTTTCCTTTTTACAGATAATGTAATGTCTTTTCATGTAATTGCCTTTTTCCTGCATTTAATAGTTTTTTGTTGTCGTTAACTGCCTTCACGTCAATCTCGACCCATGGCAAACCCTCTGATGAGACATCTCCAAGACGCCCTGTCCTTCACTGCTTTGCAAACTCATGCATCTCTTTAAAAGAGTCCATATATCTAGCACGAGGCCTATTTCTCCTTCTATTTCCCTCTGCCTTTCCTATCATTATTGTTTGCAGGGGAAGGTGAGATGTCACAGGAAGTAATACCAGGACACACAATTGGCAGGAAAAGGCCACAGCTTTATTGATTACAGCTCACAAGTAGGGTTGGCCCGAACGCATGGGCCTGGATCTGTCATCAACCAACCAGCCTGTTGCTCGATGAACCAATGGCCTAATCACATCGGTCCCTCCACCATCATAAGCTCACCTGGTGAGGACCCTTCTCTGTGGCTGCTCCTGCCCTCTGGAATGCCCTTCCACGAAAAGCAAGGCTGGCTCCTTCCCTGCTGGCCGGCAAAAGCAGCTCTGCTCAGGCAGGCTTTTAATGTGTAGTTATGGGATGTTGTTTTTTTTTAATGAGATAGGTATTGTGATTTTATTGTGGTTTTAATACTTGTAATGTTATATTGTTTTTAGCTGGTGTTTTGATTTTTTTTTAAATCACAATATGTTTTTTATTGTGAGACACCTTGGGTCCCTTCGGGGAGAAAGGCAGGAAGTAAAGTGTTAAGATATACAGATGAGCACTAAAGTTAGAATTGTCCAAGTCATTGTATACCCATCACCGTATATGGATGCAAGAGCTGGACAGTGTGTCATAGAATCATTGAATTGGAAGACACCTCAAGGGCCATCAAATGAGCCAGTTACAAGGTGGTGGGGAGAGGGAAGAGAGGCAAGTGCACACGTTTCCCTTCAACCATTTCCTGCCTCCCTGTAACTGGCCCAGCTGAGCCAGTTACGGGGCAGCAGGGAGACAGAAGCGGGCAAGCATGTGCACTCCCCTTCAACCCTTCCTTGCCATCCTGTAACTGTCTGAGCTTTGCCAGATAGAGGGCAGCAGGGAGAGGGAAGAGAGGCAAGTGTACATGCTTGTCTCCAACCCCTCCCTACTGCTCTGTAACTAGGGGGAGAGATTATTTGAGATTATTCCACATTTGCAGGGGTCCTTTGCACTTAATCCCCATGAATGTGGAGGGATGACTGTATAATGCTAGATAGATATAGGTAAGCAGAAAGAGAGGAAGACTGCATGCTACACAGGGAGGCCTTGAACCTGAGCAGAGTGGTTGGGGACAGGGAGGAATGGAGATGTCTCATTCCCAGGGTCACTATGAGTCAAGGCCAACAAGGGAAATTAGCAACAAATGCTGCTGGGGGTGTTTTTCTTATTATGCATTTTCCGGAATTTTGACACATATCAAAATCCCTTAGTTTATATGTCGAGTCTCTCTCTCTCTCTCTCTCTCTCTCTCTCTGTGTGTGTGTGTGTGTGTGTACGTGTGTGTGTGTGAGAGAGAGAGAGAGAGAGAGAGAGAGAGAGATTGCCCTAAGGTGCAGCATAATTCTTGACTTACATGCATCTCATTTGTAATTTGTTATCTGCTCATCTGATTTGGAAAGATAATTCAAGAGCCTTTTCCAAATGGCATTGCTGCTTCATGGAACTAATTTACTAGGAATGCAGGAGAGCCCTGAAATGATTACTTCCAGATTAAATCTCTGAGGGAAAGTGTGGGAGGGCAAAGCTAAAACATTCTGCTTCTGAATATTTCTTTATTGAACAGAAAGAGGTGGTATTGGCTCACAATTGGCCTACCACACATTACCCCTCTCTTAGTAACAGAAGGTGGAGGTCAAAGTGATGTGATGGAAGCATATAGTAGCTTGTATTACTCCTGAACAAGGGTCCAGTTCCCATAGTATCCCTCCCAACTTGTTTTGGGTCAAGAAAAAACATTCCTGAGAATAAGCATGAAGGAACATTTATCTCATGGTTAATACATCCCCAAAAGTCTTCAGCTCTATATGTTCAAGGTCTTGTCTTGTCCTCAATATCCTGTTAAGGACTCTGAGGGCAGTGGATTGCATCTCCTGATTGCATTATGTCTATATGTCTGGAAGCTAGACAGTCCTAGACACCGTCTAGCTTCCGGTACGAGGGGGCAAGCAGCTAGCCATATGGGGATTATATGAGGCCCTTGCCCTAATTTTAATTGCATCTTTTGGCCTGACTTCAAAAGCCTTCTGCAGGTTCTGACCACTGGCAAGCATGTACTAACCAACCCACAGTAACATCCTGTGTGAGGAGAAAGGTAAGAGAGAAGAAGTAGGGGAGATAACAAAAGTAGTATTCTATGCCGAGAGGCAGCAAGTGCCAGGAAAGGCAGGCTATTGTAGACAAAAGTAGTTACAAGGGTGTTAAGCCAATCCTGGGGGTCATTCAGACATGTTTGTTTTGTTAATGGGATGATGCCAGCTCATGTCTTATTCATACCATTTCCCCCCCATCAGAACTGCATCTCTTCATGTTTCTCTGTGTTCTATGCTTCCCAGCCCTGTGCCTCCCTGCCCTCAAGGGTGCTGGCAACCCCTGGGAGAAACTGTCCTCAGCTGGGCCTCTCGAGGCAGTTGCAGCAATGTCTCCCACTGCTCCATGGAGCTGCCAGCTGCCAAGAGATGGTGGGGGCAGGGGGGGAAATGAGAGTGGGAGAGTCAGCTGAGACTCTTGGTAAGAATTATAAGTAAAATGTTATTGTTGGTCTTTGGTCTCCCTCCTGAAGTCCTTTTTCTCTTTATCTATAGAGAACAATGGGATGGATTCCAGTGAATTAACGTTTGGTTCTGAGACCTACATTATTTTGCAAGGGGGTAGCAGCAGTTAATTGATGCTAAACCATCATTTAACACTGCTGATGGGGGGTGGGGACTAGAAAGCTGAAATTCGAAACACACTGTTATCCCAAGATTTACTCCCCTCCCTATTTGATATAAAATTAATAACAGTTGGCCTAAGCATGACCCTGGTGTGCAAGCCTATGTGCAGACCTATGTGCAAATAGCAAACCTGATTAGAGCTAGCCAGGGTCCAGAAGAGAACCTGACTTGAGAAAATCAGTGGAATTTCCAGCGTAATCTGTTTATGCCTGAAGATAGGGTGAATGGATTTTGGCTAAGGATTGGAACTGGAAGAACATAATCAGACAAAGGACATGAGAGGCAATATGCTAATCCCTTTTGTTTGAGGTATCTGCACCAATGACATTCAATCCAGTTTCAGATTATTCTTTTCCCACCTGGGAACCATTCTAAAGTGACTTAATCTTTTCAAGCCTTGGTTTCTTCCCCCAATACACAATGTTCAATATGGGCTCCCTGAAAACAGCAGGAGTGGACAGGAAAACAGGAGGCTAGTTGGCTAGCCAGAAGTAGGACATTCCAGCACAGATACCAGAAGTGAAAGTATCCACTCCACTCTAGTCCCTCTGTGAAGCATTATGCATTCTGAGTCAAAACACAGAATCATAGTTGGAAGGACCATGTAATCCAATCCCCTACCCAGCAGTATATATGCCAATCTTCCCTTGGCAGCCTTCTCTACCCTCGCTCCCTCAGCATGAACTATATACTGTATGCAGATTCTAGCATAGTCATGCCACAGATGACCAGCTGTATTTGTATGTGAGTGTTTTGAACTTGTCACCACTTTTGGAGTGGCAGTTTGGGCATGAGGCTGGATCCATCTGGTGGGGGAATTGAGATGTGTGTATCAATATATCTGGAATTAAATGGGATGGTTAGGATAACGGCCAGAAAGAGAAACCTGATGACCCAGAAGGAAGACACAAGTTATTAGAAATGCAATAACACTAATATTACTACTAATAATATAATGGACGGACTGATCTAGAGGGAAAAGCCTGATAGGAGGTGAGTGCAAGCACCTTTCAGTCAAGTTTCTTGGTGTTATATAACTCCTGCTTGAGTCTTACTGATAATTAGAATTATATACAAAAGCCTGAATGCCTCCTAACCTTTTTGGGGATACCATGGAGAGATCTTGGGGGGATGAGGCATTCTGGGCAGGCCCAGCTCATTGGAAAGCACACAACGGCTTTCACCTAAGGGGATCCAGATTACTGGATCTGTACCCTTTTTTGTATTAAGGCTCTGGAAGCTTAACCAATAAAAGTGTGGTTTTCATCTCCAACATGGTCTTTATATGTGTCAATGGCTGGCCTTTCATCTCAGCCCACTTTATCATCACTAGCTTGGCAAATCACCATTTTATTTGACTTTGGGGCTATACAGACTGCCCCTTTGGGGCAGCATGCAGCTGGTCAGATTGGTGCTGTGGCAACCGCATGCCACGGCACTGATCTGGCCTCGGTGAAGCGCAAAAAGAAGCTGCCCCAAGCAGGTCCTTTTTGTGCTCTAGAAGGGGCACCATAGCTGCTGCCACACAGCATTATGGTGCCCCTTTGGTATTGCATCATTTGAACGCAGCACCAGAGTTATATTATCATGGTGCTTGCCATGTGGACTGGTGTGCACCAAAATGGTGCTCTGACAGCAGCGTTAGGGCTTCGCAACCACTTTTAAAACATCACTGAAGCTTGTTCCTTTACCTATTCTATTTTCAAGGAAAATATATATCCTTTGAATGTTAATGTGCAGAAAGGGAGAGTGAGAGTGAGAGAGAGAGACTGACTTTAACTGACTTTAACAGTTTTTAAAAACTGCTGGAGTTTTGGTTGAAACTTTCTAATCCACATGCATCTGACGTTCAAACGTTACTCCTTCAATCTCTGGACTTTGATCAATGAGATACTACCATTTGAAGCAAAGGGAATATCTATTGTGGCTGAAGAATGAGAACTCATCTATAAATGTGTAAAGCCAAGAGATGAACTGGGCAGAAAATTGGAGAAGTTAAAAAAAAAAAAAAGAGTAGTCCTTAAGTACCTCTTTTTATCTGTGTTCAAATTGTGGTGCATAATAGGAGCATAAGGAATGGAAGGGGGTTTAAAAGTTTTCAGCCAATTCACCCAAATCATTTTCTTTTTAAAAAATAAAAATAAAAAGGATATTAAAGGCCACTCATCTGCAATGTGGTTACAGATTGGCTAACACAGCAATAATAAAAACAGAGTGCTTAAAACACTGAATCTTTTTAAAATGCCATGCTAAAACAAGAAACAGCAAAGCAATAAAATAAAATTAAATAGCAGTCTCTGGGCCCATTCCCACTTGCGGAAAAATCCGCATTGGAACCGGGCTGTGCTTCACTTAGGAAAGCAATTCCAAAAGGCCCCTCATTCACACTATGAAAAGTTGGGATCGCTTTCTTAGCCGGGAATGCTTGTCGTTCCCACTGGAGCTGCCATGTAAGATGACAGCCCTTAACCCGCAGGGGAATTTTTTGGGGGGGAGGGTATTGATCTCACATGCAATCTTGTGCATTTGTGATAGACTGCATTTGCAATTACTGTAAAGAAGAACCCCCCCACACACACACACACTAATCTCCAGTTCCTTTTGGGGGGGGGGGAGGAATCCTTCCTTCCTTCCTTCCTTCCTTCCTTCCTTTCTTCCTTCATTCTTCCTTCCTTCCTCTTCCTTTCTTCTTCCCCTCTTCCTTCTCCCGTTCCTTCCTTCCCTCTCCGCTGCCACTGCTGCCTACCTTGCCGCTGGGCCCGAGGCTTGCAGGGCTTGTGGCGTTTTTCCCCTGCCACTCACTGCTGCTGCTCCCGGGTCCCACGGGCCTTCCTTCTGACAGGGAATGGGAGGCCTGGGAACCCAGCAGCAGTGGCAGAGAGCAGTGCAGTGCCTCCTCCACCTCCTTCTTCGCTGGGCCCGTCCTGCTCCCGGCTGGAGCTGATGGACCTTCCTGTGCTGTGCTGCTGCCAGGGCCCTTAGAAGTCATGAGGTTCTCAAAAACAAGTCATGCCAGACTCATCTCATCACCTTTTTTGACAGAGTTACAAGCTTGGTAGATGAAGGGAATGCTGTGGATCTTAATTTCAGTAAAGCCTTTCACAAGGTCTCCCCTTATAGTCTTGTAAAAAATCTTATAAATTTGGGCTAGACAATGCAACTATCAGGTGTCAGTTCCGACACCACAATTCAGGAAGAATATTGAAAAAATGGAGTGTGTCCAGAGAAGGGAAACTGAAAAGGTGAAAAGTCTGGAACCATGCCCTGTAAATATTTGAAGAAGTCCAAACAGAGACAACAAAGGGAGGGCTTGAGGAGGTCTCAAAGGATTTATAGGAAGCAACAATTAATTAAGCAGCAGTTGCACCGAGCTGCTGATCTATAAATTCATAGCCTTGTCCTTCAGTTGTCGGAGATTATCTGACCTACCTGACTCCCCACTGTGTTCCTGAACTCTGTGTTATATTTGGAGCTTGTTTGTTGCCTCTGGATACCATTTACCTGACTTGGATATTGCTGAACATTTTTGCCAGATCTGAAGCTTATGAATGAACTCTGTTTGGGACTTAAAGACTTATGTTTATTAAAGTGTTGAGCTGTAAGTTGTTCTGTGACATTGCTTGCTCATTTGCTGCTAACAACCATTATCAGCTGTGTAGCGATCAGACTTTAGCTGGTTCACCATACTGTGTTCAAGGGAGAGCAAGGGAAATTTTATGGAAATCTACTGACAAATAATGACAGAATGTACTAATAAAACATCATCCTGATGGGTAATTGGAATGGGGTAATTAACCCCCAGATGGACAGAAAAGCAGAAAAGAAGGTTTGTGTGAACCAAAAGAAACTCCCCAAATCTTTTTTTTTTTAATCTAAAAGATACACTGCATTTAGAGAATGCATGGAGATTAAAATTTGTAACAGCCAGAGACTTGACTTTCCTTTCTGAGAGGCACAAATCTTGGTCTAGAATAGAAATACTTGTCACCTCTTTGCTTACTTCAAAAATAGAAAAAATAGATGTATTGCCCAAAATTTTAATTGACCCTAATGAAATTAGGCTGGAGATAAAAAATAAAAATAAAAGGAGAGAATTCTAATGGTGTTTTAATGATTTTTCACTAAGGGATGAAAAAATCTTAGCAAAAGCAAAATTGACTTTAAAATCCTTGTTCTGAAGAAAATATGAATGGGGAAGTGAATATTGATGTTGTTTGGGATGCAAGCAAGGTGGTCATGAGAGGTTTCTTTTTAACAGCAAGCTTGTGAAAGGAAGAGGAAAAGGAACAAAAAATATATGTCTGAACTTCAAGACCAATTGAAAGAGAAAGAACAATTGTTAAAAAAGAACCCCACAAAGGATCCTTAAACAAATATGGATGCTCCAGAATCAATTTTCAATTATTTTTGTTGAAGGTATGTAAAAGAAAATGAAATTCCTTTAAAAAAACCCAACAATTTGAATCATTGAATACGCCTGGTAAATGGCTAGCTATAAGACTAAGAAAAGAAAGGGGGAAAGATTGATTTCCAAAGTAAAGGAAGGAGAAAATACGTATACAAGTCAGAAACAAATTAAAGAATACTTTTATAAGTACCACACCTTATAAACAAGTGAGTTCTGAGAATATGAGGGAACAAGTGAGTTCTGAGAATATGAGGGAAAACTCCTCGAACAAAAGATCATGCAGATCAGTGAACAACAAAGGAGATAGCTTAACAGATTGATAACTCCAATGGAATTGATGGAGGTAAGTAAGGCCCTGTGCATTAATGCCAACTCTGGGGGCAGAGTTGGAGCATCACCTCCACATGACGCATGCCCCAACTCCACTCCAGGGTGGCATGACATCTTCAAGCCATTGTGGCACAGCCATTGTGTCCTTACCAGGGCACAAAAAGGAGCTGCTTTTTTCAGCTCCTTTTTGTGCCCTGGAAAGACCAGATCGGGGCTGCAGTGTGCGCTTGCCATGGCCATGATCCAGTGCACCTGAAGGCAGCTGCAGGCCGCTCCTTAGAGGTGGTCTGCACAGCCCCTAAGACAGCTAATGCTCCCAGTCTAAATGGTGTTAGTTCTAATTATAAGAAAATGCAGGATCATTTGAATACACCTCTATTACAAATAATGAATGACATGTTAAGAGGATGAATACCAAAATAATGGAGCTGAGCAAATATCACTCTCAATACTGAATGAAGATAAAGGTATCTTGGAGCCAAGAAGTTATAGGCCAATTTCTCTAATAAATGTTGACTATAAAATCTTTACTGCAGTTCTTGTGGAGAGATTTTTAAAAATTCTGAGCACAATGATACATGAAGACCAGGCTGGTTTTCTTCGGAACAGAAAATTAAAGAAAAATATGGAAATTTAATTAATATAACCAAATATCTCAAGCAGAAGGTAGATAAACAGCTGGCTCTGATACTCCTGGCTGAAAAAAAGACCTTTGACCACATTATTTGAAATTTTATTATGGAAATTCTCAGAACAGTGCAATTAATTTCATAAGGTGGATAAAAGCAATATGTTAGGACCAAATAGATAATAGTACATAATGAAAAAACAAAGTACTTTACAAGTCAAAAAAGCACAAGACAGGGGTGTCTGTTATCTCCCCTACTTTTTAAAGCTACATTGGAAACTCTTCCCAATGGAATCAGGGAAGACAAAGCAATACCATATGTGAAAATTAAAAAAAAAAATGCAAATATAAACTCAGATTGTATGCAAATGACATGGTGATTTACCTATCTATGCCCCTGAAAGGTTCAAACTCTT
The DNA here is from genome assembly GCA_034509955.1 of Urosaurus nigricauda. Lineage (NCBI taxonomy): Eukaryota > Metazoa > Chordata > Lepidosauria > Squamata > Phrynosomatidae > Urosaurus > Urosaurus nigricauda. The sequence continues at coordinate 16,396,563 of JAOEGL010000011.1, read as the reverse complement.
TTGAGGTGGCTGATTGAATATGCCCAGTTTTCAGGTTTCTAAATTAATAGAAGAGCACTGTCACCCCCATGTCACCATCGGCAAATCTGTGCTTAAGTCCATCCAGCAGTTCACTTACCTGGGAAGCATCATCTCTTCAGATGCCAAGATCGACAAAGGGATCGATCACAGATTAGCAAAGGCATATGGTGCATTCGGAAGGCTTCACAAAGGAGTCTGGAGTAACAAACACCTGAGGCGAAGAACAAAAATCAGTGTGTACAGAGCCATTGTACTGTCCATTCTCCTCTATGGGTCTGAAACATGAGTCACCTATCGTCAACATCTACAACTCCTCGAACGCTTTCATCAGCGCCATCTACGCACAATCCTAAATATACACTGGACTGACTATGTGATGAATGTTGCTGTCCTTGAGCAAGCAGGGATCACCAGCATTGAGGCCATGCTACTGAAAACACAGCTGCGCTGGGCAGGTCACATTTCTATGACAGAAGTCCACCGCTTCCCCAAAATAGTACTCTACGGTGAACTCACCACAGGTCAGCGTAAGAGGGGTGCCCCAAAGAAGAGATACAAGGACTCCCTAAAACAACATCTCAAGCTCGGCCAAATTGATCACCAACAATGGTCTGCCCTGGCCTCATATCGGGAGGCATGGAGATGCACTATCCACAATGCTGCAGCCTCTTTCGAGAACTCACACCAAACGAGTCTCAAGGAGAAATGATAATGCAGAAAGAACCACACCTTGGTAAGATCACCCAAGGAGACTTTCTGCTGTGCGTTCTGTAACCGGACTTGTTTATCCCGGATTGGCCTTTTTAGTCATCAACGTGCTTGTAGTAAGTGTGGGGTAAGTCCTTCCTGAATCTTTGTTAGCAAAGAAAAGCCAGAGAGAGAGAGAATTAATAGAGAGAAAAAAACCTGAAATGTTAGTAATGAGTTTCAAATATTTAAATATCAGAAGTCCCATTAAAAAATGGCATATAAATCCATTCAATCACACAAGTGATAATTCAGATGCTTTCATAGAGAAATGATATCTCACTGACAAGGGGAAAATGACCACACCTATTATTATTTTTCTGACACCAATATGATCCTCTACTTGTATGGTGTGGTTGTAGAACTTCAAAATACCTGCAACGTCTTGGTAAAGGGAATGAAACAAACAGCATTCAGAGTGGTCTCCATATACTGTTTGGCTCCAAGCTTGGACTAATCTTTAGGGAGCTTAGGAAGAAATAGAGAAAGAACCAATGTCAACCAGGCATCTTGACCTACTGCTGGCTAAGCTTTTCAAATTGGCAACAGCTTTGTTTTGTAAGCCACACATTCTGCCAAAAAACCATCTTGAGAATCACGGGGGGGGGGGGGGGATGTAAAGCAAAACAAAATGAAAACAACCAAATAAGAATATTTGAAAAATTCCTCCATCTTTTCTTCATTTTAAACAGAATCAATTAGAGCCACGGAAGCCTGGGAGGCAGAATGGAAAAATCAAAACATTTTTGTTCCTCTCTTGATTAGGAAATACTATGAGCAGCTCTCCTCAAAATATAATGAATGAAAAAGATTTGATTCTTAATTGCATGAAACATCAGTGTTAGGAGTGAATAATATACCACGTTTTGTTAACAGTTATCAAAACTAAGGGTACATATCAGTGGCAAATGTGATCAAGTGGTTGCCAGGGGCTTATCTACAATTATGTACACCTAAAGCAATGATAATGATACAGTAAGGCCATTTTTGCCACTAGAAGTTGTGAGGCAACCACGTCAGGCAGCAGATGCTGGAGGGGTGGGCAGCAGTTGATCCCTGGTTGACACTCCCCCTAAGTTGGAGGGAAAAACTTTGTGTGCATTTTGTGTGTCTGTTCTCATCTACTGAACTGACCTCGTACTTTCAGCTGTGGGACTGAGCAAAGTGCAGCAGACAAGCTGTGCCTCATGAGGCTCTTTGAGGACATCCCAAATATATTTGCCGGCATCTTGTTGGGAATTTGTGACAGATTAAATCAAATGATGATTACGAAGTTTAGAAATGCAGCATTGTGAAACAGCTGTATTCCCAGGAGGGGAACATTGTTATAGCTGCACTTTTGGACCATTGCCCAAACAGAACAAGCACCACTGTCACTTCACAATTGTCACAATATACAATAGTGGTGTGTTTTTCAGGTCAGGCTGTACTAGTGCAATGATACCTCAAGGAGAGGTGTGCCATGGTCCCCAACAGAGTCATGGGCATTGGTAATCCAGAACAGTGAAAAGTCATAGCTGCCCTGTGCACACACAAAATCTTTTGCCACCTTTGGCAATATTCAGTTGGGCAGTGGGACCCCTTGTTGTGCAACATATTGCACAGTGCCCTGTTTTACATCATTACAATTTCCTAACATACTAGTTCCCATAGTAGTTGTGTAAAGGTATATGAGAAGGTTTAGTATTAATTTAGGTTTCAGGGGCCTATTTTTCACTTTGACTCCCATGGCAAAACGAGAAGTAATTCTGGGGAGAAAATGCCAATCTTCCACCACATTCCACAGAATCCGAATCTCTCCTGCAATCTGTTCCTTTGAAACCTGTTTGCATTATACTTGAAGAAATAATAGACTTACACCTGTGCTATGCTTAGCTCCAGAAGAAAATGTGTTTGGGTAATAGTAACATTCTCCTTTGCCCTCCCAAACTGTATTATGTTGTATACAATTGTAACAGCTTTGGGAAAGAGTGAGAAAATGCAAACACTGCCGAAAGAAAAACACTCTTTTTTGTTCCTTTTAAAAAAGAAGAGTTGTGTTTTTTTAAAAAAAAAAAAACAAAAACCTCTCTGCCCTTTACTTTGCTCAGGGATCTGAACCAGCATTTTTATTTGTTCAGGTATGTGTTTTATTAATTTTTCATATATTAACTATAGCCAGGCAGCCAAATATCTTTTGCAGGTCAGCTCAGGTTCAGCAACTATTTCCACTGAGAAACTCACAAAGGCCCATATACTTGGGAAGACAGCAAGTGAATAATTAGCAATATCTTATTTAATTGTATAGGGTTTTTTTAAAGGACTGTTTGATAACTTGGGGTCAAAGCTTAAGAGCAGCCACTCATAGTAGTAGCAAGAACCTGATGCTGTAAACCTGGGACATGAAAGACATCACTACAATCTTCCTGTTGGCTCATCACAGAAATGCAGGAGGGGAGGCAACATGGTAGAATAGATTTGCAGATGTTTTCAGAGCAGATTAAAAGCTATGATCTGATATTTGATAAGTACTTCTCAAATTCACAAATGCCTCCATATTCAGTATGAAATGAGCTTGAGATTATTTTTTAAAGTGTCTGATAGACATAACTCCTGAAATATAAAAGTCCATCTATGTCCAGTGGCAGGACTTTGCGATCAATGGGCTCAATTGGGATCAAAATCCAAAATGACCTGAATAGACTAGAAAGCTGGGCCAAAGCTAACAAAATGAAATTCAACACAGAGAAATGTAAGGTACTTCACTTAGGACGGAAAAATGAAATGCACAGATATAAGATTGGGGACACCTGGCTGAGTGAAACTACGTGTGAAAGGGATCTGGGAGCCCAAGTAGACCATAAGTTGAACATGAGTCAACAGTGTGATGTGGCAGCTAAAAAGGCCAATGCAATTTTAGAATCAATAGAAGTATAATGTCTAGAATGAGGTAATTAATAGTGCCACTCTATTCTGCTTTGTTCAGGCCCCACCTGGAATGCTGTGTCCAGTTCTGGGAACCACAATTCAAAAATGATGTTGAAAAATTGGAGCGTGTCCAAAGGAGGGCAACTAAAATGGTGAAGGGTCTGGAAACCATTCCCTATGAGGAATGCCTTAGAGAGCTGAGGATGTTTAGCCTGGAGAAGAAAAGATTAAGAGGGGATATGATAGCCCTGTTTAAATATTTGAAGGGATGTCATATTGAGGAGGAAACAAGCTTGCTTTCTGTTGCTCTAGAGAATGGGACCTGGAACAACGGATGCAAGCAACAGGAAAAGGTTGCCATGAGCTGAGGTCAACTCAAGAGCTGCTAACAATGACCATAAATAAACAATTATCTTCTTCAACACTTTATATACATGATTATCTTACTAATAAAATCAAAATATCAAAATATATTTACTACAAGCTTAAAGTTACTTATGTCTTTTCTTCTGAGCTGGTTCTAAATTTCCATCTTTTTTATTTCTTTCATTTCATTCTATTTCTTTATCTAACTTCTTTACTTATTTATCCCATAATTTTAGGTTGTTTTCCCATGTTTTAATATGTAACGTGAAATATTAACAATATTCACTCTTCAGGTAACATTTTAACTTAAAACATCTATTTCCCTATTAATTCATTTGACAAAAATATTTCCCACACTTTATACCAAATATACTATGCAAATAAAACTGTTAACCTTTTCAATATGATTGAAAATTAACCTATTCTAAATCAATGTATAGACCTTTTCTGTACTCCTTTTTAACCATTCCTTTAATCCTCTATTAGTTAGAACAGCTATTGGATCCCATTTTAATTTCCAACACATTGGTACTTTTTAACAATTTGTTTTATATCCGTGTACTGCATCTCCTTTAATCATGACTATTAACTTATCTAAATTTATCATATCATAAAGTTTAGTAAACCAATAATCAATTGTTGTAATGCCACATTTTTTTCCATTTTGGGGCATAAATAATCCTTACTGCCATCACCAAATACAAAATAATCTTTGAATATTTTTTCCCTATCTTCTCATCAGGCATAAATAACATATTAAGAAGTTACATCTCAGGATACATTGCCACTTTTATATTCAAATTTTTAGAAATCATGACATGAATATTTGATCAGAATGTCTTATCACCGCATGTGATAAAAAGTCATTTTTAAAAAATCAAGCATATCACAGTAACAAGTTATCCAGGAATCCTTGCTGGATTAGCATCTTGTTTCCTACAGTATTCAGTCTTCTGCCTACTGACCCTAACAATACCTGGTGGCCATGAGTTCCGTTTGTTGACACAGATTGACAGATACATAAAATAGATTGTTTCTTTCAAAGTCAGAACAGTCCATTTCATTTAAAAGCCAATAAATACTCAAAGCCATCTAATCACTTCCTCATGAAATGCAGTCTGTTTAAAAACCAAAGCAGGCCAAGAAAGATTTGCAGGTCAAGTGATGCATTGTGAAGTTGGTCTGTGCTGTAAATACTTTGTGAATAATTTGTAGGGGATTCATATATCCCTATGCACAGTTGGTAAGAGGTTTATAAATATATGATTAGGCTTTTATAAATCACAGTGAATCCACTCCTTAAAATAAAGCCATGCCATTTTCTTCTGTTCTAAACATAGCATTTGAACAAAGCTGTTTCACGCACAAGGTCCAGGGTTTTAGGGAGGCTTACAGAGCACATAATACCATTAAAGAAAATCTAATGTCCAGTGTAATTGGCTTTGCCTTCTTCCTATGCTCAAGCAACAAGTTTACAACGTAGGGCTACTACGTTCAGCACAGCTTTGGCAAAGCTTTTCCTTCTCTAGGATTTACCAATTCAAATGTGCACACCGAGGATTGAATCTGGATGCTCTTCCAGAAAACAGACTCAGTTACAGCAGGACTGTCAACTATTCCTGCTGTCAAACTCTGGCTAATGAGCTCATAATATAAATTTTCTGAGTTTGCACTATTCAATTACACTATGAGTTGAAATCTCCCACTCTGAAATATTTTATTAGCTAAAACAGAGAGGGTTTTTTTTAAAAAAAAATGTATGGCCTAAATCCTATCAATACTCCAAACTAGAGGAGAGCCATTGAATCAGCCGGCCTTGCTCATGTGTTGGATTACTGTAGGTCTACTGGTGTAGCGGTTTGAGTGTTAGACTGTTAGGATTGTGAGAGACCATGGATCAATTCCTTCTAAACCATGGAAACTCACTAGATGAACTTGGGGAAATCACACTCTCTCAGCCTCAGGCAAATCCCTTCTGAACAAATTATCCAAGGAAACCCCATGATTGTTTTTTCTTGAGGTTTCCATAAATCAGAAATGATCAGAAGGCACAAAACAACAAGTGCTGTAGCTGTGATTATTCAAAAAGATTAGAGCCACAAGTGCTCATGTTCTCCTGCTTTGCTCCCCGGCTTCCATTAAGCTCCTACCAGCTTTGTTGTTGTTAGCTGCCCTTGTGTCAACTTGACCCATGGCAACCCTGTGGATGAGACATCTCCAAGTCTCCCTGTCCTCCCCTGCTCTGCTCATTTCCTGCAGATGCATGCCTATATCCTCTGTAATTTAGTCTAGCCATTGGCGAGCAGTTTACCTCTCCTTCTACCCTCAATCTTTCCCAGCATTATTGTCTTTTCCAGTGTGTCATGCCTTCTCATGATATGGCCAAAGTATAACAGCCTTAATTCAATCATCTTGGCCTTCAAGGGTATTTCCGGCTTGATTTCCGAGTTGATTTCCGGCTTGATTTCCGTATATATATGAGAGATTCAAAAACTTTATTTTTTAAAGACAAATCCATTTATTTGTGGAAGCCATGCTAACGATTATTTTTGAATAATAATAATAATAATAATAATAACAATAATTTCTTAGACCTGGAAACAAACTGGTAGCCAGTGAAGCTGTTTTGACAAGAGAGTAAGTAATAAGGGATAAGGCAGGGTATTCTTACATAGCACATAATTTACTGGCTGGGACTAAGCAGGTAGTTCTTTTGAAGAACACTTTGTTAAAAAGATATTTTGATCTCTTATGCAAAACAAAAATTTAGTTTTTTTCATTCTATTCCCCCATATGCTCACACCTATGAAATCTATAAATATATCCTAAAAAATCTTGTACATGTTTGTTTTCCATTAGATAGCCATAGTAGAAATTTTTTTGCTCATTTCCATTATGATCCATGACGGGCCATTGTGAAGGAGATTAATTTTTAATATAAAGTACTTAACACTTCCTGTTCCTTTTATATCTTGCAACTGCCCTCATTTTCTAAGGTTACGAGAGGTTAAAAAATTAATAATATATTGGAGTACCCAGAAGAATTTTCCCCATTCATGGTCACCTCTGAAAGATTTGTGGTGAACTGCTGAACATTGAAAATCTGTGATGTGCAAATGTAGGCATGGCAGATGTGCTTTGCTCACTTATTTTGACAATTATGGTGCTGTTTAATTATTTAGAAGAGTGCTTCATAGTATGCAAATAAAGGCTCTGGAGGAAATTTTGCAAAAAAATAAATTCTTAAGTAGTGGTAACTTCCACTGCTTTTAAAAGGTTGCTGAGAAGTTAGGGGCATAGAATATCTAACACTTGGGACAGATTAAGGAATTGGCAATTCCCCACTCCCATTTACTTCCTTTATTTTTCGTATGGTTTGCTTACTGTAGATTTTACTGCTGCAGACTTCTTAGTTAACTAGGGAGCTGCTAAAATGAATCCAGGAATTAGATAATACAATTATTGCTTCAGTTTTCATTTATTCCCCCCCCCCCCCAGTAACTTATATTCTCTGTCCCACTACACCTCAATGTTGGCATGTGCATAGATAGGATATTCCAAAAGATAAATAAATGTGGTTGACTTGCAGATCATTGCATATGCAGCACAATCTGGGTTCTGGGTTTTGTGATGGGGAGTGTACAGACCCTAAAAAGCTGCTCTCATTCAGTTTACAACAACAACAACAATAATATATATATATATATATATTTAATTTATACCCCACTCTTCAGCCAAGGCTATCAGAGCGTCGTACAATTTGTTAATTAGACATTACCCTGCCCTCAGGCTTACAGTCTAAAAAGACATGACACAAAAGGAGAAGGGAATGGTGTTGGGGAATGGGATCAGGTCCAGCAGTTCTTCTCTCCCTCTGAGGCTTGGACCAAGGCAGATGGACTGGAGGGAGGGCTCTCCTTTATTCAGGCAAAGCAGTCTAATATACATGGTTACAAGTAACGTTCAATAAACTAGACTTTGATGTATAAGATGAAAAAAACTATCTGTTGTGAGAGTATAAAGAATAGTATAAAGAATTCATAGTAGACAAGCCAGAGCTGCTAATGCTGGCCTAGACCCTTTGTCCATCTTGGAAAACCCAAGCCTACTTTCAACAGTGAGACTGGAAATTTCCTCTCTGCTCCCTTTCTGACTAGGAAATAGTTTCACTGAGCGAGAGCAACCAGGGCTTGAATGGAGACCCAGTCAAACTGGCTCAGTGATGACGTATCGTGCTCCCTTCAGAGAGGTTGGCAAACAAACCTGGATTTAAAAGATGGCTATACTGATAGGAATTTTGTCCTGTGTACATTACTCCATTGTGTGGTATTGCCACTTAAGAACCATGATCAGAACCTAAAGGGCACTTCACCTCTACCCTTTTGCAAGTACTTGTTGAGGTCATGTTTGCCCCTGGCAGAGGTGATTCAGTCACTCTTATGAGACCACCTCCCAAGTTAGAAAGACCTTAAAAATAGTCACACAGAAAGAATCTCTGTCTGTGCCCTTTGTTGGAGCTCTCTCATTCTCTCTCTCTCTTTCTCTCTGACCTTGCCCACTCTCTAGTCGTCTTCTTCACTTGGGAGGATGAAAAAACCCTTGTGTGTGTTTTAATCTTGAAGCCCTTTAAGCACTCTAGTTCCCCTTAGATTGGTTAGTAGAAGGGTTTTAGCTTCCATACTGTTCCCCCACACATACCCTTTTACTTTGAGAAACAGCTTGCATTGATTATATACCATTCTGTTGGTTTCTGCTGCTATCTTTTTCTGTCTTTTTAATATAAAAATAATTGTTTTTACTGCAAACTTGTCTTTCTACTTCATTTTTATTTGGAGCCACCTTGGTTAAGTTTCTGTTTTTAAAGCCTTCATACTGTAAAATCCTGCAGAAAGCTAGTATCCAGAAGAGCACCCCCCCCCCCCAAAAAAAAATCCAGGACACTGTTCTTAACAATACACAGAAAGAGAAAGAGAGAGAGGGAAGGGAAGGATAATAAAAAATATAAAGCTATGCAATGTAATTGTAGAACAAATTATCCAGATAAAATAAAACTATAATATAAAGCAAACTGACAAATACATATAATAAAAGTATACAGTATGCAAATATAAAAAATATACATCGGCAACCTTATTAGCTGTACCTTCTGCTGTTACTGAAAAATGAATGCCCAAAGTCTAAATGTAGGTACAGTCACTCACAGCAGGAGCCTGGCTTGGTCATCTGGCCACATATGTTGTTAAATCTTCTCACTGACAGCAATGCAATATATCCTTTCAACAATGGATCATGCCCAAATTTGGGGGTGAAATTAAAATGACAAGATTTTCCTCTTTCAAAAATTCCCCGGTTTTCTGACTGGCATTTGTTGCTGTCTGAACATAAGGTGAGAAATAAAACAACTCCTACAGATCTATCATCTGCTCCACATTCTGTAACACTTTAGGTGGGAAGACATTATTGTTCCAAAACTGGCAAAGGAGAATTCACTTTGTGCATGCAAATCTGAAGCAATCCATTTCAAGAAACACATCAGAATCCTTCCAATTTATGTGCCAATAGAGACAGTAAACTGACAGGAAACAGAAATGAAAGTTCTTTAAACATTTCAGCTTTTTGGAGACGCAAACATTTTCCGCCTGCAAAATTTTTGTCAAGCTGCAGCTGGAGAGAATCCTAAATGGCTCCCATGAAGACTTTAAAAACTCCCATTTTGCTTACCCAGTAAATATTCTACAGAGAACATCATGCTGCTTCAATCCCACTGGCATTACCAACTGCCGTTTTCACAAATCCATTTTAACATAGATACAGCTTCAAACTCCCATTGAAGACTTCCTATGCTGGATGTTGTGTGCAGAGGTACCCTCTTAAGGAGTCTGGGTCCATAAATAAAATGATGGCTTAGTCTTTTGGCCATTACTGATAAATAGCAGTTTGGCTGCAAGCCTGCATGCATAAGTCTTAGAGAAAGCCCACCAAACTCAATGAGACTTACTTCTGAGCAACTTAGTAATTTATACAGCCCTTTACTACATTGCTTACTTGCTTATTTATTTTATTTTATTGCATTTTATTTTATACATCTTTTGGACACATATTTTATATATCTTTCAATACCACTGTCACAGAAAAGTGATGCATTGCCTAAGAGATGGTCCAAAATTATCAGAAGCAACAGGGAAACTAGTTTATCTCTGCCAAAATAAGGTTGCTTGTCCAAGGTTCAAAGGCACTGAATAATCCACATGAAACACAATGAGTGGAGAAATTAGGGTATATCTTTATTGATTACAGCCAAAATATGGTTAGACAAATGAATGGGTCCAGATACAGACACTGACTAATCCAAGTGTTGGTCAATGCTCCCAGTGCTCTGTATGATCCTGTCACCAGGATCACTGGAAACTTGTCTGCCCACAACTAGCAACACCTTATCTGCACTACATGCCCTATGTCCCATAATGGGACTCTAGTACATGATCAATGCCTACTGAATACTGGCAAATGGTGTCTTGGATCCAGGATCCATGCTCCTCCACAGTTGTGACAAAATATCTGTGTAAAACACTTATGCCAAACAACTCCTGTGATGATGAAACAAGATCCAACAAGAAACACAATGCACACTGTCCGTAGGAATAGAGCATGGGTGGGTTAGACCCAGGCTACTCAGCAGGCAACTGCCTAATTCGCCCCATACTTGACCTGAGCAAAGACTGCCACAGATTCCTCCAGCTGGCTGTGTCAGCCAGTGAGCTTGGAGCAGGTTCAAGCTCATTGGATGAGATTTTTCCCCATCCCAGGCAGTTCAACAGGCACACTGCACTGTGGGATATAGAAGTTGGGATTCCGCTTACTCATCAAGGGCTAGGTCACAAGGCACTCAATAATCTACACAAAGCAAGATGATTGCAGGAATTAGGACTAACTTTATTGATCACAGCCAAAACAGGGCTGGCCAAATGCATAGGTCTAGATACAGGCATTGGCCAACCCAATTGTTAACTGATGAGGCCAGCTCCGATCCAGTGCCAGACCACAGAGATGATAAGGAAAATACACATGGCCACCAGTTAAAACTCCATGAGTTGTAACCCATCTGCATGGATGAAAAGGGAGACATCCATGGATGGCCTTTTATCCATAAATCTGCTTAAAGTCTTTATTATGCAAAGATTGTGGCCCTCTAAACTATACATCTTAATGGTTCCCCAGCCCCAATTGGTTGTACTTTGACTTCCTGGCCATTTCCCATTCAAAAGAGATATACACACAGCATGTGGGATTTTGTGTCCTTTTATCCTTCTGCTGATAAGTGATAGGTCTCCTGCCATCTTTGTGCTGGGGTATGGCCTGCTTTCCACCTTATATGATGCTTCTCATAAGGAGAGAGGCATACAGATTAGCATAACCTACAGCCATACTAAAAAAGAATATGCTGGTTACCTGGATGGACATAGAATGGGGGACCATACCAGCTTCTTTCAGCTGCACCAGGTAATGCAAAATCCGCCTCTCTTGCATGAGCCATCACACCCCATACCCACATTGCTTACTGAGAGTGAAAAATCTATCCTCTGCCATGCTGTAAGATTCAAGAGTAGCCAGCACCAGCAAGTTTAATGCTCGCTGCATCATATCTCATTCCCTAACTGCCCTGGGATAGTAAGGAAACAAACTAGGGGCCTGTGGAAGAGCTGATGTGATGTGCCCCTCAGTGAATGCTGAAGGAGGGCTGGAGGTTCTGTCACCACACTTGCCCTAGCTGTGTGAGCAATAGGTGGATTCCTTATTAGGTGGTGTTGCCAAGCCTGAGTCCCCACTGAGTTGGTACCCATTCTGTAGAGCCCTGATGCTAAAGCTGACCCCTGACCCAGTTACCAGCCCCATGGAACCCTGAAAAGAGGTTTTGTTGCCCCACTTGAGCTTCCTGGTGAAGTGACCAGCTTGCTGTAACCCCGATTAGCGTTGTGAGGTGCCTCTCTGTACTGCTTCACAACTGCACTCCTCACTGCCGCACTCCTCAGTGCCTCATCTTCACCTTTGCCATTGCCTCACTGAAGCAGGTTCATGCTGCTCATTGGCTGAGGCTTTCCCCCATCCCAGTCAGTACAGCAGGCAAGCTGCACTGTAGGATAGAGATGCCAGTGTTTCTCCTAGAAGAGGACCGCTGCCTTTGCTTCCCTGCCCCGGACGGCAACTTGGCTAGCATGGTAAGTCATGCAGCGCTAGGCTCACTTTGGGAGAGAGATCCCAAGTGAGATAACCAAGCAGATTCAAAGTCTAGTGTATATGCTTTTTTGCAAGCTATTTATCACCTAAACAATTGCAGGAGTTTTAACACTCTTGACATCCTCCTAGTGCACAACGCAGACTCCTATCAACAATAGCAGTAGCAAGTACATTTCTATACCACATATCAATGAACTAGCACTCCTAAGCAGTTTACAACATGTAAGTCAATTGCCTCCAGCAAACCGAGTACTCATTTTACCAACCTACAAAAGGATGGAATGCTGAGTTGACCCCTCAACAGTCTTAGATTGTCCCAGGAACTGGCTTTTGTTTATTCTGATTTTATAATAGGGGATAGCAGATTTAATGATACAATGTCTAATTGACAGGAACCTCAGAGTTGCTTACATCTGAGATTTAGTTTCTTCAAACAAGGAATGTAATCAATGTTTCAGATAATAAAGGAAATTGTTTGTTTCTCATCAAAAGTTTCTTTTCTCATCTATCTCTTAACACACATCGCAAGGAGGTAAGTAAGAATCAAAAGGTCCTCTGAGGAATCCAAAGGCTATTTAGCTTTATGCGACCCGTTTATCTTTAAAAAGTAATGGAAATGTTAGGTTAAAGCAAGGGATTTTATTTAATCTTATTTCTAACACACTGCAATCTAGTCCTTCCAAAGCAGTTTATAATATAAGACAATAAAATTCATAATGTGGTAATGAGTCTAAATTTACAGTAAACAACTGTAAGATAAATGAGTTTAAAAAACACAACACAGGGCAATATAATAACATACAATGGAGCTGCAGGAACCTACCTTAGGCAACTTGAGTCCCAGTTTTTTGGGGGAAGGCAGGATACAAATAAAGACACAGCAGTGTTGCAGGACAAGATATTTTAGATCTTTAAAGAAAAAAAAAGTCTTCTAACATGATAATTAAGTGATAGCCCTGTGATTTTTATTAAAAACCAAAGAGTTTATTTTTCCCTACCTTTGAAAACCAGTCTCAAGTTGTAAGTGAAACAATAGATTTATGGTTCTGCTATCATATTGAAAACCTAGAATTTCCCTGTCAGAATTTCAAAGGACATTGAACGCTGCAGGTTTCTAGAAGACTTCAAGGGGATCTGAAAGCCAGCACTGGCACTTGTTGCAATGCCTCATCACAGCTGAAGAAGATAAAAAAAATGCCAGAGTGGTGGTGGATGAAGAATCTCAAAAAACACATCTGTAGCTTATCATTCTGAATTTCTACAAAAATACACATAACACAACTATACACCCATGCATATGTGGGTTATTCAACAGTGACATGTTAAAAGGGTGCTTGCTTTTAAAGGGGGGGGGGTATGAAAGATGAAGCATTAGTATCAAAACTCAATTATGTTGTACTCCAAAACTAAAGGATGAGAGATAAGAGCCTTGCCTATCTGAAAGGAACCTGATGTGTGCTTATACATTTTTAAATAATGTTTACTTCTACAACATCGCAATTGCTTTAGAAAATTACCTTTTCACAAACACAGAGTTCTATCTGTCCCCAACATTATAAATGTAGTCTGCTTTCATGTACTGGTGTCTTTTTGATATGCTGTGAAAAAGTCAGAGAAACACATATTTTTACCATTACTGCTAAGAACATCCCCATCAAAACAGATGTTATTTGCTTCCATCTTTTCAAGAGACAATTCTTCGAATTGTACAACACTGAAAAGGTTGCAGCAATCTTATCTATAAATCTTTCTGTACAAACATTTTTAGGTATTAGTAGCTTCCTTGTGAAACCATTAAGGTTATTCAGATTCCATAATAACTACCTCCTTTCCAATGCAATAGAATAGCTATAATACTTTTATACCAGAGAGAAAGCTCATGTTCAAGACTTTTCAGTTCTATGAAAAATCTGGAAATGGGACATTTTGATGGCACATGGTCCAAGTTTGCCATAAACTATGTTATAATATCCTATAATATTATAATATTTGATATCTTATAATATTCTACAATATTAATCAGCATTCTACATTAGAGTAGATCAAGATCTACCTCCCATTGATTTTATAATCAGTACAGCTATGATAAAGAAAGCCAGGTCTTTCTTGGTCTTGGACCATGCCAGATTTAAGTATAACAAATAAACCAAGCATCTGAAAGTCCAGTCATGGTCAGATAAAGAGCCTGAGAGGTCAGGCACAGTAGTTCTACCACACTAGAGTCACACTGTAGAAACTAAAGTTGTCTATTTCTACCTGGCATGAATTTCAGCTGGAATTCAGGCTCCCAGATATGCATGCATAACCTAAAGTTGGACATTTATATGGATTTGTATTCACAATCCCTATGTATTTAATAATATAAAAATCCTGACATGTTAGACAGCAGTCACTGCAATAATCTGGGTATGTTCTCCTGCTGACAGGGATGCAGCAAACAGGGCTAACATATCACCTCTTAACCATCTCTTCTCCAGGCTAAACATACCCAGCTCCCTATACACCCCCTTCATGAGGCATGGTTTCCAGACCCTTCGCCATTTTGGTTGCCCTCCTCTGGACACTCTTCTTCTTCTTGACATCCTTTTTGAATTGTGGTGGCCAGAACTGAACATGATATACTTCTATTGATACAGCCTAGAATCACATTAGCTTTTTAGCTGCAGCATCACACTGTTGACTCATGTTCAATGTGTGGTCTACTAGGACTCCTAGATCCTTTTCATGTGTACTGTTGTCAAGCTAGGTGTCCCCCATCCTATATGTGTGCATTACCTTATATTTCTCCCAGTTGAAATTCATTTTGTTTGTTTTTGGCATTTCTCCATCTTCTCCACACAATGGCTCTAGCATTTCCTTCTTCTTTTTGTACAAACATACCCCAAAAGCCCTTTTTATTGTTCTTAACCTCTCTGGCAAGACTGAGCTCATTCTGCACTTTAATGTTTCTGATTTTATCTCTACATGTGCTAGCTTTTTGTTGAACTCCTCTTTCGTGATTTCCCCCTTTTACCATTTGATATATATGTCCTGTTTAAAACTGAGCTCAGTTGAAAGTTCTTTGGTTATCCATCCTGG
The DNA here is from genome assembly GCA_034509955.1 of Urosaurus nigricauda. NCBI lineage: Eukaryota > Metazoa > Chordata > Lepidosauria > Squamata > Phrynosomatidae > Urosaurus > Urosaurus nigricauda. The sequence continues at coordinate 16,381,209 of JAOEGL010000011.1, read as the reverse complement.
CTTCTTGACATACCTCCCAATTTTCCTCCTCATTCAAACTGTTTGAAATTGTTCCTTCAATATTTCCCTTTTGACCCCCTTTAAAGCTGAAAAGTATGATCTCCAAATTTTTAGAGAAATCCCTTCTAAAATATTGAAAAAATGGAAAGAATACAATTTCTTAATCTCACAATTTAAAAAGATGGATTAATGGATCATCCCAGAAGGTCTTGCCCTCTGGTACAGAAAGAAAAGAGTAGAAATAAGACCTATACAAGAAGCAAAGAAATTTGGAGAGCACTATGAGAAAGATAAAAAGAAAGAAAAAAGAAATGAGAATAATAAACATCCAATGAAAAAAACCTGAGAGGAGGAAGAAATAACTAATGAACCTTATCCAAGAATTTTCTACAACCAAAAAATATCCCCCAGATGAAAGATAAGAACAATGGCCGCAGAGCTGGAAGAGCCAAAGAAAAAACCAATATCAGGTTAGCCCAATTATACAAAAATGCAGTCATGATGTAGATCAAGTGGCCGCATTCCCACTTACTATTTAACCCAGTTTTCAATTCACTTTCACATCAGATCAATGAATCAATTTCACGTGAGTGTTGTTCCCACTATGAAACAGGATCTTTTTAATCCTCATTGTTTTTGAGGGGTTTCAGACACAAATATCATCCCCACTAGAATTTCACCACTCTATCATTCCATTCTTTTTAAAATGTCAATCAAGCTAATGGCATTGCTGCATCATTGGTGACATAGGCATCATTTCGGTGACATAGCCATGCTTAATTTTGCTGATACAAGAGGATCCTTTGTGGTGCCCCCCTCTCCAAATACTTTCCCTGTTTCCGATCACTTTTTAGCCTTTTGATATATCGGCAAGGGTCATTATAGAAAAGCTGTTGCTTGATCAGGTGGAAAGCTCTTGCTTAATTAGGTGCCTCAATGGGATGACTGGAGATCGCATTGCCAATTCAGTAATTTTTTTTTAAAAAAACCCAAAACACATTCGATCCCCTCCCACACTACAGATCTCTTCCAAAAGAAAAGCAATTTAAAGAAAACTTTTACAGTAGAGAAGATCATGGCCAGATTCAGAAGGAATCGATCAGTGTAAAGACTGAAAATGAAAAAGCCACTACACCCATGGGTAGACAAAGGGCAGTGCTCAAAAAATGGTGGATTTCAAGCAGCCAAAGGCTGGATGGGTGACAGCCCCTGCCAATCTCTCTGCCATAGTTCCTCCCCTCAAGTGAGATGTGATTCTGATCTGAAGGTCATTCCCACTGGTTGAGCACACTTGTGATTCGGTTCTTCGCAAAAGAACCTCTTGAAAAGTAGTTTCAAGTAAGAGCAGATTTTCTTCTTTTATCCCACTTTTAAGGAACTCTATCAGATCAGATTAGGATCGAAACTGACTTCAAGCCTTATGAAGAAGCCCATGGAGCTCTGAAAGCTTGAAACAAGTATATTGTGCATTTCAGTTGGCCAATAAAAGGTATCACTGATGGACTTTTGTTTGTATTTGTTAAATGGCCAACACAGCTATCACTGAATGTTCACAGCAGAGAGTTTGACTAGATGGTTTTCAAGGTCCCTTCCAACTCTAGGGTTGATATGTCAAAGTGCAACCTACCAAAAAAACAAAAAAAAACCCCAAGCAAACAAATTAACAAGTGTATTCTCTTTGAAAAATTGTCCAATGTACATGTAGTAAAAGGAACAGTAAGAAGGGCAGTCCAAGGACCACGATGATGTCCCTTTGTATATAACATCTGTATAGAAGACTGAGCAGGACACAGACAGATCATACCTTATCCCCAATAAAGTGAGATGTGCTGTGGATTATTATTTTTTTTGTGGGGGGACGGGTCGGGTTGGTCAAAAATACAGTTTCTAGTTTGTTTGCAGGTCGAACCTCCACACCCAAATGCAGTTTTTTACCTCTGAAAAAAAATGGGGTCACTTCATCCTGGGAGTCCATGGAACACAAATCTACCTGCAGAGACTTCATCATAATGTCCCACATTATTAAAAGTTTCTGTCTCTTTTCTCCTGCTTCCTTGATACTGTTAATTGCCTTGCACTGCCTTGCCCTGACTGCACCTTGTGGGAAGCAAAAAACCACTTAGCTATTTGTTCACACCAGAAATGGGACTTTGAAAAATCACCAGTAGTATTGTGGTCTAGTTTTCAGACATCTGACGAATGAGGCTAACCTGTTAATATAACCAGTTCATTAAAAAAATTCTCTCTCTCTGTTTAAAAATTTGTTGCTAGTTTTATTTCCTTGACAGTAACTCTTATGTGTTTCAGTACCTCATTTGTGGGGAGCATCAGTTCACACATGAACATACACATGAATCAGCTTGTAGAGAGATCTTGCAGCATGAGCTTTTGTAGTCTAGTTCCTCAGATGCATTTGCTCCATGAATCCACATGAATCAGTTGACAAATGACATACTTGTCCACTCAGTGTAGTAACTGCAACTTGAATGTGTAAAAAGTTTCACTAGCAAACTAGGAATATTATTGAGCAAAAATGCAAGATGCTATATCTGCAATGGGACATTTTGTCACAGACCTTGCCACTTGATTTTACATTCATCTCTCTAGAATCTCTTGACCCAACTTGGCTCTGTAAAACTATGTGCATTCCAAAGTATTGGACCCTGGTTGGAAAGTTACGGTCTGATCCTCATGCATTTGATTTTAGCACAAGACATTTGGAAACAAACGGTAACTCTGAAGAAACATGGTGACTGCAAAGTAGTGCCTCCTTAGTGAAGTATGACAGTGTGGAAGTGAATTAAGAATCATAGAATCATAGAGTTAGAAGAGACCACAGAGATGACCCAGTCCAACCCCCTGCCATGCAGAAACACCAATCAAAGAAGCCCCAAAAGATGGCCAGTCAAGCTCTGTTAAAAACCTCCAAAGAAGGGGACTCCAGCACAATCTGAGGCAGCATATTCCACTGTCAAATAGTTCTGATCATCAGGAATTTACTCCTGAGATTTAGGTGGAATCTCTTTTCCTATAGCTCTTTGTCCTACTCTCTGGCAATGTGGAAAACAGGTCTTTTCCATTTCACCGTTTTGGTTGCCCTCCTATGGATGTGTCCCAGCTTCTCAACACCCTTCTTGAATTGAGGTGCCCAGAACTGGACACAATATTCCACATGAGGCCTGACAAGAGCAGGATATAGTGGTACTATCACCTCCCTTTGTTAGGAAGGATCTAATTAGGGGAATTTTAATTAGCTCAAATTGTCGAGAGTGGTGTCCTAATAATAATAATAATAATAATAACTTTATTACAGCCATTTGGCCAGCACAAGTGTCCTAACAACAGCCCTCAACATCGTGTCCCGTCATGTGTACGAAAGGGCCAAAAAATCCTTTGAGAGATGACACAGAAATGGACTATTTCCAATTAATATCTAAAGTTTATTAAAGGGAAAAACACACACAACAAAAGGGGGCACACACACATACAAACACACACACACACACACACACATTCAATGTTTGCGGAAAGTAAAGAAGGGAAATAGGGAGATAGGTTGAGAGAGGCACCACTACGGGAAATATATACCTCCAAAGGCTTCTCTGGGAGTCTGATGCAGGCTTGGATGATAGAAGAGACACGGCCGCTGAAATGTAGGGGAAGGAATGGCTGAAGGAGATAGAATCAGAGTTCAGTCCGGTGTGGACTGGGCTGTATTCTGGTAATAGCACACTTAATGGTCAAATCTTAGGGTTCTTATAGGCCAAATCTAGCCTCTAGCAATGAGCCTCATGGTCAAGACAAAGGTGTTTGATTGCCCGGGCTTTGTTATGCCGAGGTGAGGACAAGTTGGGACAATACAGATGGGTCTGGACGCAATCAAGATGAAAAACCGAGTGATGGATGGTCATTAAGCTGATCACCGACCCATTAGGCGTGAGGTCGAAAACAAACAGCCAACAGTTTATTTATGATTTTCAGATGTTCCTCTGCTGCCATTTAGAAAAAAAAATCCATAATGGCTTACAATGTCCAAGCTGTTTAGACTTTTAAAGATCAGTACTGGCATCTTAGGTTGGAAATGCCCAAGAGGACAGTGCAAATTTAACTTGGGTACAGCATATCAAATCCAGTGGATTCCTGTCAAGATGCTAACTGGCAGCCTGAGCCTTCCAAACATTTGTGAACATGGACTGGGAAGCCTATCATCCTCATGTAATATTAGGTCAACAAGAACATAGCAGTAAGCTCTGGAAGTAATTTCAAATTCTATTATGCACCTAGCAGAGTACAACTTACCAGGAATCATGTATCTGATCTAGCTATAACCCTTTTTGGTTTGGTTTTGTTTGATTTGTTCTTGGTTTTATTTATTGAATTAACCTTCAAGGATAAAACATAGGTGCTAATACACTCTATTTTGTAGAGAAAAATGATTACTAAATGTGCCACCCAAGTTGTTAAATTTCTGTAAATCTGGCATGGCAAACAGTACCTTGATGTACACAGGGTCATAGTTTCTATACTCGTCCAGCTTTTTGGCTGGCACATTCATCCATCACAATGGCTGCAAAAACCTCAAAGGATTGCTTGGGGCCTGCAGCTCACTCCTGCTTTCTTTATTGTAGGGCTGTTGTTGGTACATTTCTTATGCTAATTATAAACTTCATTTTGATATAGGAAAGGGAAGAGCATTTGCTGTGCATTAAATATATGGATTCCTAATGCAAGTATGGATAGAAACTGTTGGTCAACTGTTTTACTTAATAAGAACCAAAATAGATATGATTGTTATGTGTTACATACTGGCTTGCCTGCCTCTTTATTAACCTCTCCTCTCACCCTCCATAGCCTCCTAGGTGAGCTGAGTTGATATGAAAAGATGTTGAACTATTTCCTAACATCTGAACCAGATAGCTAACAACAAAATAACACTGAGAATCATAGAATCTTAGCAGCACAAAATCGTAGAGTTGAAAGGGATCCTATGGGGCATATGGTCCAACCTGTGCAAGCATAGAATCATAGAACAACTTATTACACCCAAGAACTAATGCTACAGCAGCAGATTTGGTTTTCTTGTCAATGAAAAGGTGCTCTCTAACAATGCTTTGAGGGCAAGGCAGCGACAAGACAGAGCCAGCATTGTGCAATAGGTATCACCAAAGGTGCTATTTTTCAACTTTAATGGCAGTTTAAAACCCACATGTGATAAAGTCCACTGTCGAGAAGTACCTTCTAATGTTTGATTGAAATCTACTCTCTTGAAACAAAAAATCACTAGACCTAGTTCTAGCAAGCCTGCATCTTCCTTTTCGCAGCAGCCCTTCGGGTATTTCTTTTAAAATGTCACCCCTCAACCTTGAATAGCCTCTTCTCCAAGCGGATCATGCCCAAATCTTCAACCTCTCCTCCTGTTTTTTCTCCAGCACTTAATTCAGTACCTTAGATGAGACCTGACCAGCACAGAATATAGAGGACTATTACTTCCCTTGACCCGGAAACTATGTTTCTATTAATGCAGGCCAAAACAATATTCACCTTCTTTGCTGCTGTTTCACATTGATGGGCCATGTTCAACTTATAATCAACTATAATCACAAGGTCCTTTTATCATGTAGCTGACCTGTGTATCCCCAATCCCCATTTGGTTTTTGTAGCCTAAATGTAGAATTTTGCATAGCATATATTTTAACTTTAAACTAGTTAACTAGTAAACTGTTTTTATACTTGCTCCAGAATATAAATTCATTCCTGATACAGTGCACCCCACCCCACCAAAAAGGACATTAAAAATAAGAAGAATTTATGTTCAAAGAGAGATATACAAACACATTTACAGCTGCATATTGATTTGGACTGGATCATTACTGATGGCTGGGAGGGCTCAACCAAAAGAGAGCTTAGATGAAAGCATTACACTCACTTTTAACAATACAAGCATGAGCAGCTGACAAATATTACTAACTTTCTTATTAATCAGTAAATGACAACATAATTAGTTGGCTATTGAGTGGTCCACCTTTGAGATCAATACCTTTGGTCTGCATGAGAAGAAAAAGCTATATTGTATATACACCTTAATGGTCTTGTGAAAGATAATTCTAGTAAACAGAACATTGTAAAATAAACATTATAAAATCAGCTGCATCCATGCACCATGATATTTCAAGGTCTGAAGTTTCGTAGGAGCATCCTCTGGCATTTCAACCCTAAAGATGTGAGACATAATAATAATAATAATAATAATAATAATAACAACAACAACAACTATTTTATTTGTATTTCTTGCCTCTCCCACTGGATCGAGGTGCGATTCCAACAATTCATAAAAATATACATACAGTAGTCCCCCGGTTTACGAAAGTAATCCGTTCCAGCACCACTTTCGTAAGCCGAAAAAGTTCGCAAACCGGAGGACCACTGTAAGTATAGGGAAAAACTTTCACCTTTTGAATTTCGCACGTTTGGTTTTTTTTGCAACCCGGGTTTTTTTTCGTAATCCGGGGCCATTTTTCCGGCCCCGGCTCTTTCATACCCCGGGGTTTTTGTACCCCAGGGGATTCGTAACCCGGGGGACCACTGTACATTAAGAATTGAATAAGCATAGGCATAAATTATTACAATCCCATTTATTTCCTGGGAAAGTCCCCCTGTACTAGTAGAGATCCTGGTAGAAATCAGAATGAACAGTGAGGTCTATAATTTTGAAGGATAAGAATATTCACTCATACTTCCCTTGAAAGATAAAATAAAATAATACTGCCGTTTTATATATGGAAATACGAAAATGGAAGGACAAAGAGCTAAAGTTTGCTTGGTGATCCCTTTTCTTAATAAAGCATTTTTTTATGTTGTAGTCCATCAGTGAACATAAATCCATAGCAAGATGAATACATATGAAATGAAGAGAAAAGATGGCTGTGCAATGAAACATTTCTGCTTTCTAGGAGAAGCCAGAACTGTGATTTCATTTCCACCCTGTGCTTTAGTGTTTAATTTATTTTTCTAATGGCAGAGTAATTCGCATTGACACTTCTTCATTTCCACATCATCATGAGTAGATCTCGCTGCCATAATCATAGTGGCATCAGACTGGCATCCTAATGGATTCTCTGTGGATTTGTATCTTATATCATTTTCCTCTCTTAATCTCACTTCGTAATGGCACCATAACTGGGTCCCAATAGACTTCAGTGGAAATCATTAAGAAACAGTTAACTACCAGCGAGCCAGATTAAGCTGTATGAGAAGCCAGAAGCATTGTAAAAATAACATATTCTGAGAAGTAATTACTGGATATATATATTTTTTAAAAAAAATAAATCCTCTCCCTTTCCCTGCCTTAGTTTCTTTCTTTATTTCTCTCTCTTTGCCTCCCTCCCTCTCTCTCATTCTCTTGCTTTCATGCATGTGCTCATGCTCTCTTATATCATTTTTAGAAAGTAAATCTAGTTTTTACAAAAAGGGAAGAAAAAGAAATTCTGCTTGGCAGCCTGTAATTTTTTATATCTCTTTCTCTCTCTCCTGTTTGAAGACAGGGGCAGGGAAGGAGGAGATAAAGCTGGATTTTTAAAAGAGACATGTGAAACCAAAACATGCCAATCGATATCTGGGAAATAATTTAAGAGCAGAGCAAAATGGCAGGAGATAGGCAAAGGTTTAAAAACATGATTTTTAAAATCAGGCAATGTGATGTGTGAGTAGTGTACATTTATGGGTGAAAAGTACAAGAACAGTAAATGCATTATTTTCTGTATTATATTATCTATAACAATATGTATGTGAAAATAATTTTCATTTTAATTTATATAATAAATATTACCACCTTTTATCCTCCTAACAACCCTGCAAGGTAGTTTTTGTGATTCTGAATTGTCCAAGGTCACCTAGTAAATTTTATAGACAGAATTCTGGATCTTTATAACAACAGAAGGCCAATAATATTTTTCCATTACTATCATTTTTAAGGCTGGTCCCATCTTGTGTAAAACTCAAAGGGAGAGCTGGTGAGATTCAGATCCTGATTAGTTAATTATTTACAGAATAACTGACAGTTTTGAGTATGGATGCAATGCTAAAGTGTGCTTTATTCAAAACCAAGTGTAATCTTCCTGTCTCATTTCTCAAGTTATTTGCAGGAGAAAGCAGAACTGATAATCTGAGAGGCAAGGAAATAAACTTCTAAAAGTCTGTAAAACTCTGACCATATTTGTATATTTTTACTGGGTTGAAAATATTATTGTCCTCTTTCATGTATATTTTCAAAAGATATTTCTTATGCTATCTCACTATACTAGATATCACTGAGGTTGTAAACTTGTACTAATTCAAACTGAAGGAAGAAGCATGCATTATTAAATGTTTCTCCACAGGAGAAAGAGAGAGGAAAAAAACCTTAAACACAGGAAAACAGATTTCTCAAGAAGAAGAACCATTCTTAGACTGCATTTATTCATCACCAAATACTTTAGTGATCATTGTGAAAGGATGGATAGATCTGCCAGGTTATCCCCTGTATTGTTTTTGGATATGTTTTTAAGTCTGCCCTTATTTGCATCGCCTTGCAATGTATAGGGAAAATGCTGCAGAACAGTCCTACTTTTTCAACCGGGAACAATTTTGCACAGTTTGACTAATCTTAATAACTATCTGTTGATTTATGTACTCTTCAGGGATGTGCAAATCGGATGCATTTGCTTTAAACTGTGGAATGAGCAAAATCCTCAAAACTCACTAGTGATCAGCATCCAGTCATATGACTGATTTGGGTTTAAATAGCCAGACAAGAACCACTCATAAAACAGACTCCCACTTAGCTAATATTTAAATGCCCCACCAGAAAAGCATTACACCCAATGTGGATTCAGAATGTCATTAATTTTCAAATGCTTTAAAATTTAGCTTCAATGGGAAGTGTGTGTGTGTAGGTGTGCACCTCTGCATGTATGTATGTTGTGAAGGACGGGAAATCTCATCTAATGAGTCAGTGATGGAGGCTTTTACCAGCAGGAATTGTAGGCCTCTTCTGAGGCTATTATTTTATTTATGTGTTTCATGCTGTTAAATGACCCATGATAGGAAAATCAGCAAAGTATGTATTTCCCCTGCCAATGCAATTTTCAGCAGTAAAGGTTAGTACCTTCAGTCACTGCTTTTGTGCCACATTGTACAGGGTGTGTCAACATACATCTTCAGTATTTGTTTGCTGCACAGGAGTCATCCATAGGGCATACAAAGCCTGGCAAGAATTAGGGTAAAATTTAGAGTGAAACAAAACAAAACAAAACAAATCTTTATGCCAATCAGTGTTTGATGAGTGGATGGTAGGTTTAGATTCACACAAGCATTTTCAGCTCTTTAACCTTCAGCATTAGAAGTCAAAGAACTGCAAAGAACCAGGTTGAAGTGGGAGAGTTAGAGAAAGATGTTGTTAAGGGACATCTATCATATCTATACATCATAGTTACCATACAAAAGCCCTGCTCCAAAATTTGGAATAGCAAGGAGGGTCCAATGACAGTAGGAAAAGAAGATTAAATGAAGCAAGTCATGTCCTTGTTTCTGACACCCATGAGGTGATGACTCTTAGAGATTTAATTGAAACCAACTTTGATGGCAAATAAATATGTATTTATTATTTATTATATTTATTTGTATCCCACTCTTTTCTCAGGAGTGGGACTCAGAGCAGCTTCACAACATTAAAACAGTACAATTAAAACATTAAAAAAAGATTCAACATCCCTGCCTGTCCTCATAACAATTCCTTAAATGCCTAGGGGACAACACAGAATCATGAGGGACCCCACAGGTCAATGGCCAGAGGGTCGAACATGAGTCCCCCAGCACCACCTTCTGTGTTCGCCCCTCCAGGAAGGAATGGAGCCACTATAGAACGGTGCCTCCAAGCCCTATCCCAGAGAGGTGGTCCAGAAGGATACCATGATTGATGGTATCAAAAGCCACTGAAAGGTCTAGGAGAACCAACAGGGACACACTCCCCCTGTCCAGTTTCCTCCGTAGGTCATCCACCAAGGCAATCAAGGCTGTCTCTGTTCCAAAGCCAGGCCTGAAACCAGACTGAAATGGATCTAGATAATCTGTTTCATCCAGAAACCCCTGGAGTTGGGAAGCCACCACACGTTCCAAAACTTTGCCCAGAAATGGTAGGTTAGACACTGGCCGATAGTTATTCATTGTTGTGGGATCCAAGGATGACTTTTTTAACAGAGGCCTCACAACAGCCTCCTTTAAGCAGGATGGAATTCTGCCTTGTTGTAAGGAGGCATTGATTACCTCCTTCACCCACTCAGGCAATCCCCCTCTGGCCTGTTTAATAAGCCAAGAAGGACAAGGGTCCAAGATACATGTGCTGGCTTTTACCTCTCCAAGGATCCTGTCCACATCATCAGGCTGCACAAGCTGAAACGTATCCATTAATACTGGACTGACAGGAGTCAAGGTTACATCCACTGACACTGTATCAACTGTAGCATCCAAGTCGGAGTGGATTTGAGTGACTTTATTTGAAAAATGTTGTGCAAATTCTTCACAGCGAGCCTCCGAGTGGTCTGCATCCTCCACTTGAGGGTGAGTGTGTAAAAGTCCCCTGATAACCCGGAACAGCTCTGCTGGCCAGCTCCTTGTAGATTCAATGTTGGCAGCAAAAATGATTTCTTTGCTAACTGCATTGCCATAGAGTAGGCTTTCAAATACGCTCTAGTCTGTGTTCTATCAGATTCACTCAGAGTCTTCCGCCAAATAAGAAAAACAAACATAGGGAGACTGTCATGATTGAAATTCTGTATTGCAGTTGCAATGATAATTGATCCCGTCTCCTATCTGGAGTAGAAAGGAAGCTTCCATTCACTTATCAAGGCAACTTTTCACCCTTGCCTGTTGCTGGTTATGGAGGTGCTAGTGATGTTAAATTCTCCCTGGTGGTTTCTACCCTGGCCTGATTCTCATGACTGCTACAGGACATTTAAAAAAACAACAACAGTTTTTTCTATGTGATTTTATGTAACTCAAAAATGACTTCTTGTTGTTCTTGATTGGTCCCATTATCCCATCTCACAATCTGTCTTCAACCTCAAGCATGACCCATTAATGCTAGCAGAACTCCCCCTGTATTAGAGCTCAAGATTGTAAATAAACTGAAATCTCTAAAGAGTGACTGTACTCATGCCTGGAACAGAGAGTGAGAAGGTTACATTGGGTTAAATGGGGGCAACTTTATTAACACTGGTGTAGGAGATCAGCTACAAATATTGTCAGCTGCAGAGCAAAAACTAGCAGAGGTGAAAGACACTTTGGATCACCTCTGCTTGTCTAATTTAGAGTGATCCAGACTACACTAGAAGCAACTATAACCCATCTGACTCTTTTCATAGGCTGTGGGAGTGCATCGTGATCTTCTGAATGTGTGATCCATGCAAACACCAAAGGAACGGCAAAACCATGAATCTAAGGAACTTCTGCCTCTATGCACCCATTACCGATTCTCCTGTTGTTTGCTTTCCTTCATCGCTCTACCTCTTTGACCTACTTATTTAACTATGTTGTTGCTCATGTGCAAAACAAAAGAAAACAAGACAAACTGTTTCCTTCTTGCCAAGGAGATCAATAGGTGGCAGCTGCAACAGCAGCAGCAACAGTGGTATTCACCTTTAAAACATCTAGCTGTTCCTATACTGTGAATTGCAAGGGCACTGGAGAATGCCAAGGGCACTAGTGGACAATAGAGATAGTCTAGTGAGGGACCAGTGATAGTTAGCATTGGTAAAGATAGGCATTGGCTTTAATACTTTTCATTGGCCCACCAACAAATATGCAGTTATGACCTACATTTCCTAGTCTCTGGTAAAGATGTTCCCAAACAAAAAGATGTTTGAATTTGAAAAGACAGGAAAGGTTCCTCTTGTTTCACTTTTTCTATCTAACATGCTCCCAATGAAGAGTGGAGAACCCCTTGTAATTCTCTTCTTTATTGTGTGACCTTTTATCGGGTCATAATAAAAGTACTACCCAATGTTGATTTAATGATAATTGTGTATATCAGCTTAAAAAATAAACAGGTGCATTGCAGACATTTTAAAAGCTTCTGCTGAATAAGTATCACATTTGCATTGGTGCATTAGACCCTCCCTCCCTCCTTTGAAATCCATCTTAAATGAATCTTGGAAGCAAATTCACCAAAATAAGACCGTGAATCAATAAAATTGGAGAATGGGTATCGGAAAATGTTATGAGGAACAAATATGAAGATTCTTGATGTGAAAAAATGCAAGCAAATCAGCAAACTATAAACCACTCTGAAAATATTTCTTATAATCTAAACATTTATCTGTGGCTTATTACTATTGCCTTTTAAGCATTCCTTTTAAATTCTTTCATGGAAGAACTGTGGGCTTGGGAATACATTTTAAGAAAATATGGTAACATGTGTCTAAACAGCCATAAATAAAAATACATTTGTAAGTAAAGAGCAATACAGAATGGAGCTTTATGTTCTGAAACACCAAGACTTGTTAGCTTTTTATGTTTCCAGGGTATCATAATATTTTATGTACTATTAGAATGTGCCAATGAAATAGGCTGCAAGTCACAAAATGCTTACTCTGGAGTAATCCCATTGACCTCTGGAGAACTGCTCTGTGGAATGTGATTTCCTTGATTGCTGTTGAAGAGAAGACTTTCTGCTTTTTTGTTGTTTATTTTAGCATTTTTCTGCAATTTCTATTGAAGAATATAAAAATGTATGACAGACAGACTCTCCCCTCCACCTCCATCCATCAAAAGGAATTCTTTTAACAACAAAAAACTGTAAGTACTTTCTTATGCCGACTGCAGCATTTTTGCAGAATGGCAAATATTCATTAATATGCAGTGCTATGCAGAAGATCTTACTGACAATTCCCAGGATGCTCCCCTTTTCATAAACAGATTGTTGATGGTTGCTGCATAATCCATCTGAGCATTGCAATAAAAAGAAAATATCACCAAGTGTTCACTGGGCAGTGCCAAAACAGAGTGTCAGAAATTGCTCAAGATAGCAGGTGGCGATAAAATGAATTTCTCTGACAATTTGAAAATTTCTGATTTCCTAACATTCGTGCTCCTCCAGATACCTTATGGTCTGGACTGCCTGTTGTTCTTATAATTGTTGTTGTTTTCTCCTTTTTAAAAGCTAATTAATGGGTGGATTGATTACTGAAGAAAATTGCACAAGTCTGCTAAGTGTCCCCCAGTTCTGACCAATAATTGATTTCACTGCAAGATGTGACTTTTCTATTTAATTAGAACTAAGGGGATGAGAAAGGAAGGAAAAGAACATGGATAAAGAAACTGATGGAGTAGATGAAGTTTAAAAAGGAGCAGCAGAGTATTACTGTATGCTCCTGTGCAAATAAGTATGGAAATTAAGATTTATATAGTTGTCCTTATGTCCTGTTGGCAGTGGGAATTATCTCCAGAACTAATATTGAGGTTAAGTTTCAGACATGCAAAAGTTATTGTTCCATAGATGTTCACAGAAAGAAATGATACGCATTAGTATATCACCACCTAGCACCAAACTTACAGACTATTCCCAAAGTAAGACAAGAAGAAAAGAGGGAATTAGAATTCACCAAATACAGAGGGTGCCAAGTTCAGGTGGAACTTGGAGCCTAAGTGCACCTTGAACTCTGTGCCAAGAAGTGCAGTGGGGTAAGCAAAGGGCAGAATAGAAAGATTTAGAGAATGAAATAAAAATACATTAAAATAGGAATATATTTCTGTGTCAAAGAAGGTAGTGGTATACACTGAACACAAGATGTGGCTTAGCTCCGGATTTCACAAGTCAGTAATAATAACAATTTGTCTTGGAGTGATTCTTTTTCTTTAAAATATATATATATATATATATTACATTACAGTGGGCCCTACTCATACGCAGGGATCCGTTCTGGACTCCCACCCCCATACAGGGGGAAAAACACAGATATTCAACCCCCATTTATTTTAAAGGAGGAGTGTTTCTGTGTTCAGCGTGGCACACACAACACTTTGTTTCTGGTTGCTTAATCTTCCATGTAAGGTTAAAGCTGTGTATAGCATGCCCACGTATGGCACGGGCATGCTGTATTATCGTACAAACAATACAAACAAGTAAGAAAAAATAAACATATGACTGCATAGTCTGAAAAATGAACAGGTATGAACAGCTATTAAATTTTGTAAGATGAAATTCAAAAATAATTTCAGAGCATCCATTATATGCCCAATTTTTACAGGTAATGATGAATGCTGGAGGAGTCCGCAGCTGTTGACGAGTGCACCAGCATTAAAATGTCTGACCAAAGGTTCAGATGTTATGTAGGTGGCTATATCAACTGTGATTTTGTGTTCATAGTCAATAAATGGGAATATTTGTCAATGAATGTCTCCTGGATGGTTTGTCTATTATAACTTTTTATTTTGTCTGAAAGGTTTTTTCCACCGGAAGTCCAAGGAGACTTTATCTGTCTTTCAACCCTTCACAATTTCAGTATAGGCAGCCATCATGAAAACATCTACTAAGCCACAGGTTCCTAATCTCTTAATTTTTTCATGGTAAGACTTCAGTAAAAAAGGGTATAAGGTTTATTTGGGAGGATTCATTTATTTCCATTGTAACCCAATTTATTCTGAAGTCGTTTCTAATAAGATGGGATACTTGCTGAGTTGGAAGGCATCAAAGTAAAGCATCAGATCTGGCACTGCCAAACCCACTTTTTTTGGAAGTCATATGTCTGACAGCTTTCCTAAACCTAGGCTTTTTGTGACTGAAGGCAGATTTATTAATACATTTTTGCCAGTTCTTTTATTTTGTTCACAATGGGAAATAGAATAGCTCGGAACAAAAGTACTAGATAAGGAATAAGTATCATTTTTATAAGAAGTGAAACCAGATACGCTTTGTTTTTCTCCTGTGTTAATTTTTAGGATTTTAAAGCAATACGGGGTTAGAATCATGGAATCATAGAATTGTAGAGTTGGAAGAGACACAAGGACCATCTAATCCAACCCCCTGCCATGCAGGAACTCTCCATCAAAGCATCCCAGACAGATGGCCATCCAGCCTCTGCTTAAAGACCTCCAAGGACGGAGACTCCACTACACTCCGAGGGAGTGTGTTCCACTGTCGAACAGCCCTCACTGTCAGGAAGTTCCACCTAATGTTGAGGTGGAATCTCTTTTCCTGGAGCTTGCATCCATTGTTCCAGGTCCTATTCTCTAGAGCAGCAGAAAGCAAGCTTGCTCCATCCTCAATTTGACACCCCTTCAAATATTTAAACAAGGCTATCATATCACCCCTTAACCGTCTATGCTTCTATGATTCTATATGAGAGGTTAGTTAATAGTTGAGCATAATTTTGAGACAGGATGTCAATAATCTATTGGGATGTAAGGTAATAGGTTGTGTTAATAAACTCAATAAAATATGTGTGTGAATAGCAATATACGGTATGGGCATAAATCCGAATGCATCAAGTAAAAGGCATTTCATTCTTCTGTGCTGATTCAGCTCACTGATACTACTATTGCCTAGCCTAACCCTTAGAATGATGCCCGCTAGGGTAACTGGAGGGAGAAAGGATGTCAACATAGTTTTAGCTGGAAATAATATGGAAATACAACCCAGAAAGCTACTAATTTATACTTATGGGCTTTCTGATCAATTTCTGAGTCTTTGGGGTGAATGAGTGGGTAGATTAAAAGGAAATTTAAAAAAAGCATCCCTTCATGTTTAGTAGTTTACTATTTTGCTGAGAGTTTTTTCAGCTGCAGTGGTATTTTAGGAAGAGGGGTTAGAAAATTATGGGGTCTGCAAAAACAGGGCTATGACCACACTTTTGCCACTCCTGAACTAAAAATGTCCCCAGATGCAGGCTTAAATTTCCGATCTTTGCTAAATCATAAAGGTCATTAGATAACTGTGGGCAAGTATTTCTTTCAGCACAATTTATCTACCAGGGTCAAAATGGGTAAATTGTGAAGATCAAAATAGGTAATTATATTTGTTGCTCTACATTTCTTGGAGGAAGGGTAGTTGAAGCCTTATCTTACCTGGGGGAAGTTATCTGAAATTAGTGAGGGGAAAAAAACCTTTGTGGAACTGAAGCATCTCAATGAAGCTAACTGTTTTGCTTCTCTTGCAAAATTCCCTAAGGTTTCTGAGGTTTATAGGCCCTTTTGGAGAAATAAGGTAAATAAAACAATGTGCAACTTTCAAAATGTAGTTGAAGAATGAACACAAACAAACAGTAGTCACTGGGGCAAATGTACCTGAAAGTGTATAAATAAATAAATGTGTACTTTAGAAACATGCATTAAAATGCACTCAAAAATGACAAGTGAGAGTCAAGGAAATGTAGCAAAACTGAGGCTGTGAGATTTTCACAGCCCTTGTTGAAATAAACACTGAGATAAACGACTCCTAACTTTGTGGTATTAATTAGCTAATGCTATCTTAGGAAAAGTATCTTTGCAGGAGAATCATAGAATCACAGAGTTGGAAGAGACCATAAGGACCATCTAGTCCAACCCCTGCCATCTAGTCAGAGCACCCCAATAGATGTCCATCTAGCCTCTGTTTAAAAACCTCCAAGGAACGAGACTTCACCACACTCTGAGGCAGAATATTTCACTATTGAACAGCTCTGACCATCAGGAAGTTCCTCTTGAGATTTTGGTAGAATTTATTTTCCTGTAGTTTGAATCCATCGCTCCTTGTCCTAGTCTCTGGAGCTGTGGAGAACAAACCTCTCCTTCTTCAATATGACACCCTTTCAAATATTTGAACATGACTGTCATGTCCTCTCTTAACCTTTGATTTATCAGGCTAAACAATCAATGCTCCATAAATTGCTCATCATTGGTCATGGCTTGCAGACCTTTCACTATTTTGGTCACCTTTCTCTGGATACATTCCAGCCTCTCAGCATCCTTTTTGAATTGAGGTGCCCAAAACTGGACACAGTATTCCAGGTGAAGCCGGACCAAAGCAGAATAGAGTTGAACTATCCCCTTGATCTAGACACTATATTTCTGTTGATGCAACCAAGAAGTGTGTTGGCTTTCCTGGATCCTACATCACACTGCTGACTCATGAACGGTTGTCTAGCCAGGTATTTCTCATTCTCTATCTGTGCATTTCATTTGTTCTGTCTAGGTGTAGGACCTTACATTTCTCCTGTTGAAATTCATCTGGTTAGCTTTAGCCCAGTCCTCTAATCTGTCAAGGTCATTTAGAATTTTAATCCTGTCTTTAATCCTGGAGAATTAGCAAACCCAATCTATCTACTGGAACACCTCTTTCCATATAATCCACCGCGTGTACTCAGGTCTGGGGAAAATCTATTACAGCCTATAAAGACCAGGTTGGCTGCGGTTTCCCAGAAGACCTTCCTTCAACTGCTCCCAGATTATGGAATGGAATGGCCTGCCAGATGAGACATAGTGACTCTTAGTGATGATAGCATTGTTTTCCAAGTAATTACCAACCATCTGTTCTTAATCTGTCTGGCAAGCCTAAATTCATCCTGTGCATTTGCTTCTTTTACCTTCCCTGTACATATATTGGCTATACCTTTGAATTCCTCTTCAGTGTTGTGTTATCTTCCAGTACTGTGATTGTTGCTGAATTATCCCTGGTGTGATAATCTCCGATGTCTGTAGAATCACTATGTAGAGAGATCTGGTAGCACCTTTGGGACTAACTAAAGAAAGAAGTTGGCAGCATGAGCTTTCATAGTCAGAAGTCTGCTTCATGGGGCATAGTGGGATCAGCAGTCCATCATCATTACCTATCCCTGATAAAGCAAAATCTATTATTTGTTTTGATAAAGTATTGTGTGTCCCCTTATCCCAGAATTTTCCCCATCTTCTCAGTGACTATTGGCAAGTTAAAACAACAGCAGCAACATATGTTTACGGCTGTTCTTGCTCCTATTAGGAGACATGGTGGGCTGGGAGTGTTGTTTATTTTTCCTTAAAGATTTAGAAAGTAATTTAAAATCATCCTCCAAAAATCTCAAGTTGTGATGTGTGTGTGTGTTTTTTTTTTAAAAAAAAAGTAAAGGTAAAGGTTTTTCCTTGACAGGATTGTCTAGTCATGTCTGATTTTAGGGGGTGGTGATCATCTCTGTTACTAAGCTGAAGAGCCAGCATTGTCAAAGACGACTCTCCAATCATGTGGCCAGTATGACTGCACAGAAGGCTATTACCTTCCCACTGAAGTGATTCCTATTTATCTACTTGCATTTTTACATGCTTTTGAAATGCTAGGTTGGCAAAAGCTGGGACTAGTGATGTGAGATTAGTTTGTCACATGGCACTCAGGCCTTAACCTGTTGCCCTACCAATCTTGCATTCGTCAGAGCCACCATTAACTGCTGAGCCACTGCATTTTAAAGAGAAAAAAAAATCAAAAACCAATTTTCCTTCCTACCCCTTATGATATAGAGAAAATTGAAATAAGATATCATTGTGTTAGAAAAAGAAGATCCTATTTATAATGTTTATATTGTTTATAAGCAAGCTGTATTTTAAATAAAATTAATTTTAAAAAAACCAATTTTCCTGAAACAATTAATATACACAATACTCTTACTCATATACTTCCTGTGTGGTTTAACAAGCTAAATAATAAGCTAGAATTCTACTTCTCTTGGGCATCTCAAGAAGTAATATGCCCAAGATATAATCTGATCAGAGCTAATAGGTGAAGAGTTGCTTCACTTTGCAAATAGACTTGCCTAATGTCAAGCTCCCACCTAGTATTAAAGGGAGAACCGCATTTAAATTAATTCTAAATTAAGCAACTGTGACTATATCACTCTGTGCTGGTATTTTAAAAAGCTGCCTGTTGGACTTTGTAAGGAAATACTTTAAGAGATTTCCCACTGTGATGAAATCCCCTCATTCTTGTGCTTTCAGCTTAACAAGCCTGACCCTCCATACTGCACCTAAACATTTAGTCTGAATATTGTTTTGGTCTCATGTCTAAACCTCTACAATGTGTCCACAGATGTTAGCATTGTTTTGGACATGTTCGCTTCTTTCAGACAATCCTCTACAGAGCTGTTGTCAACATTCACTGATAACTTGATGTTCAGAGCTTCTGCTTACTGCTTCATCCACTGAATCATGTCATTGCAGTTTCTCAAGTAAGACCTTTAAACACTGATTCCATCCAGGGGGACCACTGACTCTTCCTGGGCAGTAGGGAGCATAAAGGGGGTTCCTCCTTCAGCGGAGCTGTGTATGAACAATAAAGTCTCTTTGAGTTTTGATATGCTTTGTGTTTATGGTCTAATACTGTGCCCTTAACCTTGATTTGTTCTACAGTCCTGTCCATTCTTTTGTCGTTTGTTCATCATGGTTCCTTAGTCTTGCATTCTGATTTCTTTTCCAACCCCAGTTTTGATTCATTCCTGATTACTGATTATGATCTGGATATAACATCTGATGGAGAATAAAACTTGTTTATTTGGTAGAGCTCATCTGAATTACAGATTAAATGACATTTCCCTCAGAATGAGGAGATATTCTTCTCAAAAATGGGCTACAGGCTGCAGGCCATCTTTCATTCAAAGGAACTGCTTTTCAAGGGTACAGGAATATGGAGTTTCCACTTAGTTTGCACAATTACTAATTGCTAATTAATAAATTAATCATTGATAAATTTGCCTAGTCCATTTAAAAAAATCCAAACTAGTGTCTGGTGCACATCTTTTAGTAGCAAATTCCATTCATTCGTTATATATATTGTGTGAGGAAGTACTTTTATTTCCCTGTCCTGAAGCTTGTGCAAATCAGCTTAATTGAATCATAGCATCATAGAATCATAGAGTTGGAAGAGACCACAAGGGCCATCCAGTCCAACCCCTGCCATGCTGGAACTTCCAATCAAAGCATCTCCGACAGATGGCCATCCAGCCTCTGTTTAAAGACCTCTAAGGAAGGAGACTCCACTACACTCCAAGGGAGTGTGTTGAAAAGCCTTTACTGTCAGGAAGTCCCTCCTAATGTTGAGGTGGAATCTCTTTTCCTGCAGTTTGCATCCATTCTTCCATGTTCTAGTCTCTGAAGCAGCAGAAAACAAGCTTGCTCCCTCCTCAATGTGACATCCCTTCAAGTATTTAAACAGGGCTCTAATATCACATCTTAACCTTCTCTTCTCCAGACTAAACATTCCCAGCTCCCTAGGCCATTCTTCATAGGGTTTTATGGTTTCCAGACCCTTGGACACCCTCCAGTTTCTCCGCATCCTTTTTGAATTGTGGTGCCCAAAACTGGACACAGTATTCCAGGTGGGGCCTAACCAAAGCAGTGTAGAGTGGCACTATTACTTCCCTTGAGCTAGACACTAGACATTTTTTATTAAAGCTGGCTCTTTGAAGCCAGACATAAAAACATAAGGAGAGAACTGCTGGATCAGACTAAGGGCCCTACTTATTGTAGTGTTCTATCTCCCACAGTGGCCAGTAAGGTTTTCATAGTAAATCAACAGGCAGAGCATGGGGACAAGAACCCTCTCTCACTGTTTCCCAGAAACAGACATTGATAGAAATGCTTGTTAGGAAGTAGTATATAATTGCAATGTATTCAGTGATGGTCTTTTGCATAAAGTTCTCTAATTCCCTTTTAAAACCAAGTTGACAGCCATCAACACATCCTAAAGAACTGTATTTGATATTCAGCTACAGGCTGTATGAAGAAGTACTCCCTTTATTTTCTTTCCCAAATCTTTCAATATTTGAGTTTGTTGGATGGTCCTAGGCTCTAACATTATGGGATACTGAGTACACATTTGTATAAATAATCTTAAGTACATGTCTCTTAAGCTTTTTATGTTATTTTTGAATATTGGATGCATGTGTTTTTAATTTCCAGTTTTCTTGGTTCCTTGGTATTGAGCAGGATAGAATGCGAATAGGGAAGATGATAGATATGCACAGTTTTTGTAAGCCACAATTTACATAAAGGCACACTGTCATAGGCATGGGTGGATTTTACTACTAGCTAGTTTTTCCAGTGTTTCTTACTTTCCGTATAACTAAGTTACAAATTTTTATTGCATTTTAATGGTTGATCTAAGGATGTTTGTAAAACCAAAGGTCAGCTCAATAGCTTAAAATAGTTGCAGCAGCCTTGGTGGTAAATGAACAGGATTCAAGGAAAGGTGAAAATGTGGCTGATAAGGTCATAAAGTTGAACAGCTGACTACATTTAATTGACCTATATTCTTCCAAAGGCCATAAACTTTGTCACACTTTGTAAATGCCACAAAAGCTTTCCAATATTTATAGAGAAGTCTTAATATAGGAAGCCAAGAGAAAGTCTGTTTAAGAAGATAAGAAAAAAAATCAAAACATCAAAAAGGGAGTCTTGTAATTCACAGCAGTATTTAGAAGAGGCGAGGACTAGTATGGATCATTAGCAGCCATTGAGCATTGCTTCCCTTAATAACAAGGTATATCATTTTATAAGTGAGAAAGAAATGGAGAGTGCAAAGATAAAGGGGCATTTCCAGTCAAATGTCAGTTTCCCCCTGTAATTGTAGATAGAACTGCTGACACCTCAATACTACGAATACAAGAATTGCCTTGTTCTTTCAAACAAAGGTCCATCAAGCCTAGAAGTCTAGTCTAGCTCAGCAGTCAGACAGATGCTTTTTGGTGCTCATGTGATCATTTCAAGTATTAAAGATTCTTGGCAGATGCCTGTCAGCCCCTCCTTGGAAATCTCCAGACCAGAGGGTAAACCAGTTCTCCAGGCAATTTATTCATTTTCATATACCCTTCATGATAAACTATTATCTATTTTTCAGAGGTTTTGGTCCACTGTTTCTTGACATATGGTCATTGGATTAGACTGAACAATTGTTCAGACCTTTCCTTTATGACTTCCTCGAATATCTCAACATTTTGAATAGAAGTCTGTTGTCGGATTCTGGCAATAGGATACTTTTACTGGCACCAGCGTCCCTGAAATTTGGACCTTAATGTGATATATGGCTTAGTGTGATATATAGTTGAATTTAATTCAGTAATATGGTATTCAAGGCAGTTTACAACCATTTGAAAGCACCATGCAACTAAAAAATATATATATTAATACAAAGTTAAAATGCAATTAAAGTAGATTTCTATTTGTTAAAGTTAAAACGCAAGTTAAAAGCACGCTTTTCAAAAAAAAAAAAAAACCCCTAGGTATTTAACATAACAAAATAGAAGCACAACACCTCCCCCATCAAAAGCTTCATCTGCTGCAATAACAAAAAACAAAATGCCTCCCTAAATAAAAAGGTAGGTAGGTAAAGGGCCAAGCAGACCTCTCAGGGAAGGAAGTTCTATAGCTTGGGAGCAGCCACTGAAAAGGCTCTCTTTTGTGTCCTCAACAAATGTTCCTGTGATGGTAATATGATGGGACCAAAATTAAGCTTTCCCCCACAGATCTTAAAGTATCGGCAGACTCATATAGGGAAATAATATATTCCAGATAGTGTGGACCCAAGCTGTGTAGGACTTTAAAAGCATTGATTTTGCCTGGAAAAAGGTCGGCAGTCAGTGTAGCTATTTCAACCAGGGGTTATACTCTCCTTATACCCTGTCCTAGTCAGAAATCTGACCATAGCATTCTGGACCAGCTGCAGTTTCTGAAATTTCCAAAGGCAGCTTCACATCAGAGTGTGTTACTGTAAATGAAAGCTCATATCTCCCCATGTAAGCCTGTCTGAATCATATGATATTCAGAGGAAGGCTAAGCCACCACCCTCTGAAGTTCAACTGGTAAGGATATGGGAAAGCACCTTCTTGGTGGCTGTTCTTGGTGGCTGTTCCTAGGCTATGGAACTCCTCTCATGGAAGATTCAATTTGCTTCCTCTCTGCTGTCTTTTTTCCAGAAGGTGAAAACCATTGGCCTTAACTAACCAGGGATATACAATTAGGGGTGCTATTTTTCAAATGTATTTCATGTGTTTTTAATGGTTTTGTATTAAAATGGTTGTGTTTTAATTCAATCAGTTCTTCAATTTTTTAAGCTTTTGTATGGCATATTATTTTGACTCTCTATCTATCATCTATCTATCTATCTATCTATCTAATTAAAGTCACAGTTGAGAGAAAAGTGAGCCAATAAATAAATAAATAAATAAAATCATTAAAATAAAGTAAACCATTTGTCTGCATTTAGAATCATAGAATCATACAGTTGGAAGAGACCGCAAGGTCCATCCAGTCCAACCTCCTGCCATACAGGGACTCACAATCAAAGCATCCCTGACAGATGGCAATCAAGCCTCTGCTTAAAGACCTCCAAGGAAGGTGACTCAACCAACTTCTGACATCTAAGACTCCACCACTGTCTAACAGCTCATACTGTGGGGAAGTTCCTCCTAATATTGAGGTGGAATCTCTTTTCCTGTAGCTTGCATCCATTGTTCTGGGTCCTATTCTCTGGAGGAACAGAAAACAAGTTTACTGTTCGTCACTGGAACAAACTCCTTCGGAGAGTGGTGGCATCTCCCTCTTTGGAGATATTTAAACAGAGGCTATCTGTTGGGTATGCTTTGATTTCAGAGTTCCTTCATGACAGGGGGTTGGACTGGAGTGGGACCTGTTACTGGTCACACTTTATCCAGTTGATAAGACTACACATGATCTTCCTATGTTAAAACTGTTTTAAAAATATTTTTGATTTGTTGTCAAATATGGTTTTATTTCTTTTTACATGTTGCACATCATTGGGCATCACTGTAAAGTGATACACAAATATTTATAATAATTATGAGGAGGCAGGGAGAGTATCTTGTGTGGTGACATAGACTGGGCCCAGTAAGAAATATGGTTTTGCTGATCCCTTTTTAAATATATGGTTTCATTTACTAAATTTCAATTTAAAAACCTTTCTGTGCCTAGCTGCAGCTCCACTTTGGTTTTGACCAATCCATCATATTAACTTGTTTTATTGGTTTCTATCTTTCTGTTTAATTACATTGGATTTCAGCTGTGCTGTTGCATATATATATAGTTTGTTGAATATTTGAAGCAGCTCTAAGAGGTTTTGCTGAGCTGCCTGAAATTAATATTCAATACTCCTCTGAGCCTTCCAGTGCCTCCTCACAGTCAGTCTCTCCACAATGCTAAAAGAGAGAGAGAGAGAAAGTAAATGCATTTCAAATGATTCTGTGATCGTCAGATCCTACATACCTGTCTTTATTAATTATATATGTCTCACTCACTGGATTAGTTTCCCAAATAGCCTCTGACCACAGAGATTGTGTTAGAGAGCAATCCTGCACTATCTACAAAAAGCATTTTTTTAAATCATGTTGTAATCACTATTCCAATCTCAGTAATTAAAATCCTCCATGATCAAAGTTCTGGCCTTCTTTTCTTATCAGAGTAGCATTTGCTTCTGCAGCAGGCCTAGAGGATTGTCAGAGCTTGACTAGCTTCATTGTTCCTTATCTCTGAAACTTTCTGATGTATCAGCCAAAATATTTACTTCATTCTCATTCTGAAGGCTTGATATCATCCTGCAGCAGACACAGCTCAGGTGGATCCATGCTGCATTCTGTTCAGTCCTTCAGTACATTTTTGTATTCTTGATTGTTATACTTTCTGTCATTTCCTTCCTCGACCTTGTCTCTGTTAATCTAATAATATTCATACTCTTCTCTGAAAATCTCAGCTCCCAATTCAGTAGCCTGATTAAGTATGCTCAGAGCATTTCCGCAGTGTGCTTTAGAAGAAATTGTTTTCCCTTTTATCAGCTCCTCACTTTACCTTCTCAGTAACTCCAGAAAAATAAGTCAGATACACATCCATTAAGGTCCACAAAATGTACTTCCATTTCATTTTGACAGAGCCTTCCTCCACTGTGCTCCCAGTTCATATTTTATGTCTGCACGACAGATATCAGAATGAAAATAGATGGAGTGGATCAGTAATGACATCTGCCCCCAAAAAAGCTATGCTGTGACCCGAGGCTTTTGTGCTATCTATGAACAGTCCATTTATTAGGCAAAGCGAGGTTATCATCTCAAGATAGGGCAGCAATTTTGGTTCTCTAGATATTTTGGACTTCAGCTCCCAGAAGCGCTCGTCAAAATGGCCAGGTGTCAAGGGTTTGCAGAACTGAAGTCCAAAACATTTGAAAGGTTATTGTTATTGTATTAAAACACCAGAGAAGGGCAGATATATGTGTGGGAATTTCTTGCATGCCAAAATATCTTAACTTTGTCAAGGCTCCTAGCAATGCCACCAAAGAAAATTTCTTTTCATCCTCCCATCCCAGTTTAAGCTGCAAAGTACTTAAGCTCAAAGGAAAATATCTTTGGTGGCATTACTGGGGACCTTTGCTTTTTTTAATAAAAAACCCATTCATTTCCACTATTTGTTTTCACTTCTCCACACTTTTTGTAACTTCTCTAATTATGGGGAAGGACGCATTACCCATAGTTCAAATACTGACTTACCATTTGTGTTGCTGCCTTGTGCTGTGTTGTGCATATGGAGGCAGTGATAAAATAGATGGGAAATTTATTTTGTACCACAAGTGACTTACTTTCAGATTTTGTTTTAAAAAAGGATTCCATGTATGACTACCTCTTATCTAGGTAATATGGCCTGTACTACAGCCACTCAATACCAACCATGGGCTCAGGGTTGACTCAGTCTAGCATCCTTCAGAGGTCGCTAAAATGAGTAACCAGCTTATTTGGGGCAATTAGCTTACACTTTATAAACTGCTTAGGGAGTGCTTAAGTGCACTAACAAGCAGTATAGAAAAGTACTTGCTATTGCTATTTTTTTGTATTGTTGTGTGGATCTTTGACCAGAATTCCTTTATTCGAGGGCAAGATAACCACATATTCATACGGTATAAAAAGCCAGTTTCCTTTTGGCACTTCCAACACTTATTGTTGCCAAGTTTGTATATCTTATCATGTTTCCAAGGTGTGTATTATCAAAGTTGGATTTCTCCAATGTGTTGTACATTGGACTACCTCTGAACCAAGTTTGGAAACTTCAATTAGTTTAAAACATGGCAACCAATATTGCACCAATATTAAAATCATTCCGCTGGTTTCTGCACAAGGTACAAAGTGCTGGTTGTTACCTCCATGGGTCCAGTTTACCAAAGGGATCACCTCATCCCATATAATCTGCCCCATACACTCAGGTTCTCTGGGGAACATTTACTCCCGTCACCCAAGACTAAGTTGGCAACTGACACCCAGAGGACTTTTTCTTCAGCCAACCCTAGACTGTAGAACAACCCGCTGGACATGATTTGATAGCTGAATACACTGTCTGAATTTAAAACAGCACTAAAGACCAGTCTCTTCTGGCAGATGATTTTTAAACCATAAATTTTAAATTGTGAACTTTAAATTGTGGGTTGATTGTTTTGATATATGTCTTATTTGTTCTTTTAAATTGATGTTATGTGTTTTAACTGGATTATGTGTTTTTAAGTGATGTTTCTTGTTCTGTTGTTGTTTCCAGCCTTGAATCATGGGGAGAAGCAGGTAAATAATAACAACAACAACAACAACAACAACAACATAAAAATATAGAAGGTAAGTATTAGAGCCTTGTCCTCAAACCATTTAGGGGCAGATAAATTTCAGCAAGCTTCTAGGAGGAGAGCAGGAATTATCTTTTGATAATGTGTAATCAGAACACAGCTTTGTTCTTCTTCATAAGAGGGTTATTTTCTGTGTGTGTTTTTGTTGCCACTGCAAGTAGAAATAGTAACAACGGTATTAGCATCCTAATCAATATTTTTATCTCCCACAATGCATTGTTCTGGAGTAGGGAGTTAGAAAAAAAATTATGAAGCAGCCTTCTTTTTGAAGGGGGCCGAAACAAAATCAGTAATTTTCTGAGAAATTTTGATTCAGTTCTGTGTTTATGCCTGTCTTTGTGCCATGTTAGGAATCCAATAAAACCAGAGTATACTTCATATGATCACTAAGGTAATTTAAATCACCACTAATAATGGACTACGGCAAACATGGGAAGCATCTTTCAGCTTCAAGTCCACATTCTGTTTCGTGAGACTAATGGATTTTCCCATTCCAGGGATCACCCCTTGTTAAGCTAAGTAAGGTGTTCACTTCAGGAAGGGATTCTAGGAAATGTCTGAGAGACTGGAGGAGAAAGACGTGTGTCAGCCTTGCACCATAGTTTGCTACCTTCTGGTATGATGAAATGCCGAGCAAAGTATAACTGTCAGTTCAGTCCACTTTTGTATCTGAAATTTTGGGAAATAGAGAGATTCTCTTTTTTGACATGTTTTGTTGCTATTGAAGTTTTGTGCCTTGAAATCATGTCCAGTTTATTGCAACTCTAAGAGAAACCTATCAAGATTTGTTCAGAGGCAACTTGCTATCTTCCTCCTCTTATGCGGAGAGTGTTTCACTTTGGCCAAGGTTGCCTAGTGGGTTTCCATGGCCAAGAAGGGATTTGAACCTTGGTGTCCCAGAATCCTAGTCCGGCACTCAAACAAATGCACTAGGCTGGCTCTCTTTTGTTTGTCTTAATTAGTAAAATGTTTTATTTACAAAAAAAAGTAAGGGGTTCTTTCCCAAAATGTAAATGAAGGCTGAATTTACTGAAGTATAATTTTGAACCATACGAACTAGCAAATTATAATAAATGTATTACTAAATTTCTTATGAATCCTGGCAGCGTTCTCTCAGAATCACCAGTTTCCTGGGTTGACTCCAACAAAACAAATCAAATCAAAATGTGTATGCTGAGCTGCTTATTAAGGAGAGGGTATGCCTCTTATCCAGTGCCGAAACAAATTAAAGAAGGTGGCAAGTACATGTGTTTGTCTGTTTTGCACATCTACTCATCAGGAGAGGAATCATGTGCTTTGTGAAAGTGGCATTTCTTGCCACCAGGATGCCTGGGCATCTTTCTGTAGAAATTGCAAATTTCTTTGACACAGAGGTTCTGGCAAAGGAGAGATAAGATGCTGGCAAAGGAAAGATAACAAATATTGGCAGCTTACTTGAACGTGCTCTCTTTTGAGAAATTAATGCCTTAGCAAAGTTTTAGTAAGGGCTCTATTCAAAATTAATGACCAAAAATCCTGCTCCACACCATATTTCATGTATAAAAAGGAAAGTTGATAAAGGTAAACCACTCTTGAAGTACAGACCTCCAACTTGTTCCAATTGTGCTGGTTGCCAGTTTGTGTCCAGATCTAGTTTAAAGGACTAATTCTGACCCTAGGACACCCCTATTCTTAAGCAGAATGAGATGACCGTGTCAAGCAGTGAGTATGAGGCTGGACAGTGGCAAGCTGTTCTGCTCCTGCCATTCCTCCTGAGCTTCTTGGCTGGTCTCCTCTGATGAAAGACAGACTTGTGTACACACCATGCGATCTGCCTCCTATGATAGTCTGCTGCTTTCAGATGCCCTGGAGAATGCTTTGCAAGGAAGATCCCACTGGTGATCCCACTTCTAATCATCTTCAAATCCAACTCCTTCTCCCAAGGGTGTAGATGCTTGTTATTCTACTTTTCAGATCAGGCTTGGGAATCATGCAGCCTTCCAGGTGTTTTTGGAATGCAGCATCCTGCTGCCCTGGCCAGTATAGCTAATGGTAAGGGATGCTAAAAGGTGAATAACAAAATGTCTACATGATCTCCACCCCTATTTTAGGCTGTAAACATACTAGAACATAGGTGGTTATAAATGGACAATTAATATATTCAAAAAGGATGTGGAGAAACTGGAGCGTGTCCAAAGGAAAGCAAATAAGATTGTGAAGGGTCTGGAAGCCGTGCCTTATGAAGTGTGACTTAGGGAGCTGGGGATGTTTAGCCTGGAGAAGAGAAGGTGAAGAGGTGATATGATAGCCCTCTTTAAGTATTGGGGATGCCATATTGAGGAGGATGCAAGCTTGTTTCTGCTGCTCTAGAGAATAGGACCTGGAACAATGGATGCAAGCTCCAGGAAAAGAGATTCCACCTCAACATTAGGAGGAACTTCCTGACAGTAAGGGCTATTCAACAGTGGAACACATTCCCTCAGAGTGTAGTGAAGTCTCCTTCCTTGGAGGTTTTTAAACAAAGGCTGGATGGCCATCTGTCAGGGATGCTTTGATTGAGAATTCCTGCATGGCAGGGGTTGGACTGGATGGTCCTTATGGTCTCTTCCAACTCTACGATTCTATCCTAAAATTTGGCCAGAGCAGATGAGGGAGAATTTCATTTCAATTAGTTCTGAAGATTTTACAAAAATTCACATGTGATATATTTTGGAGAGAAAGAAGTTGAGGATTTTTTTTTTTTAAATAAACCCTGAATATGGGAGAGAGGGAAATATTTACATGTCACCAGTCTTGAAATCTGGCTCTAGGTAAGAAATTACAAATTGAGAACAGCAACATAAGAATCTGGCTTATCCCAGATGTCCACACTGTGTAGCTGTGGCCTTCCTATATTCAGGATGACTCCTGAACTCACAACTCCTGGAAGCTGATCATTTCAACTAGAAATATTCCTCAGCTTACCTAATGGTTGAGTTAGTGGCAAATGGAGACCAACATCAGTAATGCTCCAAACACTACCGCAAAGAGCAGCAGTTGTAGCGCGCCAAGGAACTTTTCCAGAACTCTAGTCCTGAATTTTAGAGCCTGGCTCCAATCTTCCAGGCTCAGAGTTGGGAGGAGAGGATTGAGGAATCTCAGTGCAAGAGTTCTGCCTTACAAGGTGTGCTGTCCATGGTGCTATAGGCCACTTCAGAGCAGCAGGGGCAGACCTGCCAGTCGGTCCACCTGGCCACTCTCTCCTCTCCCTCTCTCCTCTTCCTCTTGTGCCACAGGCAGCACTGGGGTTCAGCAAGCCTCAGCATTCACTGCCTCAGGAATGGATAAATATGTTACTACAAGACTCTTGCTTTGTGGCTTTTCCTGTTTTATTAACTTTCCCAGTTCTGTTCCTTACAGATGGTTGAAGCTGCAGTACAATCTCCTTTCTGGTCTGAAGTCCACCTGGGATGTGCAACTGATAGCAAAAAGCCTGATACAACTATCTTTCTTTTTCAGCTCTGCTTAGGAGTGTGATTCCTTTGTCTTATCATTTTAAAAAAAAATCTCTCTTATCCTTTTTGCTCCTTCTTCCCTGCTCACATAACTCCTTGATGAATGTCTCTGCCTGCCTTCCCTTCATACTTTCTGTCTCCCCCATCCTCTTTCTTCTTCTTCCATTCTCATACCTATACTCATCTTCTTTGTTTTGTATTACCTTTTTTTTGTATGGTCAGCTGTCCTCTTTCATGAGGTTTAGGGGCCAAGTCCCAACTACCGCAAAAGTGAAAATACATTATTATCTCTAGGCCTGTCAAATGAACTCCCACTGTCACTGGGGATGTTGGCTGGGAAGAGGGGAAGGAGGAAAAGAGAGCAAGGAGGCTGACCTAGTTCAGCAGCAGCTTCTCTACAAAAACCACAAAAGGGAAACCTGTGAATGTGGAGGACCAACTGTAGTTATCCTGTTTCTCTCCCCATCCACAGAGTATCTTTCTCTTTCCTTCTCCCTTTCTCACATTTTCTAATTTTACTAGCTTCTTCCTTTCTTCTCCTTCTGGTTCCCAGGTTTTTCTGGCAGCGATTGTCTTCTGGTGATTATTAATTGTATAGTGGCAGTGATGATTTTCGGGAGCATTTTATAACCTGACTTTAAAAAAAAAAGTGAGGAAAATGTAACTAGAGAAGAGCAACCATTTAAAAGCAGAATTTGGAAAACATTGTTTTTCCTTGGAAAGTGATCATTAGTTGGTTAACTTGTCCCATAAGCTAAAATCAGTTCTTGTGAAAGTATTAGAAATAGAGCTGAATTGTCCAAAGCAGGGCATGGAAAACTTAACTTTGTAGGACGACAAGTCCTATGTGTTTTTAAAAGCGGTGTTTCTAAATTGTTCAAAAAATTTAAAAAAATGGCTGGATTTTTTTTCTTTTCTGGTTCAGTGAAAAAAGCTGTTCAAACTAATGTTTTTCAAGAGATTTTAAATAAGTAGCCATGTCTCTTGCAGTATAAAAGGGAGAAAGGAAGGAGGAGGGGAAGAAAGGGGCAAAAAAAAAAAAAAAGGAATGTAGCAACATCTTTAAAACTAACTGGTTTTTATTTTGGCAATCTCAGTGGCAGCAGCAGTGGTGGTGGCACGCTCTTGCCTAATATCCCACCTGGCTGTCCAGTGCTTGCCTTCCCTCCTTTGTATTATGCTGTTCTTTGATTCTTTGGTAATTTGTAGCTGCCCTATTCTCTCACTGCTTAAATCAGGACTGTACAATTATGGGAGACAGGAACAGGTAGTCAAGAATGGCAAGTGTGGGGCTTGAACAAAGAATGGCATTGCTAGCTACATTTAATCAGAATGTACTACTAGGATGGAAGTAATACCATGGCAAAAATCCATCTGGCCCTCTTAACAGCTTCCCCTTTGCTGAATTTTGCACATTGTGCAAGAGATTTGAAAGGCAGAGGTGTGGATCTTATTTGGCTCAGTTTTCATTATTATTATTTTTTTCTTTTCAGTCACTGACTTGTCATTTTGATTGCTATGTGCTGTAAATAGTGGAATGCAACAATATCACTGCTTGTGTCTAATGATGTATTTTATACTTAGCTGTCTCGCTGCCCAGCAACTTCGCTCTTTCTCAGGCATAGAACTAAACATCTCCATTGCCACATCATTCCCTCAAATAGAAAACTGATCAGTTGAGTGCCCATCAATCTGGAAGTAAAACAGAACGATCCAAAACATAAGTGAGTAATTTTATTATTGTCGAATGCTTTAGTTATGCAAAATAATATTATAAATGTGATGTTAAACTGAATAAACATAGAATCATAAAATCATAGAGCTGGAAGAGACCACAAGGGCCATCAAGCCCAACCCCTGCTGTTTCTTGCCTCAATGACTAATATTTTGAATGCTTTGGCATATTATAAATGGCATAATGAGAAAAAAGTGTGGGGTTTTTTTTTCTAGGTTTAGAAAAGGCTTTTGATTTGGTAATTTGGAAAGCAATGTTTGAAATTATAAAATGAATTAATATAAATCCAAATTTTCTTAATTGGTTGAAAGAGATATGCAATGTCCAGAAGGCTCAAATTTGGATTAATGGGGGGAAAACAAAAATGTTAAATATTCAAAGGGGGACAAGGCAAGGGTGACCTCTGTCACTGCTTTTATTTCTTTTAGTAATAGAAGTATTGATTAGGGATATGAAAGGAAACGATGTGATAAAAGAATAAAAATAGGTTCAGTGGAGGTAGTTATGAATGAATGGAGGGGATATAAAGATAAGAGGAATAAAGAGAAGGGAAAGGAGGGGGAGGAATGGATGGAGGATGAATGGTTGAACCTTCTTAACCTTTTCTCTAGGCTAAACATATCCAGCTTCCTAAGTCAGTCCTCTTAGGGCATGGCTTCCAGACCCTTCATTTTGGTTGCCCTCTCCTGGACCAACTACATCTTCTCAACATGCTTTCTGAATTGTGGTTCCAGAACAGACGCTGTATTCCAGGTGAGGCCTGACCAAAGTGGAATAGACTGGTACTATTACTTCCCTCTCTCTATACGCTATACTTCTTTTGATGCAGCCGCAAATTGCACTGACTTTTTTAGCCGCCACATTACACTGTTGACTCATGTTCAACTTGTGGTCTACTAGGAGTCCTAGATCCTTTTCAGATGTACCTTCATCAAGCAAGGTGTCCCCCATCCTATCTTTATGCATTTTCTTTTTTCTTCCTAAGTGTAATACCTTAC
This sequence comes from Urosaurus nigricauda, assembly GCA_034509955.1. NCBI lineage: Eukaryota > Metazoa > Chordata > Lepidosauria > Squamata > Phrynosomatidae > Urosaurus > Urosaurus nigricauda. The sequence goes on along the minus strand of JAOEGL010000011.1, from coordinate 16,348,374 downwards.
ATTTCTCCATGTTGAAATTCATTTTGTTAGCCTTGGTCCAGCTTTTTTTTTCTTGTAAAATAATCATTCAGATATATATATATATATATATATGGATTAAGATAAAACCAGATAACAAGATCAACCAGATAACAAGATTACAGGGTTCAAACAAACTCATATTTCCTCTAACATGTCACCAAGCGGTTATATGGTTTCTTGGTAACAGATTAAAATATGAAGTGGAATTTTAAAAATTCAAAAAGGGAGAGCATTTTTCTTTAAATCACCTACCAACTTTCTAATCTATTAAGATCATTTTGAATTTTGATCCTGTCCTCTGGGATAGTAGCTACTCCTAATTTGGTGCCATCTGCAAATGTAATAAGCATGACATCTATTCCTTCATCCAAGTCACAGATAAAGATGTCGAATAGCACTGGGCCCAGGACAGGACCCTGTGGCACTCTGCTAGTAACTTCTCTCCAGCATGAAGAAGAGAGAAGAAGAGTTGAGCATCCATTAGGTTCAGCTCAACCGTGTTAAAGCAGCCAGACAAATACCTGTAAAACTTTCAGAAAGTTATTTTCAAAATATCACTTATCAGGTAAAAGAAACTGCTAGAATATATGTCCTGGTAAAAAGAGTATCAGGTTTGGAAAAATATGTGTCATAAAGTTTAAAAAGTTCCTTACCTTTACTATCAACAGATGTGTCAAGATCAGGAAAGGAGATAAAACAGATTTTCTTCTGTCTGCAAGATAATTCCCCCCACCCCACTTAAAGACAATCAACCAACTTTAAACCTGAGACTTCTAATAGTAAATAGCAGAACAGGGGAAGGTTTTGTGTGGATGGAGGTAGGGTAGGCATAAGAAAGAAACAAGTATGTCTTTCTTCTTCCTGCAATACTCTTCCATCCCTGCAAATTGAATCTGGAAAAAAAATTGCTGTTCCAAAAGCTGGAAGAAATATTCTCTGAGGGACATTTTGTTGTGGACCTTATTTGTCAGTTCTGTCTTCTTTTTCTTTTTAATTTCCCCTCAAAATGTTCAAGGATTTAGAGCAGACCCTCTGAAAATTCTAGCACAGACACTGCACCAGGTTTTCAAAGCCATGCATTGATTCTGTTGTGTAAAGCTGATATTTATAAGGTCTGTCAAAATAAGCAGCTGAGTGTGTTTTTCATTTCCAACACTAAAATGTTATTATATGGACATGAAGGGAGACTTTCTCTATTCTTGTTTTCTTGTTTTATTTTTTAACAGCCTTGCATTGTAGGAACAGGTAGCATCCTTCTTCTGGGAGCAAACTAATTAGTAACAATAAGGGTGGCTGGAAACATAACTATGAGTTGTTTTCACTCACGTCGATACTAAAGAAACCAACAGTTTTAAATGTTTAATATAGGTGGTTTTGAGGGATTTAAAACTTCTGTCTCCATTTTTTTTTTCTTTGCAGAAACAAATGCTTCTGCCAGTTAGGAGAGGACTTTCCTGTGAAACTTTGAACTGGTATGCAAATTTCGTACATCATCAGTATAGAAGTGGCAGGTCAGCAGTGTCACATTCCCTGAGATTTGCTTTCTTTCAGTTCCAGATAGGTTGTTCAACCTCTTTGAAAGCTTCAGGATACCTCACAATGGAGGGAATTTCCAGTTTGCACTTTACAATGAGGCTTGGCTATTCCCAAGATGGACAGATCTAGCTGTCCAGTATGCTTTCTTAACAATTTGCAGAGATTCTTCAACACAGCTTTTCTGCCTTGTGCATCAAAATCTAACATTCATATTTATTAAGCATCACTCATACCTCTAGCAAATTCCTCACTTGCCTGGAAGACAATTTCATTGTCCAAAAGGTGGAAGAGGCAACGAACAGGTCAGCTATTTTAGATATGATCCTAACCAACAGGGATGATCTGGTAAATGGGGTGCAAGTGGTGGGGTCCTTAGGTGGGAGTGACCATTTTCTCCTGAAGTTTGTTATACAGCGGAAAGGAGAAGCCAAGCATAGTCAGGCACACATTTTAGACTTTAGGAAAAATGATTTCAATAAGTGTGTGTTAGACAAGGCAACAATTAAATGGATTTGTAATTGGTTGACATGCTGAACCCAAAGGGTGCTCAGCAATGGCTCCTCTCCATCTTGGAGGGAAGTGACTAGTAGGGTGCCATAGGGTTCTGTCCTGTGCCCAGTGCTTTTCAACATCTTTATCAATGATAGGCCTCTATTCCTTCCAGCTCTATGATTCCAGCTCTATCATGCATTATTATTGCTGTAATGTTTTGGAAAGAAGTGATTATGCCAATACAAAAAAGATTGGCCGATGAAAGTAATGGAACTTGCAGAATTTGACAAACTGACAATCTTGATTAAGGAAAAATCTTTGATGAAGTTTTAGAAAGATTGGGGACTATTTATTTCTTTTATGATGTCATATTGGGTTCATGTATTGATTATAGGTTTCATTAAATGAATCAAATTTGATTTTAAAGTAGAGGCAAAAAGAAAGTAATGATCTTAAGGAAATATAATTAAAAAGGGGGAGTATTACAATTGGCTAGTGAGTGGGAAGTTATTTATTTATGTGTAGTTTAGTTAAGTTTCCTAATTTCTATTGTTTGTGTCTGTTTTTGTTACATAGTACTTTGGGGTATATAAAATATATCTGTATTTGTGTGTTTATGTTAATGAAAATATTTTTTTTAAAAAAAAATACCTTGCAATTTTGTAGAATCCATTCACTTTGAAATCTGAATTTAGTTATTTCACATACAGAGCAAGATCCAAATTTTGCATCTTTGGGTTCAGGAGTTTGTAAACATTGGACCTCCATATGTTTTGGACTTTTCCTCCTAATCAATCTAGCCCAAATGGCCAATGGTATGAAACTGTGAGAGTTGTAGTCAAAAACACCTAGAGAATCAAATGTTCCTAAGCCCTGCTTTAGGTGAAATTTCTTTGCTATCTCTAGTTTTGCTATAACCATCTCAGTCCCAGTTCAAAATTAAAGGCAAACAAATCTCATTAGATTTCAGAGCCTTTTTGCTGTCAAGGGGCTTTTCTGTTTCTTCAGTACTTCCCCCTCCTTTAATTTTCCTCTCTCATTGAAATTCTCTATGGTTTAATTAAGATGATCTTAGACTGACTAGATTATAAAAAGGAGAAGCCAAATCCGTTCACTAACTCATCGAGTTCTGCTTCTTCAAGCACCTACCTTACAGTTCATATTAAGACTGGATAGCATAACCTTGTCTTTTGTCAGTCTTTCCTACAAAGCCTCTTAACCTTTGACAGTTCTCCTTCAACTGGTCCAAAAGCTTGCCTCCATAAAAACTAAGTGTAATGTGAAAACTCAAATATGCAAGAACTCTGATAGTTCAGTTGGTATTGTTTCTTGCTTCATAATTGCAGATAAGGTTCAAAGTGATGTTACCACATCAGAAATATTTTTTATCACAAAGAATGATTGTTTTTAAAAGCCCTACATGCTTAATAGCACTTACTGTTCATTGATTTTAGTCAGTTTCAGGGGCAGATTGTCCAGCAGCCTTCAAGGCAATTTTATCTCACTGCATTTTATTGTGGTGAGGTAATGGCTGTTAAAAATGTATATAGGTTATAAGAAATTGTGGTGTATAAGTAATCACACGCTAGGGATTTTCAGATTTTTTTTGTTCTCTACATAGATATTGAGAAGTCATGTTAGTTACTGCATGTCAGAGCTTCTCATGCTGTCTAATGTGGTGGCAATGTACACCAAACCTGAGGCTCCCTGCAGCATCCAAGTGAACCTGTAACCCAGGTCCCATGGGACTTTCCACATGGAAACCCAAAAGAGCTGCATCCAGGCTGTTAACTGGACCTGGCTACTAGGATCATACAACTCTCTTGTTGCAACAGCTTCACTGGCTGCTGGTCTGTTTCTGGGCTCAATTCAAAGTGCTGGTTTTGACCTATGAAGGCCTATAGGGTCTAGGCTATCTGAAGGACTGTGTCTCCATGTATGAAGGTCCTCCTCTTTGTCCCACCACCTTCTCAGGCTCATTTGGTGGGAACCTGAAACCTAGCAGGCAAAAATCATATAGATGCACCAAGAGGAGACTGAAGGCTGACTGGATGTTGCATTTGGCCAAAAGGGCCCCAAGGCCACATACATGTTCAAAAGAGGCATACCAGACTGAGCACTACTGACTGATGGCCCCTTGGGGTAAGAAAGGTGGTAGATAAGTCTGAATTCACCTGAAGCTTTCTTGGGCAACACACCTATAGCAGAAACCAAAAAGTTGTTAAAAGTCAGTGAAAGTAAAGGTCCAGCCTTGCACTTCTTCTCTACCTTGCGGGCCATGACCTAAAGAAGTTCCCTGGCAAATTTGTGGTAACTTGAACTGAATGCTTCCTGAGGGTCCTTAGCAAGCATGTGGAAACTTATGGAAACCCCCTCCTGGAGAAAATTTTTGCAGTCCTGGGGTGGGCAGTTTAAACACACAGCCCCATGGATTTGGTCAACAATTATAGTGCTTATTCAGGACACTACCTGGTAAGGCAATCAGGCCCATACAGATCATTTTATTAATATAAATATGATTTTTCTGCCTGATCAGTTTACTTCAAGGTATGCAAAGGAGGTTCTATTCATAGTAGAATAGTTAGATGGTGGGTGTGTTTTTCATTTGTCCAAATTCCACCCACATTTTGCTCCAGTTCCTCCTTTGCATCCAGTTGTAAGACTTGGGCTTTTCAGCTTTAAGACTTGACTGTTCAGCAGATACAAGATCCTAAGCTGAATTTATGATGTTCTAAATGATGTGGATTCACACTTTTGATAGTTAATGACTGAGCATGACCTACAAGCCTTATCTTTGCAGCCTGTCTGCTACCCCAATGAAGCATTTCTGAGGTGCTGGAAAATGACATCCACAATGTTGTCCTGGTCAAACAGTTGTGTCAGTATCCCAAGGGGTGTCTTGAGCTGCCTGTTCTTGATGCATACTGAAACCATGGCATTTCTCAGTGCCCCAATCTCCAGTGCCTTGGAAGCACTTTGGCTGGGGCTCTGCCAGACTGTAAAGGTAGACTGTTGTGGCTGACATAATCAGACATAACTACGCAAATGAAAATCTGCCATCATAGTTATATTGATGATCTGTGATCTCAGTCCTTATTTTTTTTCTCATTGGTATTTGATTTAATTTAAAAATGCTTTAATACATTTTTCCAGTTTGCGCATTTATTTATGCATTTTCTCTAATACATGGATTTTGCTTGTCTGTATTTTTATTTTTTGCAGCTGTGTGTATTTTTAGTCATTCACATTTTAAAATATAAGCATTGGTATAGACACACATAATTTCTCTTAAATTTCTCATAAGACTTGCAAAAGTGTGAATTCTTCATAGATAAGTGTGAAAAGTCAGCAGTCTTTGCTTTTGTCAATATTGTCATATCCTATAGGATGCTTTTCCATCCATAAGTGTGTGATGGGAAAGACTCTTGCCTGAGACCTCAGGCAGTCACTGCCAGTTGGAGTAGAAAATATAACAGGCTAGATGGGTTTGATTCACTTTAAGGCAGAATCATATGTCCATACACGGGAATGACAACACTCCTAGAAGTCACTACAAATCATTTTTTTTCTGAAGCACAAATCAACAAACCTACCTCAAATTTATTTCTGTGATATCAACTTTGAGCCTTAGTTTGTCACTAGGATTTCCTATTATATGACCTCTCTGCTGTCTTTGTCTCTGTTATGTAGCAAGGGTTACAATTTAACTTGTACTCCCTCAGGCTGTGACATGGTCTATTTAAATCATTCTCAAATGCCCTCCCATCCTGCTTTAACATTTACAGTTGACTCAGAGCCAAAAAATATTACACAACTTTCTATATGTGCATAATAATAATAATAATAATATGATTTATTTCTATACCGCCCTTCCATAGATCAGGGCGGTGTACAGCATATAAAAACAGTAAGACATAAAAACCATATAAATTAAAAACAAGCCAGATACAATAAAACAGTAAAACAGTAAAATCACAAATCTCAGTACAAGTGCAAGTGCATATGCGGCAGCAAAACAGTGGGCGGCATTACAACAGGCTAATAAATAAAAAGTCCATTCAACGATATGCCTGGTTAAATAAGTAGGTCTTTAGGTCCTTTTTATATTGAGCAAGGGAGGGGGACAAGCGGAGATCGATAGATTTTCTATGAACAGATATGACAGGTGGCTACTGATTTTCTTTTATATTAAATACACTAATTTATTTCTCTCCCCCACCTTAATTTCTGTCTCTTACATTGAGTCCTGAAAAGAAAAGGGTGTGGAGGGGGAGGCACACAACCATAGTTCCATGTCTATAATTAGGAACTGCTTTCTTCACATAAGTTAATGACATTCTCAGATATACTTTTATTTTAATGTTTCTAAGAACATCATGTTCTGAAAGTTTGTTCTGAGAAAATTAGTCTGCATTCAGATATAATAAGCAGAATGTACCATCTATGGAACAAAAGATCATAACCCTTATGATAACCATTTTGATTTTATAGGCTGCCAAATCAAGAACGTTGTTAAACTGGCCTCTTGTGAATCTATGTAAACAAAATGTTATATTCCAGTAGATAATTTTTCATTGATTTGCCTTGAGCAAAATAAAACACTCAGCTAAAAGGGTGATGGAAAAGTAATTTAAGCCAGAAAATATATAGGTTGCTCTCCTTTTTTGTTGCTGCTTTTTTAAAATGACCTTAACATATTATTGGAATTGCTGGAGAGTTTTGCTTAACCATATTACCATAAAGTACTGACACTTTAATGTCTTCTCTACTGTAAAGACATTGCAGGCCTTCTAGGTTAAAAACCGACAACACGCTATGTCTATTACCAGTAATGTTCAGTAGTGGAGCACAGTTATCAATGGGGCTGTACTGATGGTTGGCTGGACTCTGCCCCTTTTCACCCTGGATCAGTGCCACAGCAACCGCACGCAGCAGGGATCCTCTTCCCTACAGGGAGCATAAGTATGCTACCCCAAGCAGCTCCCTTGAAGGGGCATCATAAGCACTGTGGTGTGGCATCATGATGCCCCTTCCACGCTGTGCCATTTGGGTACTGTGCCATAATAGCATCATCATGGTGTGCACCTGTCAGAATAATGGGACAGCTCTTGGATAAATGAATCAGTCAGGTTCAGAAGTATAAACAGCACTTTATTGATTAGTCCAAAGACAGTGGTTCTTCTCCATTCAGCTTCTGAGCTGAGACTGCTCTTTCCAATTAGTCCAACCCATAAATCCCCCATTATGCTCTACCACCACCCCTCTGAGGCCTGACCCAAGGCAGATGGCATGAAAGGAGGGCTCTGCTTCATAATCTAAGACAAGCCTGATGGAATTTGGCCAGTCCTTTCACTCCCTCCTAGACCAGATGGTGTTGCCATAGAGAGAGGGCACTTTGACTTAGGCCAGTCCCAATGGTGTTTCTAGGCTTCTCCTTTCACTCCCTCCTAGGCCAGATGGTGTTGGGATTTAGTGCTATCATTGGGATTTAGTGTTATTGAGGTTTCAGGCTTTACAACCCGATAGGGAAGAATATGTTCCAACTGCATCTCTGGGTGTAAGTCAGGTTTGTTCTTGTCTTGGCATCCTAGAGCAGTTATGAGCCCAAGATAAGGGTTCTCTGCAGTTGTCCTGTACTGCGGCCAGCACACACAAACACACGCCGATAAGAATGGCTCAGCAATGAAGCTAGCTATGCAGCTGGAAAATAGTCTACAGACCTTGATATAGTCCTAGAGAGAAAGCCAAGGGCAAAAGCCGGAGTCAGGATCTTAGAGATCACGGAAGTCAATTCGGTCCAGGGTCAGGGCAATCAGAAGGCAGCAATAGTCCAGTTTGTTCCAAAGTTGTAGGTTCAAGGCAAACAAAGCACACAAGCATTCAGGAAACATGGAGCCAGTGCCGGTAGCAATCTCACCAAAGGAACTTACAATAAACTCTGGCAAAGAGGTGGCATTCCCCAGCTGGTTAAATAAGAGATGCCCTCCCTTGTGTCAGCTGTAGCTTATCTGCAGATTGCTTCTCTGCAAGCCACCAGGACTGATGCAGGCAAGCACTCTCAGCTCTCCTTTCCTTAAAGGAAGGGACCTTCACAATTGGTTCTTCCCCAGGAGCCACACTCAGCTGCTGAGCCTCTGAAGGGGGCTAGGAAGATCAAGGAAAAAAGTGCAAAGGTAGGCTTGTTGAACATAAAGAAAAGAAAAATAATGACCATAGAAAATTTACACAAATTCAACCAAGACAATGAAGAAAAAAGAATTTTAATCCCTGGGATCAAATAGTGATCAGAGTGGGGACTGCAGGCAAGAAATCAGAAGACTAAGAATGGGGAGGGTAGCTATGAGAGAACCAGAAAATATCCTAAAATGTAAAGACATACAAGTGAGCACAAAAGTTAAACTCATACAAGCCATTGCATTCCTTATTACCACGTATGAATGTGAGAGCTGGATTGTTAAGAAAACATATAGGAAGAAGTCACCAGTGGGGTGCCACAGTGTTCTTTCCTGTAGCTATATTTCATATCCTGCAGTCTTTTAAAAATCCTAGGCCCAGTGCTATTCCATATCTTTATCAATGACTTAGAGGGCATGCTTATCAAATTTGCAGGTGACACCAAATTAGGAGGAATAGCTAATACCCCAGAGAACCCAATCAAAATTCAAAATGGGCCAAAGCTAGCAAAATGAATTTCAACACCGAAAAATGTAAAGTACTGTACTTAGGGGAAAAAAATTGAAATGCAAAGATATAGGATGGGGGGGGGGGGGATGCCTGGCTGACCAAGACTACATGTGAAAGGGATCTAGGAGTCCTAGTAAAACACAAGTCGAATATGAGTCAACAGTGTGATGCAGCAGCTAAAAAGGGTAATGCGATTCTAGGCTTCATCAATAAAAGTATAGTGCCTAGATCAAGGGAAGTAATAGTACCACTCTATTCTGCTTTGGTCAGGCCTCACCTAGAATACTGTGTCCAGTTCTGTGCATCACAGTTTAAAAAGGATGTTGACAAATTGGAGCATGTCCAGAGGAGGGTGACTAAAATGGTGAAGGGTCTGGTAACCATGCCTTATGAGGAAGGACTTAGGGAGCTGAGCATGTTTAGCCTGGAGAAGAGACAGTTAAGGTGTGATATGATAGCCCTCTTTAAGTATTTGAAGGGCTGTCACATTCAAGATGGAGCAAGCTTGTTTTCTGCTGCTCCAGAGACTAGAACATGGAGCAATGGATTCAAGCTCCAGGAACAGAGATTCCACTTCAACATTAGGAAGAACTTTCTGACAGCAAGAGCTGTTTGACAGTGGAACACACTCCCTCTGAGTGTGGTGGAGTCTCCTTTCTTGGAGGTCTTTAAGCAGGGGCTGGATGGCTACCTGAAGGGATGCTTTGATGGAGAGTTCCTGCAAGGCAGGGGGTTGGACTGGATGGCCTTTGTGGCCTCTTCCAACTCTACAATTCTATGATTGTATAAAATGGGTCCTAGAGGAGATCAAACCAGGAATCTGTCTAGAAGTCGAGATGACTGAACTGAGGCTGTTGTACTTTGGCCACATCATGAGGAGACACGACTCACTGGAAAAAAAACAATAATGCTAGGAAAGGAAAAGGGAAGCAGAAAGAGAGGAAAGCCACATGCTAGATGGATGGACCCTATTAAGGAAGTCATTGGTATGAATTTGCAGGACCTGAGCAGAGTAGTGGAGTATTGGAAGTCTTAGAGATGTCTCATCTACAGGGTCACCATGAGTGGAGATCGACTCGAGGGTGGGTAACAACAACAAATTGAGTTTATATTTTATTTCCTGGAGGTTAAAATTCTTTGTTTTCTAGAACCCATATGGACAAATGGAATGGCCTCTGCCTTAAAGAATATTCCCTCCATATCATCTTAACTGATAACAACATCTTGACAAAATATGATTTTAAATTCATCATCATCACCACCACCACGCTGTATGACTTTTAACACCCTTGCCTGAAGAAGTCAGTGAAATTTCAAAAGTTTGCATCATGTATTTTATGGATTTTAGTGCGCTCAATGAAGGTATTGCTGTTTTGTGGATTTTGTTTGTTATTGTACAAAGACTAATATCATAATGGATTCATGATTATATTTCCTATGCATTTTTAAGAAAGTAATTTGCTGTAAATTAAATAAGTTCAGCTATATAAAAGGCTAACAGTGAAAAAAGGTTTTCACTGTTTTTTTTTTTAAATAGTGAAACAGTAAAAACAGAAGAACATGTCAAGCAATATGAAAAGAAGCATTAGTTGAAGGCAGATGTACTCGCTATTTTGACCAATTAACTGTAAATAGCATCTATTGTGACACAAGCCTTTTTAAAAGTTTTTTGTTTAAAGGACTAATCATCTTGTATTTAACTGTGATATCAATAAACACTGGCATACCCCTACAGCAAAGCCAATGATTTCTACACCAACTAATTAAAACCTAAATTAAAACTAACTTGCTGAGTGTTACTATTCATGAAATGCAAATTCTTGCTCAGGAAACAATAGACAGAAATGAATCTTGATGGTTCATTTTTCATTTTCTTTGCTTACAGAACTGAGAGGATTGCATGCCTTTCTTCATTCTGTTGGAAGTGACTTTTTGATTGGCATAATGAGCAGAACAGTGAAACAGATGGGTCTCCTCTGAAGTTACACAGGGCCCCAGTGGACTGGATAAAATGCTGACAGATAACAAAAGAATCCTATATTTGTTATTCGCTGTAGATTAAAATTTAAACATTAGCAAAACAAGCTATGCATTTGAAGTGCTTGGCCCCTCCCAATTTAATGCTGTAAATTATAATTAAATGTTAGCAAAAAGGGAGGGGGAAATGTTTTATGTGTATGTGCTGCATGGAGAAAATAGGAATTAGAATATTTTTTTTCACCTTGATAAATGTTTTGCTAACATTTAACTAGCCACATGCCTTGATGGAGTTATGGGATGTGGCAATTGCTTAAAGATATTAGCTGTGTAAACATATGAATTAACACAAGAAAGAGTTAAAATCACCCTTTTGTCACCTTGGTAAATAGTGAAAAAGAAGAAAGTGCATACCAGAAGACAACTTGTCCAAAGGTCCATGAAACATTACATATCAAGATATTTTTTCTTTCTCTTTTTACTACTACAGTTGGTATAGGAGTATATAGGAGTATAACATCTCCAATTTTAGTGGGTCATCTGAACACATGCACCATATTTTTCCAGGAACAGCATAAATTGACCGAGTCAAAACGATCTGTGGTAGCTTCAGAAACAATGCCCCGTCTGTTGTGTAAACTTGCATATGTGTATTAAGGAAACATTGGAATTAAATCCCTGCCTAGCTCCTCTCAGACTACTTTGGTAAAATTCACGTCAAATCTGTCCACTGCAGTTAACTTTTATGACAATGCCGTTACAGAGAAATAAACAGTGTCATTGGTGAAGGGAAAGTCAAGCTGTTTTCGAATTGGCTAAGCAGCAACTGATGTCCTGAAGGATTAGAGTGCGTTGTGACCCTGGCCTTGCCAATCTGTTTAGCTACTGACGCTTCACCATATGGGGTCACAGGGAGGTGATTTTTCACATAATGCCAAATGACCTAGAAAAGCCTGTAGCATTTCCATTGTGAGCACTTGTTAACATGGGACAGAATTACATGCAGATGGAGGAAGCTTGAATATGTATATTCAGATGGACTGTTATTAAGTGACTTTCATTTTGTTTTTCACTCTACACACTACAGCAGAGAGAAAAAACAAGGAAGGAGAAAAGGCCTCCTGGGCTATTGTGTCACATACATAAGGAGATCTTATTTAATTGAGCTTCACTGGAGATGAAGACAAAAATCTTCCCATTGCTTCACTTCCTGTCAGTTGCAGCTCTCAATTGAAATGATTAGGCTGGAAGGGCTTGCTAAAGCAAGTGAGCTGACCACAGTATCAGTGGAAAGCTTGGACAAAGACATCTTTTCAAAAATCTGCTGAGGTGAATGTCAGTAGAAAATGAGAGTTATTAAAAACATATCAGTGGTACCTCTATGATGAACACATTTGGTGGAGAATTAATTTATGTAGCTTATAGCCTACTCTTTCAGATGAGAATGGCAACTCACAGACACATCCATATAAATATCATTAATTTGTCAAGGACAGAAAAATAAAATGCATAGATATAGGATGGCTTAGGGAGACTACACGGGTCTGCATCAATGGAAGTATAGTGTCTAGATCAAGGGAAGTAATAGTACCACTCTATCCTACTTTGGTCAGGCCTCACCTAGAATAATGTGTCCAGTTCTGGGCACCAAAATTTAAAAAAGGATGTTGACAAGTTAGAGCGTGTCCAGAGGAGTGTGTTCCATTGTCAAACAGCTCTCACTGTCAGGAAATTCCTCCTAATGCTTAGGTGGAATCTCTTTTCCTTTAGCTTGCATCCATTGTTCCATGTTTTAGTCTCTGGAGCAGCAGAAAACAAGCTTGGTCCATCCTCAATGTGACACCCCTTCAAATTCTTAAACAGGGCTATCATATCACCACTTAACCATCTCTTCATCCTCATCATCCTCATACTCATGCATTGTTGAGATGAGACTTTTTTTAGTGAGCAAAACTGTCAACATCTGCATCCGTAAGTGTGGTATACACTCAAAGATGTGTCTTTCTGAATGGGACACAGGGGGGCTTTTCTGTAGCACATTGTGCCTACTAATCTTAAACCTCCCCGAGTAGCTCTGAAACTCTAGGACCACGTCCAACAATATTA